>SJYO01052474.1:58872129-59527555 GCA_006410555.1 Capra ibex
TGGCCTACGGTACTAGAAGCAAAAGACTTACAACTCGAAATTCGGTTGAAAAAGTGAGAGGAGAAACTGAAAGTTGTTCTCCGAAAAATCAGGGAGAAGTGTAAGACGAGATTCCCACCACAGGAGACGTATAGACTCCAATAACTATAAAGAGGACCGTTAGAACTAAGGTCAAACACAAAGAAGGTCGGGTCGTAAAGAGTACTACATGAGACGTATATTCAATTTATTCGTCCCACTGTTATATGTCGAAACTGCATGAGGAAAAGGATAAACCTTGGTCAGACAACAAGGTACAGGTCAAGATTGACAAAGAAGGACTGGATGTATGTCTAAAGAGTTCTCCGTCCAGTCCCCCAGACCATAAGGGTAGAGAAAGTCTCAAAAGGTGTCAAATAACACTAGGTGTGTCCGTTTCCGAAACCGTATCAGTTCTTTCGTCTTTATCTACAAAAAGACCTTGAGAGAACGAAAAAACTACTAGGTCGTCTACAACCGTTAAACTGGAGACCAAGGAGACGGAAAAGATTTTGGTCGAACTTGTAGTCCTTCAAGTTCTAAGTGCATAACGACTTCGGACCGAACCTCTTAAAACTCGTAATGAAATGATCGTACTCTCTACTCACGTTAACACACCATCAACCTCGTAAGAAACCGTAACGGAAAGAAACCCTAACCTTACTTTTCACTGGAAAAGGTCAGGACACCGGTGACGACTCAAAAGGTTTGAACGACCGTATAACTCACGTCGTGAAAGTGTCGTAGTAGAAAGTCCTAAACTTTCTCGAGTTGACCTTAAGGTAGTGGAGGTGATCGAAACAAGCATCACAACAGATCATATGGTATTTAGTGTTACTTTGTGAATCTTGAACTGTCACAAACCCATAGTACGTATAGTGGTGCAACGTTGTAGTAATAAAGAAAGGTCACATATGAATGGTATAATTTTATCCTTGTCTTTGTACCTGAAGTTTCTCATTCACTTTAAGTGAATCAGTACAGACTGAGAATCTTCGGGGTACAAGATATGTCAGATACCTTAAGAGGTCCGGTCTTATGACTCCACCCATGGGAAAGGGAAGAGGTCCACTAGAAGAGCTGGGTCCTTAGCTTGGACCCAGAGGACGTAACGTCCACTTAAGAAACCGTTGACTCGATAGTCCTTTTGGGATCTGGTATGAAATTTTTCATATTAGTTAAATGTTATAATATAATCAAAGTCCACATGTTGTAGTGTTAAACTGTTAACATATGTAGTGTCTTACTAGTGATGTTATTCAGATTAATGCTGGTTGATACCGAAGGGACCACCGAGTCACCATTTCTTGGGTAGACGTTACGTCCACTACACCCAAGTTAGGGACCCAGTTCCTCTGGAGACCTCCTCCTCTACCGTTGTGTGAGGTCCTAAGAACGGATTCTTTAGGGTACCTGTCTCCTTGGACCGTCCGATGTCAGGTACCCCAGGGTTCTCAGTCTGTCCTGGATCGTTGATTTGGTGATGGTAGTGGTAGTTGGTGGTATGCTTCAATAATATAATGTTAACTGTTATAAGGGATATACATATGATATAGGGACACCGAATAAAATAAAATTTTGACCTTCAAACAGGAAGAATAAGAGGGAGGGGGTAAAGGGAGTATAGGATGGAGGGAGGAGAGACCTTTGGAGGTCATATAGGAGATATAGATACTCAAACAAAGACAAAACAATACGAACTTAAGAAAAGAGAAAAAAACACACCAGAAAAGACGAGGTGGAACCCTCCAGGGAGGTTTGTAAAGAATATTTTGACCAAATCACCACGACTTGAGAAAATCGAAAACGAATAGAAATTTTGAGAAACAAAGAGGAAGTTTTGACTTACCATGAAGACGGACCCTCTCATAAGATCCAACATCCGAAAGGGAAAAGTAATGAAACTTATATACCACGGTGAGGGAAGACCGGATGTTTCAAGACGACTTTTCAATCGACTATCACAATGTCCTCAAGGGAACATGTATTGATCAACGAAAAGAGAAAGACGAAAATTCTAAGAGTAGAAAGTAAAAACTGTAAAATAAATATTACACAGGACCACACCTAGGGAAACTAAGGAGTAAACCCTGAGAGACACGAAGGACCTGGACCTACGGACAAATAAAGGGGTCCAATCCCTTGAAAAGAAGTGTATTAAAAATAATAATACACTTCGATAATAAAGTAGTATAGTAAAGAGAAGGGGGAAAAGAGAGAAAGAAGAGGAAAACCCTGGGGATAGTACGTTTACAATCATACGAACTACGGGGTCTCCACAAAATTTGATAAGAGTCAAAAATTTTGATGAAAAAGACAAGCCGAATCCAATAAAGGTCATGAAATAGAAGATCGAACGACTAGACAAAGAGACATAGTAGATGAAAATTTTAAAGAAGATCACATAAGAAATTCAATAACATAAGAAGTAGAGACGAACCAAGAAAAAAATATAAAAGATCGAGAAACAATTTGATACATGTATGTTTGAAGAGGACTCAAACTCCTAGAAATATTAGTGATGGAACTTGAGAAATAGTTTATCTAACGAATAGAGAGAAAGTGAATCAAGAAGAGCTCAAGACAGAACAAGGAAATAAACCTTGTATAAATAGACAGATAAGTAAAATGGACTAAGAAACACAATTATGGATACATAATCCGTACAGACAATACAAAGGACTACAACCTCTTCACCAGATTAAATCGTCTACAAGACACCCCGGGTCGTCGTGTGAGGGAAGACTAGTGGTCTCGATACGAGGTCCTACGAGGGATACACTTTACGTACCTGGGAATACAACACCACCCCTACTGATCACACCCGGACGGTCGACCATTCACCCCAACAGGGGACCGGGAGAACCGACGTCCGAGACGGATCACACCACCCACAACAGAACGACCACCCACCCCTGGACAGACCCTATAGTCTGTCCTAAAAATTACGTGTCACCTCATACCTAAAAAAAATTTGACTCAATATACCGTTTCGTAACACAAACGTTACGTTACTGTGATATCGAAAGGATTGTCTTACGTCATACCCAGTTATAAGACTCTAATTCTTAAACAGTGTCATAAGAGTGAGTATTCTTTAATTGTCAGTCTTTTTAATCTTTTGAATTTTACCTGATAGAGTAATATCGTCTTCAAGATGTGTTTTAATTTTTCAGTTCTTACTTCAACGTTGGCTTAATTCAAAGACTCGTCTAGTAAACAATGGGTGTGTTTCTTTCGGTGGATAGTTACCACTCAATTATTTTAGTATAGACTAACATCGTTGATTTCCTATACAGGTCTATTTTATTTGAACTTATTTTGACAATCGGAAAGGCATTCTGGTCAACGAAGTTCTCAACTCCTGTAATCTTCGTTTTAGTTATCAGTTAACTCTTTATTCCGTTTATTAAAGTTCACCAAAAAGAACCAAAAACTACTGATTCTGAATTTTGAAATTCAAATTCCACCGATTTCTTAAGCGAAGTACCAAGGTTTTTCAGACGTAATCTTGTTGATGTCTACTCTTATAAAAGTATCTTCAACTCTTTTGTGATTAAGTTATTTTGGACTTCACCTTAGACGTTTCTACACAATGTTGACTGTCATCATTCTTATACATATTTCTTACTTTATCCTGTGTAAAATATTTTGAACACTTTGACACTTAAGTAACGTACGAGTAGTCGTTTATGCAACGTCTTTTATCAACTTAGATAGTAAACAGTACCTAGATCATCGTAGTTACCACTTGACGTAAGTGAAAGTTCCTAAATTGGTAGTAAAGACACTTAAAAACAGTCTTTATGTTCGATTTGTCCCGAAGGGACCACCGAGCCTATCATTTTTTAGACGGTCGGTAAGTCCTCTGGACCCAAACTAGGGATCCACTCGTTCTAGGGGACCTCTTCCCTTACCGATGAGTGAGGTCATAAGAACGGACCTCTTAAGGTACCTGTTTCCTCTGACCACCCGATACCATATACCGCAGTGTTTCTCAGTCTGTACTGACTCTCTGATTGTGAAAGTGAAAGTCTTCGATTTGTTTAGACTGAACGGAATGGTATGTCTCACGTTACCGAATCGTCATTATTTAAAAATAACTTTTAAAAACTCGAGTCCCGATTCCAACTTAAAAAAGACTAACTTTTTCTCGGTAAGAATCGTAGATATTAACTTGATATTTGATCGAAATATAACTTAAATTTTTAACCGAAAACGGCTTCTTATACAAAGAATCAATTAAATTGGAATTTAATGTTCCGTTTGGTCACAAAATATACACTTTAAATATGAATCATTACTGTTACTGTCGATCACAAAACTTAGTGTTTTTTACAATTCGGTGCAATATGACGATAAGAAAGTTTTCAATTTTATTCTTCACTCTAGGTCAGGTTAAATTAAAATATTGTCTATATACATGACTGGAGTTTGATGTCAACGTCTTCGTAAAAAGTCTTAATTTATGTTTATTCCTTTAAAGGTATAAAGTTTTAGATAAATTGACAAGTTGACTATCGAAGGTGGATTTGAAGAAGTCAACCTTCATTAGACGTTACGTCACTATATAATTTTTGGTTCATACTTCCTCTTAATTATGGTAAGATATTTACGAAAGATTTATTATGAACACGAATCAATTTTAATATACAAGAACCTATTTATAGTCGTAAAATTATGGACAGATATATTTTTTCTGTAAAAAGTCTCACTTTATATACTTGCAGAGTCATGACTGGTTGTAATTGTCACTAGATAAAACTACTATCTCTTATAATTGAAACTCAGGGTTAATTTGTTTTACAATAAATCTCCTTTCTCTTACGACAATAAGAGTATCACCTAACCATCATGTTTTTTAGTAATATGAGTTAATAATAGTAATATAAAAATTAAAACAGTCATTTTATAAACACCTTTAAACAAGAGAGGGAACAATGAATAAATGGATGTATTATAGGTCACTAGAGGAAAACAAGATGTTTTGGATTTTATAAATGATAGAACGGAGAAAGTCTTTCTGAAACGACTAGGAATCCATCCCATGTTTTGTTATTGGTATAGTACCGTTTTTAATCTCATAAAAAATGGAAATTTAAAAATTTTAAAGTATAATTGTCTGACCAAGGTTTATCCATTTCCTCATGCAGTTCCGACATATAACAGTGGGACGAATAAATTGGATATGTGTCTCATGTAGTACTCTTTTCGACCCGACCTCCTTCGTGTTCGACCTTAGTTCTAACGGCCCTCTTTAGAGTTATTGTAGTCTATACGTCTACTGTGGTGGGAATACCGTCTTTCACTTCTCCTTGATTTCTGGGAGAACTACTTTCTCCTCTCATTTTTTCAACCGAATTTTGAGTCGTAAGTCTTTTGATTCTAGTATCGGAGGTCAGGGTAGTCAAGTCAAGTCAAGTCAAGTCAGCGAGTCAGCACGGGCTGAGAGACGCTGGGGTACTTGACGTCGTGCGGTCCGGAGGGACAGGTCACCTTTGTCACAGTCTGAAATAAAACCCCCCGAGGTTTTAGTGACGTCTACCACTGACGTCGGTACTTTAATTTTCTGTGAATGAGGAACCTTCTTTTCAATACTGGTTGGATCTATCGTATAAGTTTTCGTCTCTGTAATGAAACGGCTGATTCCAGGTAGATCAGTTCCGATACCAAAAAGGTCATCAGTACATACCTACACTCTCAACCTGACACTTCTTCCGACTCGCGGCTTCTTAACTACGCAAACTTGACACCACAACCTCTTCTCAGAACTCTCAGGGAACCTGACGTTCCTTTAGGTTGGTCAGGTAAGACTTCCTCTAGTTGGAACCCTAAAGAAGTCTTCCTTACTACGATTTCGACTTTGAGGTCATGAAACCGGTGGAGTACGCTTCTCAACTGAGTAACCTTTTCTGAGACTACGACCTTCCCTAACCCCCGTCCTCCTCTTCCCCTACTGTCTCCTACTCTACCGACCTACCGTAGTGACTGAGTTACCTGCACTCAGACTCACTTGAGACCCTCAACCACTACCTGCCCCTCCGGACCGTACGACGCCAAGTGAAGTACTGTTTATCTACCCCTTTGTCACCGACTGAAATAAAACCCCTCGAGGTGTTAATAACGTCTACCACTAACGTCGGTACTTTAATTTTCTACGAATGAGGTACCTTCCTTTCAATACTGGTTGGATCTGTCGTATAATTTTTCGTCTCTGTAATGAAACAGTTGTTTCCAGGTAGATCAGTTCCGATACCAAAAAGGTCACCAGTACATACCTACACTCTCAACCTGATATTTTTTTCGACTCGTGGTTTCTTAACTACGAAAACTTGACACCACAACCTCTTCTAAGAACTCTCAGGGAACCTGACCTTCCTCTAGGTTGGTCAGGTAGGATTTCCTCTAGTCAGGACCCACAAGTAACCATCCTGACTACAACTTCGACTTTGAGGTTATGAAACCGGTGGTCTACCCTTCTCGACTGAGTAAACTTTTCTGGGACTACGACCCTTTCTAACTCCCGTCCTCCTCTTCCCCTGCGTCTTCTACTCTACCAATCTATCGTAGTGACTGAGTTACCTGTACCCAAACCCACCTGAGGTTCTCAAGCACTATCTGTCCCTCCGGACCGTACGACGCCATGAACCCCAACGTTTCTCAGTCTGTGCTGACTCGCTGACTTGACTTGACTTTCAATAATACAATCTTAAAAGGACGTAAATAATTATAAAAGGAAAAGAAACTGAGGTATTTTTGTAAAGAAAAGGAGTTTGTTGTTTATAAATAAAGATTAAAGACGATGAACTTAAAAAATTAAATTGAGAAATCAAATAACTTTTTTACAAATTGGTTTGAAGCTTTACACATAGTAATAAAAAAGGTTTATAAATTGGTTTATAGGATCAGACAAGTTTATAGGATAGCGTCGTGCGGTCCGGAGGGACAGGTAGTGGTTGAGGGCCTCAAGTGAGTCTGAGTGTAGGTAGCTCAGTCACTACGGTAGGTCGATAGAGTAGGAGACAGCAGGGGAAGAGGAGGACGGGGTTAGGGAGGGGCGTAGTCTCTGAAAAGGTTACTCAGTTGAGAAACGTACTCCACCGGTTTCATGACCTCAAAGTCGAAGTCGTAGAAAGGGAGGTTTCTTTAGGGTCTCGACTAGAGGAAGTCTTACCTGTCCAACCTAGAGGAACGTCAGGTTCCCTGAGAGTTCTCAGAAGAGGTTGTGGTGTCAAGTTTTCGTAGTTAAGAAGCCGATAATGGTAAATAATTTATTATAACGGAAATAAAATATTACACTTAACGATCGAAACGATATATGATTTAAGAAAATGGATAATTCTCAATGAATACTTAACAAATCTCTTCCTTTACCGTTGGGTGAGGTCATAAGAACGGACCTTTTAGGGTACCCGTCTTCTTGGACCACCCGATATCAGGTACCCCAGTGTTTCTCAGCCTTTACTGAATTACTGATTTGGTGTTGGTGGTACTTAACAAATAAGATATCGAAATTGGACGGGACGACGACGATTCAGCGAAGTCAGCACAAACTGAGATACACTGGGGTATCTACCGTCGGGTGATCCGCGGAGATAGGGACCCTAAGAGGTCCGTTCTTATGACGTCACCCAACGGTAAAGGAAGAGGTTACGTACTTTCGTTTTTCACTTTTACTTCAGTGAGTCAGCATGAGCTGAGAATCACTGGGGTACCTGACGTCGGATGGTCCGAGGAGGCAGGTGCCCTAAAAGGGCACCGTTTTCATGACCTCACCCAGCGGTAACGGATGAGGCAATTGAACGGGTAAAAACGTATTTATTAGGTCACTTATTAATAACTTAAAGTCAAATACGTCGTCAGATCCGTTTTAATCATTTGTGTCTACGTGATACCTTAAATTATCTCCTTAATCTCGAATGTGTTTACACCTTCCATCAAACTCCTGACGTCAGTTTCCTAACCTCCGAGTTAGTGATTAGTGAAACGGGTTGTTGAATCTTGTATGGCCTCTTTAATCTCGAACCTCCCTTCAGACTCTTAGACGTAGACCGACAGTGATACTGTGATACATCGATACTTTACAATCGACTGTCATTTAAGATACTTCGACAGTGTAGTCCAGTGGTACTGGAGTTTCTCTTCAAGTACCTTTATAGATGTTTCGGTGATGTAGACCGGTGGTGTGTAGGGATCTTATTACGGAAGAGGTAGTACAGTAGGTTTTGAATGTACTCGAGTAACGTACTCTAGTTGTTTGATCTCTTTCCCTAAGGACTTTTAGATTAAAGAATCTTTACCCTTATGACGTTTCAGTTGTCGATTCTTAACTCGCATTAGGTATGGTAACAGTTAGGTCAAAGGTGAATTGGAAAATGGGTACAATTGAAGACTAATTTCTATTGTTATCATAATATGAACATGGATTGATTTCTATGTGAGTGAGAGTGATTATTTTCACTTTTGTTTTGGAAGTTAAATTGGTAGAGACTCACTACAAATGAGGACAAGTCAATATAAGAAAGGAGCTATTTAGACAGAATTTATGGTTCTATATCTCAATTTATAGTAATTGTGAAGACACCCCTCTTCTTTTTTATATATTCCTTATATTTTATTTATACACACACATATATATACGATCTCATAGGTCAATAAATTAGTTTATGATTAGATCCATGAAGATACTTCTATACTTCCATTCTGTACGAATCGTACACAGTGGACGATTCAGACGATTCAGCGAAGTCAGCACAGGCTGAGACACGCTGGGGTATCTACCGTCGGGTGGTCCGAGACGGCAGGGACCCTAAGAGGTCCGTTCTTGTGACCTCACCCAACGGTAAAGGAAGAGGACGACGAGGACGACGACGATTCAGCGAACACAGTGGTCAATTGAAATTTATTTCTTGTGGGAACATTTTACCTATCCGTAGTAGATTAGTCAACTTTCTGGAATTCTCGTTTTTACTACAAAAGTACCCCTTCTATAAGACGGTGTTTTAATACTGTAGTGAAGGAAACACTCAGGGGTCAGACGTTGGACGAGATATCTAAAACCTGAACGGTGGAGACGTTGACACACTCTTTGAGGAATTCTATTAATATATACATTTTAGAGGATGACCAAGACGAAGAGAGTGCAAATAGAAAAGACGAAATAATTTTACTGATTTCGAAGGACCTGTTATTAATTATTACCTCTACTATTTCTTATGGGAAAAAAGGGACAACGTCACTAGTAATAACGAACTTACGAATAGTCTCCTTTTTTTTCTTTCTTTGAGTAGACACTGTTTCTCTTGAATTTTTTTCTGTTGTCTTCTCAACACTCAGATCGTAGTATATAAAACTTTTTCTTTTTACATAGATTACAGTCCGTTTAGTAAATAAGTTCAGATTTATCGAAGATGTTAGATGGAAGATGTCAAGAATGCGATTTAAATAAATTAAAGAAGGCTAAAGAGTCAGTTTATTTTCATTGGATATAAGTTATATATAAAGTCTTCGAAATTCAAAATACAGATCTTTCAATAAGATTTCTTTATTAGGACTTACGTATGTTTTCTATAACAGTATTGATATATACAATCTCTATATTAAATATATACATATGACACACGTGTATGTACATATATAAGTATCCTGTATTTACATATAAACAAAATATATAATGATAGATAATAAATGTACATATATATATGTATATAGTGTCCCTAAAAAATAATTTATCTTTTTTTACAGAATTTACAAGTAGTCTTCTCTTTAACAAGATATGAAGTACCATATTAGTATGTCATCTGTTAATACCGAGGTATCTTTTGATGTAATATCTTTTAATAAATTAAGTTACCCTTTTTTACATAGAAATAAAATAATCATTCTTATTCAATTTTTGATATAGTGTCGTACCGATATAAAAACAGTAGTTTTGAATTCTATTTGTAGAACATATAAGATTTTCAGGATATATCTCTGTTTATACGACGACGACGACGGTTCAACGAAGTCAGCACAGGCTGAGACACTCTGGGGTATCTGTCGTCGGGTGGTCCGAGGGGGTAGGGACCCTAAGAGGTCCGTTCTTGTGACCTCACCCAACGGTAAAGGAAGAGGTTACGTACTTTCACTTTTCACTTTCACTTCAGTGAGTCACCACAGGTTGAGAATCGCTGGGGTACCTGACGTCGGATGGTCCGAGGAGACAGGTACCCTCAAAGTCCGTTCTCATGACCTCACCCAATGGTAACGGAAGAGACTCTCTGTTCATAGTCAAGTCAAGTCAAGTCAACGAGTCAGCACAGACTGAGAAACGTTGGGGTACTTAGTGTCGTGCGGTCCGAAGGGACAGGTAGTGGTTGAGGGTCTCAAGTGAGTTTGAGTGCAGGTAGCTCAGTCATTACGGTAGGTCGGTAGAGTAGGAGCCAGCAGGGGAAGAGGAGGACGGGGGTTAGGGAGGGTCGTAGTCTCAGAAAAGGTCACTCAGTTGAGAAGCGTACTCCACCGGTTTCATGACCTCGAAGTCGAAATCGTAACAAGGAAGGTTTCTTTAGGGTTCCGACTAGAGGAAGTCTTACCTGACCAACCTAGAGGAACGTCAGGTTCCCTGAGAGTTCTCAGAAGAAGTTGTGGTGTCAAGTTTTCGTAGTTAAGAAGCCGCGAGTCGGAAGAAGTGTCACGTTGANGTTGAGAATCGCTGGGGTACCTGACGTCGGATGGTCCGAGGAGACAGGTACCCTCAAAGTCCGTTCTCATGACCTCACCCAATGGTAACGGAAGAGACTCTCTGTTCATAGTCAAGTCAAGTCAAGTCAGCGAGTCAGCACAGACTGAGAAACGTTGGGGTACTTAGTGTCGTGCGGTCCGAAGGGACAGGTAGTGGTTGAGGGTCTCAAGTGAGTTTGAGTGCAGGTAGCTCAGTCATTACGGTAGGTCGGTAGAGTAGGAGCCAGCAGGGGAAGAGGAGGACGGGGGTTAGGGAGGGTCGTAGTCTCAGAAAAGGTCACTCAGTTGAGAAGCGTACTCCACCGGTTTCATGACCTCGAAGTCGAAATCGTAACAAGGAAGGTTTCTTTAGGGTTCCGACTAGAGGAAGTCTTACCTGACCAACCTAGAGGAACGTCAGGTTCCCTGAGAGTTCTCAGAAGAAGTTGTGGTGTCAAGTTTTCGTAGTTAAGAAGCCGCGAGTCGGAAGAAGTGTCACGTTGAGAGTGTAGGTATGTACTGGTGTCCTTTTTGGTATCGGAACTGATCTGCTTGGAATCCAACCAGTATTGAAAAGAAGGTTCCTCATTCACAGAAATTAAAGTACCGACGTTAGTCGTAGACGTCACTAAAACCTCGGGTCTTTTTATTTCAGACTGTGACAAAGGTGACAAAGGGGTAGATAAAGGGTACTTCACTACCCTGGCCTACGGTACTAAGAAGCAAAAGACTTACAACTCGAAATTCGGTTGAAAAAGTGAGAGGAGAAAGTGAAAGTAGTTCTCCCAAAAATCAAGGTGAAATACAGATAAAATGAAGAGATCAAATTATCGGAGATAGTGAGATTAGTCTTTCAAATCATAATATGAAAACTTTTCGGTATAGGAGAAAGATAAGGATATAAGACTGAAATGTGAAGGAGATTGGTTGTTTTACAAAGGTTCTTGAGATGTTCTAATGAATGAAGATTTCCTTGAACGAAGGGTTACGGTCAAACTTTCTAATGATCTTTCGAGTAACTGAAGTGATGACGGAGACTGAAAAAAGACGACATTTTACAACGATAACTTCTTGTGTAATCGTTTTAAAAACAGTGACAGATGAGAGGTTACTACGGTACGGTCAATTCTAGGAACATGTCTCACATCTCCCTAGAGGTCCATCTGAATTAACGTTTACTATTTTCGTGAGATTTATTTTTCGTCTCTAACCGTCTGACAGACGACTGATTTCCTTTGGGGAGATTCATATTCCTGGGTTTTTCAATTTTCATTTTCCTTTTACTCCTTATACATATGGTATACTCTTGACATCTTCCATCTAGAATCTTCAATAAATCTGAACCTAGATACTAAACGGACTATAATATATCATAATCTAAAGTTTTTTTATAATTTGTGTGAAAGGGTCTGACAAGTAAAATAAATATGAATCGAGTTATTTAACAAATCTAACCGATGGATATAATAGATATATGTGACATAAGTGGTCTATTACCTGAGTCATATAGGACATGAACCAGTGTTTAACTGTAAGTCAGACATTAAGAATATAAACGTGTTCTAATATAAAATAATTCATTTGTCTCTCTAACAAAATCGTTTTATCCTACATCAATTGTTTGAGGTACTCTCCCTACTTAATTATAATCCCCTTTTAAAAGATTTTCAATCTCGTAAAACGATATGTGCGTCCCCCGATACGACGGTTGAAGTGTAAGTGACAGAGTATCAAGTGACTGTTGTTGACAGGAGTGTCGTTGACATAGACCACCAACACAACGATGATACTATGTTAAAATATCTGGTCCTTAACCTTAACAATATTACCCATTCATTAAACGACTTTCCAACATGTCAACCGTTCAACATCTCGTTCTTAAACTACGGTGTGAAAGTTGAATCACGTACCGGAGAGTCCAACCATATATCTACCGCCATTTTCTTACATGTACACAGAAATACATACTTTTCCCTTCAACACCTCTGACATAATTCTTAATGTCTCATTCTTTAAGTAAATATAAAGTGGTAAATTTTTGATACCTACTTCTCCAATACGTAAAGTTACATCGTTTAACTGGTTAATTTTCTCAACCCGTTTATAAATCCTTCCCTTTATATGACAAAGAGGTTTTGAACTTAAACCTCAATCTTACATATAGGTGATACGTAAACCTTCCTCCTCCGGTCTTTAAGTTTTGAGATTTTCGTTGAAATATTCCGTCTGTCCTAAGGAAACCCTGAAGTATAATTCGATAAAAGTCATCCTCATGTTTATAAAACAAGTTTTACGATTCTTTGCGGGAATTTTGTAGAGGATTATCCCAGTATTTACCGGACAACTTTATTTGTCTTTGGTTAAACAGGGATACGGGTATTTTAATGATGACATGTACTTTTTAGTCTTAAATGATAGTAAAAAAAGACTAATTTGTTATCGGATTAGACACAGCTATTCCATCTACAACACTGTTTAATTAAACCTATTTTGTAAAAAATTAAACTACGTTTTTTATGTTAAAACCAAAATTAAGTAATCTTACCGTTAAATAAAGGTTCTAATCGAAAGGGAAAGGAATATACAATAAATTTTATCGGCAACGGAAAACATGAAGAAATGTAAAGAACATCGTCAAGTAACGATTTGAATTTATAGACATCCAACTAACGAGAAAAAATGGATTACTTTTATTACTTTCTTACAATTGTAAACATCTTTGTTTATTATAACATGAGGTAGGAGAATTCCCATGAGAGGATGTGAAACCCTCATGAATTGATAGTTTCAGATTTCAACACCTACCTTACATTATGAAAAGACAGACATCCTTCGTATTTTGATCTGTCTGGTTGAGATTTTCTCTTTTCGAGGGGTATGAGAGAAGTGACACCGAGGGGAAGGGGACACTCCACAGACAGGAAGGAGTGTGGAAGTCCCCAAAGATCGTTGACGATAATGTTAGACGAGTGACTTGTCCGAGTCAGTAATGAAGTCACCTTTAAATTTAACCACATATAAGAGAGGAATTCCCTAAATATAAAATTCGGATTGTACTGTACTTTTCATAATAGAAGGATGAGGACTTTTTTGTAAACTAGTAGTCTATAATCATTCTTTATTATCGCTTTCATCTCTTCATCGGAACTCTTCAGATAAATACATAGGGGTTTCTGTGTTTAGATACGTATCGATCAGGGTTTCATTTGAAGATATTCAATGTACTTTATTATTCATTTAGACTCCACTGACTTATTATCTTATGATCTTGGTCTACCGTGGATTCTTAAGTAACAGATGAAACGAGATGGGCTCTATCATTAAAGAGGTATTCTTGTGATTGTCCACCAGTTGTTAAATGTGGTGAGAAAACCGGAAAATTTTTGTCGATCTAAAGTCTTTGAAGAACCGTTTGACGATCAGTCGACGTCTTTACATGGACGAGTCTTTGGGGTTTTATTTGTACAAAGGGTTTCCTTAGTTTGTACAAGATATTTTAGGAGTAGACAAGTATCTTATACCATTCGTACTTAAAGTATCTTTTAATTACTATCGTGACTCTAGGAAACACGGTCTAATTTTCCATGACTTACATCATCCCCTACCAAGTGTTATTCTTGTCTCTCAACACGCGATTCTTCATACGAGGTCAGGACCTACAAATGACCGTATTTTAAGTCTTGTAATTCTTTATTACAAAGTATTCTTAAGGTAAAGTATTAAAATTCAATAACAAGAGTAATAAGTACTTTAGACGGTAATATAAATCTATGTTATACGTTACCACATTTAGACCTGGTTTATGTAAGATATTGTTCTCAGTCACCCCAATCTACTGGTGAGGGATTCAAGGTCCGTGTTACCGTATGATTCGTGGGAGTCAGTCCTTAGACTCTACGACTTTGAATCGTTTGTTTACCCTATTTTACCTCAAAAACTCTTGTCAAGTGATCAGACACACGAAAGACATACTATTTTATGTAAACGTTACGAAGAAATTTACATAACCCGAACGGACCACCGAGTCGACCATTTCTTAGACGGACGTTACGTCCTCTGGACCCAAACTAGGGACCCAACCCTTTTAGGGGACCTCCTTCCTTTCAGATGGGTGAGGTCATAAAACCGGGTATCTTAAGGTACCTGACATGACCCCAACGTTTCTCAGCCTGTACTGACTCACTGAAAGTGAAAGTGAAATTTACATAGTTAAGATGTTTAAAAATAAAATAAAAATATTTGTCAGTAAGTTAAAGTTTAAATGAGTCATTTACTATGATGACGTGTGTATAGTATTAAACTAATACATAGTATAGTTAAATTCTATATATATAATATTAAAATATAAACTGAAAATTCAGGAAATCTGTCTAACTATTGGAACCATTAGAGATAAAACGAATTATGACGGAACGAAAGAGACGAGAACCTGTAAGAGTACTGAGCAAACTACTTCTTTTTAGTGTAATTGTCAGTTACTATATGTTGGTTCGTAGATTTCATTAGAGATTAGATCTTTCTTTTGTTTCTATAAAACTTTAGACGACGACGACGGTTCAGTGAAGTCAGCACAGGTTGAGACACGATTATGATATATTTACGATATAAATGATTTTTATACACCTAAAATTAATATCCGTCTTCAATTAAAGGTTTTTAGTCCTTTAAAATGACACAGTGTGAGTTATAACTATACTTGTTGTCTAAATTCAAAATTCTTAATTAAACTAGTAAAACACTCTAAAATTCTAAAGAAGTACTCGGACTAAGATTGAGTTTTATAAAGAAAAGTTATGAGAAGAAGTCATTTGGCGATTGAGAAAGAGGGGAATTTTGGTACTCGTTTGTTTTTATTTACTTGTTTTTAAAATTCAATTTTCTAAATAAAATGTTTCAAAAAACATGAAGTTCACCAAGAATGTTTTGAAAACCTATTAAGTTGAAGTTTGATTAGTCTTTGTGTACTCTAACCTAAGGGAAACTCTAAATGTTAGTCCCACTTTCCTGAACCGTTTGACGTCACCAAATTATTATTGTTTTTTAGTTCTTATAAGTTGAAGTGTTCAAATATTTGAAGGAGGGTCAAGTGAAGGAAACAATAAGCCCTTCGAACTTAATGCTTTTGATGGACCAATAGACTCGATCATAAGAGTGTGTAATCGTGGAATAGGTGGTGGGTGATTGAAGTTTAATAGAGTTAGTTCTACTAAAACTCATTTTTTCTCTCGGATTTTACCCTATATATCATCACTTGGTCATCGGAGGAAAGAGCCTCTTCCGTTACCGTGGGGTGAGGTTCTGAGAACGGACCTTTTAGGATACCTACCTCCTCGGACTATCCGACGTCAGGTACCCCAGCGATTCTCAACCTGTACTGACTCACTGAAGTGAAAGTGAAAAGTGAAAGTACGTAACCTCTTCCTTTACCGTTGGGTGAGGTCACAAGAACGGACCTCTTAGGGTCCCTGCCCCCTCGGACCACCCGACGATAGATACCCCAGTGTGTCTCCGCCTGTGTTGACTTCGCTGAATCGTCGTCGTTGTCGTCGTCGTCGGAGGAAAGAAGGGGAAAACCTCAAATACGAGGACACCCTTAAAGTACCTTGACCATAGACATTTTCTACGTAACCCTTCGTGTCAAAACCCACCTCATGACACGGTCGTAACGTGTCCTGTTTCTATGTCATTTCCGGGTCCCTTCCTTTTCTAGAGGTCACCAGATCCATCCTTCATTTCTCCTATATATAGTCTTTTTGTCTTCTCCTTTGATTGTTCATCTCAATATTTACTTTATTAAATTTATATTTTAGTCGTCCTAAACCATCGACAAACTGAAACCCTTAGTTGCCACTTAAAGTACCCCTTTTATTTCAACATGACATACATACATGCAGACATATTTCTGACCCTTTCTCTCATTACTCAAATCCAAACATACAATCAAAATATACGATATATGGTTTAAGGATATTTGAACCATCAAATTTCTTTAAATAATAGAGTGTCAAAGACACTAGTCGTCAGACGTGTACTGAATTTATCTAAGAGAAGAGTCCTCGAGTGTTCCGATATTGACTCCACAACTAGCCCGATACAAAAGGAGACCTTCGGACGGACACCTTCTAGGTGAAAAGGTTCGAAAAAGTCCAAAGACTGTCTTAAACAAAGAACCACCGATTTATTGACTCCCAGGGTCGGTTTCTTAAAATACAGAGACTTGACACTACGACCTCTTCTGAGGACTCTCAGGGAACCTACTGTTCCTCTAGTTTAGTCAATTAGAATTCCCTTTGGTTGGGACTTATCAGTAACCTTTCTAACTACGACTTCGACTTTGAGGTCATAAAACCAGTGGACTACACTTCTCGACTGAGTGACCTTTTCAGGCACTACGACCCTTTCTAACTCCCGTCTTACTCTTCTCTCGTAGTCTCCTACTCGACTGACCTACCGTAGTGCCTACCTTACCTGTACTTGAACCCGTTTGAAGCCCTCTGTCACTCCCTGTTTCTCCGGACCTCACGACGTCAGGTACCCCAGAGTTTCTCAACCTCTACTGACCCGTCCGTTGACTTGTTACGTTGTTCTTGGGTAGAAGATTGACCAACGATCGACCTCCAACGGAAGTCCAGGATCTTCCTCAAGGGACGGTATACCGCGAGAGGTATCCTTCAAGTTTTGTACCGGTAAACGAAGAAGTTTCAATTACCTTCTAAGAGATTGAGATAGAACGTGTTGTGCCGTTACTTTTCTCACTTTATGGTAACGGAAACGGTATAAACTAACCAATCCTCGTTCAGTGCTCAAGACGGTCACAAGCTTTCTGTCCTATTATCCTCTCTTCCTGGATGACCTTCAGTAAAATGCCACATAAACGGTGTCAAGTCTACGTGACACAAACTACACAATGTCCTCGACAGAGTCTCTTCCGTTACCGTGGGGTGAGGTCATGAGAACGGACCTTTTAGGGTGTCTACCTTCTCGGACCATCCGACGTCAGGTACGCCAGCGATTCTCAGCCCGTGCTGACTCGTTAAAGTGAAAGCGAAAAGTGAAAGTACGTAACCTCTTCCTTTACCGTTGGGTGAGGTCACAAGAACGGACCTCTTAGGGTCCCTGCCCCCCTCGGACCACCCGACGTCAGATACCCCAGCGTGTCTCAGCCTGTGCTGACTTCACTACGTCGTCGTCGTCGTCGTCGTCTGTCACATGTAGATCTTTCAAGACAGGAATCACTTGAAAGGTATCGTTAAACTTAATTTGATGATGTAAGAGTATTATGAGTAATAGGTCTAACACGACTTACGACTCACAGATATTGTAGTTCTCCTGATTAAAGAATGACACTGTCGTTTTTACTTTATTATAAAAAGTCCACCACCACTTTTATATTGAATCCTTTCATACATACCACAGTGAATCTCGATCTTTCGTACCTTTATGTGTAAATAAGGAATTTCGGTTTCTATTTTATTAAATTAAAAGATTAGACTTTTCGAGGTATCGTGTATTTATCCGTCGGAGAGTCGGTTGTAGAGAACCTTCTTCTACATTATGGAGGGTGATGTGATATCGAAGACTCGGTTAAAGGTAAACTGTGTATCTTCAATTAAGACCAGTCGAGAGTCGTTTTAGAACTGGAAACTTATAGTAACCTTTTAACTTTCCTCTAAATCTTTGTCTCCGTTATACGATTTTTAGCCACGAAGTAATGGTGGGTGAGAGAAACAAAGGAAGAAGAGGACAGGGAACTGATTTATTTTACTCGTATCTAGTAGATATAGAACCTAAATACACTGTTTTAGATAGTTGTTCAGTCGTTGTAGTGAACACGTATTTCAATGTCGTAAAGACCACCGAAACCGGTTGTCTATGAGATAAGGGATTTCCGTCTTTCGTCTTGTTTTCTAGTCATATAAGGTGTTTCCTTTTTTATTTAATTTATTGAGATATTTCTTCTTAAGGGAAGACGGATTTAAAACTCAATATATTGTGTGAGTACCCAAAAAACAATTCGATAAGTTTCGATATAAAATTTTTAGATCAATATTTTAAAGTTTTTCGTATGATATTGAACCCCTCTAAGAACTTTGTATATTCCGTGTCCTCGATGAAAAAATGTTGATTTCTCAGAAGTTTTAGTCATTTCTAAATGTGTTATCCACTTATTTATTTTCTATACTTCTTTATGTTACTGATTATACGAATAAATTTTTCCCAGTTTAAATAACCCTTAATTTTAGTACGTTTAAATTCGTTACTTGATAAAATTATATAGATTATTGGTTTAATTGTATAGGTTCGTCCTCACGTCTTTTTAATCATGAAAATTCATAGACCTCCACCGTATTTAACCTCGTTTGAAAGACCTTCTGTTAGAGTTGTATATAGTTTTTAAGATTATACATTACTAAGAAACGTGGTTGTTAAGGTAAAGATCCTTAATGAGAATTCCCCCTAGTTTTCCCTGAATCGAGATTCATTTAAAAAAAGTCAAATGAAAAAACAACTAAATGTCACAACACAAATAAAAACGATATATCGGTTCACTACGTCAATATGTATGTATAATGTACGTGTGTATTAAAAGACGTATAAGAAAAGGTAATACCAAATAATATCCTATAACTTATATCAAGGGACACGACATACAACCCTGGAAAAACAAATAGGTAAGATATATATGATCAAACATAGATGATTAGTGTTTGAGGGTCAGACAGGGAGGGGGTGGTGGGGATGGAGAACCGTTGGTTTCTGACAAGAGACATAGATACTCAGACAAAGACAGAGTATATATTCAAGTACACACAGTATAAAATCTTAAGTTTACATTTACCATAGTATACTATAAACAGAAAGAGAAAGACTGAATGAAGTAAATCATACTATCAGAAATCCACGTAGACACAACGAGGTTTATCGTAATAAAGTAGGAAAAAGTCCTGACTCATCATAAGGTAACATGTATGCATCGTTTAGAAAAAACAAAATTATGAAAATTAAAACATAATCCCATATCGACTAACTGTTACTACACGGTCAAAGTCCACTTGTAACTACCCCGGAGCCGGTATGTATATGTACATAGGTAAGAGGGGGTTTGGGGAGGTTCATAAAAATAGTGTCAAACAAATTTAAAATAAAAATAAAAAGATCTTGGGGTTTGTAAAATATAACCTCATATCGGATGGTATCAAACAAATATTATCTTATTTGGACTCTACTTTCTTATAAGTTATTATTCCCCAATGATTTTATTCAACACTATATCAGTGAACAATTGTATGATAATTGGACGTCATCTGTGAAATCGGACAGAATAGTGAGTTACAGGGTAAGAGAGGAGAGTCTTGGTGACGGTAGGAGTGTCGTAGGTGTCCTCGTAAACACGAAGTATTGGGAGACATGGATGGGTAAGGGGGGACATAGACATCGATTATTCGACATCTATGTGGGTTGATCAGGTTAGTCCAAACAAGAGAATTTTCAAATCTTAACCTTAATACTCGGAGAAACCTCTTCTGAGAACTCTCAGGGAACCTGACGTTTCTCTAGGTTAGTCAGGTAGGATTTCTTCTAGTCAGGACCCACAAGTAACCTCCCTGACTACAACTTCGGCTTTGAGGTTATGAAACCGGTGGACTACGCTTTCGACTGAGTAAACTTTTCTGGGACTACGACCCTTTCTAACTCCCGTCCTCCCCTTCCCCTGCTGTCTCCTACTCTACCAACCTACCGTAGTGGCTGAACTACCTGTACTCAAACCCATCTGAGACCGTCAACCACTATCTGTTCCTCGGGACCGTACGACATCAAGTACCCTAACGTTTCTCAGTCTGTACTGACTCGCTGACCTGACTTGACTTGACTCATTTAGACGTGAAAGGAATTTACCTTCTGGACACTTGAGACACGACATCTTCACTGTGAATGTGTCTCTTCCTCTCTTTCGTCGGAGGTCTCTTCTTCTTACTTCGTCTCTTTTCGTCTCCCATCTCCGCCACAACTCACGTACGATCCCAGTTCTGGTACGTAGTTGGGGCTCTCAAGAACTATTATAGGAACTACCTTAGGTTTCATTTTTAAGTGAAAACTTCTGGGGGTGGAAGATAAAAAATCGGGAAGGAGGGATAGAAAAGAGCAAAAGTAAATCCATAATATATATAAACGGTTAATCCCGAAGGACTCTTTCCAAAAGATTATCATGGGATTAAAGGAAGGACCTCCGATTGATTCTGAGGTCCTAGGTGGTCGTTGTCGACACAAGTCAAGTCAAGTCAAGTCAGCGAGTCAACACAGGTTGAGAAACGCTGGGGTACTTGGTGTCGTGTGGTCCGGAGGGACAGGTAATGGTTGAGGGTCTCAGATGTGTTTGGGTACAGGTAACTCAACTACGGTAGGTTGGTAGAGTAGGAGACAGTAGGGGAAGAGGAGGACGAGAGTTAGAAAGGGTCGTAGTCCCAGAAAAGGTTACTCAGTCGAGAATCGTAGTCCACCGGTTTCATAACCTCAAAGTCGAAGTTTTAGTCAGGATGGTTACTTGTGGGTCCTGACTAGAGGAAATCCTACCTGACCAACCTAGAGGAACGTCAGGTTCCCTGAGAGTTCTCAGAAGAGGTTGTGGTGTCAAGTTTTCGTAGTTAAGAAGCTCCGAGTTGAAAGAAACATCAGGTTGAGAGTGTAGGTATGTACTGATAACCTGTTTGATCGGAACTGATCTACCTGGAAACAACTGTTTCATTACAGAGACGAAAAATTATACGACAGATCTAACCAGTATTGAAAGGAAGGTTCCTCATTCACAGAAAATTAAACTACCGACGCTAGTGGCAGACGTCACTAAAACTACCATTAGGTCCACGTCCTTTGAATGATACCTTCGACTTGGACTGTCTGTGGGGAAGAGGGGTAGGGATCTTTTCCGTCTCTTATCTGAGGGTGCATTCGAGTCGAGAGACGGACGGGAAACCTAGAATTTGACACCGTAAGATCGACATGAAGTACGAAAGGTGTAGAATCATGAGACGTAATGGGATCCTAGGTCGAATAAGAGTATGAATAGGGAGTCGGAGGGAGACCAAAAGACCCTTGAGTTACCGGAAGGTTTTACAACGGAAACTAATTCAATCGGTCTCGGTCAAAACACCCTGATAAAGTTTTATACAATTATACACGAAAAGAAAGAGTGTAAAGGTACATAAACTATGGGAGGGGAGAAGTCGATGACCTTGGAACCAGTAATAGAATCCGTTCAAACCTTGATTTTGTCCTTACATTCTACTTTTCCATTGGTATGAGTCGAAAACTGGTTTTAATCTAAAAACTTAGGGATCACCTTATGTGTGTATATATAAAACCGTCACTACACACTGAAAACCTTAGAATCAAGAGACTGGTCCCTAACTTGGACCCGGTACCGTCACTTTCGTGGTTCAGGATTGGTAACCTGGTGATCCCTTAAGGTGGGTCACTATAAGAACTTTGGTTCCGAAACAAATTTCCCTATTCCAAAAAGATTTAGGGGATTTGAGGTTAAGAATATATGCCTATATCCGAATTATCTACAATTAGGAGCTCAAAATAATCTTGACATCACTTTACTACTTCATATAATACGTTCCTTATATAAGACATACTTTTCCTCCTTTCCTTTTTTCAGAAACGGCACTTTCCTTTAGTGTGAAGAGTCTCCCTTACGTCAATTCGACTACTCTACGGATAGTCTTGGTCTTGTCGGCGTGACGGAAGGGACACGGAGGTGGTTTCCCTCTCTTGTTCCTTTGAGTTTTACAGGTATCTTTCGTCTTTATCCAATTTACGTTCCAACCACGAGACGAAGAGACATTTATCCAGTTTCTCAACATCCTAACGTCTCCCTCTGTAAGTTGTGACACTGTATAGGTTCTCCCACGTGGTCTGGAGGGAGTCGGAGACGTACCGAACAGTCTCTGGGGCGTCGAGGATACACCCAGTCACTCCCTTACGTCTTTACGATGTTCCTGTGTCTTCCCTGAGACCTAACCCTTTTCCTCTGGTGTGTCGTATCCGTGTGTTCAGCTCCGTTGACTGTCTTTGGTTCTGGCTTCAATCGTGGTCGTTTCATCAGTTGTCCAAGTCCATCTTGGTCGGTGTAAACGTCTCCTGTGATCGTGACTTGGGAACCCCTGGTCTGGTTGGAAAGATATCGTTTCCTGTTTTTTCTTTTTTTTTTTTCGTTTTGTCACCAGGGTTTAGAACGGTAGACTTCTGTCCATGTTGGAGGTGAAAGTGTAACCCTTCTTTCTACTCCTCCCCTCTCGTAAACGATTGTCTTCTATGTCAGTTTTAACCCAAGATTTAACAACTTTTAAATATAAAGGAATTTTCTCAGACTTCATAGATATGAGTCTTTCCGACATGAACCTTGACTTAGAAAAGGACCTTAACTTAGTACATTCGTCCCACTTTAATCGATTCATTTTATTCCCTTTAATGTTTTATAAAACGTGTATGTCTAATATCTCTTGTATACATTAAGGCGATATGAATATTAGTTCGTATGAGTCATTCTGTTATCTTTTTGTTATCTACACACACAAATATCTATCTCTAATTTTAGGTTATAGTTTTCTTCTCTTATGTCCACATTAACCCAAAAGGATAAAGGTACTAAGGATGAAAACATGGACATGGGATTCGAAACAGAAGAGTAGGTCGAGAGTCTAGAATAAAGGAGATAATATTGAATGAGACTATGTCTTCCTTCTCTTATATTTTACTTAGATCTCTAGTGATAAATTTCTCTATTTTCTTCTTTATATTCACGATTGTACGGAGTACAGAAATTCATAGAGTTCAATATACTAGTTTCTCTTCTTTTCTAATTTCCTTCATGGTCTACAAATATTTCAAGTAACACGTCATATAAGACTTCTTACTTCTTTTATCTTATTTTTATTCCATTCTTATGTTTAAACATCATTCGGTTCGGTGGTACCAACGACTTTGTCACTGAATACCCTGTGTCCATCACTGTTGTGGGTTGAGATCCATTGTATTGTCTACTCCTCACGACGTTCCTTCTACACCCCACATACATTTTTAATAGACTACTTTCCTCCTTTGATTCTATTTTAGTTAATGTGATTTATAAACATATAGGGGACCAAGTGTGTAGTCGGTCAGGGGTCTTCAGTATGGTGTAACCAATGGTCGCAACCCTCCGTTAAGAGATACCAGAGAGTTAGAAGACTTACAGAACACTCGTCACCGTGACTGACTGAAATAGAAAAGTTCTTACAAACATGTCAATTATCGAGACCTTATGCCTCTATCCAGAAGGAGACCTAGTGTCTCGTGGAAACGTATAACAGATAATATTATTTCTATCACAGAGAGAGGGTCTTATTTTCAGCCCGTTTAAAATAGAGTAATTTTATTAATTTAAGGAATTCCAACCTCAAAGAGTCAACACTGGCTCGTATCTGTCTTAGGTAGATCCGGAGAAGCATAGTTTGGGTCCCTTAGAGTCCTCTCCCTTAGTTACGTTTATATTTAGAGTACGACGGACGATACGGCAATGTTACAGGAAAGAGACTTGGTCTTCAGACACAGAAGACGGTCGTAGTACTTTGACACCGTCCGATTGAACCATTGCACTTTCATTTCGTTGTGGATCTAAGAGGTACCCTGGACTATTAGACGAGAAAGATCCACTTTCCGTTAACGTACATTGTGTTCGTACAGTAAAACTTTCCGGAACTAGTCACAACTTTTAAGACTGGTCATCCTCCAAGGTCGTAGTAGACTCATTATGTCTCACGACTCTTTTATCAATGATTTCCTTCTTCTTTTATTATATAAAGTAATTTGTTGAAGTTAGAAAAGGTTTTTTACTTACCTTTGCAGAAATAATCACCTGATATGTTTTGAGTCAGAAACAGTAGTTACGGTTAAATCCCTTCTTCTTTAGACTTTCTGTCACCGTAAGTATGACTTATAATCTATGTCTTTTTATAACTTGATATAAAGAAAGGGGAACAGAATTATAAATATGAGAGGACCGGAAATGATTTTCCCAAAACGTACGTACGAGGTAGTGAAGTCAGTACAGGTTGAGAGACACCGGGGTACCTGGTATCGGTCGGTGCGAAGAGAAGGTACCCTAAGAGGTCCGTTCTTATGACTTCACCCAACGGTACGGAAGGAGGTCCCCTTTCGCGAAATCTAAAAAAAATTCACTACAATAATTAGTGAGATCTCAAAACTTTTGTCATCGTAACACGACAAAATAATATCGTCGTTGACTATCAGGTGAAAAAAGTTTCTGTAGCTTTAGATACCTTCTTTATTCGGAGTAATAAAAGTGAACATAGACTATTTACATCTATGTCACTCCAATATATTAAGGATTAATACGTATAGAGTAGTCCGGTTAATTTGTGGTCATTACATTTAGTGAAGGACTAGGTTTGTGTAGAGGAATACTGTAACTCTAACTTCGTCAGTCACTTCCGAAATTCGATTTAATGTGAACTTAAGAAATACCGACCGATGGTTAAATTCTTAGTAAAACGGAACAAACGTTGCCATTAACAGTTCGTTTTTTCTCATATGAAGTCATTGTTAAATCAATTCGTGAGGTTTAAGTTTTATTAAGACTCTTAATTATAGATGTGAATTTCGTTGTTCATATAGAAACTTTCAAAACATCTTACAAAGAAAACCCACTCGCGAATTAATAACCCCCACCGACCCTCCCCTCCTTCCTTCTCCTTGACGGAGTGATGTTTGACTATTGTTCCAACAATTTTAGTGGGAATAGTTTCCGGAAACGTGAATTTAACAAATCTTTATTTTCTTTTTTGTGAAGACACTCAGTGACTTAAAGCAGGAAAGATGAAACTGTCCAGTGGAACAAGATAACCTATCTTTGACTCAGTTACACCCTTCTTGGTCTTAAACCTATTTCAAGTAGTTTCCAAGTGTGTCTTTTTTCACTGAAAGGACGTGACTTAACGAAATTCAAAAAAAATATAACTTAAATTCAGTTTGCAAGATGTAATACTTCCGTTTCGAAGTTTAGACATTATCTTTTTGTCTTTGTCTTATAAGGGACTTTAAAAGACTAATCTAAAAACTAGAAGATTATTTTAAAATTGAAAATTTTTTAGTCTGTCGTAATACCTTTTCCTAGGTAGTCACAGACATGAGAGTATGGATACCAAATTAGTGAAGAGAGGTATGAACGTATATAATTTGTTTAAGTTTACACACTCTATTAAATGTGAAGGATAAGTTATTGGAGGGTAAAAAGGGTACAGGGGATGGGTGAAGGAGGTAGGGGTAAAAAAAAAAAAAAAAAAAANATGGGTGAAGGAGGTAGGGGTAAAAAAAAAAAAAAAAAAAACGTATCTAAGACTCGTTTCTTTCTTTTCCAATTCTTTGCATCCTTCCCTCCATTCATCTAATTGGGATATGACCAAAAAAAAGAAAAAAAAAGTAGAGGTAATGTTGGTTTAAAATTAAAATTTAGTATACTACGAAGTATTCTGTTTCCGTTCATGACTCTAACCGTGTCTTTAAATTTTTCTAATATCTAAAATTTTTTTCAAAAAACGAAAAGAAGGAGATTGAATGAAGAGAAGTGAAAAAGTCGTAAAAAGTCATCGAAAAAAAATGTTCTATGTAAAATAAACAAATAAGTAAATCCCGAAGGGACCACCGAGTCGTCATTTCTTAGGTGGACTGTTACACCCTCTGTGCCCAAGTTAGGGACCCAGTCCTTCTCGGGGACCTATTGCTTTACTGTTAGGTGAGGTTATAAGAACGGACCCTTTAGGGTACCTGTCTCTTCTGACCATCCAATGTCAGGTACTCCAGCGTTTTCTCAACATGTGCTGAATCGCTGATTTGTTGTTAAATAAATAAATTAAAACAAAAACCGACGCGACCCATAAGTAACGTTCCTAAAAGAGATCAACACCGGTTACTCCCGATGAGAGATCGAACCACGTACCCGAAGAAACAACGTCACCGAAAAGAGACAACGTCTCGTACTCGAGACCTCGTACGTCCGAAGTCATCAACACTAAGTGTCTGGGGTCTTGTGTCCGAGTCATCGACACGGTGTGTCCAAATCAATGAGACTCCGTACACCTTAGAGGGACCTGGTCTATAGCTTGGGTACAGGGGACGTAACCGTCCACTTAAGAAATGGTGACCCAGTGGTCCCTTCAGAACGTTCTATGTAAAATTTGATGATATAACAAGTTAAAGTTTTTCTTAAGTCCCACCCTTAAGTGTTCCTAAAGGACCAAAACTACCGAGAACGAGACACTATTACACAAAAACTGTAAAATTTTTTCGATGGAAAAACAAAATTATAATAGTTAGAAGGAAAGAGGAATTCTTTGGTACAACACGTCTCCTTCCCTCTGTCTAATTGACGTCCAAGAAAGGGGTAGTTAGAGTCACTGGATTCTGTTCGAAAAATTGGAGTGAGTTGAAATAGTTATTTTACCTTTATCATTCCCGACCGAAGTTACCAGTGTCTTAAAACTACTCCGAGTTTATTTTGCATAAATAAAATATAAACTCCTTAGTTGTATATTATTTCTAGAACTTCACAATCATGATCAATATAAACTTTATCTATTTAAGTAGTTATAGGTATTTCTTTTCTCAAGATACGGGGTACTCTTCATACTGGGTAACTATTAAACAAGTGTCTTAATATTATATTTTTATCATGGGGTACGGAGTTAAAGTAGTTCCGGTTTTTTTGTACTCCGTATCATTAAGACTTCACTAAACTCCAGACAAACTAAAAACATGTAAACATGTACGGTACCGAGTCTGCCATTTCTTAGACGGACGTTATGTCCTCTGGGTCCGAGATAGGGACTCAGTCCTTCTAGTGGACCTCTTCCTTTACCGATGGGTGAGGTCATAAGAACGACCTCTTAAGGTACTTGTCTCCTCGGATGTGCCGTCCGATGTCAGGTACCTCAATGTTTCTCAACCTGTGTCGACTCGCTGATCGTAGTAAGATGTCAGTAACCGTTGACCCACTGATGATTACTACACTTTTTTTTTTTTTTTTTTGTCTGACTACAGGGGAGGGGGATGTAATAATAATAATAGTTTATTATGTAGTTATTTCTATTTGATTTCGTATAATTTATAAAATTCCCAAATAAACTCGTTTTCGTCTAAGGTTTCCCTGTCACTGTCTAATCTTCACAAATTCTCGTGAGACGGACTGTCCTGGGTCCCTTACTGAATGTATCTCTTTCACGTCTTTTTTTCTTTCCTATGACAACGAACTGACATTGAATTTCGGATCAACCGACCAACACTAACCAACAGGAATCGTAAAACTAATGTAGTGGAGTTCCGTAAATGACCGAATCTAAAACCCAACGTGTACATCCGGTGGTATCGTAATCTCGGCAGAGTCCAGGTTACCGGAGTGACAAGTTAATTAAATTGTTGTATGTATATACCTTTTTAAGTTTACCTTAATTTGGCTTTCAATGTAAAGGACAGGATTGACGACGGTAAATAAGATGAAGGGATTCAAAGGTAAAAATCAAGACCACCAAAAGAGAAACAAGAAGTGAGACTGACTATACAAATATGAAGGTGAAAGACTAATTATTTCAAATCTATTATAGTAACCTAAGAGTTATCTTCTGTAAGTCTTTTGTGTGACGAAGGGTAGACAGAAAAGAAGACTCAAAACAAAATACGTGTACATACTCGTGTTTATTCGTATGGGTGTGTGTACGAGAAAATCGGGAAGATGTCAAATTATTAACAATTTATTATATGGTTTGGTTCTCAGGAACAAAGTTGAAACAATAACAAATCAGCGAGTCAGTACAGACTGAGAAACGTCGTGGTACCTGACACCGGGCGGTCCGAGAGTCATAAGAAAGGTTCGTTCTTATGACCTCACCCAACGGTAAAGGAAGAGGTCCCCTAAAAGAGTTGGGTTCCTAACTTGGGCACAGAGGACGTAACCGTCCACCTAAGAAATGGTGACTCGGTGGCCCCTTCGGGACAAAGTTGAAGTCCAGGACGTATAACAGAGTTGTGACACGGGAGGTATCGAGAGAGAAGTAGGAGACATCGTAGAAATGAAAGGTAGTCGTTTCTAAAATTATCAGTTACGGCGATTCGACGACGGAGGATCTCAATCCGTCACATGTTGGTGCACCCAAGTGTATCTACGGAATTAGTATAAATGTAAAATAGGAACATATAGATATTAGTTAGAAATTTCGGAATAGATATTTACTAAGTAATATCCATTTTTTGTTATTCGTTGTAAATGTTATAGTACAAAAATCGTCATAATAAATGATATCTTCATTTATCAGACGAGAAAGAGACATATAAGAAAAGTTCAGAAATTTAAAGACTTTAAAAATGAACCTATACAGGTCCAACCCAAAAAAGCAAGTAGGGTAAATCGTGAAACACCGGAAAAAGTTTAAAGTCTGAACACAGAAAAAAGTTGAGACCTATTAAAAGGAGATAATGTAGAAACTAATAAAATTAAGAAGGTAAAAGGTGAGAAAAATCTTCAAGATTATCCATGAGTGACAGGATTTAAACGAGAAGTATAAATTGAAAATATAGAAAATACGAGACATAGGACTCTATAAATTGACTGAAACAGAAGATGATAAAGGAAAGTGAAAAATGTAAACCCATTGACAAAAAGTTAAAGGTTTTAGAGAACGAATCAGGAGTTCACGAGTAGGAGATACCGTTGGATTCGAATAAAATAATGACGTTGATCAGGCTAGAAAGACTGTTTTTATTAAAATGAAAAAAGTGAACAAAGGAAACTTCGGTTAATGAGACAAACAAGTAAACATAATACGAAAAACGGAATGTCTAAAAGGAATTATTAATAACCAGGTGTCAACCGATAAGTATAACCGATTGTTTTTTGATTTAATCGTATATATCAACCATACCCAAAGAAGTCCTAAAGACAAAGAGATGTCACATGTCACAGATGTGGAATCCTTCCTTACACCTTCTTTCACTACGCTCAACCCAAGAGATAGTAGAGTGTAAAACAAGACTTCACGGTTGTAGGTATAATCTTCAACATCCTGAACCCTACTAACCAGTTAAAGAAACCTCTAGTCAGGAGACTAAATCTTTCCCCGACATTCTCTACCCGACTTTCGATGATTAAAAAACGTATGATTTTTATGAAACAACAGTATTGATTCACGTAATCTATGAGTAAAGATTTACCTTACATAACATATAAACTACTTTGTGTATATCGTAAGTAGTTCCATTTTCATTAATTATGTATCAGTACCTCACCTTTCTACCATGTGTATTTTTCTTTAAGGTGAAAACCGTTCTTAACATTGAGTCAAGGTACCCATCAGGAAGTTAGTTAAGGAGAAAGGGTCAAGACGGACCGTCTTGTCGACGACTTTCCTGTACTTTTGAGGTTTCTCTGAACAGTCTTTTTTCTCGATATCGGACCTTGGAGGAAAAGATGACGGTCAACATAGGGCTAAGGTCAAGGTAAGACTAAGTAGATAGTCATTCATAAATCTACGAAAACGGAACCTTACATAAGTTTGACGACCCAGATAAGTGCTCGTGGGAAGGTGGGATTCACTAAAGAGAAGTCCTATTACCTTATTCTTTTACCACCACCCCCCATGTCATTTACATGAAAGAATATGTAAGATAATATTTACCTTAAAATAGAGTGTGAAAAAAAAGCCATTTTAATTTTACTTTTTAAAAGGTCTCTTCATATTTTTCTATTGAAACTAATTAGTAGGTTTGGTCCTGTGAAAGTCTGACTTAACGAGTCAGGGATTCAGTACAGACTGAGACACTGTGGTATCTGACGTCGTGCGGTTCAAAGGGACAGGAAGTGATAGAGGACCTCAAACGAGTTTGAGTACAGGTAACTCAGTCACTACGGTAGGCTGGTAGAGTAGGAGACAACGGGGGAATAGGAGGACGAGAGTTAGAAAGGGTCGTAGTTCCAGAAAAGGTTACTCAGCCGAGAAGCATAGTCCACCCGTTTCATAACCTCGAAGTCGAAGTCGTAGTCAGGAGGGTTACTTATAAGTCCTAACTAAGGGAAATCCTTACCAAACTAAAGGAACGACAGGTTCCCTGAGAGCTATCAGAAGAGACCCACGATCATTATTACTACGGACCAATTGTTCGTACGAAGTCCTGACTAGACCTATTTGGTCCTACGTACGAGTGAGGTGTTTTCCATTCGAATTGATCCACATCCTAGTCAACGTTTTTCTGAAATCAGGTTTCTTTTCTTTTACTTTATTCTCTTCATATGGTAAGACACTCCTCTATATTTTATAGGAGGACCCGTGAAACCCAGACTACGTTGGTCCTATAGAATGTCCATTACTTACCTCAATATTAGTTCATCTTGTCGAATCTTTTGTCATAGGGAAAACAATAGAGTTACTTGTTGTCTTTGAAAAGAACCTATAATGCAAAGTTCTCGTTATTATCCCACAATTAAGTTCCCCATCCCAATACCATTTCCTTCACTAAGAGTCGACTCCAATTAAACAGAAGGGAAGATAGAAAGATAGTGTGGTCTGTGTGTCCGTGTATGTGTGTGTGTGTGTGTGTGTGTGTGTGTGTCTCTCTTGTAAACAGTTACGTCCTTCTATGAAAACCAACAATTGTAATCTTCTACGACGACCGTAGAAACCCGTCTCCGGTCTCTACAACGATTTGTAGGATTTTACGTATACTATAAGGGGTGTTATGTTTTTTTAAAAGTCAGTTTTTATGTTTATTACAACTCCACTCTTTGGGACCTAATCACAATCTTTTGGGGAACCTGTCTCGAACGTCTTCTTCCTTAACTCATACAGTAAACCCTTATCGGTCGTTGATTGACATCATGAACAATCGAAAGAAAAGAGACTATACTGAAGGAAGACTATAAAACAGTGTAACCAATTTGGAGGTTTATACCTTCGACTACTGTTAAAAAACCTGACTTACTAGTCACTTCTCTAAAAAGGGTCTGGAAATTCATCCTTGAGTTGGGTTAATTTCGTACTATGGTTATATTTAATTGGTGTCAGAAGACGAGGTCCGTAGAGGTTGTGTTCCCACTGTGTATATTTGTAAGTAAGGTATTGTCAACTCAGTAAAATTCTCATATAAACGTTGAAACTCACGAAACAAAGATGTCTCAATACTAAAGACTCATTTACCTATATAATTGAAATTGTAAATTGGTGTTTATATACCATCTTTGTGGACGATGTTTCACCTTACTATACTAAATACTCTTAGCCACTGTCTCAACGAAAAACTATGTCTTACTTCGAAATAGATAAGACTGTTTCAATCAAACGGTTCAATAATTATTATTAATATTGGGAACTTTAAGTTTAGAGAACTAATAGAGAGACGTAAAATCAACATTTACAAACTCTTAATCAAAGATGAGAGTACTAAATTCGTTGAGGGTACCCAGGGTGTAGGTTATGGTGGTAGGAACCCCAATCCCAAAGTTGTATACTTAAAAATTTCCTGCGTCTATGAGTTTGGTATCGATAATTCGAGATTTGATGGTTGTGTCCCCGATTCCTTTATATATCTCATACTTCATGTTTAATATCCTTTTTTCTACTCCTATCGTCCATTCTCTCTTTCATTCTAACGTTGATTTTTCGCTTTACCCGATAAAACTCTTACGAGTATTCTCTCTTTAAGTGAAGGTACCAGAAAAACACTGAAAAGACTTTCCAATTACCGTCTTTGATATCCTCTTTCTATACAAAATACAGTAATTAAGAAATTCGTTACTTTTAGAACTTAAGGATTCGAGACAAATAAAATTGTTTAAAACTACCGTTAGAAGGATACAAGGTTTATTTTTTGTGTTCAGTATCAATTAAAGGAACTATCGTCACTAGGTATTAAAATAGAAAAAAATGTGATACGATATTACGTTTTGTGTTAAAACATGGATGCAAGTTAAAAATCTGGAAAGGGAGTGAATCAAGAGTTTAGACAGACGAAGACGGTCTTACGGACGGAAATCAAACGAAGATTAGAAAGGACTCGAACCTTTTATCTATTGACTCGACAGATTCTTAATATACATTCTATTCAATCTAAGTTCCGTCGTTTCAAATCGTGTTCCCGGATCTGAATCGGAGACCCGAAGGGTTATCAGTAAGACTACACACCCTCGGAAAGAGAGAATGTGGGTTATTCATTCTTACAAGTGTAAGACTGAAGAATTATTTACTCGTTCTTCGGTATCAGGAAGAGTTCAAGTAATAAGGTAAAGAGATCTGTCGACGTTGAACCCAAAATCTCACCCCTCCTATTCAGTGATGGTGGTAAGTGAAAGGTGTTCCTTTTGAACGTTTTTCCCTTCAGTCGTCAAATTTAATACGACCGACAGTACTGAGTGATCTGTCCACAGAAACAATACCTTTATGAATAAATTATCGATGTCAAACACTAAACAACAATAACAAATCAGTGATTCAGTTCAGACTGAGACGTTGGGTACCTGACATCGGGTGGTCCAGGAGGCAGGTACCCTAAAGGGTCCGTTCTTATGACCTCATCCAACGGTAAACGAAAAGGTCCCCTAGAAGGACTGGGTCCCTAACTTGGGTATAGAGGACGTAAACGTCCTCCTAAGAAATGCCGACTCAGTAGTCCCCTCGTATTAAATACTGTCTCAAACTTTTTCTTGTTTAATGGTTATCTTCCTTTTCATGTACTTTCCATTGAGACTCCGAGATACGATCTTTTTATATAACACCATAGATGTTCTCAACAAATCTCTCCTAAAGGTACTCTTTTTGATCTTCTATTGAACTGCCTTAGAGGTTGTACCAGAAGTCGTTCGTAGATTGTATCGTCTCCCACGTACTATACACATAGTTCCTTAATGTTGAAGTTGTCAATACAACCAACGTCAACAAGTCAAACTTAATGAGACCAACTTAGAAGTCACTGAAATCTATATAAACCTTATCTGCCAGAAACGTCGTTATTCCTGGAGTAACTACTTCCAAAACACGAAGGAAGAAGTGTTTTAGATAAATTCAGGACAGTTAACATGGAAAAGTTTAATAAAGTTAGATATAGGAGCGGAGATGACGTGAGAGTAACGGAATACAGTCTGGGAGTAGTAAAGAAGGGACCGGATATCGTTATGGAAAGATTATTTAGATGAGTGGAAGTCAGAGTTGGGGGGTCAGATACAAGACGTATAGTGATCTTACTAGATCCATTGTCCTTTTAGGTTAGTAATGTTAAGAGATTCCATAGGTGTGAAGAAATCCTTTTAGGGGTTAGGAATTGTTTTTACATTACGATTAAAACGAAATCAAAGACAGTTGGAACGATCTCAGTGAAGGACAAGAGAGGGCTGGGGGGTGGGGTACATGGAATGTAAAGTGATTGTGTCTTTATAAACAGTGAGGGAGTGACGGGGTATGAGAGAACGGAAATACAAGTTAACAAACAGAAGAAAAGAGGTGGAGATGTAGAACTTTGTCCAAAAGAAGGTGAATGGTTTCTCTGACTTTCAACAGAGAAGGTCCTGTGGAAAGGATAGTGATGAATTGGGATTGAGAGGGTAGAGTCTAACGGGATGAGGTGGGTCTTACCGAATCCATAGGTTGATGTAAAGGGGTGTTGTGGAATTTATAGTTCTGGAATAGTCCTACGAGAAGTACAAATGAAAAGGTGAGGGAAGGGTGGTTCTTCTTTCAAAAGAGTCCTAGTACTAGTATAAAATTATAAATGTAGAAGTCTTTTTCAGGTAGTACTACATTTATTGAGTTTTTCAAAATCACTTTCTTTTTACTTCATTCTCTCTCCCTTCCCCTCTTCCTTCCTGTCCTTTACTTCTTTCGTATCTCCTCTCCTACCCTCTCTCACTCCCTCCCCCAGTTCTTCCTTTATGACCCCTCGAAAAGAAGTTTTAATTCGACTTTTTGTTTATTAAGACCTTCTGTTGACTGAGTTTGGAGGTGAATTCCGGGACACGAATTTTAAGATAAGTCCCCCGTGTAACTTTCAAAAGACGAGTCTTTAAACGAGGGACCCTTGGTATACTACTATTCTTAAGTTTAGAACTCCGTTGTTTTAGTTTCAGGAATTTTCTTCTCCGTACAACGAGACTTCTCAACACTTCGGGTATTATATTGAATATAAGCTGATAAAACAAGGACGAAATATTCGTATTGACTGTCGGAACACCTCCTATCTTGTGTCGAAAGTAGTCACTGCCAGTTAAAAAAAGTTTAAATCTAAAAAAATTTCGTCTTGATCTCTTGATAAATAACAAGACTCAACATGTTAAGTTCCCTGGTGAAACTGTTGCATATCGTGTCATCAAAATCTCTTCCTAAAATGTCACTTTGGAAATTACTGATAAAAACCTGGTAGACCGACCCTAGTTTGGGCTGTATCCGTTTCCAGGATCTTAGTTACTACGTCTGTTCGTTTGTCATTCATTCTTGTGTTCAAGAACGGATTGAGGACATGCGGAGTTCGTTCGTATCGGAAGAACGGTTCGACCAGTGACCCCGGACGACGTGTCGTTAATCATGAGGTCTCATGGACGGCGAATCGCGTCTGTGTGGTCGGGGACAAATAGGACGTTCTCATCGTAAAGACGAGGAAAGGTTCGTTTAGACTATAGAATGTTTCTTTTCTCATTTGGTAAGTGTAGTGGGGGTTTCCTTCAAATTCTTGATCGTAGTGTTAAATGTAATGACTGGTAACCTACATACCACCGTTGAGGTACTTCCCTAGGAGTATGGGTCTCCCAGGTCCGTTCTGTTATACGATACCTATTGTTTCACAAACGGACGTGACCAGACACGGTACCATGTTTTTCCTTTGACCAGACTAATACGAGTCAGTTTTGAACCATTGTTACATAAGGTGTCATAAGAGAGAGATCTGAGAAACGGTTTCTCCACCTGCAATGGTCCAGAAGGAATCCTCATGTAGTCTACGTAACCCACTTTACCGAGGGACAATCTCTTCCTTTTGCCCCATCGTTTTCACTTCTAGGTACTTAGTGTAAGACATGTCTTTAGTTACGGCTACACAAGTATTCTGACTCTACCAAACTGAAGATCTTCAACAATCGTTTGTAGGATTCCACCAGAGTCTCCGTTGACGGTCTTTAACACTAAAGGAGTCCTGTATCACTAACTCGAGTAAATGAACTTTCGAACGTAAGAAGGGGAACCAAAGTGACTAATATGACTTCTTAAGGTCTTTGATAAAGGGTCCTTAAGAGGTTGATAATTATCAGTGGTGTTGATACCAAACTTTCGAGTTCCGTTTGGAATCGTTGGGGTTTCTATGGTGGTTCTCAAACGGCTTTCTTGTAGAGACATATCGCAGACGTTATTTTGTCGAGTAACGATAGGACCTCCGTTTGAAACGGGTCAGGTTTAATTAGTTTACGGTTAAAGTCTCAATGGTGTTTTTGTTAATAGTAGGTTCACCGTGATACTCAACAGTAGTCAAGTCTTCAATGATAATTTAGAATTTAAAAGGACTAATTTACTCCTTACGTCACCTGTACTTGAACCCGTTTGAGGTCCTCCACCACTCCCTGCCCCTCCAGACCACACGACGTCAGGTCTCCCAGTGTCTTTCAGTCTATACTGACCCACTTACTTGTTGTTATCACTCTGAATAAGAAGTTTCTTAGCTGCTTATCCCGACGTAAAATATCTACATAATTTAATATATTAGTTTTTTAGAACGTATTTATTGATGACTACTAAATTACTTTAGTCAATGTACTTACCCTCTTTTAATTTTCACATTTTAGTTTTTAAAGATACGAGAAAGATTTCAGTGGTTATAATGACAATAAACGGAATGGATTCTGTTGTACATATATCAACTTTTATTAATGGGAGGACGATTCCGGTTCGTTCTTAAAATTCGATAAATTGTCCAGAACAAAATCAATACTCCCATTAGTGAAAAAGTGGATATCCTCATTTCAAAAGACACCGAGACTGGAGTCTCGGTATTTATATTTTATTTAGACCGTAGACCTTTCGCGTCATCACAAGGTACAGACCACAGACCCGGTATGGGTGGTGTTTGCTTTAGTCTTGGAGACCACCATCGTTCCCCCTCCTGACCTGTACCTTTACGAAGACTTTCAAGGGGTCCACTCAGATGACACGTCGGTCCAAATACTTAGTGACACCACCCACTTATCGTGACACAATTTGTGTCATTACCTTTATTCGTTGATCTTTGGAAAGGAACGGGGATTCCTTAAACGGAACTTCCTTGTTATGTCATATAGAATACCGATGGATGAGTAACGTGGGAAGGAACTTTGTAGTGGGTATTCGACGGTGTACTTACCCGTATCCGTTGACAGATATGGTTTTTTAGTGACGACGAGGACGATTGGTGTAACTAATTTACTTCTAGACGTATATCTCAAGTTCCATTCTTTTGATTTAGAGACCTTCAAACCTTAATTCTAGGGGTTTCAGATTAAGTCGGTAAACGCCCATCGACTCGACTTTTTTTGACTTTATTCCGTCCTTTTAAACCGTCTCCCTTTTCTCTTCTCATACTTTCATTTATAAGGACCCTTTCTCAGTCTCCCCATTATACTAGGACTATTGTCCTCTCTCTCTCGGTAAATCGGAAGTCTGTCCAAGGTAACGTATGGGACGTCCCGGGCGACATCCAAATATTATGGAAGAGGAACAAAATCCGATCAACGTACTCAGAGACGAAGAACAACCTAAGGGTGTACTAAACACTTGGGAGTTGTAGGAAGAAAAAAGAGCTCTTTTGTCATTCTTGACATTCTACCCTTCATTTCCCAGGACCTCACCTGACCCTCCGAAATGTCTACTACACCCTTGACTTGACCCTAGATCTTCTACCTCCCCTTTTCTCTTGAGTGAGGTCCACTCTCTTTCTCGTTCGTGTCTAGGTGTCTTCGTCTTTACGTGGTTTCTTCCGTGGATACAAATCCTTCTCCTTGTGTCCTTTTTATTAAATCGAACCACTCCTACTTGGGCTAATTTCCCGTCTGTATTATTAAGTTACCAGAAGATAAAGAACCAAAGAGGACGTACAATTTTTTTTTAGGATTACGAGTTATGAAGATTTATTTACGAAAAATTTACGAATTTATGTAGGGTAAGATAGAGTGATAAGATCCCCTTTGTGAGAGTATTATTGTTGGTTTTTATTTATTTATTTGTTTACTTTTCGTGACATCTTTCTTTGTCTGTTACGAACGGTCAAAGACAATTTTTTTTCAAATAAAAAATGTATAGTCACCTGGGAATATCGGACAAAATAGAAGACATATGAAACTGTTTTCACCCAATAAAACTCTGTTACAAAATGAAGATAATGGTTTCATTAAGAAAAAATTGTTTTAAAATTTGAATCAACGTACAAATATATGTACCCGAAGGGAACACCGAGTCGACCATTTCTTAGGTGGACGTCGACCTCTGGACCCAAGCTAGGGACCGAACCCTCCTAGGGGACCTCTTCCCTTTCCGATGGGTGAGGTGATAAGACCGGACCTCTTAAAGTACCTGTCAGGTCCCCCAGCGTTTCTCAACCTGTGTTGACTCGTTGAAAGTGAAAGTGAAAATATATGTACTGATCTGATACTGTACCGGTATCAGATATTAGTAATAACTACTGTCCTTTATCACTTAAAATCATAATTGATACCCAAAAGGACCACCGAGTCTACCACTTCTTAGAAGGACGTTACGTTCTTTGGACCAAAGATAGGGACCAAACCCTTCTAGGGGATCTCTTTCCTTATCGATGGGTGAGATCATAAGAACGGACCTTTTAAGGTACCTGTCTCCTCGGACCACCCGATGTCAAATAATCCAACGTTTCTCAGTCTGTTCTGTCTCGTTGATTGTGAAAATGAAAATCATAATTGATATTCCTGAAGGAACCACCGAGTCACCATTTCTTGGACGGACGGTTACGTCCTCTCCGTCTAACCTAACTACTCAACCCTCCTACGGGACCTCTTTCTTTACCGTCAGGTGAGGTTATAAGTACGGACCCTTTAGGGTACCTGTCTCCTCGGACGACGACGACGACGACGACGACGACGATTCAGCGAAGTCAGCACAGACTGAGACACGCTGGGGTATCTGCCGTCGGGTGGTCCGAAGGGGTAGGGACCCTAAGAGGTCCGTTCTTGTGACCTCACCCAACGGTAACAGAAGCACTGTCTCCTCGGATCACCTGATGTTAGGTACCCTGACGTTTTCTTAACCTGAATCGTTTATTTGTTGTTGTTGTATTGAATTTTCGTAAAACCTATTATATACCCGAAGGAACCACCACGTCTACCATTTCTTAGAAGAACGTTACCTCCTCTGGACCCAAACAAGGGACCCACCCCTTCTAGGAGACCTCTTCCCTTACCGTTGGGTGAGGTCATAAGAACGGACCTATTATAACCAATTTACGACTCTTAAGTCGTCACCATAAATGGTAGTCGACATTTATTACTCTCATTCCAAGATTAATAATTCTCTAGAAAAAATTAGGTTCGTGAAAGGGTAGTCAATACATCTAGACCTCAGTTACACAATTCGGTGTCATTCCGACCGTTAGTCGGTTATTCGTAGTGTCACGGTCGGGGCTGGACTCGACATGGGTATCGGGCCTCACTGAGAGTGGTCTAGTAAGGGTCACTAGAAGAGTGACTTCATAGATGTAAGTCATAGAAGATATATATGCTTTGTACAGAAATCCAATTTCTACCGGGTTCGACCTGTCCAACCCGTTCTATCAATGAACAACCGGATTTCCCCTTGTCACTTAAACGAAATTTTTTTTTAAAAAAAAAAGGTCGAGTATAGAGGTAACGAGATGATGTTACTGAAAAATTTCAGAGGTAACGAGATGATGTTACTGAAAAATTTCAGAGGTAACGAGATGATGTTACTGAAATTTCAGAACGTAAGAAAAAAGAATCTTACATCCGTCCTCGTCGGACACGTTTGGGACGGACGAGGTATGCAGTTCGTCACAAACATATATAAAGTCGCATAGGTTCGTTCCGGAAAAATTGAAAGGTAGGATGCTTGCCTCGACATGAAAGGACTTATCGTCGGTCCTTTTTTGAACCTCTAAACCGTCCTTCTGACACCCTTCGGACCACGTTGTGGTCCGACTCTAGACCTCGTCTCCGAAAGATGTTTCCGTCTCCTCGCTTTGTGGAGAGAAACAAATCGAGATGCATGCCCATGTTTACCTCTGGGGTCTAACGTTAGTCCGGGATAACATATTTGTACCCCAAAGGTACGGTATGTCGTAAAAACCGTGGTTCATGGAATAATAAAAAGTCGACCTTTTGGTTAATCGTAAGAAAAATATAGACTCACAATTATGAACCCTGAATCTCGCTAAAAAACCGGTCGTCGGGTGTACCGACATCAGAGAACCCGTTACGGACTGTTTAATTCTATTTTGACAATGAAGTACAAAAGGATGTTTCTCTTTTGTTTTTGACAAAGGACAAGAATAATTAACCTACTTCAGTTAAAGGTGTAAATTGTTTATTTTTCCATCCGTATTAGTCCCACAGTTGGATACCAAGAATAGAGAGGGGTTCACCCAAGGAGACGTCCTTACACTCTTACATTCTTGACAGTCCAAGATTACTTGGAGAGGAAGAGTACCTTTTTTTAGAGGTATCAGTTGTCTCTGGAAACAGGTCACCTATCGGACACCGGTGGGGTCCCAGTGGGAAACTGGAGATACCGTTAAAAAAGGGGTGTTCAAACTCGTTACCCTAAATGGACCTCTCTTGATAATCCTCTAAGGTCAGGACTGTTCACTTAATCAGTATTGTCAGTTCTCCCGTGACGGGTCAAACTTTCTTTATTTGTTTCGGTTTTTAAAGGGATAGAACTTTCGTCTCGTTTCTTTTCAAGTGTGAGATCCTTACGTCGAATACTAATCTCTTTCGGTATAGACCCGACGACAGAGTCTTATAGACTCGTACACCCTCTTGTCCTTTTCTCCAACTTTAACAACACTCTCCACGGGTAGGGCATTTCATAAGGGAATACTATTTGTTCGGAACGGTACCACTGTTCTGATTACGGTGCTCAATCTCCTTACACCGGGAGGTCACTCGTCTGGTGCAAACCCTTTTAGAGGTCCTACTACGTTTTATAAATCTTCCCTTCACCATTTTGTTTGTCTTCCCTTTGACGTTAGACTGACGTCAAACTTCTGTTTTTATGTAACCTGTGTTTTTTATCAAACACACATCAATGTTGTCACGAAAACACAAGAACCATGATTTACATGTAGAAACGATCTTTACCGGACTCCCCGGACGACGAAGGGAATTTCTGAAAGAAACATTTGTCGCCCACCACCGTAGGTTTTTTTTTTTTTTTTATCTATGTGAACTTTCTGATGAAATTTCTTAAACATATCTTATAAACGAAACGTTGTTTAAGATAAGGTCTCGATATAATGAATTGTTCTCCCAATAATTCATTAAAGATTCAATACACATTTAATTGATAGAATAATGATTTATAGACGATAGTTGTCGTCTTTTACTAGTGGGTTATTAAATTCCCTCATTGATCTTTTACAGGTCGAAACGTGTCCATTTCTTCATAATCTTAACTCCAAGATCTATGGTCTGTAGTGTGTAAGGTGTGTTGCCCACTGGTATGTAAGGGTAAACGGTTCCGTCAGAGTCAAATGAGGTTAATAGATCCAAATGAATGATTATCACGGGGAAAGCGAGTGTTGTCACCAAACCTATTGTTTATTAAATCACTGGTTTGAGGATGCCTCTGGTTCTCAGAAGTCAGATAGTACCTATGGTCAGACTACGAAATGACTAGAATCTTGGATTTCCTTATATATATTCCTCGTCCCCTTTCCTCTCAAAGACAGTAGAACGTTTCTCCTTAAGAGTCATCGAACCGAAGTGGATTTTCTTCGTGTATTCCTGGTACTTGTTTAAGTAAGATCCTCTTTCCTCTCTTTTATAGGGTGGGTATCTCGGGGGGACTCCGTTGAAAGTCTTCATTGATCCTCGAAGAGTGATCTAATGTGTGGTTGGAGGTTTGTTCACAAAGAAATAGTTTAGGATCTTCCGTGCGTCAGTAAAGTTTTGGTCTGTACGTACGACGGAGAGAAAGACGGGACGTCCGATCTTACATAGTGAATCTACAAGGTTTAGTCTTTCACAAGTCGGTAAAGGTATGGTGGTCCTCGATGTGACGACCAGACGTCGATAAACCTAGTTTACCTTTTCGAAACTAGAGAAAATGTAGATTCAAATTGATACCGAACCCGGGTTTTCCACCCTATTAAAACCGTTGAAGGGGACATGTGAAAATAGACTTCTATTTTCCTTGTGAACCTTCGTATTTGTCTTCCACATAAAGACATCCGGGTTCTCGGTGGTGTAGTTTGTTTGTTTTGATATCCGTAAATACGACTTATAATCGAGACAAAGTAGTCGAGATAAGGTGAGGGAGTAAGTGACTGTCGGTTATCCTAGTAAAGGAATGTGACTTTTGTATATTTCTATTATGTTGTAATTTCTTGAATCCTTTTTTTCTTGTAAAGGTAGTATCACTAAAAGTAAAAATGTAATTTTAAAAATTTTATCTTTTTGTGTAAAGAATTCAATAATATAATAATATTAAATATAATTAAATAATATTACCGGAATCTAAGTCCTCAGGTTCCAGGAACACATGCAAGATGTTTATAGACCCACTACCCTCTCCAACCTCGTCAGTAAGACGATTGGAGGACATAGAGTTCCAAGACCCGAAATTAGTCCTTAAATCTCGAACTATTTGAGTCAATTTTACCTTGTACCCAGGGGTACCCTTTGGTCAAACCTAGAGGTCTCTCCTTAATACTGAAAGGTTACTGGAAACGTGTTACGTATAATAAGTAAACTCCCGATTTACTTTCGCTAAGTGACCGAGTCCCTCAAATTCCTGGACAAACTAGAATGTCCACTTCGATATCAGGTCCTCCTCCGGACCATTCGACGTCAGGTACCCTAGTGTCTCAGTCTGTGCTGAACCGCTGACTTGTTATTGTATCAGGTAAGTTCGTATTCAATTCCATCTCACCTCAAGATTTTCACCTCTCTACAGAGGAATATCCCTTTATGTAGACTCACTTGTCTCTGTCAGATCGACCTACGTTTAGTCTATCCGAGACTCGTTTCCATATCCCGTGTAATAACGGTTTCATCACGAGAACGATTCTTGTTTTTAGTGGTTTAACCCTCCTCTCTAAATACTGAAAAGGAACGATTGTAGATTACTATTCACTCGAAGAACTTCCCGAGAATCCTGTGTGTCCCGAACTGATTCTCTTATACTGTACCAAATTTGTATCGTTGAACCGGGAGAGATCTCACTAAGCAGTTTACCTCTATTTTGTTGGTCCGATCACTACCTGTCTCTACTACCTACCAATATACCGTCTCAAATACCCAATTTTTCCCGAAGGGGCCACCGAGTCACCATTTCTTAAACGGACTTTACGTTCTCTGGTCTCAAACTAGGGACCCAGTCCTTCTTAGGGACTTCTTCCTTTACCGTTGGGTAAGGTTATAAGAACGGACCCTTTAGGGTACCTACCTTCTCGGACCGTACGATGTCTGGTTTCCAGACGTTCACAGCCTGCTCTAATGGAAAATTAGGTTTGGCACCTAATTTTCCATGATTATGTTTCTTAAATTTATTATTACTCAGTAAAAAACACCCAGTAGTCTATCGTCGTGTTATGAGTAAACAAACGACTTTTTTATAAATAATTAAAAATAAGAAAACTTACTTTAATAGAAAAACAAAAGAATATAAACAACCGAATTCTCAACCCTCTTATCATGGTGGGATAAACTCAAAAGTCACCATTTCAAAAGGGTCCAAAGACCTGTTCCCCTACACTGAGTTCGCACTCTTTACACTGTAAGGGTAATTGTAAAGGACCGGTAGAGCCTTTACTCCTGAGGTACGTTTTGAACTCTCAACCTAATCTAGTATAGATTTTGGGGAAGGTCTTTGTGTTAAAACGTATTGTTCTTAGACTTGTAAGAATTTCTTAAAGGAAAATACAGGTAAAGTTGTACGAGGTCTTTTCCTTTTAACCATCGTTTCGGTCTCCAGTTCTCCTTTATATTAATCTCTTTCCAGGTTTGGTGTTGTCACTGTCTGTACACTAAGAGTTTACGAGGAACTTCGTCAATAGATAGTACACTTTTTCTCAAACGTGGTGATCCGTACTAGAAGGAACTTATGAGGAGAAACTAAATTTTTTTTTTACAAAAGTCAATTCTTTGTGCACTTATATAAGAGTGTCATCTTCTTAGTTAGGTATGTTTTCGTATACTTTAATTTTTTTTTATTTGTGTTTCATAAACACATATATATATCCAGTATATGCCTCTTCCGTTACCGTGGGCTGAGGTCATGAGAACGGACCTTTTAGGGTACCTGTCTCCTCGCACCATCCAACGTCAGGTACCCCAGCGATGATCAGTCTGTGCTGACTCGCTGAAGTGAAAGTGAAAAGTGAAAGTACATAACCTCTTCCTTTACCGTTGGGTGAGATCACAAGAACGGACCTCTTAGGGTCCCTGCTCCCTCGGACCACCCGACGGCAGGTAACCCAGTGTGTCTCAGCCTGTGCTGACTTCGCTGAATCGTCGTCGTCGTCGTATCCAGTATATGTAAATATGTACTAAGATAATATGATACAGTTAAACAAAAGTGGGCCCAGAATTTCTTAAAAGATGAAATTATATATGTCTATAATGAGAAAAAATATTATTATTTTACAAGACATTCAAATGATGATAGAAGAAACAACTATAACAAAGATAATAAACGATAATATTTTCTCTTATAAGAATATTTACATGAAATGATACTCACTCATAAAGACACCCTGTCTAAGTGTCTTTATCTGACGTTCCAGTCCCTTATCCAAATCAAATTTAAGACTATTTATAACAGATTAAATATATACGACCGTAGCATACATACGGTGTACGCAAAGAAAACGTTTCCCATAAAATATAGGAAACAGACGCAAGATAGACCAAGAAACACAAAACGTATGAGTATACCTCCGTGGGAAATATATGACGTTTAGAAAACATGTACAACGTTTACAAAGGTGATCAAACATCGTATATTAAATTGAAGCAAAAGTTTAACGATAGAGTGTCTTCCAAAAATAAATATGTAAATATGTTAAAGGAAATACCATATATTTAACATAGGTAATGAATCCTTTTGAAAGGATTAAGAGTCTCAATATTAAAAAGATATAGGAGAAGTTTATGAAAATATTAAACAAGAGTTGTGAATGAGATTAATCCGAGAGGTTTTACATGGAAACAAATACTATACTTGATGTTCAAATTATAAAAGGGGTTTTCCTCTTAGTTGACAGTATTACACTAATTGACTCTTCGAGACTTGTAAAAATGACTAATCTCTACTGTAGAAATGATATTTGAAATAAGGAGTAAAAAGTAGGATAAAAAAGATAATTATCACAAACGGATAAGGATCCGGTTTTACGGAATATAATATAAGACTAATAATCATCACCTCGTTTAGGGTACTAAGAGAAAAAGTTTTTACATTGAAGGATTCATAACGACAAGAAAGAAAGTATATACAAACTCTTGGTCAAGTAGTTGTAAAAATTTACAACTCAAAAGGGTGACTCTTTATACCTTATTACAAAATGAATACATCTAAAAATTTATGGAAAGAGTATTTTTAGAAAGTGTAAAGGATAAATACAGATTCATATTTTATCTAAAACAACGACAATAATTACTCTATAGGGAAAATAATAATGCAAAAGACCCCGAAGGGACCACCGAGTCACCATTTCTTAGGTAGACGGCTGGTCCTTTGTGTCCAAGTTAGGGATCCAGTCCTTCTAGGGGACCTCTCCTTTTATCGTTAGTAAGGTCAGAAGAAAGGACTCTTTAAGGTACCAGTCTCTTCTGATTGTACGATGTCAGATACCCCGACGTTTTCTCAGTCTGTTGAGTCACTGATTTGTTGTTATTGTAATCCTTTCAATAACTAAAAACATATCACTGTAGACATAGACTAGTGGAGTGATATGAGTTTCATGAGAGAATTTTAAGATAACCAAAAAGAATAATAGCAGATAAAAGAACCTTCTTTTGATATATAAAGAGTTTGGTCAACAACACTAAAATCATTCTGAAGTTTGAGTACAAAAAATTCTAGTTGGTTAGTTTCAACAGGAAACTCTTACAATATCTGATTTACAGACACGAGTAGAGGGTGTTTAGTATAAACTTCAAAATTGTTGGTTACACTACTATAAACTTCTATCTCACAATTTTCTCATTGATCCCAATTTACTCCAACACTCCTATCTCGGGAGTATTATCTTAATCACCAAAATATTCTTATCCTTCTGTCTCTCTCTCTGGAAAACAAGAAGGGTCACACACGTGGTACCTTTATTGTGTGCTTCTGTGTCGTTCTTCCACCGGTAAATGTTCGTTCTTGTGACGAGAGTGTCTTGGGTTGGTCCAACCTGGTACGACCGTGGTACTAGAGTCTGAAGGTCGGAAGTCTTAACACTCTTTCATTTGAAGGTAACAAATTCGGTAACTTATATGTCATAAAAAAAGTACCATCGGGTTCGACTGATTCTGTATTTCAACTACCATAAGATCCGTATGACCCTCATAATGACCCTGGGGTATTCTTTCGTAAATTGAGAACAAACACTTTAAATGTCTAAAATACGAAACTTTAATACCAAACGAACGAACAAAACCTAACATACCAAATCTAGTTTATGATATAGAAAGGGATCATCCGAATAGGATGAACAGAGGTTATATATATATATATATATTTATAAAAGTTTAAATTATCGACAAAAGTTAAAGATTATGAACAGTTACCCAGGGTGACTTTGAATGTTAGTTCTTACATATTAAATATTTTCCTTCCGGGAGAATTTTGACTTATTTATTCTTGTTCCTTTATAAAAGTCGAAGTGACGATGTGTCGACTAAAGATAAGTATCGACCGGACTCAGGGTCAGAAGGTATCTTCCAAACGAAGGGACCGTATACCTTTGTGGCGTCGCCGTCTGAAGGAGACTCATCGGATCGGGATTTCAAACGTTCCGGTATAAAGGACACTCTTCCTTAAGGACACCGACTTTAGGAACGATTGAAGGAAAAAGTTTTGACGAACGAAGTATGTCCCTGGACGAAAGAGACCAAGACGTCCAGGTTTTCCTACATCTTTTTAATTTTATTGAAAACCAACTAGTACAGAGAGGTAAACGAAACAATGTTTGATTCCCGAGTAAAGGAAGCGATTCAAACATATATTACCTAGGTATAACCAAATGTCTATGTCTATGTCTACTATTCTACAGTGTAAGATAGGAATAAATGGTCAACCACAATCTGTCCAGACGAGGGAGTCGTGGGACCTGACTGACTAACACCGAGGGATCTCGTGGCAAAACAAAAGAAAAAAAGAAAAATTTTTAAAAAGTAATTTTATATTAACTAAATGTTACAACACAATCAAAGTCTACATATCGTTTTACTAAGTATATATATCTATCTATCTCTCTATCTAATCAGAGGTAATATCCAATAATGTTCTATAACTTGTATCAAGGGGCACGAAATGTCATCTAAGAACAACCAATACATGAGATATATATCATCATACATATAAAATTAGTGTTTGAGGATTAAATAGGGAGGGTGGGGTTACAACTCGTAGAAAAGTTACACGAATAGTCTCGGTACTAGTTACTCATTACAGACAGTACTCAAACCCTCCTTTTTTCCACCCTACGGACGGTTCGTAAAGAGTGGAAACTTATATTGACCGAAAAACAAAGAATCAATATATTGGAACCTTCAAAATAATTAAACATCTATAGTATACTTATTTTCCTTTATATAACGAAATAAAAAATTTTTGAACCTAGTGTTAATTCACGAAAATTCTGATCCTTCGAAATTGTATTTTGTAACTCATATAATTATATATTGGATTCATTTCAATTTGGTTTTATGTGTAAGGTATATGTATGATAATGTATCATGACTAAAAGGAGTGATAGTTATTATTCATCATCGTGCCTCTTCCGTTACCGTGGGGTGAGGTCATGAGAACGGACCTTTTAGGGTACCTGCCTCCTCGGACCACCCGACGTCAGGTACCCCAACGATTCTCAGCCTGTACTGACTCGTTGAAGTGAAAAGTGGAAAGTGAAAGTACGTAACCTCTTCTTTTACCGTTGGGTGAGGTCACAAGAACGGACCTCTTAGGGTCCCTGCCCCCTCGGACTACTCGACGGCAGATACCCCAACGTGTCTCAACCTGTGCTGACTTCACTGAATCGTCGTCGTCGTCGTCGTACCATCATTATGATTATCGACGTTGAAAGTTTTAGGTTCAACCATAATACAACTTAACGTATATTTTAATAGTTATTTCTTACTTTGTCTATAAAAGTCTATTTTCATCATATGAAATGAAAGTGTTGAGTCTATGAAATGAAAGTGACGGTCCTCCTATTTCCAACTCCTTTATTATGTTTATAACAACGAAAAAAATTTTGGTTTCTATTCGAAATACAAAACACTTTACGTCGCTAATTATATGTTGGTTTCTCCATCTGAAACGTTTTATAAACTCTTCGTAAGTTTTTTTATCACTACACGTCGAGATCCAAAACCCCCAAGCGTTCGGATAGGAAGTATCACCCTAATAGACCTTTCAGATTATCACTGATTCAAACATTTTTTTTTTTTTTTAACTTCACAATTCGATACCAAACCCTATAATGTTGTATTCTTGAGTTTTGTGATAAAAAGGTATAAGTGTATAAATATTATAAAATGGAAAAAATGTTCGTTCCTTACTAACGAAGATTGTTGGGTGATGATACTAAGTTGAACGGATAATGTAATCTTTGTAACACATTTGTTTCTCTTTCTGATCTCTATCTTACCCTTTCTGATCTCTAACGGAGTTCTTTTAACCTCTGTAGTTCCCTTGTAAAGTACGTTCCTACCCGTGTCATTTTCCTGTCCTTTATATACCCGGATTGTCTTCTTCTCTAATTCTTCTCTACCGTTCTTATATGTCTTCTTGATATTTTTCTCCAGAATTACTGGGTCTATTAGTGTTACCATATCAGTGAGTAGATCTCGGTCTGTAGGGCCTCACACTTCAGTTCACTCGGAATCCTTCGTAATGATACTTGTTTCGATCTTCTCCACTACTTTAAAACCGACTCGATAAAGTTTCGTATTTTCTATTACGACAATTTGACGACGTGCGTTTTACAGTCGTTTAAACCTTTTGAGTCGTCATGGGAGTCCTGACCTTTTCCAGTCAAAAGTACGGTTAGGGTTTCTTCCCGTTACGGTTTCTTACAAGTTTGGTGACATGTTAACACGAGTAAAGTGTACGGTCGTTTCATTACGAGTTTTAGGGAGTTCGATCCCTTAAGGTTGTTTTGTAGATGAAGACGAAGTACCTGATACGATTCAGGAAACTGACACACCTAGTGTTGTTTGATACCTTTTAAGAACTTTTCTACCCTTATAGTCTAGTGGAATGGACAAAGGACTCTTTGGACATACGTCCAGTTCTTCGTTATCAATCTTGTTCTGTACCTTATTACCTGACCAAGCTTTAATCCTTTCCTCACACTGTCCGACATACAACAGTGAAACGAATAAATTGAATACACGTCTCGTGTAGTACGTTTTACGGTTGACCTGCTTAATGTTCGACCTTAGTTCCAACAACCTACTTTATAGTTGTTGGAGTCTATACGTCTATTATGGTGAGATTACCGTCTTTCACTTCTCCTTGATTCCTCGGCGAACTACTTCCACTTTCTCTTACTTTTTCGACCGAATTTTGGGTTGAAAGTTTTTCGATTCTAATACCGTAGGTCAGGGTAGTGAAGTACCGTTTATCTTCCCCTTTTTCACCTTTGTCACTGTTTAAAATAAAAGAACTCGAGGTGATTGTTACTGGCGTGGGTACTTTAATTTTCTACGATCGAGGAACTTTCTTTTTGATACTGTTTGGACACTCGACACAACACGAACCGACGAGTCGACACAGGCTGAGAAACGTTGAGGTACCTGACCTCGAAGTGGGAGGTCCGAGGAGACAGGTACCCTAAGAGATCCTTTCTTATGACCTCATCCAACGGTACGGGAGGAGGTAGGTCCCTAACTTGGGTCTAGAGGGTGTGGTGTCCACCTAAGAAATGGTAGACACAGTGGTCCCTTCGGACTACTGTTTGGATCTGTCGTATAATTTTGTCTCTGTAGTGAAACGGCTGTTTCTAGGTGTATCAGTTTCGATACTAAAAAGGTCATCAGTACATGTCTACACGCTCAACCTGGTATTTCTTCCGACTCGTGACTTCTTGATTACGAAAGTTTAACACCACGACCTTTTCTAAGCACTCTCAGGGAACCTGTCGTCTATAGTTTGGTCAGTTAGGATTTCCTTTAGTTAGGATTTATAGGTGATTTTCCTGACTTCGAGGTTATGAAACCGGTGGACTACACTTCTCGGTTGAGTAACCTTTTCTGGGCCTACTACCCTTTCTAACTTCCGTTCTCCTCTTCCCCCGTCGTCTCTTACTCTATCAATCCATCGTAGTGACTGAGTGACTTGTTTCAAACTCGTTGGAAGCCCTCTATCACTTCCTATCCCTTCGGACCACACGACGTCAGGTATCCCAGTGTTTCTCAACCTGTACTGACTCGTCGACTCGTGTGTTTTACGTGAGTCACACAGTGTCAGTAAGACAGGTTCTTTGACGGAACACCCTGTCCCTATCAACCGTAAACTAACTCCTACCAAGGAATTTCTATTAGGTTCGACGTTACCGTAAAATAATTTAGGATGTTTATCGTAATATAAGACGAAGTTACGTCATTGTATAGTTTTGGGTCCGACGAAAAAAAATTCTTGAAGATAACTACGACTTTTCGAATTTCTACAGAGAGTGACTACTGTCTTGCTATGATTATTCTTCTCAAAATTGTGATCGTTCTCATTGTCATACAGTTCGATAAATTCCCTAGTATAATATCAAGAGTAAAAAACTCTAAGTTATCCCAACCGTAACTCATTGAGAAAGGGTAAAGCAATGGACCATTTGACGGAAAAGAAAGAGAGGAAGGGGGTTTAAAGGAGAAGGAACGTCGGAAGGGTATAAGAGGGTCCATTAATAATCAAGGGAAGAGAGACTTCGTTTTCGTGTACCTTGTGGTGAAATCGTCGTAGACAGTGTGACACAGTGATAATAAATAAAGTATAGACAGGAGTGACCTCACGTCATTGACCCATAATCAATAGAAACATTGAAGTTACCGGGATTGTGTCCTTTGGTAGTTCAAAACAGAATTTTACAGCTACGTTATCGAAGAAATGTAAGAAAGTTTAATTAATTATACTCAGTATTATAAATTAATATAATTTATAATTTATTTCTGTCTAATTGTCAAGTATAGGGACACTGGTTTTTACGTTCGGTATACTTGTGTGATGTGTGACTTAATCCGGGTGTTAGGGAGTAGACTTTGAAGACCTCTATCGGTATAAGTATTAAGTCTCAAAATTTATTTAAAGTCTCAATACTACGTATATTTGACGTGTAATAAACTATAAAGGTGGCACAAACCAACTCGTAGGGGGGTTTTTGTGTAATTGTAAGAACATCGTATTCATACTTATAAGTGGAAGTTCCTCTCATTCATTTCTGTGTTACTGGAGTAGTTAAGTCTTATCCAAACGGTGGTTGACTCAAACGGTATTCAAACAGATGGTAGTCAAACGGTGTTTGAATACTTTTTACAAAACTAAAAGTCTTGAAATAAATCTAAAACCTTGATTTTAGTTATTTCCTAATACCTGTACCTATTATTTTAGATAAACTTCACTTCACTTCAGTAAGTCAGTACAGGTTGAGAAACGTTGGGACACCTAACATCGGACCCTCACCCAATGGTAAAGGAAGAGGTCCCCTAGAAGGACTGGGTCCCCAGTTTGGGTCCAGAGAGCGTAACCTCCGTCTGCGGAATTGGAGACTCTGTGATCCCTTCAGGTAGATAAACCCCAAAGTACTTCAGAGGGTGAGATTTACATGAGGTTTAACCTAAACCTTGTTTAATAATAAAGAATGTTTTTATGTCTTATTTTATTGTCTTATTGTCATTGTCTTATTTTATAGAAAGTATAGACAGTAATCTTAAAATCAAGTAAAGACTTTAGAAATAAGGATATTTTTGATTATTTAAAATAATCAAACTTTTTATTTTGAACCGTTTTTTTGTTTAATAACGTTTCGAAGACACATTACTAGACTGATTTACTTTATGTTAGTCTCCCGAAAGAGTGACATTAGTAAATCTTTTGATGTTAATTGAGTATTCCGTTTTATAATTAATGTCTATAATCTATAATGTATAACACTAGACTACTCAAGAGTTATAAATATGATTTCTCTTAAAAATATTACTCAGATGTAAAATTTTACATCCAAAATTAATAAATTAAAATCATACAGTACGGTTATCTAGTCCTCTGTGAGCGGCGACTTTTCTATCAACCAATATTGATACCCAGGGTTCTTCTCCCCGGTATGGTGTGGTATATTCCGGTGTACCCTTTCGTAATCGCAATCACTCCGTCTTCCTTGTTTCTCTTTTACCCTCGTTCTCGGAAATAACACCAAAGGTTCCCCTTCTTTGTTCGTTCCGTCCCATTTGTCCGAGTCTTAACCGACCAAACTTATTAAAGTCTTTCGAGACCTCATTTCCCTGACAGATAACGTCAGAGTATAGGTTGGAACTTAACTAATCCAGTCCACCTACCACCGGGTCTCACACTTTCGGGAAATTTCGTCCACCAACCACTTACCCGAGACTTGACTAACCAAACGTACACTTTCCGTGTGAAGGTTTACTCAAAAAACGATAGAGATCCTTAATTGATCGGGACCCTCCCTGTCCCCGATGGGGTCATCAAGTCACCATTTTTTAGACGGACGTTACGTCCACGGTGTCCTCTGTACCCAAGCTAGGGACCTAGCCCTTTTAGGGGGACCTTCTCCTTAGGTAAGGTCATAAGAACGAACCTCTTAGGACGCCTGTCTCCTCGGACCGCCCGATGACAGGTGTCCCAGAGTTTCTCAACCTGTACTGACTTCGTTGAATCGTGCGTGCGTACCCTCCCTGTCAAGGAGGTCCCAGTCATTCCAGGATTCTCCCGTTTCGTAGTTTGTGTCTTTGATCTTTGAATCGTAGGATTCGACAGTCTTATTCGGAGACTTTCCTCCGTAATACGGGAGTTAATCAGACTTAAATTCTGGTGTACATTATTTAAAATTATAAAAATTATGTTAACTTAACATATAAAAATACGTGAAATCTTTCAAACCTGAACTATAGAAGACTCCAACCGTTCGTTAGTTTTAAAGAAAATTTTAAACATACACTGTATGATTTTTATATAGGATACTTCTTTAAATACTTGTTCTATATTTCATCTAAAGACTTAATGTCAAAAGGTAAATAAGGGAATTTTGACAAATAACCCATGGATGTTATACAGGTCTTCAGAAATGACTTTTAATGGTCCATTTTGTTTCATATTTCACACTGACGACGACGACGACGACGACGATTCAGCGAAGTCAGCCCAGGCTGAGACACGCTGGGGTATCTGCCGTCGGGTAGTCCGAGACGGGAGGGACCCTAAGAGGTCCGTTCTTGTGACCTCACCCACCGGTAAAGGAAGAGGTGATCAAACTACTAAAACATGAAAGAGTCCATTGAACTAAAAAATGTAAAGTAAATTGTTTTGTAGTTAATCATAGAACTTGTCTAAGTTGATAAAGATTTACGTTAATAAAGTTTTGGATTATTATTCTATACATAATATTTTGATACTTGTTTTGACACGATTGGAAACGATAATACTTTCGTCCCAAATTTTTAATTAACGGTGGGAAAACCGTGTTTTATCTACATCGTCCCTGTGGTAAAACTAAGACACCAGTCTTTCCAGTGTCGACAGGAATCGAAACAAGGACGACCACCTGCTTCCGAAGTACACAGGAACCGAAATCGGAAACGTAAGGGTCACACTCTATCGGGCACTGGTCACTATCCTTCGTTTATTTCGTCGTGGGGAGCGGGGTAAACGGAAGGAGGGAAGGAAACGAAACGAAAGGAAGGAAGAAATCATATTATATGATCATCTTATTAGAGAGATACGATAGAGACAAGGTCTCACCATTATTATTAATAAAAACGTTTATAGTATTTTGGGATCCAGATCCTTCCTCGAATTTTCCCATAGATTGAATAGGAAAATAAATGTATGAACTAATTATATTTAATATACGATCACGTACATCAAGTTTTTTCGTCGAAGACACCGTTCCAAAAATGTTATTATCACAGTTAAGAAATGTCTTTAATAGTCAAGTAGTGTTCACGGAGGTATCGGAACAGTATTTTCGAGAGGTTTATTGTTCAAAGACACTTTGTAATAGGGTCAATGTAATCCCTGATAAAAAATTCGTTAGATAGAGTTAGTATTTATTCGAAAGACAAAAGAAAAAATTATTAAGTCGAAGACTTATCTATGGGTATCGTGAACGAGAAACTATCGTGCAAGTGATAATTTACTGAACATATAGTAACGTTGTTGTTTTAAGTTATTAAAAAACATTATGATCACGAAAGAGACTCTATAAAACCGTATATTATATCGAAGCTTTACACTGTTTTTAAGGTTATTTCTAATAGAGGGACTAATAGACTCCAAGGACTGATCTGACTCTACTCTTCTGACTGGAGTTACAAGAATCAAAGTGAAAGATTTTTATAAAAGAAAGTCAAAGAATGATTTCCTCAACCTATCCGACACAAAAATACAATGTCGGATCTACGAAGGACTCCGGAGTCCTGCAACTTCCGGGGTAGTCAAAAGTAAAGACCGAGAAGATACCCCGATGGAAGATAGGTAGAGGACATGTCGTACAGTGGAAAACTAACGAGTAGTGATTGAGAATCCTAGTTTAAGTCTAGAAATCACTTTGAAGGTTACAGGACGGACTGTACCAGGGGTGAACAGAAGGGATCCTATGGAAGGTGGTGAACCAGAGTGTAAGACACAAGGTCTGTGAGACTCTCAGAAAGGTAAAGGGGTTGTGAGGTACAAAAGGGAATGGAAATACGGAAAATATATAAAACAATGAGACCGAACTTTTTTAGTCTTAAGATTAAAGATATGGTATCTTTACTAAGATGAAGGGGTTTATTCCGACACTTTTATGTTCCTAGTTTATAACGCGGAACAGGTAGGTAGGTAATATGTTGATAATCGGATAGTTGTGGTAATCTTCAGATACCTCCATATCTAAGACCATAATCGATCTCCTCTCTGTAGTATCTTGGTAAATTATTAGTAAAGAAAGGGGTTCGTCGAGTCTGAAAACTCTTTCCTATATTATAAACTCCCCACCCCGTCTTTTAGGTGTTTATAAATACATTTTGTAAATTTGGTGACCTTTTATTTTTATTCACCTTAAATTTAATAATATCTCACATTCATACTCCATTTCTTCCATTTTCCGACTTTCTTAGTTATCTCATCCCAGTCTTCTCAACTGACCTCGGTTGACACACCCATGATTCCCAACACTCACTCGTAGACACTATTCCTCTACCCTTTCTTCTCAAGCTTATTCCCCTTTTTTAACCTTCTGAGTTTCAAAATTTACCCATTAAATATGTGTTCCCAGTTATTTGAGTTCACACTGATCTCAATATATTCTATCAAAATGTAAAGTTTGAAATGAATTAAGTTACAAATAATCTTTTAATTTTCTGGACTTACATTCTGGTTTATGATATTTTGAGGATCTCCTTTTGTATTCGTCCTGTGAGAAACTACCTATTAACTTAGTTATAGAAAATCGAGTTATAGGATCTCATTACTTTTATTTTTGTTTTTTATTTGTATATCTCGGATAAATTCGTTTATTAAAACGTGTCGTTTCCTTCGGTATTTGTTGTACTTTTCTGTTCAATGACTTACCCTCTTTTACGTTGACTGTTTCCTAATTAGAGGTTTTATATGATTATCGAGTATGTTGAGTTATAAATTTGTTTTTAAAAGTTTACCTGTCTAGATTTATCTGTAAAGAGGTCTCCTGTATGTCTACCTGTTTTCCGTGTACTTTTCTACGAGTCGTAGTGATTAATAACCGTTTTACGTTTAATTTTGATATTACTCCAATAGTGAAGGGTGATCATTCTTACCGGTAGTAGTTTCTCAGATGTTTATTATTTACGACCTCTCACATATCTCTTTTCCCTCGAGAGGATATGACCACCACCCTTACATTTAACTACGTCAGTGATACTTCTTGTCATACTTCCGGGGAAATTTTTGATTTTTATCTCGATGGCATAATAGGTCGTTAGGGTGAGGACCCGTATATAGGTCTCTTTTAGTATTAAACTTTACTATGTAAGTGGGGTCACAAGTAACTTCATGATAAATGTTATCAGTTCTGTGCCTTTGTTTATAGGTAGTTATCTACTTACCTTTTTCTTCTACAGTATATGTGTATTTGTGTGTGTTACTTGGTAATGAGTCGGTATTTTTTCTTACTTTGTTAGGATAGACGTCGTTGTACCTACCTGGATCTCTAATAGTATGACTCACTTTGTTCAGTCTGTCTCTTTCTGTTTGTAGTATACTATAGTGAATGTACACCTTAGACTTTTCTTTACTCTGCTTAAATAAATGTTTTGTCTTTGTCTGAGTGTCTGTATCTTTTGTTTAAATACCAACGGTTTTCCCTTTCTGTTCTCCCTCCCTATTTAATCCTTTAACCCTCATTGTATATGTGTAATGATATGTATTTTATCAATTATTCCTAGATGACATATTACGTCTCTTGATATGAGTTTTAAAAATTATTGAATATATCTGTACCTTGTTGTCTGACCAAGGTTTATCCTTTTCCTCATACAGTTCCGACATATAACAGTGGGACGAATAAATTGAATATACGTCCCATATAGTACTCTTTGTGACCCGACCTCCTTCGTGTTCGACCTTAGTTCTAACAACCCTCTTTATAGTTATTGGAGTCTATACGTCTACTATGGTGGGAATCCGTCTTTCACTTCTCCTTGATTTTCCAAAGAACTACTTTCACTTTCTCCTATCTCTTTTTCAACCGAATTTCGAGTTGTAAGTCTTTTACTTCTAGTACCGTAGACCAGGGTAGTGAAGTACCCTTTATCTACCCCTTTGTCACCTTTGTCACAGTCTGAAATAAAACCCCCCGAGGTTTTAGTGACGTCTACCACTGACGTCGGTACTTTAATTTTCTGCGAATGAGGAACCTTCTTTTCAATACTGGTTGGATCTATCGTATAAGTTTTCTTCTCTGTACTGAAACGACTGATTCCCGGTAGATCAGTTCCGATACCAAAAAGGTCACCAGTACATACCTACACTCTCAACCCGACACTTCTTCCGACTCGCGGCTTCTTAACTACACAAACTTGACACCACAACCTTTTCTGAGAAGTCTCAGGGAACCTGACGTTCCTCTAGATTGGTCAGGTAAAACTTCCGCTAGTCGGGACCCTAAAGAAACCTTCCTTACTACGATTTCGACTTTAAGGTCATAAAACCGGTGGAGTACGTTTCTCAACTGAGTAACCTTTTCTAAGACTACGACCCTCCCTAACTCCCGTCCTCCTCTTCCCCTGTTGTCTCCTACTCTACCGACCTACCGTATTGGTTGAGCTACCTGCACTCAGACTCACTTGAGGCCCTCAACCACTACTTGTCCCTCCGGACCGCACGACACTAAGTACTCCAGCGTTTCTTAACCTGTGCTGACTCGCTGACTTGACTTTACTGAACTTGACTACCCATTTCTTAGACTTTTTTGTATGTATGTGTATATGTGTGATATATAAATATATATATAATTGTGCGTGTATATATAATTATATATGTATATATACTTAGTCAAACGACATGTAGACTTTAATTATGTAATATTTAGTTGATACAGTGATTTTAATTTTTAATTTTATTTTAATATACTCCTGTAATTGAAACGTTAACATGTTTATAATAGTCTGTTTACAATATTCTCCATCACTCGAATAAATTTAATCTTTATACGGTAGGGTCGATACCTCGACTAAATTTATTTTAGTGATATTTTGATTGTCCTTTCCTCCTTGTCTCTATTTTGTTGTTAGTACTTCCGGGATGACTTTACTGACTTATAACCCCGAAAGACCTGATCTCGTCATCTGGAACAGATATCTGATACCTACTATTTTACTCTTTCTTCCTTTCTCTTATATGTGGATACAAATAAACCACAACTAAAGAATCAAAGGTTCGTCCTTTTTTATCTTATACATAAAAATACACTTTATTAAAAACACCGTTCTATGTATATTAGTCAGTTACACCCTCTTCGACTCATTTCCCTCCCCGGCACTTCAACGATCTTGGTACTCCGTATAAGAAGATGTTTACTTGTCTTTCCTCTTTTGACATATACCACTTATTTAGTATGTTGTGAATCTTTAGTCTCATCACCGGTTCACAAGATGTTCTACCACGAAAAGAAGTCTCATCGATCCTTTAATCCCTCCCCTATGTGTTATCTTTCGACAACAAAGTCATTTTATGTAGAGAACTTAACTCGTGTAGGTTTCGTGAGGAGACAGTTGGTGACCTCTTTTCGTGTTCTACTGTTTATACAACTCTAGTCCCTCGGTATTCAAAGTTCCTTCTTCGTTTCTTAAAATTACGTCATTCAGTACTTTTATTTCCGTTCTTAAGAGTGTCCAATCTTTTTCTTCAAACCTTAGGATTCGTAACTAGTATTTACCAATATAAAAACCATTATTAGTCACCCATGTAAAAATGACTAACTTAATGAAACGTGATTCCCGTTATTTTATCCAAAAATATCAATATGAATTGTGAGGTTTCATGATTTCATTACATATTTACGAAATACGATTTCTACTGTTAATAAAAAGGTAAATGTGAGTCCAGTCCAATTCAATCAACTTGTGACAGTAAGGCCAGGAAACTATTATACTATTAATTATGATAATATCCCACCTTCTCTCTGTCCTCCGTACTTCGGACCCTTTTGTTCGTCAGACGTTGATCCCTTTCGTAAAACGTAATACGTTTGACTCGAAAATAAAAATTAAAAATGAAAGATCGTATCGTTTAGACATTACGTTAAATAAGGGAAGTTACTTTATTATTATTTTAAGTGTCCTAAAACTTTAGACAATGTTTGTAAATTTTTTACATTGGATTCGGGGTCTTATGAATATTTATCCATGAAACTCTGTCGTGTCCCTTATATTCTAAATAAATTAACCGAAAGTCTGAAAGAGAAGGTTTATTCGGTCGTACGTTAATCAGTTACCATTTAAAAGTGTTATCAAATTGATTGTTGTAATTCCGTAGTCGAATTTTGAGTGATGCGGTTCTCGATGTCGAGAGACGAAAAGACTGAACAATAAGTAGTAGTCTGTATGGAAGGAAAAGTCAGTGTGAAGGAAAACGTAACTGATTGAATTACTCGGGTTCTTTTACTTTTTCTTTACTATAAAGTTTTTAGAAGAGTCTTTCCAAGAAACTGTAAGTCTCAATGGGAAGTATCTCGGTCCTGAGACTCATTAGATTTTATTCTCGACCGTTGTCTCCGAACGGTCGACAATGTGTAAATGGTCGGGTCGATGTAAAAAGGGGGGAGACCCGACTTATCAATATTTCCCGGTGAGAATTGGAATAAACCTAATTTTAAATATGGTAAGTGTGTTCTCCCAAAGAAAAGTTTAAAAAGTAAAAGAAATAAACCGCAAGTATAACTTTGGTCTATAGAGACTACACGATAGTATAAAATCCCTGACACTTTTCGATGGTGATATTATGACCTTTTTCTTTCAAACTGGGCAAACGAACATTCCTAATACTCCATTTTAAATTAGTTAGAAACATTTTTTTTTTTTTTTGTGGGATGTTTAGTCGTCAATACCGTGTAAAAGTGAAAAATTGAAAATATGTCAAACAACAAAGAAATTTTTTACATTTTATAACGTTTCGACACAACCCTAGGGGTTCTGGTGAAGTACAAATTTCTGAGATTTTTCTTTCCTAAGCCGTATATCGACCCAAGTGTCGATCCTGAATTAGGATTCACACCTTTCTGTATCCGTAAGATCCCCTTAGGTACACGTCTGAAGGAACACGACTGAAGGAGGGTTCTCTCCAGTGGGTCTCGTACCAGAAGGGGTTTTTCCTTTATGTCGTTGTCTACACACGTCAAAGATAGGTTCCCTCGAGTGATTTCTGAGTCGTAGGTTCCGAAAATAATGTCTGTCCAACACATCCGTGGGAGGCGAATCGTACATGGTTTTAAGGTCTGGGGGTCTTTCTTTCGTCCTATTGTCGGATTGGTGTGACACAACGTCAGATCCGTGTCAGTTGGTGGAATAGTTAAACCCTTACCATCCATTTGAGGACTTTAAGTTTACCAGTCTGTAGTTGGTTTCCGGTTGAAACGTTCATCCCGAAACATTCCTATCTTCAGAGTCTAGACGATGAAATTAAGATAAGAAGTGTTTTCCCGTGAACGTCAATAAGACTAAATGGTTTTTCTTTTTCTTTTCTTTTGATGATAAATTTAAACCTCTCATTCCTTTTTATAAAGAGTTATCTAATTTGTCAATTTCGTAAACTCTTTCTAGACTTACTACACGTAAAGTGAAGATTATATTTCATTTTTTTTAAGATGGTGTTTTCTTATAAAAAAAAGAATAACTTTTCTCCTTCATTTATAAGTTGTTATTCATTTATAAATTGTTATAGGAGATTTAAAAGAGGATCCTACGATACTCAACTACGGAAGGGGATAACGAGTCATATTCTAATTTAGTAAATATTTACTTTACAGAGTAATAAACCCCGTAAGCAAATGAGTTTAAATTTTCGTCTCTCTTTTTTGAATGAGTAAGATAACATAAAGTGTAAATTAATAGGATTCATTACAGGGTTTAGTCGTTCTAGGACGATATTCTTAACCGAACTGTAAAAGAATGTCCAGTGTTCCATAAATTTGTCGAAAGAAACGATAAGGTTTTCGTCAAACCCATAGTTCGTTTTCATAAATCTAAAATATTATACACATTTTATTACTCTGTACTCGAACTTATATATGTTCACTAGAATTCCGGTGTCGGTCATAATAATTTTATTTGATCTACTAAAAGACTACAATATCTGACATCAGACGGTTCGAGGAGACAGGTACCCTAAGAGGTCCGTTCTTATGACCTCACCCCTAGAAGGGCTGGGTCCCTAACTTGAGTGGAGAGAACGGATGTAGAGGACGGACCCGTCCATCCAAGAAATGGTCATCGCGGTGGACCCTTCGGGTATTCACTTCGTCGTCGGTGTCAGACTTTAGAGCTCATAGTCTAGTTACATGATTGTAAAAAGTTTCGAGAATACTTATATACTTAAATCCTTAACGTGAGTCTTAATGGAAGAGACAAAACTAATAAGTTTTTACTTTAAACAATCGGGATCTTTGCCATGTACCTGGCTTTCGGGAAAGGAAATACTGATTTCTCTAAAGGGGAACTTTATTCTATATTTGGGACTTTCTACTTCATAAATGGTCTTTCTCTCTGACACAATTGGAATTCATTCTAATAAAATTTGATCTTCTTCTATTCCATTACAGTTACCTGTTAAAATTCAGGAGACAAAGTGAAGGAAGTGAGGGGTAGGTTAATCACCCTCCCTAGTCCCGAACTGTCGTTGTAATGGAGTCAATATTTTCTAATCTTTAATACTAAGAAAGACATATAGACTGAAACTGACGTCCATATCGACTGGGATATTGTGGTAGTAACTTATTTAACTGGGTATGTCCATATCGTAATAGGTACATTCTCCATTAAACCAATATTTAGTTACGGACGAAATACCTCCGACATGAGTAACAGAAAAATAAATGCCAGTAAACAGTTCAAAGACTTATAAAAACCACACAAGAGGGTTAAGTACCAAAGTCGAACAACCCTCTTCTTTACTTGTGACTCCAGAAGAGGGTTCTTGTGACAACCTTGGGTACATAATTCAGTCGGGTGGATTTCATATTGGAGGTTTAAACTCAATTAGGGTTTAGACTAATAGAACTATGTCATACTGAGATGTATATTAACATATGTGTCCCTACCAAAGGAGTCTCGATACATCATATCAACGTTGTATTTCCTTTTCGAATTATTTATAATAATTTTCTTTAAGAACTTCTTTAATATTTTGAACTGTGTATACTTATGTACCATAATATAATATATACCATTATATACAAACGAAATTTTGTCTGACTAGACACGAGATTAATTACGAGACGATGAATTATCGAAATACCGATCCTAATAAATTTTATTATGATTATCATATTTTGAGAAGATATCGGAAATGACTCAAGATCCGTGAGGCGGTTAATGAAACACATACAATCGTGTAATTAAGAGTGTTGTTGGGATTGTCATATATTCTGGTAAATGGGGTAAATGTCAATCCTTTTGGTTCTGTGTCCCCCAATTCGTATTAACAGGTTACAATGTGTCGAATGTACACCGTCTCGGTTCAAATTGTAGTCTGTTAGACCGACGAACACTGGTGAAATGGAATGTCGAAGAGAATTCCGTACAACGAATTGAAAAGGACTCGGAGACAAAGAGATGATATTTTTATCCCACTATTCTGAACAGAAGTATACCCAAAATATTTCTTATGAACTTGTCGTCTTCGTTTTACACATTTCATGACTGTGTTTATCCCTAAGTTATGTACTCTAAAGGGAAGGAGGAAGAAAAACTACCAAGGAGGTGGGTTATTGTCGAGTCACTTTGTGACCAGTTGTTAAAGATCTCCGAGTAAAAGAGATCTGATTTTCCGGGGTTCAGGAAACTTTTAAGAAGTATACTCCTCAGTTTCCCGTCAAAGAATTTCACGTATATAACGTATTTACACAATCTCCCATTCTTAAACTCTATGATCCAAGAGGTGAGGTACCATAGTGGGACTGGGTGAGGGTGGGGTTGGGGGTTGTGTGTGCAGGACACTGGTCACGGAGTTCTTTACTCGTCGTGTGTCCCGGACTCCGTATTGATTATGTCGATGTACTTCTTAGTTTCCGTTCAAGAACCGAAATCGAGATTTATTAAAGAACGTTGAGTATCGTCCCCAGTGACAACACTTTCGGTTCCTAAGATTAAGTCTTCTAGACTCATAAAACTTTAGTTTCCTGATTAGAGATCTCATCTGTTCCAGATTGTATTTAAAATATAGTAAATTGTTTATCAGACTTTTCTTTTTTATATTACTCGATGTGTTGGACTGGGGTTTTTTGTCGTATTTCCCTAACCTTTCTCAAGACACCTCCTACCTTCTGTCGAATCTTCAGAGACTCTAGGACTGTTCACAGGACTATGTGATGCGACTCCTGTTGTCCAACCCCTATCCCCGACTAAAACCTATTAGGTCAGTCTGTACAAACCCCGTGAGACTCCTTTCTCCTTTTCAGGTTTCTCTATTCTTGAGGAATCTCTACGTAGACAGGGTCATACACCCCATCGGTGGTCCATCTTTACTGGTGTCCCTTCCAGACCCGTCACTCCTGGACTCTGTTTTTTTTTTCCACGATAGGAATGGGTGGAGTGTGACCGGGAGTGGGACTCGAAGGATCCTCTTCGACCTTTTCTGACTCTTACTTGATAATTATGGTCTACCCAGACCATTTTGATGTTCTTAGAACAAGGAATCTTCCTTTCGTTACTGTTTAGATCTGTCGTATAATTTTTTGTCTCTGTAGTGAAACGAGTGTTTCAAGGTATATCAGTTTCGATACCAAAAAGGTCATCAGTACATGTCTACACTCTCAACCTGGTATTTCTTCCGACTCATGACTTTTGACAACGAAAATTTGACACCACGACCTGTTCTGAAAATTCTCAGGGAACCTGTCGTTCCTCTATTTTAGTCAGTCAGGATTTCCTTTAGTTAAGACTTATAAGTAACCTTCCTGACTACGACTTCGACTTCGAGGTTAAACCGTTTCTGGGACGACGACCCTTTCCAACTCCCGTCCTCTCTTCCCTGCTATCTCCTACTCTACCAACTTATCGAAGGTTGAGTTACTTGTACTTAAACTCTTTTGAGATCCTCTATCACTTCCTGTCCCTTCGGACCTCTCGACGTCAGGTACCCCAACGTTTCTCAGTCTGTGAAGATTTGTTGTTGTTGTTTGTGCCCCACTCCCCCATCTGTCTCCGTTCGTCCCATCTTTATCGGTATGTATTTAGACTACCATCTCAAGTATCCTGACTTTGTAGAGTCACTTACGTCACCTTTATGTGGGTGTTCGTTTGGTCTACAAGTGGTGACGGGTACGACCGTGTACAGTCTCTTGTCGAGTCCGGATTTACGTGGGAGGACTGTCTTTTAGGACCGACAGTATACACGTAGACTTAGGGGTCTCTTTCAGTGACTCGAGAAGGAACTGGTTTAATTTCTGGACTTTACTTTCCTCAGTAGTGTACCTAACTTAAATGAACTTCTATTGACTCAACGGATGGTTGTCTATCTTTCATTTAAACGTGATCTTTATGTAAGGTAAATATTTTTATAATTGAAGACATCTTCGCTTTTAAAACTGGACACTTTTATAATTCGGGTGACGCACACAGAAGATCAGACTTCTACCGTCGCTACCGTTTACATAATAACACTTTTATTGACGTCGACTACTCGTGTGAACTACTGTGACTCCTTTTTCAGAGAAGACAGAAAATCGGACTAAAGGACTATGGTAATCGGAGAATTGAGAATCGTTAACATTTATCTGTGGAGTTTCTTATTGTACCTATTGATAACACCTATAGTTTCAAGGGCACTTGTATAAGACTTTATAGTGTGGGTCACTGATACCCGTAGACAAAGACGAGAGACATCGTGAGTCGAGAGGTGTACAAAGGGTACTACAAGACGACTGGTAAAACAGGGGAACTGGTAGGAGTCTGACAACATGAAGAGGGTGAACGAATGAACTTGACTCCAGGAGTGAAGAATTCCTTGACTTAAGAAGGTTGTAGACACTTGAATCTTCTCATAGGACTTAGGACCTACCTTAAGGTCAACGTCGGTTGTGGACGGACGTGACGTCAGAACACGGTGTGACCTTCGGTATAGACTTGAAGATTGGGTACCTTTGTCACTCGACCAGTGAAACACAACGAAATTCGGTGTCTCAAACACGGTTAAGGATTCCGTCGTCATCTTTTGGTTATGTCCTAAAATTATGTGGCAAGAATACATACACGAAACCGAGCCAGACATGATTATAAAATGAAAAATGTATTACAAATTACCCATTGGATCCAGTAAAATCCTCTTCCGTTACCGTGGGGTGAGGTCATGAGAACGGACCTTTTAGGATACTTGCTTCCTCGGACCATCCGACGTCAGGTACCCCAGCGATTCTCAACCTATACTGACTCGCTAAAGGGAAAGTGAAAAGTGAAAGTACGTAACCTCTTCCTTTACCGTTGAGTGAGGTCACAAGAACGGACCTCTTAGGGTCCCTGCCCCCTCGGAACACCCGACGGTAGATACCCCAACGTGTCTCAGCCTGTGCTCACTTCACTGAATCGTCGTCGTCGAATCGTCCAGCAAAATTTAGTGGAAAGGATTTCTTTTAAAGTATAAAATATTACTGTCTTTCTTGTTTATTTTACCGTAGTCTAAGGACTGTTTAACTCGATAAACAGAGAACTACGTTACAGAATTTTAGCGTAGGGTTAGTGTTTATATTTGACTGAATTTTGAGCACTGTTTAACAGAGTAAATTGACAAGTCAAGTCAAGTCAAGTCAAGTCAGCGAGTCAGCACAGGCTGAGAAACACTGGGGTACTTAGCGTCGTGCGGTCCGGAGCGACAGGTAGTGGTAGAGGGCCTCAAGTGAGAGGTTGTGGTGTCAAGTTTTCGTAGTTAAGAAGCCGCGAGTCGGAAGAAGTGTCAGGTTGAGAGTGTAGGTATGTACTGGTGACCTTTTTGGTATCGGAACTGATCTACCTGGAATCAGCCGTTTCATTACAGAGACGAAAACTTATATGATAGATCCAACGAGTGTTGAAAAGAAGGTTCCTCATTCGTAGAAAATTAGAGTACCGACGTCAGTGGTAGACGACACTGAAACCTCCGGGGGTTTTATTTCAGACTGTGACAAAGGTGCCAAAGGGGTAGATAAAGGGTACTTCACTACCCTGGTCTACGGTACTACAAGCAAAAGACTTACAACTCGAAATTCGGTTGAAAAAGTGAGAGGAGAAAGTGAACGTAGTTCTCCGAAAAATCGAGGAGAAGTGAAAGACGGTATTCCCACCACAGTAGACGTATAGACTCCAATAACTATAAAGAGGGTCGTTAGAACTAAGGTCGAACACAAAGAAGGTCAGGTCGTAAAGAGTACTACATGAGACGTATATTCAATTTATTCGTCCCACTGTTATATGTCGGAACTGCATGAGGAAAAGGATAAACCTTGGTCAGACAACAAGGTACAGGTCAAGATTGACAACGAAGGACTGGACGTATGTCTAAAGAGTTCTCCGTCCAATCCACCAGACCATAAGGGTAGAGAAAGTCTTAAAAGGTGTCAAATAACACTGACAATTAAGATAATAAAAACGATTACACCTTTTTTTTTTAGGTCTTCTGAAGAAGACTCTTTTTAAGAGAGGAGGTCGATGTTACTAATGTTTAATTTAGTGACTCTTAATCACGGTAGGTAAAGTGGTTCTTTACCCGAAGGGTCCACGAGATCACTACTTCTTGGGTAGACGGTTACGTCCTCTATATTCTCTGTGCCCAGACTAGGGACCAATCCTTCTAGGACACCTCCTCCCGAACCGTTGGGTGAGGTCATAAGAACGAACCTCTTAGGGGTTCCTGTGTCCTCGGACCGTCCGATGTAAGGTATTCCAGCGTTTCTTAGTCTGTGTTGATTTCACTGAATGGGGGAGTGTACGTAAAATGGTTCTTCCTTTCAGTACCTACTGGCTCCGGTCTGACGTCAACAAGTAAAAAGAGATCGTAAGACTAGAACTGTTCAGAAAAACTTTTACACTCAATGTCACAAAATTAAGAGTCCTCTAAAAGTGATTCCCAGTTAAAGAGTATTGTAGGATTTATTTCCAAAAATCTAGTTAAAAAAGTATCATTGTATTTTCCTTTCTGGTACGAATATTAGTATTTAAACTGAGTTGTTTATTGGAATAGAATGTCTAGGTGGAGACTTCATACAAACTTACAAGGACAACTGTAACGAGGGACAGTCAGCTAGAACAAAACAAAATCTGTCGTTAATACTCATTCAATAAGTTTTAATAAGAAAAATTTCAAGAGTCAGAAAGATTTATTTTGTTAGTACGCACGTACGATTCAGTGAATTCATCATAGGTTGAAAAACACTGGGATACCTGGCATCGGGTGGTCCAAGTAGACAGGTACTCTAAGAGGACCGTTCTAATGACCTCACCCAACGGTAAAAGATGAGGTCCCCTAGAAGGGCTCGGTTCCTAGTTTGGGTACAGAGGACGTCGAGGACGTAACGTCCGTCTAAGAAATGGTGACTCGGTGACCCCCTATTAATATCGTCTTTTTCTGTATCTTTGAGTAAGAGAATAAATAAAGGTATTTTTTCTCTTCTTACTTATTAGTCTAAAAACCTGGTGACAAGGGTAGAGGTAAAAGGAAACCGTACTCAAAGTCTAGAACACAAATATCCTTATAGCACTAGATCAGATTATTATCTGGTCGATGATCATTTTGTCACCCGGTCAATTCATGAAAGGATTCTTAGTCTGGTTTCCTTCTACTTAGATAGGTCGCGTCCAAATTGATTGATTTAAGACACTACTTTCGTAGATGTGACTTTCTTTTGTACCCGGTGGGTTCCAAAGAAAGATGTCTACTCTGTTGGATTGAAGAATCTCCTGTCAGGTTTCGTTCTTTCTGTTTTCACAAGATGGTCAGACAACTGTTAATCAGTTTTTTTATTATAGATAACTTTTTATATAATACGAGTTCTCTTATATGAACTGTAGTATACTTTACATTCGTGTCTTTTACAAAATACTTCTGTTTTGACTAAATAGTTGGGTTCTGTCGTAATATTTTCTCCAGTGTCACGTCACGTACCAATAAAGTAAGGAAGGTAGTCACAAAGGACCCACAGAGTGAGAGACTCCCCCAAATTTCTGAAGGTTCCGTCAGGGTCCAGAGTTCGACAGATCCATAGATACGAAACCAAGGACAAAACTGTAAGTCACGACGTACGAGGAAGATCCATTGAGTGATCGTCACTGACTTACAGTAATACTGGTATAAATTTATACAAGTGGAGGTTAGAGAGTGATATTCCTAATGGGGACACCCCAAAAAACCTTGAAAGTAAGGATGATAACCATCCTTACATTCATGAAGACTGATCGACCAAAATACTAGTTCAGATGATATATACGGGAAGTACAAGTTTAATTCTCGTATCGGTGATAAATGACTCACGGTTTATAAATTGCAAGTAATGGAAATAAAAAATATTATTGGGACTTTCTATATTATAATTCTACGGGTAAAATATCTACGTCTTTATCTCCAACTCTCTCTAGTTACTGAATTGGTTTAGATCCTTCTTCGTGACTTAAACCTTAGTGTATTAGAAAATATCCCCGAAGGGTCAACCACGATCATCATTTCCTGGGTGGACGGTTACGTCCTCTGTATTCTCTACACCCAAGCTAGGGACCCATCCCTTCTAGGGGACCTCCTCCCGTACCTTTGGGTGAGAACATAAAAACGGACCTCTTAGGGCACCTGTCTCCTCGGACCACCCGATGTCAGATATCCCAGTGTCTCAACCTGTACTGATTTCGCTGAATCGTACGTACGTACGTTAGACAATTTTGGAACACTCGATATATTAGTATTCGTTTACCGAATGACAGAGATATAGAGTCACAGGAGAATACATTTTCTTCTATTTTTCCTGGATAGAGTGACCCAACAACAGAACTATTTCAATCTATGATCTGTACTTTAACATTTCGTAGTAGGTTTACATTCCTGACGAGAATATTGAAGATATATTGATCGTGTATCTAAAAATTCGGATATGTTACACGTGATAAAGTTGATTGTTCTAATTTTTATAGAGTCATTGTTATGTTGTATTGTTACACTGTAATAGGATGACTTTAAGATTATATATGGACTTGATTCCGAAATCTAGTTAAATGAAGATACTGAGTTTTTTTATTTTTACCACGGTTAAATAGTATTAGAAGATAACCGACTTTTTATTTTTCTTAAATGTACGGGGACCTTTGTGTATTTAATTTTATTAGTTGTAGGCTTAGGTACTATGTCAAACATGTACAGGAATCAAAAACAACAAGTCAACGATTCAGTACAAGTTAAAAAAACGCTGGGGTACCTGACATCGGACAGTCCGAGGAGACAGGTACCCCATGAGGGCCGTTCTTGTGACCTCAACCAACGGTAAAGGAAGAGGTCCCCTAGAAGGGTTTGGTCCCTAGTTTCGGCGTAGAGGACGTAACGTCCATCTGAGAAATGGTGACTTGGTAGTCTCTTCGGGGTACGTAGGGAAATGAGACGGAGTTTCTATGTTACCTTGATCTTATCTAACCCTTTTTTCATATAATTTGAAGTTGTTTGTGTCTAAGTCACGAATATTATGAGGGTCGTGAGATGATCCGTGATTCCTTTAACTCCATTTATTTCGTCTCAGGGACTGGAGTTCATTAGGATAAGATTTTTATCGGGTGAATAGACCTTCTTATTTACGATAGGACAATTCATAGTTATATGTCGTTCTTATTCTTTTAGTCTTTTAACCGGAATACCGAAGGTAGGGTGTTCTACTAACATAATAATCGGATGAACTACATTACTTAGGTTCGAACATCTTGGATAAAGAGATCAACCAACATGAAATTTTTTTTTTTTTTCTTTCTTTCTTTCTTTTTAAATCCGGTGAGTATTTATTATTTAATCTTAGTCTGATTATAATTATCTTTGATATTGTACGATCGATTATTGTAAATCGAAAACTCTAACTACAAATAAGTCCAGAAAGATGTTCACGGTCAAGATAACAATTCTCTGTCTTGAAAGAGGACCTGTTTGGTTTACTTCTTATTACTAAGAAAGATAACATACTGTTCAATAGAAATTAGAACTCTTCATGATTCTCCAGATCTATCTTATAAGGAGTGATAAGTTTTTAGTCTCTTCATCTTTTTCCATTTTTGGAAAAATATGATTCATTCGAGGGTTTTTATGCAGTATTTTATTGTTCTGTTATCAATTTCTTCAGTTCACCAGTCGTAACATTAACGAATATGAATGTGGACCTCCACGTTCATCCAACTCGGTCCACCCTCCTACCGTATTTTCAATTGTCACCATATGGGATGGCTTGTTTTTGGATCTAAAGAATACTTTTCTTATAAACGTAGTACTCAAACCTGAGGATTCGACGAAAATAATCGACACATAAAATCGACCAAAAACCTCCCAGATGACGGATACCAGTTGTACGACTCTTAGCGTGTTGAGATCCCCTGTGGTAAATGTATGTATGTGTTATTACATTTGCAGTGGGAGACCTCGACCGGAATGAGATACACATTCTCTCACCTCCTCCCCTCTCTACCTTTTACTACTATTCCTTCCAGTCTCACGACATCCCCTTCCGGTCGTCTATATGTGGTAGGTCGATGCGAACTCGTGGATTAGACCTTAATATGGTATATGAATGTATATGGGGATTGTCCCTGAACCCCCATGTCAAAAGTTTATATATGAGGGTTTATTGTATGATGGTATACACAGTGAAAAGTATCGTAACACAATCGTAGGAATATTTTGATAAATTTGATAAACTGGTTTTGTAAAAGAATCTCAGTTCACTTAAACTTTTATATACGGGGACATGACACCTTATAGACAACTTGTATAAGTCTTATAAGAGGTCTACAACTTATACTTGACCTTTAAGACGGAATATGCCACAATATGAATAAAAACATTGTTTAAAATTCTTCCACCGAAAAAAAATTTCTTCAGACAGTATGACCATAGTGTAGGACAAAGAATATAATCTATTAAATATGTATAAAGACCTTTAAGGTCTTTAAACTGAATTTATTTTGTGTAAAGTGAATTTAGTGTAGAATGGAAGATGTATATAGTCCGTTGTATATATAGACGTACCCGAAGGGACCACCGAGTCTGTCATCTCAGGTGGACGTTACGTCCTTTGGACCCAAGTTAGGGACCCAACCCTTCTAGGGGACCTCCTCCCGTACCGCTGCGTGAGGTCATAAGAACGGACCCCTTAGGGGTGCTTGTCTCATCGGACCTCTCGATATCAGGTACCCCAGTGTTTGTTCGGTCTGTGTTGACTCGTTGGTTAGTGTCGTGTAAATAGACGTACTATACCGTAGAACCAAATGGAAGTTGTGTGCGTATATATGTATGTTTGTTTTTGTGTATATGGGTATGTGTGTTACACTCAGGAGTTAAGATATTTCATTGTTAGGTACAATACCATATTTAAGTTCACTTCTTACGGATCATTTATTCTAGTATATAGATAGTGTGTAAAGATACTAAAAAGTTATTGTCTTTTCGTCAGAAAATGTTTCTGTAGTAAGAGTCTGTTAGTTAGACTTACCGTAGATCATATAAGTAAGTTACATACTGTAAATGACCACTTTTTGTCCAATCATGAGTTCAACCATCTCTCTCCTTTTTGAAAACTGACTGTTTGTCATACTCGTATACATTTAATTATTACTCTTGTTTGAAATTTAAATTTTACATATTAATATTATCGATGATAAAAAATTAGTAGATGATGATGACTATACAAATAGTACGTAATAACGAGAAAATATGAAACATTTTTAGTACAGTAAACCAAGTCTCATTAATTTGTTTTAAAGTTCTATAACGTAGACCTTGAGTCTAGATCTAATAGATTTAGGTTTCGGGAGTTTAGATACGATTTGACAGATACCTTTATCGAGTTTCATAAAATAAAATTTCATATCTTTGTTGACTCACTGAAAGTGAAAGTAAAAGTAAGAGTATCTCTACTTGTTTTGTCTTGAAAACAAAAACGAAACGAAAGGAAGTGAACGAATCTTTCACGAAAAATTAAGGTCAAGTGGATCTAAATCCTCGGGTAAGATCGGGAATATTTAAAATTTGTCTTAAAGTACTATCCCTCATAAAACCTATATAGGAGTTGTTCCACTGTTTTAAGTACCTCAGCACGATCGACAGTCAGAGACCCATTACTTCTGTATGGTTTAGTGGTAAATGGACGAATTTAAAAGGAGAATCGAATAATGATTCAATTGTAAGGAATGTTTCTTTCAATAAATCTAACATCTTCAGAAAAGTAAGATAAAATCCTAGTATCCGGTGCCTGTTGTTGTCAGTTTCAGTGTCTGATAACATTTACATGAACGATAGATGTTCGGTGAAGGGACTGTGGTATAATATGTACGTACGTTTAGTATTGGAGAGACTCCGAATCGAAACGACAGACTTTTTACCCGTATTACCAAAACCAAATTGTATAATTTTCATTAAAAAATTTTATTGTCTTCTATAGTGTGTATACAGTTCAAAATCCACTTCCTTTCTATTCGATGTATAAAGTAACATAGTTCGTAAATAAGTTGTCTATAAATTCTTCGTAGAAAATCTACATTCTAGGGAACTCTGTCTTTCTTACTCCTTATTTATATCCACTTTGTTTTCCTCTGAGACGTAGTATCGGAAGAATTCACCTCCTACGATTTGAGTACTTAATGATGTTTATTTTGTTATATCTACAGTTTGTGTAAGATCTTGTGAAATGTTATAGACTAAAAATTAATTTTTAATTCTACCAGACAATTGATAAAAAAACATTAACTACAGTACTACATTAAGATATAAGTGAAACGTTTCGTTGTTCTAGGTTTAGGAACCGTTCTATGTATAATACTGACAAAGTCTCTTAGAATGAGTCACACAAAATCTAAAAAAAAAAAAAACCACCGACTTTATACTCCCGGGTTCCTTCTTACAAGGGTCATGATAAACACTGACGGAGAAGAAAGGAGAAGAAGAATTGTTCCAGTCAGTCTAAGCACGTCTAGCGCATCCAAACTTTTTCCAGGAATAGTGACGGACGACTAGTGACAAGGTCGACCCTGTTACTCCCAAGTAGGTTTTCGTGCCGAAGGAGAGCGGATAACTGTCCTTTGGGACGGACACTGATCGACGCGTTCGGAACGAGTCACGACCGTCCCGTCGTCGACTCTCGACCCTTCTTTTTGTTACAAATTTGGACCACAAACACGTTATTTCATAGTCTACCACCACTCGGCCTTTCCGATTAGACAAAATTGATGAGTATAGTGGTGTCAGAAGGGGTCTTAAGACGACATATGTCTAAATACTATAAATGTTTTCTTGAATATTTTATTCAAGTTTTATTTTAATAAAAGTCAAATTCTGTGGATCCTTGAATCTTTGAAGTATATATTTCTCTACACCATTCCGAGGTATTTTCTTACTCTTTACAAAATTCTACTTCATCGAAAAGATTTCCTGGAAGATCTTTGCCCAAAGTTTACGAACTTAAAAATACAATTCAAATCTTTTGACACAACCTGAGGAAAAACTTTTAACAAGAATTTTTATACATGGTTTGACAGAATTATCGTAATAGTCCCCTTTTGAGTTTTACTTTTCGTGGTCGTTATTTTGTGACTTACAGAATAAAAGTACCTAGTAAAAAGTAGATATGACGAACTTTTTTACGTACTTAATACTCCAAAAACAAATATATAGACTAACCTCCGTAGTTTCCTTCTTTTGCTTGGCATAGAAACTACACGATGTGACTCTTCGACTACTCTCTTGTGTCTGTCTCTACTTATAGTCCATCAACCCCTAAATCTGGATCGTAAAGTCTACTTCTGGTAGCCTCGATGACTTTGTTCTTTTTTTACGGTTTCCTCTCTTTTCTATTCTTCAAAGTTTTGTTTCAGAGTTTTTGGACTGATATAAACTTTTTACTTCTCTCTTCTTTTGTTGATTAAAATATTTACAGATACATTTATTTTTCTTTTTGGTTCTCTAATATTATTTGGATCTCCACTGGTCCTTTATTACGTCCAGTAGTTTTAACCGTATCTAAAACTGTTTCTCCGTTAAAGTCATCTGACGACTCCCGTCTTCGATCTAACGATTTTCTTGACTGACGTTTACTCATTCACTAATCCGTTACTTCCCTTGTACTTATCTATCAAGTGAGTTTTTTTAATTACCCATTTTTAGTCTTTTGTAAACTCTCCCCTCTTTGGGACTCCCCTCTAAGGACGAGAATTTTTTTTTTTTTATGAGTTCACCACTTTAAACTTCTCTCTAACTCTTTCCTATCCTTAGGAAACAGAAGTTCCCCTTTTTCAGATAAAAATTTTTAGTTCTAAGGTTTCCTTATTTTTAATCTCAAACCCGACAAGGACATGTGTGAGTTCGTCCGGTGTGGTCAGTCGCAAATCCTTAAGGGAGAGGGTATTGTCGGTCATCCGAAGTCGGGTGCTGTTGCGTCCGTCAAACGATAAGTAAACGGAAAGGAAACCACTCTCTCAGACTTGTAGGACACCACTTGGCTTCCGTAGGGACTGGAAAGGACGGGAGAGAAGGGAGTCCGTAGGGTGTGGGAGTGAGGTGGAGAGAGGAAAAAGAGGGACTTCGACTTAAACAGAACCTTTAAGTTTGGATCGTTTAATTCTAATAATTTTGTTCGATCCGTTTATGGAGACTGTTTAAGATGACCTTTGATTTAAAAAATTTTCTCTCTCTCTCTTTCTTCCTTTCAATATCTCCTTTATCTCTATTTTGAACTAATGATCCTCGGACGGACCACCAGGTTAAAGGACCCAGTTGTTCAACCGGGTTTGAACGTCTCGACCGATTTCGTGTGTTTCGTTGTCTCGGTTCGTCGATTGAGTGGTCTCCTCTCTTACGAAGGGTTGAAATCCCGTTTCGGGACACTCCAATTACGGGGAAGGAGTTTTAAGCTTGGGTTTACCACATTTTATCTCAGACTATTTATCTCTTCATTACGAAAAAGAGTCTTTATTGTATGTATGTAAGAGTAGAGTTTCGAAATGGAAAGGGACGATGGGGAAGGACGACTTTAGAGGGAGTCGAAATTTGAGATTTGTGACGGGGGAGTCGTTTAAAACGTCTTATTTGTTTGACCTTAGGGAAAGATTCACTGTCTTTGAATCTAGAAAAACTTCTCGTATGTTACAGTCCTTGACACGTGACGACGACACCTGTCAGAAGAGACGTAGAGGGTAGAGAAGGGTCAGTAAGACACTAAAAAAGAAGAATTAAGATATTATAAAAAGTAATTAACTATTATAGAAATAGGTACATAACCAAATAAGATGCTGAAAAGGATGTTGTTATATTCTAGATATTCGTGACCGTTAAATAAAGTGAGTGTTTATATAGGGGTCTTGAAACTTATCACAGGTCGTGTATCATCCGTGATTCGTATATAAACAATTTAATTAGTCATTTGGTTGATCAGTTAGGACAGTAAATTAGGAGTATCGGAGAACACTTTATATTTAATTAGACATACAAAGAAAGTCCATTTTTAATTATACTCCTTTAGTTCCTATTATCTTTTGATCATTCACTGTATTTATTATTACTGTATTTGTTAGGTCCAGGAAGACTTCCGTTTTGCGGTAATAAAGGTGAATTGTAGTGGATATCGTGAACACTGTGTGACGGAACGTACGAATGAATACAGGAGTGGAGAGTATGGGTATCCTGACACTCGAGGGATACTTATCTGAAGTAAGAAGTATAAAGGAGAGCGTATTAGGGATACTGAACTTCGATTACCGAAAAGTGGTTTTCAAATACTCAACTTAAAGGAGTAGAGGTGATTTCCGTCATTGATTTAAACTCTGATTAAGCAGGAATGTTAGAAATAAGTGTTTTCCTTATACGTCAAAACGTGTCGATTTGGTTCTTTTCACTAAGAAGAGAGTTGATTTACTGACATTATGTCCTGTTTCTCTGTAGTCGTATAGATTATTTTGTTCACTTTGACGACGACCTTTTCTCAGACTTGTCTTATTGTTGTCCTGTAAAGTCCTCCTACCCATCATTTTTATAGTCGTTTCTCCATTCTTCTGACCCTTCTGTGTGGACCTCTAGTCTCTTGTCTGGGTTAAAACGACCCCTTTAACTGTCGGTGACCCCACCATTAGTGAAGTACCACTTATCTACCCCTTTGTTACCTTTGTCAGTCTCTGAAATGAAAGAAACTGAGGTTTTAGTGACGTCTGCCACTGACGTCGGTACTTTAATTTTCTGTGAACGAGGAACCTTCTTTTCGATACTGTTTAGATCTGTCGTATAATTTTTTGTCTCTGTAATGAAACGGTTGTTTCTAAGTGGATCAGTTTCGATACCCAAAAGGTCATTAGGACATACCTACACTCAAGTCAAGTTAGCAAGTCAGTACAGACTGAGAAACGTTAGGGTACCTGACATCGTACGATCCGAAGGGACAGGTAGTGGTTGACGGTATCGAATGAGTTTGAGTACAGGTGAATCAGTCACTACGGTAGGTTAATAGAGTAGGAGACAGTAGGTAAAGAGGAGGATGGAAGTTAGAAAGGGTCGTAATCCCAGAAAAGGTTACTCAGTCAAGAAGCGTAGTCCACCGGTTTCATGACATGAAAGTCGAAGTCGTAGTCAGGACGGTCACCTATAAATCCTGACTAGAGGAAATCCTACCTGACCAACGTAGAGGAACGTCAGGTTCCCTGAGAGTTCTCAGAAGAGGTTGTGGTGTCAAGTTTTCGTAGTTAAGAAACCGCGAGTTAAAAGAAATATCAGGTTGAGAGTGTAGGTATGTACTGATGACTTTTTTGGTATCGAAACTGATCTGCCTAGAAACAACCGTTTCATTACAGAGACGAAAAATTATACGACAGATCCAACCAGTGTCGAAAAGAAGGTTCCTGGTTCGTAAAAAATTAAAGTACCGACGTCAGTGGTAGACGTCACTAAGACCTCGGTTTCTTTCATTTCAGAGACTGACAAAGGTACAAAGGGGTAGATAAACGTTACGTCACTACCCTGACCTATGGTACTAGAATCAAAAGACTTATAACTCAAAATTCGGTCGAAAAAGTGAGAGGAGAAAATGAAAGTAGTTTTACAAGAAATAAAGAAGAAGTGAAAGACGGTATTTACACCATAGTAGACGTATCTGCAATAACTATAGAGAGGGTCGTTAGAACTAAGGTCGAACACGAAGTAGGTCGGGTCGTAAAGAGTACTACATGAGACGTATTTTCAATTTATTCTTCCCACTGTTATATGTCGGAATTGTATAAGGAAAGGGTTAAACCTTGGTCAGACACCAAGGTACGGGTCAAGATTGACAACAAAGAACTGGACGTATGTCTAAAGAGTACTCCGTCCAGTCCGCCAGACCATAAGGGTAGAGAAAGTCTTAAAAGGTGTCAAACAACACTAGGTGTGTCAGTTTCCGAACCGTATCAGTTCTTTCGTCTTTATCTACAAAAAGACTTGAGAGAACGAAAAAACTACTATGTTACCTACAACGGTTAAACTAGACACCAAGGAGCCGGAAAAGATTTAGGTCGAACTTGTAGACCTTCAAGTGTCAAGTGCATGACAACTTCGGACTGAACCTCTTAAAACTCGTAGTGATTATCTTCGTCTTTTATAATTCTTCTCCACCGTTCTTATGTGTCTTCTTGATATGTTTTTTCTAGAAGTACTGGGTCTATTGGACTACACACTAGTGAGTGAATCTCGGTTTGTAGGACCGTACACTTCAGTTCACCCGGAGTACTTCGTAGTGATGTTTGTTTCGATCACCTCCACTACCTTAAGGTCAACTCGATAAAGTTTAGGATTTTCTGCTAGGACACTTTCACGACGTCAGTTATACGGTCGTTTAGACCTTTCGAGTCGTCTCCGGTGTCCTGACCTTTTTCAGTCAAAAGTAAGATTAGGGTTTCTTTCCGTTACGGTTTCTTACAAGTTTTATGTCGTGTTAACATGAGTAGAGTGTGAGATCGTTTCATTGTCTACACTTTCAACCTGATATCTATTTCGACTCGTGATTTCTTAACTACGAAAACTTGACATCACAACCTCTTTTGAGTTCTCAGGGAACCTGACGTTCTAGTTTGGTCAGTTAGGATTCCCTTTAGTCAGGACTTACAAGTAACCTTCCAGACTACGACTTCGACTTTGAGGTTATTAAACCGGTGGACTACACTTCTTGACTAAGTGACCCTTTCTGGACTACAACCCTTTCTAACTTCCTCCTTCTCTTTCCCTACTGTCTTCTACTCTACCAACCTACTGTAGTGGTTGACCTACCTGTACTCAAACTCATTTGAGACCCTCAACCACTACCTGTCCCTTCGGACCGCTCGACGTCAGGTACCTTGGTGTTTCTAAGTCTGTCCTGACTCACTGACTTGAATTGACTTCATCCTACCATTATCTACGACCTACGAAGATAGAAATGTTCTTGTTCACTCAAGATTTGAGACCCGAGATTTATCCCGTCAAGTACTTGACAATTGCTAAATATCTATAGTCTAAGGATAACAACGACATTGTTTAATGGTATATAAATCTCCGAATTTCGTTGTATATAAATAATAGAATGTGAAGACCTGTAGTCTTCAGGTTTTATCCAAAAATGTTCCCGATTTTGATTTCAAGGTTGTCCCGATACAACGAAGACATCCAAGATTCTCTTTTGGGAAAATGACAATGGAAAAGGTCGGAGGTTTCCGGTCGACGTAAGACACCAGTCACCGGGGGAAAGTAAAAGTTCAGGACATAGGTTCCGTTCGTTAGTGTAGTGGGGTTGAAGACGAAGACAGGAAGTGTAGAGAAAGAGACTCAGACTAAGAGAGTGGAGGGAGTGAAGAAATCTTCCTGGGAACACTAATAGAATCCGGGTGGGTCCATTAGGTCTTATTAGTAGGGTAGAGTTCAAGAAATTGAAAATAAACGTAAGGAAGTGTAAACGTTAGTTTACAAGATGAGAACTCGACATGGAAATATTGGTCATCTACAGATGGTAGTTTTTCTGTTCGTTATTGTTTACGACCACTCTGACACCTCTTTTCATTTGGGAACATATGAGAACAACCTTACATTTGACCATACCGGTAATGTTTTTTGATACCGTAAAAGAATTCTTTAAATTTTATCTTGATGGTATACTAGGTGGTCAAGATGAAGATCCATACATAGGTTTCATTTCTAGTGATAGAGGTTCTCAATAAATATGAATATGCAAGTAACGTCGTAATAAGTGTTATCGACTCCATACTCTTGTTGAATCCACAGGTAGTTACCAATTTGTTTCTTTCGAAATATGTAACAGAAGTATGTTATTAAAATAACATACACACATATGTATGTGTGTGTGTACGTGTGTGTCTGTGTGTATATATATTTGTGTGTGTATTATTTTCTCTGGGACTTTTAAGACTCTAAGTTGGTCAAACTGTTTTCGACATACCCCCGAAGTTCAGAAATATAGTTGTCACGATAAACCTCTCCAAACGTTTGGTTTAATTTAATGATGTAGATTCTGTTTGATGAATTTATCCGGATTACTGATGATATTCCTTTTATGATATTGGATTAATTGTGTTATCGTAAACAAGGTACATGATATATTAAAAGTGAAAATAGGAATCCTCTTAATGAACTTGTGATGTGTTTTACTTTTCTTAAATAAAATTTATTTTGTATTAAAATATCGTCTCGTTGAAAACAAAGTCCATTACTAAAATTGACTATTCCTTAGACCTTTGAAAAAGAGGAAGTCACCACTAAGATTAAAAGGGGGTAGAAAAGTTTAAAGAGTCATCTTTCACCTTTTAGAGACTAGATGTGGTAGACAAACGGAGTAGAACACCATGTACGTAAGGTTAGAGACATTGTCTTCCGAATTCTGTTGGACGGTTATTTTAAGGACTCTAACAGTTCTGTGTCTTATGGACACTTTTTTTTTTAATTCTACTCGAAAAAAGTACCAATTTAAGAAGAGTGTGTTGGAGACAGAGTCCCGTGGTGACCGAAATCGTTGTCTAAGATCCATTTTGACCTTTTACGGTGTGTGTCTCTCGAAAGTTACTAAATAATGTGTTTGTCCGTCAAACGACTCAACCTTAGGTACTCAGTGAGTCGATTGACATTCTGTCTTCACACCCGAAGGTAAACGTAAGTAGATTTACCGTTAATCGACCGCCGTCTCGTGTAGGTTGAATACATTTCTTGCATCTAGGTCCTGATGGTCTTTTGGGATGGATAGAACTTAAGTGTCACTAGTGCGAAACATAACTTGGGTTTGTCCTAGTGTTCTTGTTGCATATGTCAGGAAATTCAAGGTGTTGGTAGTACCTCCAACTACTACTTAGAGAAAGATTTTGTTCTCTGACCCACATCGTTGTAAAAGACTCGTCAATGATTCCACGGTCTTCAATGTAATTCTTTAAATTTACATAGTAGAGTCAATTAGGAAAGTTGATGGGTCACTTAATAACCTAACCGGTTTTTCAAATGAGTCTAAAAAGACAATTTGGAATACCTCTTTATGTTTGTTTGAAAACCGGTTGAGTCATATAACATGATAGGCTAGATGAAAAGTCTACCTCTTTAACTCTGTCTCCCCAATTCATTAAACGGACCTCAACTTATAGATCAGTTGGGTTTCGGTCCTATATGTGAGTCGAACAGATCTTTAAGGTATACGAGTGAGTGACCCGATACGTCGTAAATATGGTTCTTTGATAATAAAAAGATACTTCCTTGACTTTGACTCGTCTTGGTACCCCGAGGACCCGTACTCTCGGAGAGACACAGGGGGTGTGGAACAAAAATTCTTTTGTCTGAGGTAGGAGGTACTGGAAGGGACTCAAGGTTTCCCTTTTAAGTTTGTCAACGATTAGTCGTTTTCCTCCCCTACGTCGTTGTTCCCTCCTCGTCGGTTCTTTATTATCCCATCCCGGAACCAAGACGGAGTTCCTATGTGTTTGTTATAGAAACTCGAGAAATGTCTTGATTGTGGGGGGGGGGGGTTTACCTTTCACAATCGTCAGAAACGATGTCTTTTCTGGTAGACTCCGATCTAATCTTCTTGGTCTCTTTAAGTAATTCTTCGGTGGACTTCGGTCTAATTTCCCACATCCGGGACGTGTGTGAGACTGGAATAGTCGGTGAGACGATATTTAAGAAGTGGTTTAAGAGAGAGCACCCTAGTGTGTTAAAACTTCCAATCCTCGGATGACACAGAGGGAAACAGACTGTTTGATTATTTTGACAATACGACCCTTTTCGTCTGAAACCTCCTACTTTGTGAAATGTCAGTACACCTCCACTCACCCACTCTTTTCCTCGTCAAATCTTTCTTGTGTGGGTGTACGTTTGAAATATGAAATATGCTACAACCTAGTCAAGATGAGTCTCTTATTAGTGCCCCTACAGTTGAACAAACGTTTTATATTTTATAAGTCTGATTAAAGAAGTCGTTATCCTTAAATAAAAGAGTGTTATTCTTCATTAGCCATTTCTGTAAAGTTCTCCATCAGTGAAGTCCTTAAGTTATTACAATAGTTCCTAGAGAATAGATATTACAGATAGGAAAAGAGTCCCACAACGGTCACAAAGGAGAGTATCAAAGTTTTATCGACGTTGTTAAAATGTCTGAGAATGACAAATATGATTAAATTATCTAAAATAACTTACTTACAAAGAGGTAAACGAAATAGGAGAATCCTGTTAAAGGTCTCTAAAATTTATTAAGAAAAAAAAAAAAATTACAAGTGGTCAATTTAACACTAAAATGACCCCTAGCTACGGTAGATCTAGGAATGAGCCAATAAGACTTTCAGATCAGAAAGTCCCAAAGTATAAGTTTTCGTCTCCGTAATGAAACGGCTGATTCCAGACAGATCAGTTCCGATACCAAAAAGGACACCAGTACATACCTACACTCTCAACCTGACACTTCTTTCAACTCGCGGTTTCTTAACTACGAAAACTTGACACCACAACCACTTCTGAGAACTCTCAGGGAACCTGACGTTCCTCTAGGTTGGTAAGGTAAGGCTTCCTCTAGTCGGGACCCTAAAGAAACCTTCCTTACTACAATTTCGACTTTGAGGTCATGAAACCGGTGGAGTACGCTTCTCAACTGAGTAACCTTTTCTGAGACCGTGACCCTCCCTAACCCCCGTCCTCCTCTTCCCCTGCTGTCTCTTACTCTACCGACCTACCGTAGTGCCTGAGTTATCTGCACTCAGACTCACTTGAAACCCTCAACCACTACCTGTCCCTCCGGACCGCACGGCATTAAGTACCCCAGCGTTTCTCAGCCTGTACTGACTCCCTGACCTGACTTGACTTGATTTGACTCTGATCCGAAGTTTTAACACGATGTAGTGGAGACAATGTAAACAACGGTCTTAATCCATTGTTTTATAAGATTTAACTTCTTCACTCCTTTGTCTGAGGTGAAGATTAATTCCCCTTAGTTGTTAAAGATAACGTTCCTGAAGCTATGTTCCTTCAAATCTATCGACTCCGGTATCAGTCAAGTGATAGTCCTCTTTGTAGAAAGACTCTTGAGGGGTCATCTAAAAAGAACACCGAATGACCTGTCCTAATTTCGTGTACAGGTACGGGATCGACGTGTTTTCTGATCCTATCAGTTACAGACTGTAAGAGTTCAGATATTGATGTTCGTCTGAAAAGGTCGTAATTCCGCTTCCTTCTTTTACCAACGAATTATCCGTTAGGTGTACAGAGGGTTTTACCTCAGAATGGAGTCAAACTCTTCCGTCAAGAGTCATAAATCGGTTCTTGTCTTCTTGGTGAGTTACAGTTTATGTTATTTTTATTTTATAAGTTTTTTGTTTATGTATAACTCAGACACTGTATACAAAACCTTCTAAATACCATTCTACGACCAAAATCCTGTTTTTTTGAAAGTACATTTTTATATAGTTTGATAGTCTTCAATTCCCTTTTTTTACCTACCTCTTTTCATAAAGTAAACTTATACTGTGAAAGTTGTTTAATGAGAGATCAATCTTATTCACCTGAACTAAATTCACCTGAACAATGTACTGTGGTTTTTATTGTTCACTTTCACTGTAGAGAGGTAGTAAACATCCTATAAAAATCCGAGAAAGGTGTACAATTTGTTAAACGACACATAAGGTATACTTTAAAGTAAACCAGAAGTATTATTTGCATACTTCATCTAATAATAAAAGGAGTAAAAAGTTTTTCTTTTCTTTAACTTGGATTATATTCAACTATTTGACACCAAACTCGATAGGGTCGATTATTTGTTGATTTGAGGTATAAGTTTGGACATGGTTGGTCAGAGGTGTGCCACTTAGAATTACTGAACAATACGAGAATAATGGTTTGTGTACACCGAAACCTTCCCTTTCTTTTTCTTCCTTTCGAACCCTTTCATCATTAATATTGTAGTGACTCTACTATAGTAAAGTCTTCAAAAGGAGACTGTCTAAAGATATTTATTTCCCGGAAGTATTTAGTACTACTGGTGTACTTGTTATTGTAAACACACGGTTTTAATGATAAAAATTTTGTGTGAAAAGTGAGTTATGTAGTTCTTATAGAGAAGTGATTCGAGTCATAGGATGATATACCTATATTGAATAAAATTTCACATAGATATTAATTTTAAACTAATAATGTACAAGTGTTTTTAGATAAAGAAGATAACAGATTTTTGTTTCAACCTCATGTAAAGGGTTGGAGGGTATGACAACTCATCGGTATCTGACACAGACCGGTTATTTTATCTTCGTCTGCATTAGATACGGTAAATATATGAGTCGTATTTCGTAGAAGGTACACTGTAGCAAAAGAACAATAGTGTACCCGGTCGGTTTCCGTCTTCTAGAGGAAGTCTCCTTCTTCCGGAGTCCTTAGTTTTCTATCTTCCCCAAACTCAGAAACTTATTAATATACCTACACATGAGTGGTTCCTATAGGTAAAACGTTAAAAATACTTGTTCTTTATACGAAAAGACATACAGTAGTATTTTAAAAACTTAAAGAAAATATCATCGATCACGATGACAATGAATGATATTTATTGTATACTTGTTACGAAGTCTTCGGGAAGACATCGATTGAGAAACACGTTTGTAACTAATAAATGAATCATACACAAGAATCTTCACCTTAAAGACCCAGGTGTTTTTGTTCAAAATTTAACGAAAGGTCTTTCGTAAACTTTGTGGTCTTTTTGTCACTCTCTAAGAATTTATTAAGCGAAATTTTAAGTTGTCACAAAAAAATTATGTCCGTCTATTGAAGATGTTCCTTAAACGATCTTAGAACATGACCGAGAAGATGAATACAACGTTTGATTTAGATACATTGTATGGATGGGATGGTAAATAAAGTTCTTAGTTTACAGTACCTTATCATATGTAAATTTTAATGTTTTGTATTCTATCGTGTTCATGTTTAATTTATACTTAGATTAAAGTATACAATTTAATTATTGATATCACAGTTTTAAAAAGACGGAACTTTTGTAGTGGGTAACTTTGGAACGGGTCTACTAGAAATTAATCTAAAAGTGAAACGACATGATCGTATCATCGTAATCACTGAATTGTCATGTCTAAAAGGAAGAACATTAAAAACAAGCGAGTTTTACTTGAGTTCAAAATCAAGTTTGTTTCCAACCTCTCACTTTAAATTTACCTCTCCACTTTCTTTTCCATGATCTTCTCTTTTTCTCAATCGACAAATAAAGTAAAAGGAAACTTTTGACGACACAAAGACGAGGACGAAACTGTGAACCTCCGATCTTTGAAAGGTTGACACAACTTGTCTTGAAGACAGAGGGGAACCCTCGTCGTTGTTCGGTTTCATCTGGTGTCCTTGGATACTTTTATGGAGTACGATAAATGTTACCTAGTGTCAAGTGATAAAGACTGTCTACCTTGGAAACCTCTTCTTATAATTACTGGTGACTCTCTACTGTGATCAGTAAATCCCTTTGTGAGTTATTTATTCGTTCACTATGAACTGTGTCTCTGAAGGGTCTAAATATTTTATGAACCTTCGGTTTCCTTCCAAAAGGACCCCGAAACTAGTAAAGAAAAATCCTACTATTTTTAATTAAAGACTTGGGAGACTACATCATTTTATCGGGTGATCATGGTGTGATGTAAAAATTTTAGAAAAAATTCTAGAGACAATGAAATAAAAAAGGATATTTAAGACCTGAATATATTGAATCCTCAGTAAGTTTTTATATACAAGACAAAAGTGGTCAATACTTGGTTTATTCAATCATATAGTGTCTACGGAACATAGTTCTTTAACATCCACTGTAGAAGTCATCTCGGGGGCTTCAGGGGTGTCAACTGTCGTCAAGTCAAGTTAAGTCAGTGAGTCAGGACAGGCTGAGAAACGTTGGGGTACCTAATGTCGTGTGGTCCGAAGGGACAGGTAGTGGTTGAGGATCTGGAACGAGTTTGAGTACGGGTAGCTCAACCACTACGGTAAGTTGGTAGAGTAGGAGCCAACAGGGGAAGAGGAGGACGGAAGTTAGAAAGGTCCGAAGTACTACAAAGAATTATTCAGTCAAGAAACGTAGTCCACCGTTTTCATAACCTCGAAGTCGAAGTCATAGTCAGAAGGGTTACTTATAAGTCCTGACTAAAGGAAATCCTAACTGACCAAACTAGAGGAACTTCAGGTTCCCTGAGACTTCTCAGAAGAGGTTGTGGTATCAAGTTTTCGTAATTAAGAAGTCGTGACTCGAAAGAAATACCAGGTTGAGAGTGTAGATATGTACTGATGACCTTTTTGGTTTCGAAACTGATATGTCTGAAAATAGGTGTTTCATTACAAAGACGAAAAATTATACGATAGATCCAAACAGTGTCGAAAAGAAGGATTATCGTTCCCAGAAAGTTAAAGTTCGGACGTCAGTGGTAGACATAACTAAGACCTCGGGTTCTTTTATTTCAGACAGTGACAAAGGTAACAAAGGGGTAGATAAATGGTACAGTACTCAAGAAACTTACGACTCAAAATTCGGTCGAAAAAGTCAGAGAAGAAAGTGAAAGTAGTTCTCCGAGAAATCTAAGAGAAACGAAAGACGGTATTCCCACCATAGTAGACGTATAGACTCCAATATCTATGAAGAGGGTCGTTAGAACTAAGGTCAAACACGAAGTAGGTCGGACTGTAAAACGTACTACATGAGACGTATATTCAATTTATTCGTCCCACTGTTATATGTCGGAACTACATGAGGGAAGGGTTAAACCTTGGTCAGCTAACAAGGTACAAACCAAGATTGACAACGAAGGACTGGACTTATGTCTAAAGAGTCCTCCATCCATTCCAGTAGACCATAAGGGTAGGGTCGTCGGTGACATGATTGGTATCTGGATCTTCCGTGGGGAACCCGTGTCCGTGTTATTAGAGAATGAACAGAACTGATCTTTCGAGTAAGTGGTATAACAACCTGACTCCTTTTCTTCCCATTGTTTATGGACGTTTCTTTTCTCAATCAGAGACAAAGAACTTCACTCATTTAGGATAAAATGGAATTATAAAAAACAGGGGTTTAGGTACTAATAGTTGGATTTTGTGACTTCTTGTTCTGATTTCAATAAGACTGATCTTGTTTTTCTCTAGTGCATATAGATAAAATAAGTTTAAGGAACGGTACCGTGGTAATAATGGTTTGAGGAAAATTTTACTCAGTGTCATAAAGAGTTATGTCAACTACTGGTTTCTGTAAGGAAGGATGAGAAAAACCCTCGGGGTGTAAAAGAGTCTATTTGATAGATTATATAGTTTGTAACCTGAGAGGATAGTCTCTAATCAGCGATCTCGTTTGTCATTTTTAGTAGGGGGTTGTCTCCAAAAAGACCATATGTTCTGGGAACAACATTTTTTCTTATTGTTCATGAGAGGTCTCTTGAAGGGGTCCTAATAGAGATTATTAGGGTCCTCCTTTAGAATCTTTATGACACAGACGTTTTTTGACTTCATACAGTTTTTACGATTCCCAGGTCCATACAAGTGAAACGACAAAATATATGTCTTTTGTGTGTGGTGTGTTTCAATTTACTTGTAAAGTCTGAAGGTAACCCCCTTTCAATCCTCTCGAGCCAAGCTAAGGATCCAGTCCTTCTAGGGGATATCTTCCTTTACCGTTGGGTGGGTTCATAAGAACGGACCTCTTAGGGTACCTGTCTTCTCAACCATCCGATGTCAGGTACCTCAACGTTCTGAATCGTTGGTTTGATGGTCGTGGTTTCTATTTAATAAACCAAGTCTCTCTTAAGGTAGTTGTTTACATCTACTTGAATTTATGTATAGGTACCAATTTATATCATCGTCTTTTAGTATGCCTTACGACCTAAAATGACATCGTGTTAAAGGAATTTTAATTTTGAGGGATCTATTACGATCATTGTGATGATGTAAGTATAGAGCGTAAAATTTCTGTCTTCGTATAACTTTCTTTACAAATTACTCGTAACTTTACACCAACCTCCTTAATTCGACACTTTTTTCTAATTCTTTTTCCATATTAGACCGTCCTATCGTTGATTAGTCTTTCATCTTTGCGTATTTACGGCAATTTTACTCTTTGGTGAATTCCATCGGGTAGCTCTCGGTAATTGTTTCTCACTACTAACCTTTTATACTTTTCCTTTTAACTTCTTATTTGTTTTCCTCTCAAGGACTGTTACTTTAGAAAAGTCAGAGATCGCTCAGTTACCTTTTTAGGTAGTTAATCGAGAACAATTTGATGTGATAAGTCTTATAATCGGTTCGGAACATAAAGATGAAGAGTTGAAAAGTGAGTCTTTTATACACACGACGGGGGTTGTCGTCTCGAGGAATCCAAAACCGAATAAAAGAAATATTTGAAGAGGAAGGTGTTTTCAGTTACTATTGGTCCTTCTTGATAATTATCATTTGTACTGTCCATCGGTTTCACCTTGACTCTTCATGAGTTATGATTGTGGGTTATGGTCATCTACATAATTAGGTGAATTGAAAGACCTTTTCCTAGGACGACGACGACGACGACGAGGACGACGACGATTCAGCGAAGTCAGCACAGGCTGAGACACTCTGGGGTATCTGCCGTCGGGTGGTCTGAAGGGCAGGGACCCTAAGAGGTCCGTTCTTGTGACCTCACCCAACGGTAAAGGAAGAGGTCCTTTTCCTAGGATTACCGATTGTTTACTAATCATTCAGTAAGGATTCCATCGTGACTTCAATAGTAAAGATATCGTATTTCTAAGTATAGATATCAATAGAGTCAAGAGATCTTATTTATTCAATCAGGTTTAAAAGTATTAATATCTCCTTTAGACTAGAGGTTAAGTCTATTGTCCTTGAGTCAAGAAATGTTTACTTCACTGTAAAGGAAGTGCTAATTTTTTCAAATAGTACACAAACTCAATTAGTTTCATTTAGTAGACAAGGTATAATTATAGTAGTCTATGGTCTGACGACGACGACGACGACGACGACGATTCAGTGAAGTCAGCACAGGCTTAGACACGCTGGGGTATCTACCGTCGGGTGGTCCGAGGGGTTAGGGACCCTAAGAGGTCCGTTCTTGTGACCTCACCCAACGGTAAAGGAAGAGGTTATGTACTTTCACTTTTCACTTTCACTTCAGCGAGTCAGTACAAGCTGAGAAACGCTGGGGTACCTGACGTCGGATGGTCCGAGGAGACAGGTACCCTAAAAGGTTCGTTCTCATGACCTCACCCCACGGTAACGGAAGAGGCTCTATGGTCTGATAAAGTCGTGTTTATTATATAGTCCAATTTTAAATTATAATTACAATGATTTATACTTACTGAACTATGGGTTTATCAAAACTTACAAGACACTACTGTCGTCAGAGACAGTGTCTAGAGTATTCAAAATAATTCGTTGTCAAGTCTTTTACTCGTTTACAAAGGAATGGGGACACTTCTGATACACACCTACCATGTGTCCTGTCTACAGAGGTCACTCACGATAAAAAGTAAGTTTAAATAAGAGGGAAACGTCCGGTTTGATCATCAGGTCTATAAAAAGTACTCATAAACGTTTCAGAGACCGGTCAAACCGTCAAGATAGTTAATCTGGTAGATGCCCTCTAGAGGTACTCGTCGACGTATAGGTCACGTCAAGTCCAAAGTGTAAATGTTTAAAGTAGACTTATTGGTCTATGAAAATAACATAGACCATTGGTCTATGATTACATTAGATTCGTTGATCTTCTCTTTTACTCCGGTCTTATTGGAAAGGTGTGAAAGAAGATAGAAAGAACACTTGACGGGAGTTAAAGGGGTGGGGTTTGTTAATAATACATATTTACAGTAGTTGAAAAAATTACCTAGTAAGTGATGTAAATTTGGTGAGAGACCGAGTACATTTAGTATGGTTCAAAAAGAGAAGTAATAACGGCAAGTGTCGTTTGAATCCCATGGGAAAGAAAACGATTAGTGTTCCACTTAAAACGACGAGTGTCTACACCATGACTTTAAGTAAGGATGAAATAGACGGAATGAATAACTTTCACCTCCTTCGTGCGTGTGTGTGTGTGTATCTGTGTGTGGTGTCAAAGAATCTGTGTCTCTGAGGCTCGATAAACAAAGAGACTAACAGGACACCTACTTTTTTCTGTTCTTTACGTCTTCCCTGTACGACTCCAAAAACCTGGGATCAGACGAAGACGAGTCTCTTGTTTTTCGAATACAAAGACCTTGATCGGAAATGGGGATGAGGAAAGCTATGTGTTCTACGGTCTCGTTGGAGCAGTTCGAGGACACAGACAGGTGGTTCTACGGGACCCTTCTCTGAGATAAACATGTACCTTTCTCATATTGTCGGGTCTTCTTTTTATTCAGAGTAGAGTGACACCTCAGTCTCACGTATGATATCTGCGTACTATATCCTAAACGAAGAGACCTTCGACATAATCCTACGTAAATCGGTGTTCTTACTTACTTTGACTAATAGTCCCCAAATTTATTTACCCTTTAATAAAATAATCTATTATTTAAACTTCCATATACTGACCATCGTACCTAAGTCACCGAGTCGCTACACTACTGACAACAGACTAAGCAAGAGAAAGGTAGTATCGGGTGTTCTATTGACGGTGTCGAGGTCCTTTGTCCAGGAGTAACTTAGTCTTTCTTGTTCCCCTGTTCCTCTCTGGGGTGATCTACAGAGAAAGTCAAGTGAAGTCAAGTCAGTGAGTCAGTACAGACTGAGAAACGTCGGAGTACTTAATGTCGTGTGGTCCGGAGGGACAGATAGTGGTTGAGGGTCTCAAGTGAGTTTGAGTGCAGGTAGCTCAGTCACTACGGTAGGTCGGTAGAGTAGGAGCCAGCAGGGGAAGAGGAGGACGGGGGTTAGGGAGGGTCGTAGTCTCAGAAAAGGTTACTCAGTCGAGAAGTGTACTCCACCGGTTTCATGACCTCAAAGTCGAAATCGTAGTAAGGAAGGTTTCTTCAGGGTCCCGACTAGAGGAAATCCTACCTGACCAACCTAGAGGAACGTCAGGTTCCCTGAGAGTTCTCAGAAGAGGTTGTGGTGTCAAGTTTTCGTAGTTAAGAAACCGCGAGTTGAAAGAAGTGTCAGGTTGAGAGTGTAGGTATGTACTAGTGACCTTTTTGGCATCGGAACGGATCTACTTGGAAACAACTGTTTCATTACAGAGACGAAAACGTATACGATAGATCCAACTAGTATTGAAAGGAAGGTTCCTCATTCGTAGAAAATTAAAGTACCGACGTCAGTGGTACAGAGAAATCAAGAATAATTAGTGTTCCGGTGGGATTCATGATTCCATCGACCCTTTCGATCATAAAATGAAAGGTCAAAGATATTAACCTCAACTTTTCCCTCTTTTTCAATTCTAATTCACGACCCGTTCGGTTAGTTGTTATAGACGGTATCTTCCCTAAGGTCCAAGTTGGTATGTGTAAATAAACCTTTATTGGTCCTACGGACAATGGGAAGAACTACGACTCATTGTGAGTTGTGGGTTGTTATAACAGGTGAATATATACCCTGAAGAAGGAACGAAGTATCTTAAACTCGTGTATATGCAACGTCCAGCCATCAAAATAGAAATCTATAAGAACGGTGAGTCCAACCATACTAGGTCGGTAATATCTCCAATACATAAGATATAAGTACAATATATAAGATACACGTACATACACCCGATTCAGCGAAGTCAGTACAGGATGAGAAACACTGGGGTAATTGACGTCGGACGGCCATAGGAGACAGGTACCCTAAAGGGTCCCTTCTTAAGACATCAGCCAACGGAACGGGAGGAGATCCCCTAGAAGGGTTGAGTCCCTAATTTAAACGTAGAGAATTTAGAGGACGTAACCGTCCACTCAAGAAATGGTGATACGGTGGACCCTTCGGCATATATAAGATATGAGTCTAAGTTTACGATTTAAAGTCCTTTGACTTAAAAAATTTTTTGGTTTGTCGAGGAAGAATTTAGTAACACAAGTAAGAAAGTAATACAAAACAAGTTATATAAGTTAAACTACTAGGATTAGTGAAGGGTTCGAGTTAAAAAAAAAGGAAAACGATAAAGTGTCCCACGGACGTTCGGACTTCTAGATCGATTTTTAAAATAAACAGGAATCAAAAAGGCGAACAGAGTTAAGAAGGAGATTAAGGCCGAGATAGGTGGGTCAGAAACTAAAAAGAGTGTCTTGGGAAACGAAGAGATCAATAAATAGAGACGGTATCTCTTTCCCGAAGGAGGGAACCTACTACACTTTAGAAAGAGTTCTGGTGTGTTACACGGAAAAACACACTACTACCACCTGTCTACACCAAAAAGGTTACTCAAGATAAAACGAATGAATAAATACATAAGAAGTCTGAAGTCAGACGTCAGACCTTGTTTTATTTATTCCTATAAGTAAAGAGGATTAAATATAACTCCACCTAAAAGTAATTAAACTTTACTAAACAATTAATGTTTTTCGAGAATTTGGGGAAATGATTTTTTAGTATCTTATATGATCCGTCTCAAATTTTCATGTAAAAGGAAATTTTTTTTTTCACCCAAAAAAATTTTTTTTTTGTTCCGACGTCATGTTAAATTGTTTTCTGATAAAACGTGTCCTGTCAAAAGTATTATAAATACCTTTAGTCGGACTCATCTACAAGGTATTGGGTACGTAGTTTTTGAAAGGTTAATATAAAGAGGAGAAACTTCGTCGATAAAATACAATTATCCCTTTATAGACTAGGTCTTCTTTCAAATCATAATGGAACGTAATTGAGAATGAAATATCTACTTTTATAGCTTCGGTGTCTTCGACTTGTTGGTGGGTTACCACATACCAAACACTTACCGTTTCGGTCCTAACATTTGGTACAAGAAATAGGGGTTAAGACTTGAGAAAGTGTTAGTGGATGTAGAGTTCCCAAGTGGGGATACTATTCGTTGATGTCGATAGTAGGAATCCAGACCACCTAATACACCATTTTCCGGGTTTATTGTATTTGCCGACGTACCGTCTCGACATAGTCCTTGATTCATCATCTACTACCTGTTCCTTACTTTTCTTCCGCATCTCGATTCTGGTCCTTACACCTGAACGATTTGAACTTACTACCCTGTGTCCGTGGTATGAAAGGTATAAGTGACTCGGTCTAACTTACATCGTCCTTTTTTCCGATGTCTAGGTTTTCTTACTACCTTTCCTAGTGAGGGTTTCTGTTTAGAGGGAACCTTAGTCCTTTAACCTGTTCGTAAGGGACCCTCTTCAATCAACCTCAATCATGTAGTAAAGTGAGTAATAAGTCAAATTTTGTACAATTAGTTAACTGGGACCAATAAAATTGTCACACCACTTCACTTCGTCCTATTTCCTTTTGTAACGGAACGTCGGTGACATCGACCTTTTGTAAAAGTCTCCTGAACATGGTCGTCGTATTGATTACCCAGAAAGTTTTCGTACGAATGAGTTTCTTTTAGGAAAAAACTGAATCAGTCCAGGAAATCAAGTCAAGTCAAACCAAGTCAGTAAGTCAGTACAGACTGAGAAAAACTGGGGTACCTAACGTCGTCCGGTCCGGAGGGACAGGTAGTGGTTGAGGGTCTCAACTGGGTTTAAGTACAAGTAACTCAGTCACTACGGTAGGTTGGTAGAGTAGGAGACAGCAGGGGAAGAGGAGGACGGAAGTTAGAAAGGGTCGTAGTCCCAGAAAAGGTTACTCAGTCAAGAAGTGTAGTCCACCGGTTTCATAACCTCAAAGTCGAAGTTGTAGTCAGGAAGGTTACTTGTGAGTCCTGACTAAAGACAATCCTACCTGACCAACCTAGAGGAACGTCAGGTTCCCTGAGAGTTTTCAGAAGAGGTTATGGTGTCAAGTTTTCGTAGTTAAGAAGCTCCGAGTCGAAAGAAATATCAGGTTGAGAGTGTAGATATGTACTGATGACCTTTTTGGTATCGAAACTGATCTACTTGGAAACAACCGTTTCATTACAGAGACGAAAAATTATACGACAAATCCAACCAGTATTGAAAGGAAGGTTCCTCTTTCGCAGAAAATTAAAGTACCGACGTCAGTGGCAGACGTCACTAAAACCTCGGGGGGTTTTATTTAAGACGATGACAAAGGTGACAAAGGGGTAGATAAACAGTACTTCACTAACCAAGTTTACGGTACTAGAAACAAAAGACTTATAACTCGAAATTCAGTTGAAAAAGTGAGAGGAGAAACAAAGAGTTTAGAATAAGTAAACAAGTGAGTCAATAGTATAAATCCTTGGTGGATGATCTACGGTTTATTGAATCAGTAACAGTTATAAATGTTTCTTCACCGAAAACAAAGTACACTACCTCCGAACCTTTTGTATTTCAGGAAGAAAATTTTACAAACTCGAAGGGGTCACAAACTCGAGTCTGTCATTTCTTAGGCGGACGTTACGTCCTTTTTGGACCCAAACTAGGGACAGAACCTTTCTAGGGGACTTCCTTCCGTACCGTTGGGTGAGGTTATAAGAACGGACCTCTTAGGGGTTCTTGTCTGCTTGGACCGTCTGATGTCAGGTACCTCAGCGTTTCTCAGTCTGTACTGACTCACTGATTCGTGTTTCACAAACATTTATAAGTAAAACGGTCAAACTTTATACACAAACACAAACATAAGTCTCTTTTGTTAAGGTTACAGAGTATGATATTTTCGATAAATAGAATAGAATAACTTACAATTTGGTCGTTGTTTTGTGAGGATCTTCTTGACTGATACTTTCTTATCCCACGTAAGTCCCATATGATCAAGTCTTCCATACACAATGAACTTGGTACGTAGTACAACATGTTTTGGATAAGGGTTTATTCATTCGTGAATTTATTTAATGTCCTAATATTACTATCATAATTGATTTTTTATAAAAAAAATTACAGTCTCGTTAAAGGAGTGGTACAACCTACTTCAATAAAATGCATGTAATTTATACACCTTTTCTGAACCAAAAGAGGAGGTAGAGAGGTTGGGGTTAAGGTGTGGCCAGAAGTCATTTCAGCTAATTTCTCCTTCTCTGAAACAATCTTATTATGTGTATATTTTGTGTATTCGGTTTAATTGATACACAGAGGTACACATTATTGGTAAGAGGTTCTCGTGGTCGTGGACTTAATGGGGTGAGAGAAGAGGAAGATCCCAGAACCGAGATAAAACCTCTTAGTATAAGACGTCTAGGACGTATAGGATGTTTCCTGGACTCCTGGTGTACTAGAAGTCTCACTGTGTGCCTGTTCTTTGTCTAGAAAGAGAACATTTATAATGACGGAACATCGTATAGAACCTTGACAATAAAATAAAACGATTCTTCAAATATAAGGTAGGATGGTTCACTATCCCTCAACATAATCTCTTCTTTTGGTCAGAATTATATGTCAATGTACATATTAATCGAGTATATGTTTGATGGACTTGTTAATTTAGTATGTACGTTAACGCTTTCGTAAGTCTTGTACAAAACCAATAACAAAACAGAAGGTCACACGAAAATCGTTTTTAACAATTATACGGAATTCAGTGATCGGTACCTTCCGTCCTCCTTTCATACAAAATGTGTCCGGGGTTACCTAAGATAACGGGTTGGGTAAGGGGTGATAGAGGGGTTTGGTGAAGATGTCGGATTCTGTTTTTTTTTTTCGAACGGATTTAGTAGTAAGTGTCCTTAAACCCGTCTTCCGGTGATTTTTCTGATAGTAGGATCCTTCACTTTATAAGTAATTTTTGTTGTTTTGAAGGAGGTTTAGTCTACGACGATTGTTCGGGTATCTTTTCTATAGTTGTTTCTTTTTTATAGGCTTTCTATTGTATAAAGTGGGGCACGGACCGTGTGATCTTCATGAGTACGTTTCCTTATAAAGAACACAAATTTACTCTCCTGATTGGACTTGGTAAGTGTAAAATGATACTCTATCCGTCTATTCTTTTCATAATAGTAGTCTCTTGTTGGTGATAACGGTTTTATCAAGAGGTTTCTCCCTACATAAGTTTCTCCAGAACATTTTACAAGGTCTTGTTTTAGAGTCTGATTTTAAGTAATTTAGTGAAAATTGTTAAATTTATACTTTTCTCCTCCTCCTTCTTAACTTTTTAGATTGTTATAGGATAATAAACCTTTCTAATTTTATTGGTAGTTTTGTATAAAGTGAAGAGTAATCTTTCTACAATTTGTAAAGGATATAAACAAGTAATAGGGTAAACGTTCCTTCAATCAGTAGAAAACTGTATAAACGGTCTAATCAGATTAGTTACTAATAATTGTATACAAAATTATAAGTTTTGGATTCTTGACTACGAAACGGTTTCTTTAGTCCCACATCCGTTTTCTTTACGTTCCTTAGGTCGGAGTGGAAAATTTCAAAAGTGATCTTTAGTGAAGTACTCCTTTTGTGAACGATTGTGTTTCAAATAAAATTCTCACATACCCGTCATTTATCTCGTTACCTTCCATCAACTCGAGTTCTGTACCTTTGTTGTATTTGCCCGTTTTCCTCACTCACCCACACCTTGGTTTCTTGTCTGTTCTAATTGGCTGAAGACTTAGGAGAAGAAGAAGATGAGTGGTGTAGATAAAGAATTTTATGTTGAAAGGTGGACGGGCGGAAAAGAGGAAGGGTGTTTTCTTTTTTCAAGGGAAGTCAAAATTCATCAACGAATCACCGTGTCTATTGTCACAAGGGTTGCAGAAAAAGACTCTAACGAATAAATAAACGTGACTACAATCGATCAGAGAAAACCCCGAAGGGTTCGTCGCGGTATCATTTTTTAGGCGGACGGTTGCGTCCTCTGCATTCTCTATGCCCAAACTAGGAACCCAGTCCTTCTAGGGAACCTCATCCTTTACCGTTTGGTGAGATCATAAAAGTGGACCTTTTAAGGTACCTGTCTCCTCGGAGCACCCGATGTCAAGTATCGCAGCGTCTCAACCTAGTTGACTCATTGACACGTGTTCGTGTTCGTACGATAGTAAAGTGAACCCATATGGATCCTTGTCTTTCTGACCTAGTGTACCATTCAAACAAATTGACAAATTTTTTGACGGTTAATCAAAAGGTTTCACCAACATAGTAACATATAAAGGTAGTTATCGTATACTCTCAACTTATCTTCTTATTGGAACAAAAAGATTTTAATATTGGTAGTTCTAGGTCACCTAGATTTAAGATCTTTTATATAACTTTGTGTCTCTATAGAAAGAAAAAGAACCACGACTTAAGATGATTTTGAATTTATGGATACTTTGAATGTGAACATAAGGTAAAGTCTGAATGGCAGTCTCGAGGTATAAGTTTATATATTAAATGTTGGGTAGGTCAGTGGGTGTGATTTTTATAGTGTTACAAGAACTCTGGTATAAGACGGAACTTGGGGTGTATATTTACAGTTCAAGACAACAAAATTGTGGAATTTTTATAGTGTCTAGATAGGGTAAAGAGATCTGGATCAACTCATAGGGTAACAGGGAGTACTCTCGGAAAATTTACCAAAGGGATCGAGGTCTTAACACGAATTTTTAGTAGGAGATGTGTATTTAGACCCCTATAAAATTTTATTTTTATACTAGTACAATAAGGTAGACTGAGTGTTCTAGACCCATTTCGATGGAAAGGTGTATACCGGGAGGTAGAAAGGTCAAATAGTAAGTAGTGAAGGACGGAAGGGAATAAGGAATCTTCACGAACATTTAGGAAGTGTACGGTACGAAAGAGTGTAGATACGTGTTTATGTGCGTCAGAAGACAGAGATCTTACCGGAGGACGGATGACAAGTGGATTGATTAAGTGGAGACAATATAGATAGTCCTCCAGAAGGAGTTCGAGAGTTCAGCTCACTTCAAAAGGATGAACCATCAGGGTATAAAGGTTCTCGCATAAAGGTACTGTTTGATGGTAACCTAACAAAGATTAATATACAAATACTAAGGGAGGAAGGGGGATCTTATACTCGAAAACCCATGTCTCCGTAAAGATTGAGTAACAACGTAGGTAACACGTATGTCGGCACGAACCGTATATCGTGTGGGAGTTATTTAGATCTAATTACTTATCTTTACAGTTCCAGACTCTCTAAACCTTTTTCTCATAGACAGTTTTTCAAAACCATATGATATATATATATATATATATATATATATATATATATATACACTAGTATTAATATTATGGTCATTTTATCTCTGGACGTTTAGACGATAATTCACGTAAAACTGTATCATTTTCTCACAAATTTAAATTTGAGACGGATCTACCGTCGAGGTACCTGACATCGGACGGTCCGAGGAGACAGGTGCCCTAAAGGGTCCGTTCTTATGACCTCGTCCAACGATAAGGGAAGACGTCTACTAGAAGGGTTAGGACCCTAACTTGTATCCAGAGGACATGACGTCCGTCTAAGAAATGATTGACTCGTTACTTTCGGGGTGATTCGTATTTAAATTTCAGACAGATCTAAAGTCTCTAACGGACGGAGATGACCTATCCATACCAAAAATCAGTAATGGGGAAACACATATACTATCTTAAAGTGACTTATCTAAACCGAAAGTTCTCTTCAGTCGTGTAACAGTGTTATTTCAGTAGTGTATCGGTCGAAGACATCCTAAAGGGGGTGTTAGTACAACCATTATAAACCGGTGGGTCCCTTACCTTCCAATTCCGGACCTATTTTCAAAGAATTCCTGAAAACTTGACATAAAAAAAAATTACACTATTTATATAGTTCCCGAGATTTTACTTAGAGATTGTGTTATGACTCTGGTTTTTTATTATTATTATGGAAAACTTATTTAATTTATTAACAACAACAAATCAACGATTCAACAAAGACTGAGAAACACTGGTACACTGACACGGTACGGTCCGAAGGGACAGGAAGTGATAAAGGACCTCATACGAGTTTGAGTATAAGTGACTCAGTCACTACATTAGATTTGTAGAGTAGGTGATAGTGTGGTAAGAGGAGGACGGGAGTTAGAAAGGGTCGTAGTCCCAGAGAAGGTTACTTAGTCGAGAAGGGTAGACCACCGGTTTCATGACCTCGGTGTCAACCAATTAACAAAACATATGAGAACTGTTTTTGTCCCTTTACGGAGAAGCGTTACCGAGAGTAGAAGACTCCTACGTAGACGTATACTTCATCCCGTTCCTACACACTGAGTCTTTAAGGTAAGTGAGTTTCCGTATTGACAAAAAAAATTTTAAGACCCGAATTTCGGTTACTATGGTATCGAAATTACCTAGGTCACATCGACATTGAGAACACTGGAGTCCTCATATTAGTGTTTCTATTTAAATTTTACTGTAAGGTCCTCTATCGACTGTGAGGTAATTTTTCACTTATTTATACCTATCCCGTATCTTGACTTATTTTAGTAACGATATATGTACTTTAACGATGTTTTCTCAAACTTTAAAAGTGATTGTAAAGAGAGTGACAACGTGTGTTTGTGTGCGTTTCGACTCCAATATGCAGGCGGAGGAGTCAGATCGAGTGATTTTTCTCTCTAGAATACTAAGTCCAATTTAAGTTAAGTTACTTTCTTTATCAGTGATATGAATAATTCATATTCCGATAAGAGATCCTATATCATCACTTGATACATGGTACCACATGTTGTCACACACCTCTTAATTAAATCTTGTCCTATTTTACCTTTCGTTACAATTTATTTACATAAGGAATGTAATATAAAATGAATGTAATTGTGACGATATAAAATAAATTTATTGGTAACAAAACAAATCAGTGACAGCATAGACTGAGAAACGTTGGGGTACCTGACGTCGTGTGGTCCAAGGAGACAGGAGGTGACAGGAGGTGACAGAGGGTCTCAAACAATTTAGGGACAGGTACCTCAGCTACTTAGATAGATTGGTCAAGTAGGAGACGACGAGGGAAAACAGAAGTTAGAGAGGGTCGTAGTCCCAGAAAAGGTCACTCAGTCGAGAAGTGTAGTCCACCGGTTTCATAACCTCGAACCGAAGTCGTAGCCAGGAAGGTTACTTATAAGTCCCAACTATAGGAAAACCTAACTGACCAAACTAGAGCGACAGGTTCCCTGAGAGTACTCAGAAGAAGTCGTCGTGTTAAGTTTTCGTAGTTAAAAAACCGTAAGTCGGAAGAAATACCATGTTGCGAGTGTAGGTATGTGCTGATGACCTTTTTACTATCGAAACTAATATACCTGGCAACAACCGTTTCACTACAGAGACGAAAAAAAAAGAAATTAACTTTCTATTACCGAAACGTCTTAAAACAAAAGACGGTTTGGAGTTGTACTTAGTCGGTATCCGTATGACAGAGACTAAAAATTATGTGACAGATCCAAACAGTATCGAAAGGAAGGTTCCTCATTCGCAGAAAATTAAAGTACCACCGTCAGTACCAGGTGTCACTAAGATCTCGGGTTCTTTTATTTTAGACAGTGACGAAGATGAAAGGGGTGAAGACAAACGGTACTTCACTACCCTTACCTACGGTACTAGAATCAAAAAACTTACAACTCAAAATTCTGTCGAAAAAGTCAGAGGAGAAACTGGGAGTAGATCGCCGAGAAATCAGAAGAAGTGAAATACGGTAATCTCACCATAGTAGACGTATAGACTCCAACAACTATAAAGAGGGTCGTTAGAACTAAGATCGAACACTAAGTAGGTCGGGTCGTAAAACGTACTACATCAGACGTATATTCAATTTATTCGTCTCACTGTTATAAGTTGGAACGGTATGAGGAAATGGTTAAAACTTGGTCAGGTAACAAGGTACAGGTCAAGATTAGTAACGAAGAACTAGTGTAAATCCAAAGAGTCCTTTGTCCATTTCACTAGACCATGAGGGTAAAGAAATTCTTAAAAGGTGTCAAACAACACTAGGTGTATCAGTTTTCGAAATCACATGAGTTGTTTCGTCTTCATCTACAAAACAACCTTAAGGGAACGAAAGAGATACTATGTTCTTTACAACCGTTAATGTAGTGACCAAGTAGACGGAAAAGATTTAGGTCGAACATATATCCCTCCAAAAGTCAAGTGTATGATGATTTCGTATCGAACTTCCTAAACCTCGTAATGGAACGTTCGTACATTTTACTGGTGTCAACATACCATTAAATTTGTAAGAAACCGTAACGGGAAGAAATCCTGACCTTACTTTTAACTGGAAAGGGTCGGGACTCCGGTAACGACTCGAAAGGTTTAACGACTATATGACTCACGACGTGAAATTGTCGTAGTAGAAAATCCTAAAAGTTATCAAGTCGACCTTAAGGAAGTGGAGGTGACCGAAATAAACATCATTATGAAGGCTTCCGGGTGAACTGAATTGTCAGGTTCTACAGACCGAGATCTACTCCCTGGTGTGGTATCACCAATAGACTCAGTAATTCTGGAGAAAACATGTCAAGAAGACATATAAGAACGGCGAGAATTAGAGAAAACGAAGACAGTCCAGGAATGGTAAAGGTAGGAAATAGTACGGACAGGAACGTACTTTACAATGGAACTATAGAGGTTAAAAGAACTTCTCTAACGATCATAAAGGGTAAGATAACAAAAGGAGATAAAGAAACGAAACAAGTAACTTTTTGGAAGAACAGAGAGGAACGACGAGGACGACGACGATTCAGCGAAGTCATCACAGACTGAGACACGCTGGGGTACCTGAATTCGGATGGTCCGAGGAGACAGGCACCCTAAACGGTCCGTTCTCATGACCTCACCCAACGGTAACGGAAGAAGGAGAGAGGAACGATAAGAGACCTTAAGACGTAAGACAACCCATATAGAAAGAGAAAGAGGGAACGGAAAGTAAAGAGGAGAAAGGAGTCGATAAACATTCCGGAGGAGTCTGTTGGTGAAACGGAAGAACGTAAAGAAAAAGAAACCCTACCAAAACCAGTAACGGAGGGCTTGTCGTAATGTTTGGAGACAGGTATTAAGAAATCCGTGAGACAGATGGTCTAGATTAGGGATCTTCGATAAGTAGTGGAAGTGACATACTAGTATCACGTGAACTAAATCCAGAATGGACTTGCCAGATTACCAAAAGGGATGAAAGAAGTTAAATTCGGATTTAAAACGTTAATCCTCGACTACTAGACTCAATGTCAGTCGAGGTCAAGAATAAAAACGACTGACATATCTCGAAGAGGTAGAAACCGAGGTTTTTTATATTAGTTAGACTAAAACCATAACTGGTAAACCCCTACAGGTACACATCTCAGTAGAGAACAATACAACCTTTTTTCACAATACTCGTTACACAACGGGACGAAGTAAAACATGAAGTTCGGGTTTGAACGGACAATAAGGTCCATAGAGAACTGAAGAATTAAAACGTAAGGTTAGGGGATATACTTTTCCTGTAATAAACACACACACACAATCAAGATCTTCCAGAACTTGTAGTATCTTGACAAGTTGAAGTCGTAATCATCAACCCCGTATCTGAACGTAATGACACTTCAACTTGTCAAACCGTACCTTTAGTTGGTTCTAGTAAGACAGTGAAAACTCTAACGTGGGTTCAAAGTCTGAGACAACTGATACTCCCGATGAGGTAAAGAAGATTCCCAAAGAACGGGTGTCATCATCTATTTTACCGGTAGACTTAATTTAAACGGGTAAGGACAAGTAAAATCAAGTGATTAAGGATTCCACAGTCACAAATGAGAACGGTAAAGGACGAACCGGTGTAGGTTAAATGGAACTAAGTACCTGGATTTTAAGGTCCAAGGATACATGATAATAAGAAATGTCGTAACCTGAAATGAAAGTGGTGATCTGTGAGGGTGTGGACTCACGACAAAGACGAAACCGGGTCGGTGAAGTAAAAAAGGCCTAGATAAACATTAACGGGAGGTGAAAAGGGGTCACTTTATAACCTGTGGAAGGTCGGACCTCCCGAGTAGAAGACCGTAATGTAGAAAAACAGAAAAGTATGACAAATACCCCAAGAACACCGGTTTTATGACCCCACCAAACGGTAAAGGAAGAAGTCACCTGGTGCAAAACAGTCTTGAGAAATGATACTGGACAGGTAGGTCCCACCGGGACGTGTCGTACCCGGGGAAACGGCACTCAATTCGTTCGGGGAATCGGTACTGTTCCGATACTAGGTACTTTCCTATGTATAAAACTAGGAGTTAAAAAAATAAAAAATTTACAATACAAATAAATAATATTGGAGAACAAGAATAAAATAACTGTACGATAGAGAACGTATAGAGAATTCCCATAATTATAAAAAATTCAAAAGAAAAAAAGGGTAATCAAGATAAAGGAGTTAAACTAAAAAGAGTCAAAAAAACCAACAAGGACTACACAAATTCTTAAGGAAAACGGGGAGACACTAATGTCCGTCAATAATATCCGAAGACGTTAATCAATAGTGTCTCCTTCCCATCAGACACGACGGTTCGACTCCTGTCTCGACCGTGACACGTATAGAAAACTCAAACCTCCGAAGGACGACAAGGGTCGTGGAGACACAGAGGGAGACAGAGACAGAGAGAGACAGAAGATGTGAGTACATACGAATAAAAGGGAACAACCCCCCTTTTGTACCGAATTTTTTTTTTCGGGAGTGTAAAGTCGTCTTTGTGACCTCTTCCTTTTATCAATTGACCAAGTCGACACGGTTTTTTGTCAAAATATTTATACGTGAAATTTTTACGGTCCCAAATTAGACTAAGACTGTCGTAAGGACTGTACTTAAAGTGTTCTGGGAACGAAAGGTCTCAACTAATAAGAGATGTGCGTGTGTATTAGACGATAGAATGAGACGACTAATAGTAAGTTAAACACTCACGTAAAAAGTCTGTGTTTCCAGGTGTTTTGGGAGTCACAACATTTTTATTGAAATAAAGGTGATTGTTGAAATAATAAATGGTACTCGAGGGTATAGATACTCTGTAATTTTTTTTTTAGAGTTAAATCATTTGAAGATAAAAAGAGTTAGGTTAGGTTCCTAAGGAAAATTGGTTAAAGTTTAAAATTGAGTAAGCGTAAATTCCATATACACGAGGACAAATTAGGGATTAATTATGAGAAACCAGTTCTCCCCTTCACCAGTAATCTCTTACCGATGATTCAGTACCAGGCCTTTGTCCCACAGAAAGAGAGTCAGAGGGAAAGAGAGGTAGGATACAACTCTTGAAAAGATCACTATATTTAACTGAGTTTCCTTTGTCCTGCCGTACACACTTCGTATACAATATGAGTCTCCCGTTTACGCCACTCACCTAGTGGACGGTGAAATCGTAACGGTCAGGAAGAATAGGTAACGACCCTACCAGGTGAGTGTAGAGACGAATAACTAAAGGGTCAGGTCTCTGGAGAACCGGTTGAACAGGGAAGAGAGGTTACACCTATGTAGTAAAGTAACAGGGATGATCTCACGGGTCCATCTTACATGGTGTAGATATTCCGACGACGGACGTCTCTACAATACTCATCACCCGTACTCTGGTAAATAGGAGTATAAGGATGAATTTTCAATCCATATACTAAAGGACGGGTGTGGTGTGGAGGGGGAGAGGGAGGTGGGGGTATGTGTGTGATGTGAGGATACGTCCCTTCACTGTCTTGAGTACCGGGGATGTTATGTACATTGATTAACTAAAGGATTTGAGAGGTGGAGGACACTTCAAAGAAATAGACCGTATTTCCCGTCTTTCTTTCTGTGTGGACAAGAGAGACGATCACGTTCATGTAGTTTAGAAGAACCAGAAGTTGACTCTATCGAAAACTGACATCTTCAAATTCTACATCGAATCTTATATCCTACATCTTCGAGAAACAAGAGTACGTACCCGAGAAGAGACTCAACGTCCGCGTAGGGAGGGAGTGACGGTCATCCTTCTTCCACCGTCAAGTTGTCCCTTTTGTGTTTTCAACTATAATCAATCATAAACTTGACAATAGGATGGCGTTTAATTATGAAGGATACGGTAGAACGTATGTAAAGGATAGAGTCGTTACTCTGACTCATCCTAAGGGGTCACCCGAAAATCAGACTTAGTCTGACCTTAGTATTTGAAGTTGGATATACCATACGACATCAAACAGAAGGACAGTCCTGTCGTCTCGATCATGAAACTCCTTCGGTTCACATCGGTCGAGTCCTTTCAGACTCTACAAAACACTACTTTGAGTGACTATTTTACAATGTAAAAAGAGAGAGAGAAAAAAAAAAAAAAAGACCTTCCTAGAAAGAAAACAGAATTATAGAAAAAAAAAAGTTTAAAATAAAGAAACGTAAAAAACTCTAAATAATTCCTGATTAACTGTTTGTATCGAAGTATATAAATTTCACATGTTACACTCTAAACTATGTACATTTGACACTTTACTAATAGTTCTATTAGTCGTGTAGGTAGTGAAGTGTATCAATTGAGGAAAAACATACACTACTCTAAGAATCAGGTTAAAAATCTTTGTGTCCACGTCTAATTACGGACAATCACTTTTAACCGTCACTGTTTAATTTTATTAGTACGGAAATTGTGAGACTAAAAGTGACGGACTACAAAGTGAAACATGCCGTTCTGATGTAAGGAGTCCTAAACCGTCTCTCTCTGTCTCTGGGTTTTCCAGTGTAGGATCAAGAGATTATAAGTCCTGATTGTTTATGTTTTGAGTTGTCCGTGACATAAAGTTTAAACAAATGTCTCCCTATCCTTGTAACCGAAGGGACTATCGAGTCTACAATTCTTAGACGGAAACTACGTCCTCTGGGTCCAACCTAGGGACCCATTCCTTCTACGGGACCTCTTCCCTCACCGTTGGGTGAGGTCATAAGAACGGACCTCTTGAGGTACCTGTCCCCTCGGACCACCCGATGTCAGGTACCCAAACGTTTCTTAACCTGTACTGACTCACTGCGTTGTTGTCCTTCTAATTTAAGAGAGATAAATTGTAGTTTTAAGTCTGACGGAATGAATCTGAAGGACGACTACTAACCTCTTTATAATATAAGAAACTCTTTACTAGTGAGTCGTAATTAGATCGAAACCTAATAAAATTTTATAGTTAAAGAGGTTTTCGTACCGTACACAACAGAATTAAAAATGAATTATGTTTTTAATGGACCATTCCTATGGTAAAAATGAAATACAAAGTTACCCTATAGTTATATAAGTAGAAGATCCGTTTCTTGGTCATTAACACTTCTCAAAAGAATAGGGAAACATTCTTTTGTTATTTCATGATGGTCTTTTAGATTGTTTCCCTCAGGTTAAGGTGAGGATTTTCATAATTAATTATGTTTCTTCTAATTATATGAGGTATTATTGAAATTTTACTGACTCGATTAAGACTTTATAGTAATTTATTGAAAAATCATACTACGAGTTTTAATTAATAAAAACTATCTCTTTACCACATTAGCAAAGTATGAAGCATGTACAATTTTCATTCTTATAAATATTCTTTTCCTCGTACTGAACTACCTAAGTCTTAGTCCTCAATACTAGAGTTTCAAACAAGAAATCACCTTAAAAATTTTTTAGTGAATTCACATGGTGTTAAAAAGAAAGTACTTTATGTAAAAAGTATAATTATCCAATCTCTTGAAACTTTGTTAAAAATTTCCGAAGATTATTTTAAAATATTAGACCTCCGGTTCAATTTCTGAATTAAGGTTTGTTTATACGAGAGTGAAAAAATAGGACTTTAAAAGGTCAGTTATCATACATCTATCCTCACACTTTTGAATTTTCAAACAATATAAGATGATATACTCTATCAAAGGGACCACCGAGTCTACCATTTCTTAGACGGACGTTACATCCTCTGGGTTCACACTAGGGATCCAACCCTTCTAGAGGAGTTTTCCTTTACCGTTGGGTGAGGTCATAAGAACGGTCCTCTTAATGTACCTCTCTCCTTGGACCGTCGATGTCAGGTACCGTAATGTTTGTCAGACTGTTCTACCTCCCTGATTGTGAAAGTGATATACTCTCCGTATTTTTAATAGACCCTCTTTTTTTCTCTTTACGATTGATGACATCGTAACTTAACGGTAGTAGTATTCATCGCACAACCTTACTATCGTTTAGTGAGAACGGGACAATCATGGAAAGATATGTGTCCCCTGTATGTTCTGGAAGAACTTGATTGTGGGTTTTTTCCACAAGGAAAGTAATATCCCCTGACCTTGCGTTTTTATCCTGCAGTTCTCTATGGACCTCATTTTCCGTTTAAACCGGAATCTCGTGTTTTGCTTCGTCCAGTTTTCGATTGTCTCAAAACGGTTCTCTTACGTGACCAGTATCGTTTGTGGGAGAATGTTGTTGTGTTCTCTACTGAGATGTGTACCTGTAGTAGTCTACCAGTTATGGTTTTAGTCTAACTAATATAAGAAACGTCGGTTTCTACCTCTTCGAGATATGTCAGTCGTTTTTGTTCTGGCCCTCGACTGACACCGAGTCTAGTACTCGAGGAATAATTTTTAAGTCTGAATTTAACTTCTTTCATCCCTTTTGGTGATCTGATGAGTCCATACTAGATTTAGTTTATGGAATATTAATATGTCACCTTCACTCTTTATCTAAGTTCCCTAATCTAGCCTACCTCACGGACTTCTCGATACCTCCCTCCAAGTACTGTAACATGTCCTTCGTCGTTAGTTCTAGTAGGTGTTCCTTTTTTTTACGTTTTTCCGTTTTACCAACAGAGTCCTCCGGAATGTTTCTCGACTCTTTTCTTCTCTTCACTTTCCGTTTCTTCTTTTCCTTTCTATATGGGTAACTTACGTATCAAGGTTTCTTATCGTTCCTCTCTATTCTTTCGGAAGGAGTTACTAGTAACGTTTCTTTATCTCCTTTTGTTATCTTACCCTTTCTGATCTCTAGAGAAGTTCTTTTAATCTCTATAGTTCCCTTGTAAAGTACGTTTCTACCCGTGAAATTTTCTGCCTTTACCATACCTGGATTGTCTTCGTCTTCTATACTTCTTCTCCCCCGGTCTTATGTGTCTTCTTGATATGTTTTTTCTAGAAGTACTGGGTCTATTAGTATTACCACACTAGTGAGTGGATCTCGGTCTGTACGACCTTACACTTCAGTTCACCCGGAATCCTTCGTAGTGACACTTGTTTCGATTACCTCTACTACCTTAAGGTCAACTCAATAAATTTTAGGATATTCTACTACGACACTTTCACGACGTGAGTTTTACGGTCGTTTAAACCTTTTGAGTCGTCACCGGTGTCCTGACCTTTTCCAGTCAAAAGTAGGGTTAGGGTTTCTTTCCGTTACGGTTTCTTACGAGTATGATGGTGTGTTAACATGAGTAAAGTGTGTGATTGGTTCATTACGAGTTTTAAGAGGTTCGGTCCGAAGTTGTCGTGTATTTGACACTTGAAGGTCTACAAGTTCGACCTAAATCTTTTCCGTCTCCTTGGTCTGTAGTTTAAAGGTTGTAGGCAACCTAGTAGTTTTTACTACTAATTTTTTTTTCCTCTCAAGGTCTTTTTACAGATGAAGAAGAAGGAACTGATATGGTTTCGGAAACTGACACACCTAGTGTTGTTTGACCTTTTAAGACTTTCTCTACCCTTATGGTCTGGTGGAATGGACGGAGAACTCTTTAGACATACGTCTAGTTCTTCGTTGTCAATCTTGACCTACACCTTGGTGTCTGACCAAGGTTTAGTCCTTTCATCATGTAGTTCCGACATATAACGGTGGGACAAATAAATTGAATATACGTCTCTTGTAGTGTTCTTTACGGTCCGACCTACTTCGTGTTCGACCTTAGTTTTAACAGGTCTCTTTATGGTTGTCGGAGTCTCTACGTCTAATATAGTGAGAATACCGTCTTTCGTTTCTTCATTTCTCGGACAACTACTTTCACTCTCTCCTCTCACTTTTTTTCGACCGAATTTTGAGTTGTAAGTCTTTTGATTCTATTACCTTAGACCAGGGTAGTTAAGTACCGTTTATCTACCCCTTTGTCACCTTTGTCACCGACTGAAATAAAACCCCCCCGAGGTTTTAATGACGTCTAACACTGACATTGGTACTTTAATTTTCTGTGAACGAGGAACTTTCTTTTCGACACTGGTTGGATCTGTCGTAAAATTTTTCGTATCTGTAATGAAACAGTCGTTTGTACAGGTAGATCAGTTTCGATACCAAAAAGGTCACCAGTACATACCTACACTCTCAACCTGATATTTCTTTCGACTCACGGCTTCTTAACTACGAAAACTTGACACCACAACTTCTTCTGAGAAGTCTCAGGGAACCTTACGTTCTTCTAGGTTGGTCAGGTAGGATTTCCTTTAGTCATGACTTATAAGTACCCTTTCTGACTACGACTTCGATTTTGAGGTTGTGAAACCGGTGGACTACGCTTCTTGACTGAGTGACCTTTTCTGGGACTACGACTCTTTCTCACTTCCACCCTCCTCTTCCCCTGTTGTCTCCTACTCTACCAACCTACCATAGTGGCTGACTTACCTGTACTCAAACTCATTCGAGGCGCTCAACCACTTCCTGTTCCTTCGGACCGTACGACGTCAGATACCCCAGTGTTTCTCAGTCTGTGTTGACTCACTGACTTGACTTGACTATATACCCCCCTTTGGATCATGTATTACTTGAAGACCGTTACCATTAAGAGTAAAACTATGTACAACCTTCTAGTGGTTCGGGTTTTATTTGGAGTTTGACAGTTTTTTCATGTATCTAATAATTTTTATTTCAGGGATACGGTATAAAACCTCGATTTATGGTTAAGTCATGCACCGGGTCTTTTTTAAGACTTTATAAGTTTCATGAGTCATGTATAAAATTTTTATTACTTTCTTTTACGAGTAATCAATTACATAACTAGTCTGACCATGTAACCCTTTACTATTGAGACCCAAGTTTCTAGTTATGAAAGAGTAAAGTTTACTTTTTATACGTTGCATAATCAACCTTGTTATCGTAGTGTAGTTGAAAGTACCTTTTTATTATTTCCCATTCATTGAGACGGATGTCTCAAAGGTCTTTATCAGTATCTTGTTCATTGACTCGATCCAAAACTTCGTTCTTGTCTTACAACCATCTACTTCTACTCGTTCTTTCTTAGAGGATTTTTCTTCCCAGTCGTACATGTTTCGGAATCGTAACTTTTATAAAGATGAGTTTCGTGACATCCCGTCCAAATCTTCACACACAATCTTATCACTAGAGGTTGGAAAAACCGTGGTCCCTGGTCAAAACACCTTTTATTCGAAAGGTGCCTGGTTCCCACCCCTTACCAAAGTCTTACTAAGTTCGTGTGATGTAAATAACACATGAAGTAAAGATATAACAATGTAACACTATCTATTACTTTATTAATGTGTTGAGTGGTATTTACGTCTTAGTCACGTTCGGGATTCAACAAAAGGACGTCGATCTATCAGGGTTAGGCCCCCACTGCAGTCCGATACTGTGGACTTCACAGTGGAGAACAACACGTCATCTTAAGGACTATCCGGTACCTGGTCATGACGCCCACTGGGAACACAATCTTTCACCGTGTCTACACCGAACCTTCAGTCCAGGTCCGACAGAACACTTTTTTGAAAACTCCGTAAGATTTCTAAAACTCATAAAAGGATATCAAGAGCCCTTCAGTAACTTCAATGTATTCGTCTTTACTTTATAATGACTTAAACTCAAAATATTGTAAATGAGACGACCACCTTATATTCTTTAGAGTCAATACCTGTCTCCTCGTGTAATCCTCTTTTGGAGAGTCCTTTCTTTCGGACTCTTAGGTGTTTTTAAGTTTATGTTGATTGTCCATAGGTCACCAGAAAAGGGTTCACGAAGTTGAAGTTACTTATATCTTAAGTGATTCACTTCCTTGTCTACTTAAGTCCGTATAACATTAATTGAAACTCTAGTCAAAATTTTTACCATTTATGTTAAAATCACTTTGTCTTGACTCTAACGTTACCCGACTAATTGTCTGTAATTAGACAATTATAATTATAGACTAATTGTCTATAATTAGACTTGACACCACAATGTCTTCTGAGAACTCTCAGGGAACCTGACGTTCTAGTTTGGTCACTTAGGTTTTCATTTAGTTAAAACTTATAAGTAAGCTTCTACTACGATTTCGACTTCGAGGTTATGAAACCGATGGACTACGCTTCTCAACTGAGCAATGTTTTCTGGCACGATAACCCTTTCTAACTTCCGCCTTCCTCTTCCCTCTTCTACTCTACTAACCTACCGTAGTAGTTGAATTACCTGTACTCAAACTCGTTCGAGACCCTCAACCACTACCTATTCCTTCGGACCGCACGACGTCATGTACCCCAGTGTTTCTCAGCCTGTACTGACTTGTTGACTTGACTTGATTTGTCTATGACTCTGTATAGAATTTGACGAATGAAAGGTCTCAAAAAATAAAAGTAGTAAAAATCAACATATATCGGAGTGTTTTTTTAATTTTAATTTCATTATTGGATACAACAACTAACATGATGTATCATCATATAACAGAAATAGTAATTTTTCATTACATATCATATGTTGTACAATATATATATTATATATATTAGAGATTTATATGTTAATATTAATCTATTAATAGTCAAATTAAAGTATGACAAAAGAAAAAAATATTAATTTCTACGATTAGAACTAATAGAGTATAAAATATTTTTAATAGATCTCTATTTACGATAAAATGGTCTTCTCAAGGTCATTCTTCACTAAAATTTCTAAGTAACTTCTCCAATAATTTTAAATCTTCAAATATCGGGTTTCTATATATTTAGAGATTCGTTAAAACACTATTGAGTGGTATAGAGATTCCCGACTATGTGAGTTTTACTCCCTACATCACTCGTGACCCCGAGGGATAGATGATAGGTAAGGAGGTAGACAACCATTGTTGGTAGGAGTCAAACGAACAAGTGTATACGGTACTCCTTGAACTCACGAAGTCTCTTTCGACTTAGGACATTTATTTTCTTGTTAGACATTTATTTACGTCCAAACACATTAGTATTTATCACGCTGTTATGAGATAACTTTATGTCAACTAAATGATATAATATAATCAATGTCCATATTCGTATCACTATGTTATAAAAATTTTATTTTACTCTATTCATTTACGAAGTAAAAGAACAAGAAGAATGGTGTGTTCATTGTTTATGATGACTGATTCCATTTTATGTTTCTTCATTTTTCTTTTTCTTCTTTAAGTGTTTAGTGAGATTTAACCCACTACGATGAAACTATATCTTTAAGTAAAGATTTATCTCATTACTAACTAAGGAGATCAAAAGACAAATTCCATGAAAAAGGAAACTGAAAATGTTATTCATTATTTAACTAAATGTCAGTCGGAGTGTTTTTAGATGATATTACAATGTCTAATTATACGAGTAAGTAATTCATTAGTAATTTTTTAAGGAAACTTAATTTTTTTTTATTCAATCGTCTTCGTGTCCACGAGGTAGGTCCCTCCTTTTATATTGTGAAATTATTCCTCATTGGTTAAAGTTGAAAATCCTTTGGGTCCCTTGGGGTAGAAAATTGTCTTTATACAGGTGTAAGGGAAACTTCTCGTCTCACCTTTTTACGACTCCTTTAATCCGGAAGGACAAAGACGGTGTACACATGTTAATAGCTCGACGTAGAGGTTTTATTCATACCGACCCTTCAAGAGAGTTTCTCGAGGAACGTCGACTTATAGTTTCCTTTAAACGTACAAAGAAATTGATAACAAGAACACCGAGTGCTACCTTAATACTCCCAAGAGGTCTAAAACAGAGATTTATTTTTATTCATCTTAATCTACTAAACTTGGATGTCCTAGAGGGACGTCTGAAAATATACTACCGATACCTATTTGTTTCTTGTAGAACTACTATCCCTGTTCAAGTGAAGTAAATGAAATTTGGTTTCCGGTCCGGTGATATTTTTGAAAAAATTGAACATAAAGATTGATATTAGTCTAAAAAATCATAAAATATTTTAAAATAATTTATGAGAAATAATTATGGAAAGACTTAAAAATCTCGAAAAAAAAGATGAGTATAGATTCTTTTTCATACAGTATTATGAATACAGTTCGAAAGAAAAGACCCGGTTTATATAAAATGTATATAATAAGAAAATAATGTTTATAACTAGATTTTCTCGAAATTCACGAGTCAGGTCAGGTAAGACAAATGTTTCTTCCGACTACTTTGGACTCAACCACTATGGTGGTTCTGTGTCCATTACCATCGTTCTCCCCGTATCACAGACCCTGTATCTTTTGTCGTTCTTTCACCAAGACACGAGGTCGAAGGAGTGACACTAGTGGTACGAAGGAGAGAACGTACCCAGTAAAGGTATTTTTCCTTTGAAAATGGGATTGTAATTTAAATTCTCAAGTTTTGATCATCCTGTAAAAAGTATACTACAATCACTCATGTTCTTTCCAATTACCAACCTCCTCGTTAGTTAATGTTTTTTTATCTTAGTTATGTACGATTATTTTACTACTTTGGAGGATTTACTTTTATTTAATTGAATCGATTTTTTTAAGAAAATACATCTTCTTTCTTTAAATTTTACGTCTTTACACATAAACTATACTCTATCGTTTTACAATTAGTAGAAATTTACCATTTATTTTCGTTTGTTTTTTAATTTGAGAATTTTTCTTAAAAATTTCCCGGACTTCTTATTATACCCAGTCTTAATTTTTCTATGAGACACTAGATCTTCGACCATTAAACTTTTCTTTAAACCGTAGACCCTCTCGACTTTTTCACTTCCCTCATATTTATAAAAGGTGTTTGTGAGGATCTAGTCCTTAAATACACTGATTCCTCACTGTGTATTGACTTGAAAAAAAATATACTCAGACTTTTCTATACTGATTAAAGACACATTAGGAAAACACGAAATAAAGATAAGTACTTTCATTTTGTTACATCAGAGGTTTAAAATTATAAGTCTTTCAAAGAGTGTCCCTTATATTTTATATATATAAGAAGGTGAAGGAAATAAGAAGGTGTTAATTTAGGACCAAAGTAAACGGTGGATAATACTCTGACACTCGTTCAATGAATCAGAGGGAGAGAACTGAAGGAGTGGTCATTTTTCCTCTCTGAATCTCGTGGAGATTGTACTTCAACAATATTACTAAGTTACTCTATTATGTCTATGTCACGACTCGCTCCTTGACCTGTGAGTGAAATGAAAAATTTTCAAATTCATCAGTGTACACGATACCGATGACAAAATCTGTTTTGTCGTTAGACATCGTTTGGATGTCTTACTATATTTGTTTGGCACACACACACACACACACACACACAATCAGTAAGTCAGCACAGACTGAGAAACACTGGGGTACCTGATATCAAGTGGTCGAAAGAGACAGGTACTTTAAGAGGTCCGTTCTTATGACCCACCCAACGGTAAGGAAAGAGGTCCCCTAGAAGGGTTGGGTCCTTGACTTGGGCATAGAGGACGTAACGTCTGTTTAAGAAATGGCAGACTTACTGGTACCTTCGTGGGCTATTTGTCATGTGACTTCAGTATATAATTTTTGTTTGTAGAAAGTAGTGAGATGTAATGAGGTTTTTTTTATTTAAAAAATTTCCGCTCAAATTCATGAAACGTAGTGAGATTTTAATGTCGCATGATGTTGTGGGTCGTATCTATATCCATTTATAAATTTAGTTGATTGGGATTAATAACCATACGAAGTCCTTTACCGTCAGGAGAGGTCATAAGAACGGACCTCTTAGGGTACCTGTCTCCTCGAACCACCCGATGTCAGGTGCCCAACGTTTCTCAGCCTGTCCTGACTCGCTGAAGTGAAGTGAAGTGAAGATCTAGATATCGTCGTCTGGTAAACATTTCCTAAATGAGTTATGAATATTTTATCTATTTAACTTGTGTTTCTTAAACGACGAATGAGTAACTCATGTTACAATTAATATTTTCGTTTAATTAATGAGATCGAGATACATACTTTTATGTTTAGTTTCTCAGGTAAAGACCATTACCGATCCCTCGTTAGAAAGACTCCGTTGTTGATATGTGAAACATTTTTGTGTGTGTGTCTCTTTTATTGACGAACTTTTATGACCTCTTGTTCGTTTCCATCTCCTAGATATTTTTCTTCTATAGTCATGACCAACCTAAAAGGTAAAAAATATCGGAAAATAGGTTCTCCTCCTGGGTCACACCGAGTTACAACCTACGGATCTTGAGAGTATCTAAAGTTACCAGAAAAACCACATTTCTACTCCCTTGTCTCACGTCCGTTGGTGTCTTCGACTTTTCACTCACCATTCAAGACTTTTCCTCTCTCGTTCTCCCACTCTCTAGGTTTAGGACAAGTATTTGAGATGGGTCACTCACAACCGTTAAACTAAAGACCAAGGAGACGGAAAAGATTCCTAGTAAGCGACCTAGTATCTTTTCGTTCTCTCAAGGTCTTTTTGTAGATAAATACGAAATAACTGATAAGGTTTCGGAAACTGACACACCTAGTGTTCTTTGAGACCTTTTAAGACTTTCTCTACCCTGATGGTCTGGTGGACTGGACGGAGAACTCTTTGGACATACGTCCAGTTCTTCGTTGTCAATCTTGACCTGTACCTTGTTGTCTGACCAAGTTTTGTCCCTTTCCGTATACAGTTCCGACATATAACAGTGGGACGAACAAATTGAATATACGTCTCATATAGTACTCTTTCCGACTCGACCTACTTGGTGTTCGACCTTAGTTCTAACGGCCCTCTTTATAGTCAGTGGAGTCTATACGTCTACTGTGATGGGAATACCGTCTTTCACTTCTTCTTGATTTCTCGGAGAACTACTTTCACTTTCTCCTCTCACTTTTTATAGTTATTGGAGTCAACCGAATTTCGAGTTGTAAGTCTTTTGTTTCTAGTTCCGTAGACCAGGGTAGTGAAGTACCCTTTATCTACCCCTTTGTCACCTTTGTCACCGACTGAACTAAAACCCCCCGAGGTTTTAGTGTCGTCTACCACTGACGTCGGTACTTTAATTTTCTGCGAATGAGACACCTTCCTTTGAACACTAGTTGGATCTATCGTATAACTTTTCGTCTCTATAATGAAACGGTTGTTTCCAGGCAGATCAGTTCCGATACCAAAAAGGTCACCAGTACATACCTACACTCTCAACCTGATATTTCTTTCGACNTCTACCACTGACGTCGGTACTTTAATTTTCTGCGAATGAGACACCTTCCTTTGAACACTAGTTGGATCTATCGTATAACTTTTCGTCTCTATAATGAAACGGTTGTTTCCAGGCAGATCAGTTCCGATACCAAAAAGGTCACCAGTACATACCTACACTCTTAACCTGATATTTCTTTCGACTGGTGACTTCTTAACTACGAAAACTTGACCACAACCTCTTCTGAGAACTCTCAGGGAACCTGACGTTCCTCTAGGTTGGTCAGGTAGGATTTCCTCTAGTCAGGACCCACAAGTAACCTTCCTGACTACTTCGACTTTCAGGTTATAAAACCGGTGGACTACGCTTCTCAACTGAATACCTTTTCTGGGACTGGGACCCTTTCTAACTTCCGTCCTCCTCTTCCCCTGCTGTCTCCTACTCTACCTACCTACCGTAGTGGTTGAATTACCTGTACCCAAACCCACCTGAGACCCTCAACCACTACCTGTCCTTCCGGACCGTACGACGCCAAGTACCCCAGTTTTCTCAGTCTGTACTGACTCGTTGACTTGACTTGACTTGACTTTGAGATGGGTTTACAGACCGACTTGGGACATGATATGTTTGTATCACGTCTGACGTTCGTCGAGTTAATCCCGATTTACTCCTTTCTAACTTCCGACCTCTTCACCTGCTGTCTCCTACTCTACCAACCTACCGTAGTGACTAAGTTACCTGTACTTAAACTCGTTTGCGGTCCTCTGTCACTTCCTGTCCCTTTTGACGACACGACGTCAGGTACCCCAACGTTTCTCAACCTGTGTTGACTCGTTGACTTGTCGTTCTTTCTTGATTTATCTATGAAATTGACAATAGGTATTGTCCTCTCTGTCCAATCTTCAAACTTAGATCGGTTCAAATAACGGACAATTTTGGTTTTTAACTTGTAGAAGACTTTTTTATCTTAGAGTCTCAGAGATCTTGTATCGAAGACATTTCAGGTCTTACGTTAGGTTTTGAGGATCTAAATATTTCTTTGTCTTTTTGGCACTGGGTCCGAGTTCTTTTTATAGTCAGTTACCCTTATCTGGAACTCTACTGGGTCTATAATCTTAGTCGTCTGTTCATAAAATTTCAGTAATAAAATTGATACGAGTTAATTTTTTATATACGAATACTACTTACTTCTTTGTATTGTTTAAAATAGACTCTTTATTTGATATTTTTACATTGTTTACTTTTAAGATCTTCACTTTTGATGTATAGATTTTATTTTGAAGTTCGTCTAATCTTTACTGTGTAATTGAAATTACAAATAAATTATGAAGATTTAATGTCTCCAGTCACCTGAAATTATATTTTATTATCTTTAAGAGATTAGACTTCTTTTCCCTTTTATAGAATTGTCTCGGGATTCCTAGACACCCTCTTATCGTTTCTAAAGGACACACACAAACACACACACACACACATAGACATTAGGGTCTTCCCTTCCCTCTTTCTATTAACCCGTCTTTTTCATAAAGTTCTTTGTTACTATTTTTTTTTTTTTTCTTTCTTTGTTACTACTCCCTACCATACCCCTCCCTCCACCCTCCTCCCAAGTCCTAACCCTTGTGCACATGTGGGCACCGTCTAAGTACAACTACATACTGTTTTGGTTATGTTATAACATTTCATTAATCGGAGGTTAATTTTATTTATTCAAATTTTTTTAATTTTCTTTTGGACTTTTTTTTCTTTGCTACTTTAAAAGGTTTAAAACAGTTTACATATTTAAATTTCTAAAGTCTTTGAGTCATTTATCGTTCACTCTATGTATGTGTTTTTCGATTTTTTACTTTTTTTTAATTATTTTATATTGTTTTGTATAAAGTGAAATATGTATAATATGGTGTATGTAACCATTGTAGTGTATACGTATGCATAGTAAACCATTATATACATAACAGTAACACATACATTGACCGTGTACACAACATAACACGGTCGAGACGGGAGGTTTGGTTCGGTACACAAAGGAATTCTATTCCCTAAAATAAACACAGAGATGGGTCATGTAACATATCTTATTTATACGTACTTTACTACTTATTTCACAGAACTGAATTCAATGTTTCGTTAAATTACCGTCTCGGTTTTAAATTAACTCACAAATCATAAAAGGACGGAGACGAAGTAGAGAAGAAATGGACAATCCCTGTTTCTTAGAACGGAGAATCTTTACATCTCTAAACAAACAATACAGTTCACTTCTAATTTGTCTGAAATTCTTTGATTATATGTACAATTTAGTTACTTCAGTTGAATTATTTTTGTCCTAAATCTATATTTATTCGATATATGTTTGGACTGGAAATTTTCCTCCTTTTCAATTTCAACCTAAATTATAAAGATGGATCGCGTTTATCAAGGGTCTTATGTTTAGTACAGGTAATTCACTTTGTCCTTTTCAAGGATTATAACTTTCCGATGGGAATATTGTATAAAACCCAGGAGTTTTTGAATTCCCCATAAAGACACACGAGTCTTTCTTAATTATGAAAGTTCATTAATAGTAATGATTCTTATTTTTATTGATTGTTACACATAAATTATTCACACCCGTAAAACGATACAAAAAATACATAACAAAATAAAATCGGAGAACCGTCAAGAGATTCCATTTAAGACAATAATAAGGATAAAGTGTTCGAAGTTCTCTCACTCAGTTCACGGACTCCAGTGGATCAGACATTCTCCTACTCGGCCCTGACCATGGTTGACAGACGAAAGGTTCGGTCCTGGGAAGTGGTGATTCGACGTGACGGAGAGACAAAAAACAAAAACAAAAACAAAAAAACGCAAATTTTTTTAAAAAAAAATGTTATAAAATAAAATAAAAAATAAAAAAAATTTAAAATTTTAGAAATTAAGAATGTACGCAAGGGTTTGTACTTGGGGGGAGAGTGGAGGGAGGGGTGTTGTAGAGAGACCCAGTAGGGGTACGTGGTCGGGATTCGTTCGACGTGGGATGCAGTCTGTACCTGACCGCTAAGTTAAGAATGTACGGTCTTTTTATTTGCTGGGTTAGTTTTTTACCCGGTTTCTTGATTTATCTGTAAAGAGGTTTCTTCTGTATGCCTACCGATTGTTTGTGTACTTTTCTACGAGTTGTAGTGAGTAATAATCTCTTTACGTTTAGTTTTGGTGTTACTCCATGGCGGAGAGACAAAAACTTCAACCGAAAAGTTTTCTAGTGGAAGTCAGGTCCTATTTCGACCGTGTAGTTCTGTACGGGACTTGAAGTGTTTTGACATTACTTTTATTGGTTCTTCTGATGATAATCTTTATCATTCTTTTATCCCTCTATATGTGAACTGTATGAATTTTTTACTTAGTACGTCTACAACGGAAATAACATCCGATGTACAAAGTCTGATCTACTGAAAACACTTTGTTTTAAGAACCCTGAAATTTAACACAAATCTAACATCAATACAACTAGAGAACGAAAATTAAATACTCATATAAAATAAACCTTAGTGATAACAAAAGTATTATGTCGTTATTGTTTGGACAGTGAGACTTATTTGTCCTTATATACAAATACAACATGTCAATGAACAAGGTTCCTCAATACCTTTGAGATTTGGTCCTAAATGTTTTCTGTGTCTGTTCTCCTTTCGTGAAGTCATAGAGTAGGACGTCACGTCTACTTCTATAGATTTATCCGTCAACGGACGGTCCACATAATATTTAACATCAATCTCTTCTTATTTATTTCTGAGTTTTATAGTACGGTTATGAAATGTTCCTAGAAACAGAAGTTATATAAAAAATTTACCGTTTCATTTATCTGTTAATTTTAACTACCAGTCAAAAATATCCGAAGAAAGTTAAAAGGATTCACACCTAAACGAAAAGGTTAAACGAAAGAGTCTCACAAAACCTAATCTTACAATAGGAAGGTTTACATTTCGTTATTACTTTACAATTTGACGTCTTCAGTTTTCTGTTATACCCATTTTATAAAATAGGTTATCATGCAATGACTTTTATACTTGTAAATCAATCTAATATCAACCACGTTGTAAAAGATACCAACTTATACATAGTCCTTTTTTAAGTTAATTTTTACATCGAAGAACATGTTCTACCATCTGATTCGTATAAACGAATAGGAGAAAGGAAGAATCTAGAATAATTTTCATTCCTTTATTTCTTCCGTAATTTGGTTTCCTTGTGTTTTTGTCTCTGTTGTTTTTACTTGGTAGTCGTTTATTCTGAAAAGTTACTTAAGAGTCGTCTGTTGTTCGTTTTACTTTACCCTATTTATCATCTCAACCGGTCTTTTTTTTTCAGTGTCGGGTCTTATACAACTAAGAGTTTAGTCGGGCTTACATGTAGTCTTTCCACAATTAATACCCGGGTCTTGTCTCACGTTTACGAAAGACAGGACTATACATATTTAATTACCATATTTATTGTATTAAACCCTTCGTCTTTATTCCTCCTCTCAAATTTAGTTCCCATCCCCGTGATTACAAGAAAATAAATCACTTCTCAGATGTCTCTGTCAGATTTTAACCATCTTTTGTGTCTATTGATTGTTTACAGTATTCTGACCTTCCACCATCACCATCGTTCCCATATCTGACTAGAAGTAGATAGTCTTTCAGTCATTACAGACACGCCTGTTAGTTCTCTAACAATGTATCACATATCTATATACTTCAATGGATCTTTCCTTCAAATTCTACTCTTGTGTTCTCTCTTCTTTTTTAAACGGAGACCCTTTGTCCTATTGACATCCTTTTCTACCCGTTCCCTGACGACGAAAATTGAGATTTAAGAAGATATACAATAAAAATTTATACCCTTACATAATACAAATATTCTAAAAAATTACATACATTCTTTTATATGACAAGTACCCCAAGAGTTCCGTTCTTATGACTTCACCAAACGGTAAGGGCAGAGGTCACCTGGTGTAAGACAGTCTTTCACTTCTCCTTGATTTTTCGGAGAACTACTTTCATTTTCTCCTCTCACTTTTTCAACCGAATTTCGAGTTGTAAGTCTTTTGCTTCTAGTACCGTAGACCAGGGTAGTGAAGTACCCTTTATCTACCCCTTTGTCACCTTTGTCACAGTCTGAAATAAAAAACCCGAGGTTTTAGTGACGTCTACCACTGACGTCGGTACTTTAATTTTCTGTGAATGAGGAACTTTCCTTTCAATACTGGTTGGATCTATCGTATAAGTTTTCGTCTGTGTAATGAAACGGTTGTTTCCAGGTAGATCAGTTCCGATACCAAAAAGGTCACCAGTACATACCTACACTCTCAACCTGACGCTTCTTTCGACTCACTACTTCTTAACTACGAAAACTTGACACCACAAACTCTTCTGAGAACTCTTAGGGAACCTAACGTTCCTCTAGGTTGGACAGGTAAAACTTGCTCTAGTCGAAACCCTAAAGAAACCTTCCTTACTACGATTTCGACTTTGAGGTCACGAAACCGGTGGAGTACCCTTCTCCACTGAGTGACCCTTTCTGAGACTACGACCCTCCCTAACCCCCGTCCTCCTCTTCCCCTGTTGTCTTCTACTCTACCGACCTACCATAGTGACTGAGCTGCCTGCACTCAGACTCACTTGAGGCCCTCAACCACTACCTGTCCCTCCGGACCACACGACGCCAAGTACCCCAGCGTTTCTCAACCTGTACTGACTCGTTGATTTGACTTGACTTGACTCGATTTCTTTTATATTCTACAACACTTATAGAGATACAAGTTGTATGGTCAAATTCGGACTACATGTTCTACCCTTTCAATCCATTTACGTAATTTTTAAGTTTTAGAAGTTAAATCTCTTACATCTGATCTTTGAGAACAACCCCACCCTAAACAAACCCCAAAACAAAAAAAAAGAAAACAAAACAAAAAACTGGAAAATAAAACTTAATTTCTGTAGACATTGAGACTCTAATTTTCTGTTCAAACACCGAAAATTACAAAAAAGGAGTCTTATACTAACAACTTCTTTTACGTGGTTTTCAACGAAAGTTTTCATGTTACGAAACAACTTAGAATTATTTACCGTTAAGAAAAAAAGAACCGACAAGCTTTTTTTTATTATTCACAGTACTGGATCACTACAAACAAATACAAGACCGGTTATTTCGAACCGTCAAACGTTTGAGAACGGGACAATTTTCCAGATTTCACCTTCTTAATTAATAAACATAAAAAGTATCTGAACGGTTGTTCTGGTCTCTCCCTAAGATGACCGTTAAGGTAAAGTGTCAGAAAAGGAAACAACCCGTTATGTCTACAACCGTCACCCGATGATATACCGGAGAAAAGAAGTGAGGAGACCCACCGTCTTTCACTTCTTCTTGATTTTTCGGAGAACTACTTTCACTTTCTCCTCTCACTTTTTCAACCGAATTTCGAGTTGTAAGTCTTTTGATTCTAGTACCGAAGACCAGGGTAGTGAAGTACCCTTTATCTAACCCTTTGTCACCTTCGTCACCGACTGAAAATAGAAAGACCCGAGGTTTTTGTGACGTCTACCACTAACGTCGGTACTTTAATTTTCTGCGAGTGAAGAACCTTCCTGTAAATACTGGTTGGATCTGTCGTATAAGTTTTCGTCTCTGTAATGAAACGGTTGTTTCCAGGTAGATCAGTTCCGATACCAAAAAGGTCAGCAGTACATACCTATACTCTCAACCTGTTATTTCTTTCGACTCACGGTTTCATAACTATGAAAACTTGATATCACGACCTCTTCTGAGAACTCTCAGGGAACCTAACGTTCCTTTAGGTTGGACAGGTAGGATTTCCTCTAGTCAGGACTCACAAGTGACCTTCCTGACTACAACTTCGACTTTGAGGTTATGAAACCCGGGGAAGACCCTTCTCGACTGAGTAACCTTTTCTGGGACTACGACCCTTTCTAACTCCCGTCCTTCTCTTCACCTACTGTCTCCTACTCTACCAACTTACCGTAGGGGCTGAGTTGCCTGTACCCAAACCCACCGGAGGTCCTCAACCACTACCTGTCCCTCCGGACCGCACGACATCAAGTACCCCAGTGTTTCTCAACCTGTACTGACTCGCTGACTTGACTTGACTTGACCCATGTTTAACGATGTGATACCTTGTGAGACCTATTAAGACGCGAAGATCCTAATCATGATAAAAACCTGTACAACTCTTGACATTGTCGTTTTTATCGAACTAAAAAGTCTTGTGTCGTTAAGATGGTATGTCGTAGATTATTAAATTCTCTTTACCAAAAATATCCAGGTTTTTCAATCTTTTCAAGGTTATTACATACCTCAATTAGCCAGTTAATAACGGTTAAACTTAATTACTTATTTTATGTATGTGTGTGTGTATGGTGTGATGGTGGTGATAGTGTTAGTGGTTTTGTTTAGAACACGGTAAGTTAAAACAAGGGTTCCTCTTTACTATTAGGGATTCCGTTGTTTTAACGTTGTCTAACAGTCCTAGGATCCATCGTGAGACCCGGACTGTCTAACATAGTGACCCAAGGAAATAATTCTGTGTTGTATACTGAGAGATCAAGATCAAGAGAGATCAAATTACTGGGACCTTTGGTAAACAGAGGTTATGCCAATGTTATATCGTCGTTAAAGTAGTCGAAATTCAGGGACTCACATACAGACTTCGTCTCGGAAGTGATGGATATAAAGTATACATGGTACTGACTCTTCATTTGGGAGACTACACAATTCGGTGACTGTAAAACTCTGAATCGTATTAAATCTAATAAGATTCCATCTACGATTTATTTGTAGAGTTAGAATTACATTAGTTTGACTTAAAAAACTACAAGGAGGAATTTTGAATGAGATGGACGTTTAAGGGATACACTCGAGTACGGTCGAGATAATAAGGACAACAAGTCCAGTTTAATAAACTTGGTGAGACTGTAGAAGTGAAGGAGAGTGTAGGATATAGGTCAGATACTCCTCTACGACAACCGACGTCTAACTTTTGTATAGATGTTAAACTTGTGAAGTGAGGGGAAGGACAAGATCGTAGAATCCACAAAAATTAAACCTCCCTCCCCTTTTAAAATGGTTTCCAATTACGAACTAAGAAGTTTTGTCGGTGTCCGAAGAGTCGAGACCTGTGTCCAATGTGTTGTTGAAACACCCTCACTAACTTGGTCTTTGAAGTGATCGTGGAATCCAACTGTCACACCGGATAACCGGTTGTAATGGAGAGAGTCTAATGGAGTTATCGGAGAATTATAATAGGAAAGAAGATGAGAACGGAATATTATATGAGAGTTCTGTCATCAGGCTTGTCAGGAAAATTTTAGGTTAAGATTAGTGTAATGAAGAGTAGTTTGGGACGGTTCAGAAGAGTCGAGAGGGATTTTAATTTCGTCAGAAATGTTACCGGATGCTCTACATATTAGTTGGACATGGGGTCAGGAGGAATATAGAGAACGAAGATAATGAGAAGGGGAATGAGGTAACATCAGAGTGTCCAGAATAAAACGGTTGAGTAGTTTGTACTGGTTCCAAGAAACGGGATCACTTAGAGAGTCGGACCTTACAAGGGACTATCACCAACGGCGGGAATATAGAAAACTCAGAAAAGAGTCTACGGAAGAGGTACTTCGGATGACACTGTTAAGGTAAAATTGGTAGTTACTTGGATGAGGAGAGTGATCCTTTAAAGAGACGGATATTGGCAGAGATAAAAAAGATGACTAAAAATAGAAGGTTAGACGAGATACCAAATAGATAACACAAATGACACACAGAGGATTGACTAAACAAAGAGAAAGCAATACATTACATTTACGGAGCCTGTCACATACAGGGCACACACATAAAAGTCAGCCAGTGTAGGTTGAGAAACACTGGGGTACCTGATGTCGGACGGTCCGAGGAGACAGGTACTTTAAAAAGTCCGTTCTTATGATCTTACCCGACGGTATAGGATGAGGTCCCCTAGAGGGGTTGGGTCCCTAGTTTGGGCACAGAGAACGACGAGGTCGTGACCGTCTGTCTAAGAAATGGTGACGTGGTAGACCCTTCGGGTATACAGGGTAGTCAAGTCAAGTCAAGTCAGCGAGTCAGCATAGACTGAGAAACGTTGGGGAACTTAGCGTCGTATGGTCCGGAGGGACAGGTAGTGGTTGAGGGTCTCAAGTGAGTCTAAGTGTATTAGCTCAGTCACTACGGTAGGTCGGTAGAGTAAGAGCCAGCAGGGGAAAAGGAGGACGGGGGTTATGGAGGGTCGTAGTTTCAGAAAAGGTTACTCAGTTTAGAAACGTACTCCACCGGTTTCATGACCTCAAAGTCGAAATCGTAGTAAGGAAGGTTTCTTTAGGGTCCCAACTAGAGGAAATCTTACCTGACCAACCTAGAGGAACATCAGGTTCCCTGAGAGTTCTCAGAAGAGGTTGTGGTGTCAAGTTTTCGTAGTTAAGAAGTAGTGAGTCGAAAGAAGTGTCAGGTCGAGAGTGTAGGTATGTACTGGTGACCTTTTTGGTATCGGAACTCATCTGTCTGGAATCAGCCGTTTCATTACAGAGACGAACAGTTATACGATAGATCCAACTAGTATCGAAAGGAAGGTTCTTCATTCGCAGAAAATTAAAGTACCGACGTAAGTGGTAGATGTCACTAAAACCTCGGGGGGTTTATTTCAGACTGTGACAAAGGTGACGAAGGGGTAGATAAACGGTACTTCACTACCCTGGTCTACGGTACTAGAAGCAAAAGACTTACAACTCGAAATTCGGTTGAAAAAGTGAGAGGAGAAAGTGAAAGTAGTTCTCCGAGAAATCAAGGAGAAGTGAAAGACGGTATTCCCACCACAGTAGACGTATAGACTCCAATGACTATAAGGAGGGTCGTTAGAACTAAGGTCAAACACAAAGAAGGTCAGGTCGCAAAGAGTACTACATGAGACGTATATTCAATTTATTCGTCCTACTGCTATATGTCGGAACTGCATGAGGAAAAGGATAAACCTTGGTCAGACAACGAGGTACAGGTCAAGATTGACAACGAAGAACTGGACGTATGTCTAAAGAGTTCTCCGTCCAGTCCACCAGACCATAAGGGTAGAGAGAGTCTTAAAAGGTGTCAAATAACACTAGGTGTGTCAGTTTCCGAAACCGTATCAGGGTATCATTCTCGATTTATTTATGAATGGTCTAATTGATCACACGCACTCCGTCTGTACAAAAATGTATTCATTTTTATGTCTCTGTTACATCCTTGAACGGGGTCTAGTAAGGTCAATTATTCATATAGAGGAGTTTTTTTTTTTTTTTATATATATATATATTGTGTTAAAGGGTTTGGTACTTCAGTCGTAGATGTAAGAGATTTAAATGACCTCTCAAATTTAGAACATCAAAGTAGGGTTATGACTCATTCTTGAATGGATTAAACGAACAAATTATGAGACTTGATTATATGGTCTTACTATAAACGAATTTGTTAATTTAAATAGTTTCTCCTAAGACTACATCTATCTTTTGTCAAAATTCTGTTTAAATCGTCTCATCTACGTAATTTATTTAAATACATAAATAAAGAACATAGTTTATGTTTAAAGAGTAAAACCTATTTCAATGTTAACCGAGTACTAGATTGAAAGATGAGTAGTTTCAAAAGTGTTCCTTACCTTTACTAAAGTATAACCAGTAATCACTAGACACGAATTATTTGGTGTACACTTCTAGTATGTAGACAATTCGGAACCCAAAATACTACGGAAAGAATATGGGTTCTAATTTCATTTTTCGTTTTCTTCTAAAATTTATACAGTCGGTATACGTTTTACAAAAAGTTTGAAGAGTAATTTGATAAAGAAGTGAGTATACTTTTTTTGAACTAAATTAATTAAGGTATGTCAAAAACAATCTGTTTTAAATTTTATTCCTTTTTTATAAAAGAGATTGTTTTCAATTTAGTTGTTATCACTTGTTATTTTTATTTTTGTATTTATTTATTTTGGTTCATAGACTTCACATTCTTTTCTCTTTTTTTATTTTCAACATAACCGAAAATAACCCCTTCTGTATTCGTAATAAGGAATTGTGAAGTCATTTTTAATGTATTTATGTGTGTTCTTGGTTTCGTATTAATTATGTGTAGATTCTTTGTCCAAAAATATGGAAACATAAACGTAAAGATTATTACTGTATATAACCTAAGTACTCTAAGACCTAAACCTCCCTTTTCTCCGTGTCTTATTGGAATATCTTCAAGGGTTCAACAGAAGGACATTACAAAAACAAGATATTATCGACACAGATATGAGTATGAGAATCAGAAACGTATTTGAACTGAGTATAAAGTCTCTTCCGTTACCGTGAGGTGAGGTCATGAGAACGGACCTTTTAGGGTACCTGCCTCCTCGGACCTTCCGGCATCAGGTACCCCCGCGTCTCACAGCCTGTACTGACTCACTGAAGTGAAAATGAAAAGTGAACGTACGTAACCTCTTCCTTTACCGTTGGGTGAGGTCACAATAACGGACCTCTTAGGGGACCTACCCCCTCGGACCACCCGACGGTAGGAACCCTAGCGTGTCTCAACCTGTTCTGACTTCACTGAATCGTCTGAGTATAAATAATTCAATGTAGAAACTTGATCTAAGACATACTCTGTAATAATTCGGAACGGAGTTTTTGAAGTTGGAAAACATGTACAGATACGTATATACATGTATATGTATAACGTAATATGTATTATATATATTACACATATATACATATATATAATACATATAATATATAATACATATATAATAATATATAATACATACACAATAAAAAAAAATAAAATTAAAAATGAAATAAAACGAAATGTTATGACATAACCAAAACGGTATGTAACTGTACTTAGTCGGTGCTCACATGTACTCAAAGGTTAGGACTTGGGAGGAGGGTGGAGGGTGGGGTATAGTAGAGAGACCTAGTAGGGGCACGTGGTCGGGGTTCGTAGGACATAGGACATAGCTTGTATCTGACCACTAAGCAAAGAATGGACTATCATATGTATAAAGTTACGGTAAGAGGGTTTAATAGGGTGGGAGTCATGTAGTTCCGACATATAACAGTGGGACGAATAAATTGAATATACGTCTCATGTAGTACTCTTTGAGACCCGACCTTCTTCGTGTTCGACCTTAGTTCTAATGACCCTCCTTATAGTCGTTGGAGTCTATACGTCTGCTGTGATGGGAATACCGTCTTTCACTTCTCCTTGATTTTTCGGAGAACTACTTTCACTTTCTCCTCTCACTTTTGCAACCGAATTTTGAGTTGTAAGTCTTTTGCTTCTGGTACCGTAGACCAGGGTAGTGAAGCACCCTTCATCTACCCCTTTGTCACCTTTGTCACAGTCTGAAATAAAACCCCCCGAGGTTTTAGTGACGTCTACCACTGACGTCGGTACTTTAATTTTCTGCGAATGAGGAACCTTCTTTTCAATATTGGTTGGATCTATCGTATAACTTTTCGTCTCTGTAATGTAACGGACGTTTCCAGGTAGATCAGTTCCGATACCAAAAAGGTCACCAGTACATACCTACACTCTCAACCTGACACTTCTTTCGACTCGTGGCTTTTTAACTACGAAAACTTGACAGCACAACCTCTTCTGTGAACTCTCAGGGAACCTGACGTTCCTCTAGGTTGGTCAGGTAAGATTTCCTTTAGTCGGGACCTACAATAAGTCTTCCTTACTACGATTTCGACTTTGAGGTCATGAAACCGGTGGAGTACGCTTCTCGACTGAGTAACCTTTTCTGAGACTACGACCCTCCCTAACCCCCGTTCACTTATTCCCCTGCTGTCTCCTACTCCACCGACCTACCGTAGTGGCTGAACTACCTGCACTCAAACTCACTTGAGGCCCTCAACCACTACCTGTCCCTCCGGACCTCACGACGTTACACTGACTTGACTTGACTTGACTATATATATATATATATATATATATATATGTGTGTGTATGCTTGTATGTCTAATTGACGTTTCTTTCAGTCACACTAGAATTTCTCCAAAAGTCTCGTGTTTTCTTCTTAGCTAGTAAAGACTGAAGTCCTCTTAGACAATTACTTAATCCTCACTTTTCTATAAACTCGATTTTGTTAACAAATTAAAGTTTGTAATCGTACAGTAGTTTGTTTCGGACTAAAACATCCAGTTATATTAATTCTACTCAAAAGGAAATCACAGTACCTTGAAAAGGTAGTTTGTTCACTTTGTCTAAATCTCGGTTTATTTACACTTATAGAACTGTTCAACAAAAAACTCATGTATTAATGACCGGGTATGTTATAGTCTTTATTTTACCTTTGATGGTAGAATCGACACAATTTGATCCACACTTTAAGAGTCAATACCATGTCAACCCTTTTACAACTAATCCCATTAACGTATCTTCAATAATATCAAAAAGAAACGATTTAATATACCTTAAATAAAAGTCAAGTACGGGTAAAACCTGTAAAAAAATTTGTTCCTTGGTTAGAACTTCTTAACCCCTCAACATGTACAAAATAAGATTTCCTTTTTTTTTCTCCTGTAATTTCTTAAAATTTGTCTTTTCATTTAAACGAAAAGTTCTTCTAGTTTGTTCGCCGTGACACTTCTTTTCCGTTACCGTTTCCTTCAGTTAATCTCCAACCAAAGTCTTTAGGTCCTCTCTTTACCACTCGTAGACCTCCGTTACTGTTTCCTACTCTTCTCCTTCATCTAAAGTCCCTAATAATTCTATGTCCTAACAGTTGTAAACCCATACTTAAACTTTATCTCTTGTTCTCTCCTCTTAGTACAAAAAAACCTAACCTCATTATTTTACATACCTCGACGGTTATTGTCTTTTTTGACTCCTCTACTATCCCAGACACCTTCCCTTCCCGTTGTAAATTCAATTTCATAATTTTGAACTCATTATTAGGTAAACTTTTATCGAATATAGTCTATGTTTCCAGTAATGTATATTGTGTTGATTTCCTTAGGATCTAGTTCTCGTTTCCCTTGTCCCATTCTATACCTTTCACTTTCGAATCGAAAATTCCATTTAAAACTCGTTCATGTAACTTTCTCTGACACTTAAAAGACGTTGTCCGTTATTCCTTTCTATTTTAGTTAGTCCTTTGTTGTAGGTTTGTACTTTGTGAACCCCACATTCCGTGTCCTTTGTATTTTAGGTGCCTTCGATAATTTAACATTGTCTTTTCCTTTCTTAGTCCCTGTCTGGTCGTTAACATAAACCCGTTTTGGACGGTTACGTCCTCTGCGCTCTCTGAACCAAAGATAGTGACCTAACCCTTCTAGGGGACCTATTCCTTTAACGTTGGGTGAAGTAGTAAGACCGGACCTTTTAGGGTACCTGTCTCCTCGGACTATACATCTCCTCGATGTAGGTATCCTAGCGGTTCTCAGCCTGTGCTGTCGTGTCGCGTCGTTTCGTTTTATTCTATCTTCTACAGTATTATTCGTTTGTTTTAAAAGTTGTTTATACGTTGGTCTACATACGGTGGTCTACATCGTTTTATTTCTGTACGAAATTCTGGTTCATCAAAACAGACCTTTATTTTTTAACTGAGTTTTAAGTTTCTAGTTAATTCGGTGGTGTGATTGTCTTTTTTCTTTTTATAATATACTAATAAAGTTATCTATTTCGTAAACTGTTTTTAATTTCTGGTAATTGTTAAATTTTAAGAGTCTTTCGATACTTTTTTCTTGTTTCGACTTGTTTGTTTTGTTTTTCTTGTTTTTTACATGTATTGAAGTAGAGTTCTCAATTTCGATGTAACGAACTCTGTCACTTCACACTCCTATGTCACATCTCGTTATCTTGTCTTATCACAGGTCTCTGTCTGGTGTGTATCTACTCCTTGATAAAAATTATTTAAGTAGTTCTATTAAGTTACCCTTTCCTTTAAGAAAGGTTGTTTGTTTACAACGATTTTGTTAACGTAAACACGTTCCTTTTTATACTTGGAGTCACGAATAAAGTGTGGCGTTTGTTGTTAATTGAATTTCACCTAGTATCTGAATTTGTATTTTCGATTTCGAATTTTGAAGATCCTTTTTTTATATACTCTTATATAAGTCTTATATAAACCTTATTTGTTTCTAAAGAATCCTTCCTATGTTTTCTGTACTTGGTATTTTAAACTGTTTAACCTATTTTGAATTTTGAAGACAAGAGACTGTCGATAATTCTTTTCCGAAAGAAGTTCGGTATGTGATCTTCTTTTATAAGTGTTATGTGTATACTGTTCCCTAAACATGGTTCTAAAATAAAATTTTTGAAATTTTAAAATTATTAATCTTCTGTTTTTGTTCAGTACTTGTCTGAAAAATAGTTTTATAAAATACTTGAAATTTATTCCTACAATTTTTACAAGTTTTATTGTTCAATAATCCTTTTATGTTTAACTTTGGTGTAACTCTATGGTGATGAATGAATGATCTTACGGATTTTAAACTCTGTACTATGGTTCACTACCTCATACACCTCGTTGACGTTGAAAACACGTAACAAAACCCTTGACCATTTACCATGTTTATTTGCCAAACCGTAAAAGTATGTTTTGATTTGTGGGTAAAAGGTGAAGATGTTAAGGAAAGATACATAAATATAATCTTTTTGCTTTTGTAACAGAGGTATTTTCCTAAACATGTACTCTCGACTATCTTTAAAATACGTATTGTTAGTTTATGACTTTTATTGGGTTTAAAGGTAGTTATTCACTAACCTATCAACACCATATAAGTGTGTTACCATATGAAGACTCCATACTATGTCAAATGTCTTTATGGAGACATTCAAGTAGGAATAAATAATTTGTAGTAAGAGTGATCTCACCCGTGTTATTTTATACGACAAGAAGTTTACTATATTTTCTTTAAAGGTAAAACTCACTAATGTTTAACAAATTGTGAAAGGGATAAATGAATTTAAACTGGGATTTCAAAACGAGGTTTTACTATTAGAAAGATTTATGAAACGATTTGTTATTTAGTTCCATATATATTGGTGTGGGAGTACAACGATACCTATAAAATTCATAAAATTTATCGAGAACGAAAAGTAATATGAGTCTTTGTGACACCTCTAAAGGTCTAAATACGAAAAAAAAATTTGAGTACATGTATCCAAAAGAAGTACAAAATATGAATCGTTTTGATACACAAGTTTGTAAAATCTTCGTTACATGTAAAATCACTTGTAAAGGTTTAGTCTCTCTCAGTGTTATTCAGAGAGTTCAATAATGAACAACGTACACAGAGAAAAGGATACGAAAGGCGACAGTCGTCGATCATGAAGAGAGTTGGAGTTGAGAGAGGTAAGTAAAGAGGGTGGTCGGTAAGGTAGAAGTAGACCAGAACAAAAGAAACTATTAAAAACGAGAGGCGGAGGGAGTGAGTCTTAGTAAAATGAGAGTAAGTGAGAGTTAGAACTTGAACTTATAAAGTGGGAGATGGATTATCACTTTCCGAGAGCCAACACAGTCTGGGACACTGGGTACCTGATATATATCGGACAATCCGAGGAGACAGGTACCTTACGAGATCCGGTCTTATGACCTCACCTATCGACAAGGGAAGAGGTCCCCTAGAAGGGTTGTGTCCCTAGTTTGAGTCCAGAGGGCGTAACGTCCGTCTAAGAAATGGTAGACTCGGTGATCCCTTCGGGTTCTTATAACCTCACCCACCGGATAGGGAAGAGGTCGTCTAGAGAGGTTGGGTCCTTAGCTTGGTCCTAGAGGACGTGACTTCCCTCTAGGAAATGGTGGACTCGATGGTCCCTTCGTGGAGGTGGATTTTATGGCGTGTAATCGACCTAAAAAGTGACTGGGGATGGAGACCTAAACCTTAAAAAAGTATGAATGTTTTTTTTGTGTTTTTATAACAACAACGTACCAAGAAGGAGGGAAGATATTCATTAAATTTTCTTTATTTTATGTACTATACACGGAAGTGTCCTCTACTCTGTACGGATATATTCAGATTTCTTAAGATTTTGATAAACAAATGTTTACTGATTACTTCTTTTTATATGATTAATCCGGGAACAAAGGGAACATGATACTTTTTATTCTTGAACGATAAATACTGGAGTACAAAATAACCTCTTAAAAAAATTCATAACTAACTCTAACTCAAAAATTTTCCGTTTGGTTATCATATTAAGTTTGTATCGATAAGTTAAATTCATGTAAAAAGAATGTTAACATCTCGTTACGGATATTAGTCCGAAGTATCTGGAGTCCAATTTAGTTATTTATTAAGATCATATGTTACGGGTATCTGTGGTTTATTATTTAAAAGATTTTCGTAATAAAATCTATACGAATACTACATTAACAGATATTTTTTCTTTCGATTGTTTTGTATTATTTGACGTTTCGTCTGTGATTCTTATCTTCTTTAAGTGATTGATATCCAATCTTTATAAAAGAATCTCATCTACCTCAGATTCCGTTACCGTGGGGTGAGGTCATGAGAACGGACCTTTTAGGGTACCTGCCTCCTCGGACCACCCGACGTCAGGTACCCCAACGATTCTCAGTCTGTACTGACTCGCTGAAGCGAAAGTGAAAAGTGAAAGTACGTAACCTCTTCCTTTACCGTTGGGTGAGGTCACAAGAACGGACCTCTTAGGGTCCCTGCCGCCTCCGACCACCCGACGGAAGATACCCCAGCGTGTCTCAGCCGTGCTGATTTCGCTGAATCGTCATCGTCGTCGTATAATCAGACCATCCTGAGGGTGGCGTTTTATTATGTCTGATCCACCGAATTTTTCTTTAAATGAAAAAATCTCCGACTTTCACCTTCTAGTTCCAGGACCTTCCCAATCAAAGAAGACTTCTAAGAGAGGAATCGAACATCTATCGATGGAAGAATAGCACGGAAGTGTCCTGTAAAAGAGGTACATACATGTGACGACCACACAGAAGAGTACTCTTGTGATCAGGATAACCTAATCTCGAAGTGAGGATTATGAAGTAAATTGGAATTAGTGAAACAAGTTCCAGGACACAGGTTTATGTTAGTGGAACTTCAATCCACTATGTGTAAAACCTCTTTATTTCAAGTCAAGTGTTACGTTTACTGACCGTATTTTTAACTCTAATTTTACTATCTCGACTTACATAATTCATATAATTATATAAACAGAATTTTTTTTCTGTGTGACACCAAGAGATTGTAGTACCGGTGAAAATAAGTAGTAGACATAAACAACTCTTAGTTTTCTCGAAAGGTCTACTCCCTCATTTCAGTCGTTTCGGTGTCTCTATCCTTTTCCTTTTTGTTCTTGTCTTTCCGTTCTTCAAGGTAGATCCCTCTATGTTCTCGTTTTACCTGTCCCTGTCTCATTGTTCTTCGTCCCTCTTTCCTGATATGACAATTTAATCCATAGTTGATTTTTGTCGTTAAAGTCGAATTTTTAGTTCCGAAACCGGAGAGCGATCAAAATACTAAACCGTGTCATTAAAGTAGACGGAACCGAAGTCTATAACCCTTTTCATTAAAGATCCACAAATGACAAGATTCTAAAGTAATGTATTAATAACGTGATACAGATAGGAATACAAGTGTATAATAAAATGACAAAATTTTGTGTACAACGTTATCTGTGAATTCGACCTTGTCTGATGTTTTTTACCCTGGTCAAAGACTTTGCTCTTACTATCACTGTCTAACTAAGTTCCCACGAAAGTGGAGGTTGGTATTTGTTTACGATTTTTCTATATCTTCTAGTCCTATGTCAAATCACTTACCTGCATTAAAGAAGGAACGATATCAATGTATACAAACATTGGAAAAAAAAAAAAAAAAAACGTCATTTGTTCGAATTTTGTCCGAATCGGTTCAGACGGTGTCCCGTTAAGTTTTACCAAGGTGAGAAGTCGGTTTATCTTGATTTAAGGAAAGACAAGATAACTACTGTGTAAAAATTAGTTGAAGTAACTCATGTTAAATGTATATATTTTATATAGATAAAATACATATATAAAGTTAGTCAAAAAATTTTATAAAGAAATAAAAACCGAGACAACGCAGAATCAACTCCGGGTGTACGAGGTCTCATACACCCGAGTGATCAGGACGTCGTACACCCTAGAATCAAGGGACTGGTTCCTAACTTGGGTGTAGGGGACGTAACCTTTCCGTTTAAGATTTGGTGACCTGATGGTCCCTTCAGGGAGTTAGTTAAAATTGTTTACATATGTCATGTGTTGGTGACGTGAGTTTTATATCAAATACAGGTAGTAGAGACTCTCAAGGACACCTTGAAGTTTCAGTTACTTAGGGGTGAGAGTGTGGAATAAAGGTTCCCACTAGGTAACTACAAATAAGACAGTGAGATTTAAACAACGACAACAAGTCAGTGAGTCAACACAGGTTAAGAAACGTTGGGGTACCTGACGTCTCGTGGTCCGTAGAGCCAGGAAGTGGTAGAGGGTCTCGAACGAATTTGAGTACAGGTAACTCAGTCACTCCGGTAGGTTGGTAGAGTAGGAGACAGTAGAGAAAGAGGAGGACGGAAACTAGAAAGGTCCGAAGTACTGGAAAAGATTTCTCAGTCCAGAAGAGTAGTCCACCGGTTTCATAACCGCGAAGGCGAAGTCGTAGTCAGGAAGGTTACTGACTAAGTCCTGACTAAAGGAAATCCTACCTGACCAACCTAGAGGAACGTCAGGTTCCCTGAGAGTTCTCAGAAGAGGTTGTTGTGCCAAGTTTTCGTAGTTAAGAAACCATGAGTCGAAACAAATACCAGGTTGAGAGTGTAGGTATATACTGGTGACCTTTTTGCTATCGAAACTCATCTACCTGGAAATAGTCGTTTCATTACAGAGACGAAAAAATTACAGAGACGGATCCAAACAGTATCGGAAAGAAGGTTCCTCGTTTACAGAAAATTAAAGTGACGACGTCAGAGGTAGACGTCACTAAAGCCTTGGGTTCTTTTATTTCAGACAGTCACAAAGGTAACCAAGGGGTAGATAAACGGTACTTCACTATTTAGTGACAACAGAAAAAAGAGATATCGAAGTATATTTACCTTAGTACATGATGACACATGAGACCTTAGACGAATGAAAATGAGTCACCTGATAAAAACTATAAGCAGATACAACAACGTACTTGGTAATGAGACAAAGGAAAATAACTACTTATTATTGTTCAATAGAATATATATTCTATATGGTAATAAACAAATAGGTAGTGAAAACCTACCTGTAGACCTAATAAAAGTAAGAGACCGGTTATACTTATTTCAACGATACTTGTATGTACCCGTTCAGTTACACTTAAAGTAAAGAGAACCCATTTTGAGATCCTCACCCTAAAGATTTCACATGGGACATGTGAATTGAAATATTCTTTAGTAGTTTGATAAAAGGTTACACTGACAAATAAAATAAAAACAAGATAAATATCTTATCTATAAAACATAGATAAAATAAGATAAATATCTGACGATAACTAAATTGACTAATTGAAACAAATTAAATATAACGGGTTTAGCAAGATACTATTAAGGTTACCCAGATGTAGACCCGGTGGCGAACCATACCCGTCAAAAGTATTTACGTTTGTTAGATCGTACACACATCGTGGTAAAGTATTACCGAAATTAAATGTCAAGAGATCACTGATTACTAAAACTCGTATAAAAGTACATAAAGAACCAGTAAACGCACGGAAGAAAACGAGGAGAGAGAAGATAAAATAAGATAACAATAATATGTAAAATGAAGATACATTTTACTAAAGTTTAGGATTTTCTACTATGACAATTTCACGACGTCAGTTATACGGTCGTTTAAACCTTTTGAGTCGTCACCGGTGTCCTGACCTTTTCCACAAAAGTAAGGTTAGGGTTTTAAGGTTTCTTTCCGTCAGTTTTCTTACAAGTTTGATGGAGTGTTAACGTGAGTAGAGTGTACGATCGTTTTATTACAAGTTTTAAAAGGTTCGTTCCGAAGTTGTCATACACTTAACTATTGAAGGTCTTCAAGTTAAATCTTTTCCTAAATCCAATCCGTCTCCTTGGTCTGTAGTTTAACGGTTGTAGGTAACCTAGTATCTTTTTCGTTCTCTTAAGGTCTTTTTGTAGACGAAGACGAAGTAATTACTGTGATTTCGGAAACTGACACACCTAGTGTCGTTTGACACCTTTTAAGAAGTTTTCTACCCTTATGGTGTGGTAGAATGGACGGAGGACTCTTTAGACATACGTCCAGTTCTTCGTCGTCAATCTTGTCCTGTACCTTGGTGTCTGACCAATTTTAACCCTTTCCTTATGTAGTTCCGACATATAACAGTGGGACAAATAAATTGAATATAGTCTGATGAAGTACACTTTACGGTCCGACCTACTTAGTGTTCGACCTTAATTCTAACAGGTCTCTTTATAGTTGTTGGAGTCTCTACGTCTAATGTAGTGGGAATACCGTCTTTCGCTTCTTCTTGATTTCTCGGATAACTACTTTCACTTTCTCCTCTCGTTTTTTCGACCGAATTTTGTGTTGTAAGTTTTTTGTTTCTAGTACCGTAGGCCAGGGTAGTGAAGTACCTTTTATCTACCACTTTGTTACATTTGTCACTGTCTGAAGTAAAAGAACCCGAGGTTTTAGTGACGTCTACCACTGATGTCGGTACTTTAATTTTCCGCAAACGAGGAACTTTCATTTCGATACTGTTTAAACCCCTCGTATAATTTTTTGTCTCTGTAATGAAACGGCTGTTTCCAGACATACCAGTTTCGATACCAAAAAGGTCGTCAATACATAACACTCTCAACCTAGTATTTCTTTCGAACGACGACGATTCAACGAAGTCAGTACAGACTGAGACACGTTGGGGTATCTGCCGTCGGGTGGTCCGAGGGGACAGGGACCCTAAGAGGTCCGTTCTTGTGACCTCACCCAACGGTAAAGGAAGAGGTTACGTACTTTCACTTTTCACTTTCACTTCAACGAGTCAGTACAGGCTAGGAGTCGCTGGGGTACCTGACGTCGGAAGGTCCGCGGAGGTAGGTACCCTAAAAGGTCCGTTCTCATCGAGGTTTCTTAACTACGAAAACTTGACACCACAACCTCTTCTGAGAACTCTCAGGGAACCTGACGTTCCTCTAGGTTGGTCAGTTAGGATTTCCTTTAGTCAGGACTTAGTCAGTAACCTTCCTGACTACGACTTCGACTTTGAGGTTAAAACCTCAAACCGGTGGACTACGTTTCTTGACTGAGTAACCTTTGACTACGACCCTTTCTGACTTCCGTCCTCCTCTGCCTCTGCTGTCTCCTACTCTACTAACCAACCGTAGTGACTGAGTTACCTGTACTCAAACTCGTTTGAGGTCCTCAACCACTACCTGTCCCTTCGGACCACACGACGTCAGGTACCCTAGAGTTTCCCAGCCTGTACTGACTCGCTGACTTGACTTGACTTGAAGATTCATACGATATGTGAGGTTTTATGTAACATAATAAAAATGAAATTAGTTAATTTTTGTAAATTTTCTGTTTTTTTTAATTCCCCTTTGTGGTAATATATTCATACATAAATCGCAATAGTCAGAAGAGGTAAGGTGTAAAAGTAACCATAGTAAAGAAGAAGTGTGATGTTTAAAGGAGATTGAAAAGAACACCAAGTCAAGACGACTTTTGTAAAAAAACAAACGAAAACAAAAGTCTTTTTATAGGAATAAATGGAAATAAACATCTCATCACGGTGACAAATGTCTGAAAATCTAACTTCCGAAAAACAAGAAAGTCGTGAAATTTTTACAGTAAGGTGACAGGAGATCGAATGTATTAATGTTTACTCTTTAGATGACATTGAAAATACAAATTAAGAGAATATTACAGAAAAAAAGAGATCAACTAAAATTTTATAAGAAAAAGTTCCTAAAGGTCTTTAACCTAATACCACACGGAACTACATAGGTACATCGTACACACGTAAGTAGGACAAAACCCAAGTGACACGAAAATCTTGGTCAGTTACCTAAATATTATAAGTAGTTTAAACTTCAGTAGTAAATAAAAGTATATAACGTAAAAAAACAAGGATATTTAAGGTAAATGGAGAAAAAATTATCAAATGTAAAGAGAGGAAAGATACTAATACAAAAATTGTAGAAACTATTAAGATTATTATAAAGTAAAGTACGTAAAAGTTAACTAATTAAACAAAGGTCCGATTTCCAGGGGGAAAGGAAGAACCGAACAAATAGTTAAAGAAAAACCCACGACCTATAACACTTACGATACAACAATTCATAAGTCTAACGAAAGAAGGACATGTGTCAATTTATTGGACGTCTAGTCAAGGTAATAGAGATTCCAGATATGTAAGTATGTAAATAAAATATGTAAAACGATCCCACTCAGATGTTATCGTAGCTAAGGTTATAACCAAGTCAAAATGAAGATTCCGGTCTGAGGACCCCAGAGGTAGTTTAAAGGGTCTACTAGTGACTCTGGAGAGGTAAGAACTACCGGTCTCAAGTCTACAGAAGGACGGAAAGTACTCGAGCCTTACAAAGATGAATGTCTGGGTATCATTAATAAATAGGTAGAAGGACCTCGAAATAAGAAATACACCCATCGGATCGTGAGTTAATTCTGATCTTCACTCGGGTACGTCTAAATGTCTCAAAAACAGAATATTTCACGGGTGAAAGGTTTGAGACGGAACATTGAAGACCGAAGGAGACGGAGGGGTCCGAGACTCGAGGTAGAAGAGTTCAGTCGTTCCGAAGGTCCTAGACGAACTCAGAGGTAGGAACACAAGGAAGGGAACCAAAACTGAGGTCCGTCTCTTAGTTCTGATATACCAAGTGTCAACGAAAGAAAGAATTTTCCTAGTGTTGAGATATCACGAATAAGAGGTTTGTGATCTTTGTCAACGAAGTAATTAAACAAGTCAAAGACTTAACAATCTCGACCAGAAACTGTGAAACAAAAATTGTATCGGGACCATGTTCTAAATAAGGACCCACCCTGAGTCACCCATATCTGAGTTTAATCCACCTCAAAGATACCTTTGAAGAAAATCTTTAACGAGGGACTTCGTTGCACGACATTAATAATAAACTTACAAAGTTCTTTTTGTAAATGACAGTACAATATTGACCAACTCCTGTCAGTGGAGACTGGTTTTGTAATTCGAACTTTTAGGGTAAGTAGGATCTGTTTTTATATTGGTAAACTTTAATTAACTAAACTTTCAGTAACATATTATTTACATAATAAGGTTTCTTTCAGTATTAAATTCCAAGATATGTGTGGATATACCCGAAGGGAACACCGAGTCGACCATTTCTTAGACGGACGTTACACCCCCTGGACCCGAGTTAGGGACTTAACCCTTCTGGGGGACCTCTTCCCTTTCCGATAGGTGAGGTCATAAGACCGGACCTCCTAAGGTACCTGACATGTCAGGTACCCAAGCGTTTCTCAGCCTGTGTTGATTCGCTTAAAGTGAAGTATGTAGGTGTAGTTGAATGACAACATGTTTGTTTAGTGGTGAAATAAAGTGGTCCCAAAAAATTATGTAAATATGTAGGAGTTTAACACTATCGAGGTAATTCTTACGATTGGACAACTTTCACAAGAGACTAATAAAGATGGTGAGGGGTTACCCAGGGTGGTTATGAAGGTGGACTGGTATCTACAAGTAGTTCGAGATCAGTGGATCACTGTGGGTCGTAGGAGAGAAGGTGGTAAAGTAACTCGGTGTGACTTACGAGGGTGCTTATTGTGGGTCGTTAGGTTTTAGACGCGGTGTACGGCTTAGGACTTCGAAAGTTTCGGTAATTTGTAACCCTACAGTCTCGTCCTGATCTTAGGTGTTTCTAGGACTCTTGTACCCAGGGTTTAATTGCGATATATGGTATGTCTTAAAATGTAGAAAATTCTTTTGTCAAGAAGGTTGAAGTCCGAGAAGGGAAGATTAAGGTTCCAGAGTTAAGATTAGGTTTCTCGGTCCGACCTTTGTATACGGTACAGTAGGAAAGGTAGAAGGACGAATAGGGTAAAGGATACTAAGGGAGTTGTTTGAGTCTCAAATCCCTTTTTGTTTTCAGAGGTACGTACGGTTGTCTAGTGTCTGTGTGACCCCCTCACACACACACACACACACACACACACACACGTGCGTACGCACGTACACACACAACTGACTCCCGTTCTCTCCCCAATACCTACAAAATATAAAGTATTTGTGGGCGTAGGGTTAGTTCTGTTACTTTTGGGAAAATATCCCATGATGTATGAGTAGTTTTAAAGTCTCCGGTAGTTTTACTACGAATGTATAAAATATAAAGTATTATGTTAAAAAGAAAATTTATGGAAATTGTAACATTCTCAGAATGATTAAATTCTAGGAATCCTATTCGTTAAATCCATAATTATACCATAATATGTTTACTGATATTACCTAATGTATTACGTGTTCAATTTTATAAAAAATTTATATCTTTTATATATTGTCTTTTATTGAAGACCACTTGGTGTATTATTTAAGACTAACACACAATCAACGAATCAGTACAGGTTGAGAAACGTTGGGGTGTCTGACATCGGGTGGTCCGGGGAGACAAGTACCCTAAGAGGTCCGTTCTTGTGACCTCACCCAACGGTAAAGGAAGAGGTTTTCCTTGATATCTTTGTCTCTTTCACTTCAGTGAGTCAGCACAGACTGAGGAACGCTTGGGTACCTGACACCGAATGGTCCGAGGAACTACGGTCATTAGTTTCGTCTATTTATGGTGTTAAATGGTACGATACATTTTATACTTCTTCTGACTGATTGTAGTGTATTGTTTTTTTAAATGTGACAAATGTCTTTTAAATGTTGAGTATTTTAGAAAATTTCTTTTGAAGGGTAAGGGGATAATTACAATCGGTGTTAAACTTTTTACCATTGAGGGTTTCGTTCTCTTAAGGTTTTTTTTAGATGAAGACGAAATAACTGATGCGGTTTCGGAAACATTCCTAGTTTTGTTTGACACCTTTTAAGAATTTCTCTACCCTTATGGTCTGGTGGAATGGACGGGGGACTCTTTATACATACATCCAGTTCTTCGTTGTCAATCTTAACCTGTACCTTATGGTCTGACCTAGGTTTAGTCCTTTCCTTATACAGTTCCGACGTATAACATTGGGACAAATAAATTGAAAATACGTCTGATGTAGTACCCTTTACGGTCCGACCTACTTCGTGTTCGACCTTAGTTCTAACGACCCTCTTTATAGTTATTTGAGTCTATGTGTCTCCTGTACTGGGAATACCGTCTTTCACTTCTTCTTGATCTCGGACAACTTCTTTCACTTTCTCCTCTCACTTTTTCGACCGAATTTTGAGTTGTAAGTTTTTTGTTTCTAGTACCGTAGACCAGGATAGTGAAGTACCGTTTATCTACCCCTTTGTTACCTTTGTCACTGTCTGAAATAAAAAAACCCGAGGTTTTAGTGACGTCTACCACTGACATCGGTACTTTAATTTTCTGCGAACGAGGAACTTTCTTTTCGATACTGTTTGGATCTGTCGTATAATCTTTCGTCTCTGTAATGAAATGGTTGTTTCCAGGTGGATCAGTCTTCACACCAAAAAGGTCATCAGTACATAACTAGACTCTCAACCTGATATTTCTTTCGACTCGTGGTTCCTTAACAACGAAAACTTGACACAACCTCTTCTGAGAACTCTCAGGGAACCTGACGTTCCTCTGTGTTGGTCAGGTAGGATTTCCTTTAGTCAGGACTTACAAGTAACCTTCCTGACTACGACTTCGACTTTGAGGTTATGAAACCGGTGGACTACCCTTTTTGACTGGATAACCTTTTCTGTGACTACGACCCTTTCTAACTTCCGCCCTCCTTTTCCCCTGTTGTCTCCTACTCTACCAACCTACCGTAGTGACTGTGTTACCTGGACTCAGACTCATCTGAGATCTTCAACCACTACCTGTCCCTTCGGACCGTACGACGTCAGGTACCCCAGTGTTTCTCAGACCGTACTGACTCACTGACTTGACTTGGCTTGAGGGTTCTTTGATGTCAGTAAGTAAGTGGATGTCTCAATTCATTCAGTTCTTTTACCTTTCAATATTGTATAAAAGAGGATTTGAATTCAAGTCATATAACTGTGAACTTTTACTTTATTAAATTAACTATTTAGTCCAATACTGTTCTTTCCAGTAGTGTGTTAATGAGATTCATGAACCTTCTCTTCTCATGTTGGTCTCCTATGGGACAAGACCCATACTAATCTATTAAACGGAATATTTTAGTAAATAGTGTTGGACCTCATGTATTTACAGTGTTAGTTTCCCTACACTGGTTTGAACGTAGAAGTTTATCTAACTTTCATCCTTTACTACTCGAAGATACAGTTATTTTATATTTTCTATATATACTTAAAAGATACTCTTCATTGATTCCTATTCACTGACGATCGTCCTTGAATATTATCTTTATTATTATTATTGTATTATTATCTTTGTTATTTTGTGAAAAGAATTGAAAAATTCTGAAAAAAGGTGGTTTGAAGGTGAATTAAGAGAAGAGTATGATAACCCTATCTAAACACTAGAAAGGTGAAAAATCAGAGAAACTACGGAAAAAAGGTCTAAGATTATATCGTGTAAGGTTATTGGTAAAAAATTTTACGTGTCAGTAAAACTGTGTAACTTTATTATACTTCCAAGTTTAAAAAATAGTAATTCATATAAGACGTAGAGTAACAAGTTAATCGAAGCGAGTCTTACTTTGCGTACATTCAGAGAAGATCAGTGAGGTATGAAGTTAATTCAGTCGGGGTTTTTCTGACCAAGAAGGAATTGGGCACGAAGGTCTAATGGTCAGAAGGTATGACTAAGTGATAAAGAGACGGGTGAAGAGTCCCAGTCGACCGATCTAATTTTACCCAAACGGAGTCGGGTGACAGTTACATTAAACCTTATGACGAAGATTAGGGTTGGTGTGGTTTTCGGACGACGTCGGGACTTTTTACGTGGTGAGTCTAGAGAACGATTCCGTTTGTATTATCTGTCTACCGGGATTCACTACGAAAGACTTAGATGGTGGGCCGAGGACGACTCTGAGGTTAAGGGTGACCAACGGGGTTCGTTACTGACTCGTACCCCTATGACTCCGGTTGGGTTCGAAAGAACATTGACGACGTCAGACTCTGAGAAGGATTCATTGAGAAGAAGGAAAGGAGAAAAAAGTGTAACGTGACACTAGACTGTTAGGAGAGGTGGTGGAGATCCGAAGGAGAGGAAAAAGAAAATGTTCACAAGCGGGGTTATTTAGAGAACTTGTAAATTATATATTACGGTAAAACTGTAGATAAAGATCTCTTGAGTAAGATTACGTGGAGGTCGAGGTGTCGGTCGGGTAGAGAGAGTCGGTGTGAGTCAGGTCACCCAGGTTGTAATTGGATCATACTTGAGAGTCTCAAAGAATAACGGTTCAGCAATACTGTGATCCTTAAACGAGTGTACTCCATGGAAGTGATTTTATTCACAGATCGACCACCGAGTCTGTCATTTCGTAGACGGATATTACACCCTCTGGGCCCAAACTAGGGACCCAGTCCTTCTAGGAGACCTTTTCCTTTACCGTTGGGTGAGGTCATGAGAACGGACCTTTGAGGGTACCTGCCTCCTCGTACCATACGCTGTCAAGTACCCCAGTGTTTCTCAACCTGTGCTGACTCGCTGAAGGAGAGTAAGAGTTAGAGTCATCTATGAGTCACTTGTAGTCATGATAAACCAACGGGGGTTTGGACGTACCTAATTACTCTAAGAGTCCTTTTCTTGACTTTAAATGAGTTCCTTGTATTTAACTGTTCCTTGCATTAACTTGTGTTTAACTGGTGTGTAACATATAGATTGTGACACGATCTACACTTTTTAAACTTCAAGTCATTCTATACCAACGACAGAAGTTCCTTGGGGACCGGATGAACATTATTTTGAGTCGGAAATCATGGTATCTCAAACTTTTCGTTAAATTCTATAAAAAGGAGTGAATACGGAGTGTTTAGGGAAATACATACCTATATCCTCTAACCTCTAATTATTTAGAATAAAAATAGAACGTCGACTCTTTAACTCGTGAATGGTACACAACCTAAGATAGCATCCATGACCCTATCCTGTTTTCTCTATTATTAAGAACGGGAGTACCTAGAACTTAAGACACACCACGAGTGTATTAGCCTAATGAACTCGACCCGGAGTTTGTGTTGAGAGGAATATTGTTGTTCCCATTGAGAGGTTTATAAGGAAATTCGTTTTCTTTGTAATGTTTCCTCATGTACGATTATCCTAAGGTAAATATATTCAAAATCCTCAACCGGTTGATTAGATACCACTATCTTTAGTCTTGACAGTAAAGGAGTCGTCCTCTCTCACCTACCTCTAACTGACCTTTTCCCGTGTACCCTTGTAAGACCTTATTGTCGTTATAAGAATTAAAACTAACCCCACTACAAATGGATCCATATGTGTAAATAGTCTTAGGTAGTTTGGGGTGTGAACTCTAGACACGTAAAATGGTGAACTGTAATAATAGTTAGTTTTTTCTTATTAAAGTATTTAGGGAAGGAAATGGTGGTCAAAGAGAAAGATATGACTCTGAAGTTGTCGAAGAGTGGATAAAAAAAAAGGGACTGTCTATTCTGTCTTCATCTTCAACAAGTCGGAAGAAAGATCGTACATAATCGAACGGATATAAGGGTATTAGATTTTCCGTCTACTAAAATGAAAACAACTAGTAGAACATGACTTAAGTCGAAATTTGGTGGGAATGGGAAAGGATGTAAAATTAAAACAGGGATGGGTAAAAGAGTTCAAAGTAAACAACATCAGAGATCGGAAAGATTGGAAACAAAGTAAAAAGAAATTAAGACAGGAAAATAAGGTAAATTACGTCTGTACGAACGAATCATAGTATTAAGTTACACGTTAATTGTAACTAAATAAATCCAAAGATGAGAAAGGTGAGGTTACCACTATAAAGCAATACAGATCGACAAAGATGAGTCAACTAGTATGAGTCTAAGAGGAAGAACGTTAGATGTAAGGTTCATTTGTTAAAGAGACGAAAATACTAAGGTTCTATGTGTCAATTCCAGGGGTGAGGAAGGTCCAATATTCAGACAATAAAAATAATCAAACTTTATTCTAGTCTTACCATAAAGTGAGTTATACGTGTTAAATAAAAGTATTTGTTTTAAACATTATCTATGAGGTGAAAATTGTCTTATTGAGAAGGTGGTTGACAGGATTGTCAACTACGAGGACGAAGAATTGGTATAGGACGGAGTTTCCGTGGTAATAAGTGTAGAAGGTTGACGTGTTCTCACGACCTTACATGTAGGAGTATGTTTATGTTGAAAACAAAGAGAAAGGAAGACACCTCTCTCTTATGCGGTTACAAGTACCATCCCATCAGAAGAATTATGAGGTAAAGAAATTAAAGAGAATTTCTTAGAAAACATTTTTCTTTTTCAATCTTTGACCTCTTCCTTTACCGTTGGGTCAGGTCATAAGAACGGACCTCTTAGAGTACCTGCCTCCTCGGACCACCCGATATCAGGTGTCCCAGCTCTATATATATATATAAACATACTTGACAAATTTAAAACCTATAATTGGGTCATAATAAGTAAAGTCGATGTTTAAAAAAGGGTAAGTCATATAGAAGTAAAACAGTTTACAAAGAAAGTGACACACTTACGAAAATTAAGTCAGGATAAACAAATGAAGACGAAAATAAGGAAACGGAAACCTATATTTAAGTTTTGATATAACGGCATAAATACACTTTTTTTTTTTCTTTTTCAATCTTTCCTTGTTTATAAATGAGTTCTTGTTTATTTAAGTAGTATAATAGTAAGTGGGAAGAAGTTACTATACAGTTTTAGTATAAAGGAATAAATAAAATTTTAAACAGATAAACATTTATATATATACTATCTTGTTTATCACAATTTTCAAATTTACTTAATGTGTTCAAGATTTGGTTTGTTCAATTCATATTAAAACTTGACGTATCGAAACTGGGAAAACGTATTTTTAAACTGCATGTTATCTATATCTTTTATAAAGATTTGTAAAACTTTATTTTAGAGGAAAATTCAATTTTAAGTCATTCTAATTGATTATTAGTTGTAGATCTTTGTGTGTATATATATAGGGGTGTACGTGTGTACATATATGTATATAAGAATCGAAAGGAAGGTGGCAAACCTTTCTACCTCCCCTTCTTTGGTAATGTTTTTTTCTTTTACAATAATCATGACAACTCACTATTTCATCTCAGGGGTATCTTACGTTGTTTTGTCAAGTAAAGGAAAAGAAAGTCAGGGGAATAATCAAGTACGGTACAGATGAAATTTTCAAAAACAACAGGGACATGAAGGGGCTCCAGGACCGAAAGTCTGTTCTTTACATATATACGATACATCTCCTGTCATCGATATTTTGGAGATTGGGGGAACAGAAGATCCGATAGTATTTCACCCACTGAATTTGTTGTTTATAAATAAAAGAGTATTAAGACCTTCGACTCTTCAGTTTTTTATTCTAAGATCATAACAGTCCGAAAACCACTCCCGGGAGAAGGACCGAACGTCTACCGACGGAAGAGTGACATGGGAGTGTCTTTACTCTCTCATTTGAGACTACAGACAAGGAGAAGAAGTTTCTAGTGATTAGGGTAGTACACCCGAAGGTGGGAGTACTGGAGTAGATTTGAGTTAATGGAGGGTTTCCGGAATAGAGAATTATAGTAGTGTGACCTCCAGTCTCGAAGTTGTATACTTAAGACCCCTCTTTTATTAGTAATTAAAGTATTATGGGGAGTCATGGAGATCTTTAGATCGTTGTCAAATCGATACTTTGTGTCCAAAGAGAATGTGATTGTTGGAGAATGTCGAGATGAATGACAAGAAGAGTGGGGTAACCTATAAGTTATTTACGAGAAGTTTATGTGAGACAGGAAGGGGTTGGACGAGACACGGGACCTCTAGTCGAAAGACCTGACGTGGATCACACAGGGTGGAAGACGGACGATCGACCCAAATCGGTCAACCGCCGTGGACGTCATCTAGTTTTCTACCCTCTTAATTGGACCGAAAATAAGTGAGTTTTACGTGGTTTTTGACATAAACAGAAGGTTTCCAGTATGACAGTCCGCAGAAGACCTAAGACCGGTAGCCAGGAAGAGGGACGGGAAGTCCGGACTCAAACCGTTACCAGACGTGACAACAACCGTCTAGAAATGAGTAGAACGTGGGAACCTTCATCAGACAGTACGAGAGGAATTATTGGGATGGGTAAAGGAAGGTCTTAAGATTGATGTGTGTCTAAGGGACAGAGGGAAGAGGTAGAGTTGTTTCTAGGGGAGGATAATCGAATTAAAAAGTACTCGGACCTGGGGTCTCCCTCATTCCATTCACGGTTTAGTGTTTTTCCCAGTTTCCGTCCTTTTGAGGTAAAACGGTGTACTTCCTGACTTAACATACTCACTGTTTAGGTTCAGTTTGATGATTGTCTCTGGATATATACCTGCCTGCAACAGTCCTCAAATTTTGACTGGTATAAACCAAACTTTTCTACTTTTAAGATGGGAGTCAATTTCGAAACGAGGAGTCGACGGTTTAGTTTGTAACGTTATATGAGTGGTCGGACGTTGTGAAAATGTAAATTTACATTGGTGAAAAGACTTTAAAACGGGCGATATTAAATCCGTATTCCTCTCAAAGGAAAATTGAACTATTATAAAATTTTAAAAAGGTCATAAAACTGTTTTTCTGGGATTCTTTATTACTTTTAGTAAAACTCTCCTTTTCTAGTTCCCGGAAGAGTCTTCCAGAATTTTCGTCCGAACCAAGTGTAATGTGACCATAGTAACTCCTCGTAGAAGACCCTACTGAAGGTCTTCGTCTTACACGAGTCTAACCTGTCAACGGTGAGACAAATAAGGGAGGGGGAGGGGGTTGAGGTCTAAAAAGTCTATTTTAGTTCCGGTTTTAATTATATTACTTCTTTCATTCAATACTTTTGTTTCAGACGCGTCATCCTTTAATGGGATGGAACCTGGTATCGTTATAAGAAGTGAAATAAGAAAAAAAAAAAAAAAAGAGTTATGGGGTACTTTTTGAAACCTTTTTATATATGTAGGGAAACCAAAAGGGTCCACCGAGTCACCCATTTCTGGGACAGACGTTACGTCCTCTGCGTCCTCAATACCCAAGTTAAGGACCCAACACTTATAGGGGACGTCCTCCTGTGTCTTTGGGTGAGGTCATAAGAACGTACCTCTTAGGGTACCTGTCTCCTCGAACCGTCTGATGTCAAGTACCCCAGTGTTTCTCAGCCTGTGCTGACTTCGCTGACTTCTACGTGTGTACGTAGGGAAACATTCAAAGAGTCTACTGTGTATTTTTAAAAAAAATGGTGTCAAATTTATCGAGGTTTCTTACGTTAAAGATCTTATAATATTTATGATAATATTTATAATATTTATTTAATATTTATATATTTATTTATAATATTTATTTAATGACAAAATTTCATCAGTTACCCTATATCCATAATAGTTAAACTATGGTAGTAGATAAAATAATTATTAACTCGTTTATGTACTGTTTGAAAAGAAATTAATATTTTTTAAACAGAACCAGGAAAAGGAAGAGTTTTACTAATAAAGTACTCCGAAGGGAAAGTCGTAGATGTCTTATACTAAAATTTCATTATAAAATAGACGAGTTTTTATGTAAACTGGTGAAATCGTATGAAGAAATAATATATTTGTATAGATATTTAATGTTGACTAAAAATAACGGACATTAATATTTGTAGATTCTTAATATGTAAAGGAAGACCTCACTCCATAACAATATTGGTAGTCATCACATTTTATTATTATTAATGATAATTTTTATAATCAACATTTATTGACTTGTTCTGTTATGTTTATACAGTGTGTAAAACCACTCCTTAATGATTTGTGTTTTTCTTTTTATATAACCTTTACAAATAGAAATATTCTACTTAATCCCCATCACGAATACCGAGGAACTAACTTCTTCTGAAACAATTTTGGTTATGAAACTTAAACATGGAAGGGGTGAGAGATGGGGTCTCCGAAAATGTCGTGACTCGTCTCGTCATACCATTCAAGTTCCACCTACTCGGTAGACGTAAAGAAGCTATATTTTACCTTTTCTTCGTTGAAATTTTTCCCTTCTCCCTTTCCTTTTATTGTCTACTCAATAGTCCGTTTAACTAAAAAAATCTCACGTATACCTTCAGTTTTGTTTACCTTTTGACTAAGGGAATTTTGGTGAAAACGAGTGTATGGGGAGTAATTCGGAGGTTTACGAGGGGTCATCTTAGATACCTATACCAAGGTAGACATGTTGACTCTCCCACTCTTTTGAAGGGTGTCTTGAGATACTTTGTCGTCGTGTCCCGAGGACACGTTGTGGGAGTGGAGGTATCCCATAGTCGGATTAGGAAAGTAGAATCCCTACGATGCCATGAATTAGTAGTTCGAGAATTCGATACTTAAATTTTTAATTAAACCGTTTCAGGATTAATGGGTTATGAACTACTTTACATATAAAACACCTGTAACCAAGTAAATGTAAGAAAATCGAAATTCTGAAGTAAATTTAATCGGATCCTTTTGACTCGTTAGTTGCTTGTTTATGAATCACCCACATTTGGTGTGCAAGTTGAAACATAATTCAGTACTTTTCCAGAGTTTGTTTTTCATATCTATAATAGGACTCTCATCCTCAGAAGAACCTCTTTTATTGGTCTTTTCTATACTAATTATTCCGTTATATGATATTGTTGTGTCATGTATTTATATTAAATTACGTCGTTGTTATTTATGTGATATTGAATTAACGGTGTACTCTTCAAGTCCCCTTTCTGTATTAATACCTTTCCCTTAATGTACTTTACTTGTTTCTTGAGAGTGTCATCTCTCTGATATAGTCAAGTCAAGTCAAGTCAAGTCAAAGAGTCAGTACAGACTGAGAAACACTGGGGTACTTAGCGTCGTGAGGTCCGGAGGGACAGGTAGTGATAGAGGGCCTCAAGTGAGTCTGAGTACAGGTAACTCAGTCACTACGGTAGGTCGGTAGAGTAGGAGACAGTAGGGGAAGAGGAGGACGGGGGTTAGGGAAGGTCGTAGTCTCAGAAAAGGTTGTTCAGTTGAGAATCGTCCTCCACCGGATTCATGACCTTAAAGTCGAAGTCGTAGTAAGGAAGGTTTCTATAGGATCCCGACTAGAGGAAATCTTACCTGACCAACCTAGAGGGACGTCAGGTTCCCTGAGAGTTCTCAGAAGAGGTTGTGGTGTCAAGTTTTCGTAGTTAAGAAGTCCCGAGTCGAAAGAAGTGTCAGGTTGGGAGTGCAGGTATGTACTGGTGACCTTTTAGGTATCGGAACTGATCTACCTGGAATCAGTCGTTTCATTACAGAGACGAAAACTTATACGATAGATCCAACCAGTATTGAAAAGAAGGTTCCGCGTTCGCAGAAAATTAAAGTACCGACGTCAGTGGTAGACGTCACTAAAACCTCGGGTGGTTTTATTTCAGACTGTGACAAAGGTGACAAAGGGGTAGATAAAGGGTACTTCACTACCCTGGCCTACGGTACTAGAAGTAAAAGACTTCCAACTCGAAATTCGGTTGAAAAAGTGAAAGGAGAAAGTGAAAGTAGTTCTCCGAAAAATCAAGGAGAAGTGAAAGACGGTATTCCCACCACAGTAGACGTATAGACTCCAATAGCTATAAAGAGGGCCGTTAGAACTAAGGTCGAACACGAAGAAGGTCGGGTCGTAAAGAGTACTACATAAGACGTATATTCAATTTATTCGTCCCACTGTTATACGTCGGAACTTTATGAGGAAAAGGATAAACCTTGGTCAGACAACAAGGTACAGGTCAAGATTGACAACGAAGGACTGGACGTATATCCAAAGAGTTCTCCGTCCAATCCACTAGACTATAAGGGTAGAGAAAGTCTTAAAAGGTGTCAAATAACACTAGGTGTATCAGTTTCCGAAACCGTATCAGTTATTTCATCTTTATCTACAAAAAGACCTTGAGAGAACGAAAAAGGTACTAGGTCGTCTACAACCTCTCTGATATATCCCTATTTTAATAAGTTTAAACTTAAAGTCTTCAGGTACTGACGGGGACTTCCCGTATATATGACTGATCGGAAGACCCGTTTTTACTTTAGATATCAGTCGATAGTCTTTTTACGTTTAGTTACTCACGATACCAGGTCTACAAATACAGGGGACTTTTAAGTATATAACTTTAGGATCACAAGTTACACTACCATAGTCCACTCCGAATTCTGACGGGACCACCGAGTCTACCATTTCACAGACAGATGTTACGCCCTCTGGGCCCAAGTTAGGGACCCAGCCCTTCTAGACGACCTCTTCCTTTACCGTTAGGTGAGGTCATAATAACGGACCTTTTCGGGTACCTGTCTCCTCGGACCATCCGATGTCAGGTACCGTAGAGTTTCTCAGCCTGTACTGACTTGCTGAAGTGAAGTGAATGAATCCAGTATTCCCACCTCACGAGTACTTGTCCTCACGAACATACTTTCTGGGGTCTCTCGAGGAATCGGGGAAGGTGGTACCCTTTCGTCTCGTTTTCTGTCGACAGATACTTGGTCTTTTGGGAGTTAATTGTGGTAGACGGTCGTGGTACTAGGACTTGAAGAGTCCGAGGTCTTTGTACTCTTTATTTACGAACAACAAATATTCAGTAGTCACAAAGTCGAGTCCATAAAACAATACCGTCGGGTTCTTCTGATTTTTCATCACTCTATGATGGGTGGTAGGTGATCCGATTGATATGAGTCTTTCCCATTTGTATATTGTTTACAACTATTCTTACATCTCTTTGACTTTGTGAGTGTGTGACGACCACTTTTACATTTTACCACGTCGGTGAGACTTTTTCAAACCGTCAAGGAGTTTTCTTGTTTGTATCTCAATGTTATCACTAAGACGACGACGATTCAACGAAGTCAACACAGACTGAGACACGCTGGGGTCTCTGTCGTCGGGTGGTCCGAGGGGGTAGGGACCCTAAGAGGTCCGTTCTTGTGACTTCATCCAACGGTAAAGGAAGAGGTTATTCTAGGTCCTTAAGGAGGGGATACATATCTACTTTCTTTTTACTTTTATACAAAGATGTTTTTGAACATGGGTTTATAAGTATCATCGTAATAAGTAATATTGGTTTTTCACTTTTTGTTGGGTCTATAGGTAGTTGACTATTTATTTATTATAACGATGTTTCCTTATAGTAAGTCGTTATTTTTCCTCATAATACTATATACTACACTGTACCTATTGAAACCTTTGTACCATTTAATTCGGTCACTGTCTTCTGGTGTAATATATTTAATAAAATATACTTTACGGGTCTTATCCGTTTATATGTCTCTGTCTGTTATCTGGTATGAACGTATCTCGACCCTTCTACCTCCTTAACCCCTATTCTCGATTTCACATTTGTCATAGAAAACCCCAATACTTTTACAAGATTTTAACTAACACCACTATCAACATGCTACGACACATATATGGTTTTTGGTGACTTAATATGTGAAATTTAAACATTTAACATACCATACACTTAATATCGAGTTATTTCGACAATACATTTTTTCCTTTGGATTTTTATGCAGATTTAAAAAAGGTCACCGAAGATAGAAGATAAACCTGGTAAGAGGGTTCAGTATGTTTCATGTACATGAAGAAAGATGATAAAATCACGTCACAAAAGACTCCGTGAAATCTTTATAAACCTAACTTGGACGTCGGTACACCCACCGGGAAAGGGAGGGACACGAGTCCCAGTTGTGTGGGGGGAACCTCTTCGTACTCGGTGAGGGTAACTCGACTTTGTAACAGGTGGACAAAACGGAAGAAGGGAAACAACAACTTATTGATCGTTACGGAACTGATAATTCGACATTTACAAAGTCATAATTGAGGTCGAAAGAGTATGATAGTCAACTTCATCCTCCACCTCTTATTAGGATTTGTTATCAACCCGGTACTAAATAAAAAGTAAATGGAAACTTTATTAAATACACGAAATATAGTGTCTAACTTTAATAATTAATGTAAAACCTAAGTTATAATCGTAAGGGTCTCGTATAATGAGAGTGACTTCTCTTCCAACTACCTTTTGATAGACTCCATAAAAATCAAAAGTCTCTTTTCGTTGACGTCTTGACTTGTAAGTAAAATCTTATTGATATTTTATACATTACGTATCCGTTTATTATTTTTCAATCATTAAAAATAGGAAATCGACGAAGGTTTTAATATTAGTTGTAGAATGAATACAGATTTTATTTCGTTTCGTATAGTATGATTGTTTGTGTAGAATTTATAAAATGATTTTCAAAGGAAAGTTTAGTCACAGAATAGAGTTCAGGCCCTCTAATTGTTCGTTAATTGTCTCGATTAATTAATGGGTAGGTACTTGGATTTTTCCTGTCCTTTTCGGTCTGTGTAATTTTTTTTTTTAGAATTTGGTTTTACGTTCTCTGAACTCAAATGTAGGACTTGGATTGTAAATTATTGGTACCGTTGAAACAGTTTTGATACTTGAAGAGACTCGGAGACAAAGAAACAGAGATTATACCGTATTATTTCTAACGGTACGGAAAGAGTGTCGTGTCAAGAATCTTCGTTTATATTTTCACAAACCTCTTTTATATTTTCTATGTATGTTATAATTCTTAATATTCGAACCACTCTTTTAACCTGGAATAAGTGATACTTCAGTGGAGAAGAGGTAAACTAATGAAAGAATAGACGTTCGTAACTAGGGGAATCCACTCATTTCACATAACTCATCGAAAAGACCATTTTCATTTCAATTTGTTAAAGAGACCGTAAAACAAAGTAAGAATATAGTAGGCAAAAGTTATTTCTTAGGTTCCTATTTTCTCTAGCTCATTGTTTCAATGTGTCTACCACTAAAATCTTTGTCCTTAATTTTGAGACTTGAGTATAAAAGAGATAATATAATATGAAACCACCCCCCTTCCCCATCTGAGAGGAAAGGAACTTGAGGACTTGTTAAGAGTAGGGAAATTTGGTTGGTTTCATGTCACAGGTGACAGATATCAGGTCCTTGAAGTTTCCATTCTACTAGACTTCTGACAATAGTTCAAACCTAGTATTATCCAGTGTTAAAAGGATACTGTTAGAGACAGACACAACCAACAGAAAAATATTAATAGTTGTCACGGGAGGAACATGAGAACTTTTGTAAAACCAAACCTGGACTGTATGACGACGACGACGACGACGACGACGACGATTCAACGAAATCAGCACAGGTTGAGACACGTTGGGGTATCTGCCGTCGGGTGGTCCGAGGAGACAGGAACCCTAAGAGGTCCGTTCTTATGACCTCATCCAACGGTAAAGGAAGAGGGAACTGTATGATTGTGACAGAAATGTGGTACTTACAATCAGTCTTAGTAGTTAATCTTAATCTAGTCATAAAGAGTTAACAGTAGTAATCTGTAGTCTTAACATCGAAACATTACGCGATGTCCAAATGTATAAAAAAGTTCAACATACTTCAATTCGATTTTCCCTTATATATACAGACTCCTTCTATTTTTGGTCCACTCGTTGATGTGACTTCTCTTTTGTCTCTGCTCTTTAACTCTTCAGTAATTGTACATTACTTCTTTACACTATGACTTACACAGTTGTATAAGTTTCGTTTTATTGAGTCAGTGAGTATTCTTCTATAAAATTTTCTGTCAAACCATTTTCGTTATATAGAGGGGATTGTGAACTATAATAAGGAAGTGCCTTTCGTTCATGTCACTTATTCTTACGTAGGGGATGTCCCTGATCCAATTAATAAAAGTAGGAACACACAAGGACTCATATACCAAAGGTCGATAAGTAGGGAACCTTTCTTGTAATCACAGTTTGGTCATGAACCGAACAAAAAGTAGATGGAGGACTAAAATTTTATTAGTGTTTCTAGACAGTGGAAAATGAGAACTACAACGTTGGAATTATAAAAGAAGATGAGAACAACTTAATAGATTAAGAATATAACAAAAACGATAAATTTAAGTTTCAACATCTTCGCGTACCATTCCTACACCTCGTTAATCTCGAGAGTAAATGACGACCACCCTCATAAACAGTTACAAGTCAGTCAGTCAGTACAGGTAGAGAAACGTTGGGACACCTGACGTCGTACGGTCCGAAGGGACAGGAAGTGGTGGAGGGTCTCGAACGAGTTTGAGTATAGGTAACTCAGCTACTACGGTAGGTCGGTAGAATAGGACAACAGGGGAAGAGAAAGACGGAAGTTAGGAAGGGTCGTAGTCCCCGAAAAGATTACTCAAGCGTAAAAACGTATTCCACCAGTTTCATAACCTCGAAGTCGAAGTCGTAGTCAGGAACGTTACTTATAAGTCCTGACTAAAGGAAATCCTAACTAACCAAACTAGAGAAACGTCAGGTTCCCTGAGAGTTCTCAGAAGAGGTTGTGGTGTCTGGTTTTCGTAGTTAAGAAGTCGCGAGTCGGAAGAATCTTGTTAGTGAAATATTTTAACTGACATCAACGGTATGATATGTAGAGGTTGTGAATAAATAACGACGTACAAACATCGAAAATTGAGGTAAATAAGTAAAGTAGGTGAGGGGTAGAAGAAAGTGTTGGTAGTTAGACAAGAGACATAGATACTCAAGAGAAATAAAAAGAATCTAAAGTGTAAATTCACTCTAGTATGTCATAAACATATTAAATAAAGTGAATTTCAATATAGGAGTTTGAAGTGGGTACAAAACGGTTACCGTCTTAAAAAAAAAGAAAATACCCACTCATTATAAGGTGATACACCTAGTGTTATTTGACACCTTTTAAGACTCTCTCTACCCTTATAGTCTGGTGGACTGGACGGAGAACTCTTTAGACATACGTCCAGTCCTTCGTTGTCAATCTTGACCTGTACCTTGTTGTCTGACCAAGGTTTATTCTTTTCCTCACGCAGTTCCGACATATAACAGTGGGACGAATAAATTGAATATACGTCTCATGTAGTACTCTTTGCGACCTGACCTTCTTCGTGTTCGACCTTAGTTCTAACGACCCTCTTTATAGCTATTGGAGTCTATACGTCTACTGTGGTGGGAATACCGTCTTTCACTTCTCCTTGATTTTTCGGTGAACTATTTTCACTTTCTCCTCTCACTTTTTCAATCGAATTTCGAGTTGTAAGTCTTTTGCTTCTAGTACCGTAGACCAGGGTAGTGAAGTGCCCTTTATCTACCCCTTGGTCACCTTTGTCACAGTCTGAAATAAAAACCCCCCGAGGTTTTTGTGACGTCTACCACTAACGTCGGTACTTTAATTTTCTGCGAATGCGGAACCTTCTTTTAAATACTGGTTGGATCTATCGTATAAGTTTTCGTCTCTGTAATGAAACGACTGATTCCAGGTAGATCAGTTCCGATACCAAAAAGGACGCCAGTACATACCTACACTCTCAACCTGACACTTCTTCCGACTCGCGACTTCTTAACTACGAAAACTTGACACCATAACCTCTTCTGAGAACTCTCAGGGAACCTGACGTTCCTCTAGGTTGGTCAGGTAAGATTTCCTCTAGTCGGGACCCTAAAGAAACCTTCCTTACTACGATTTCGACTTTGAGGTCATGAAACCGGTGGAGTACGCTTCTCAACTGAGTAACCTTTTCCCAGACTACGACCTTCCCTAACCCCCGTCCTCCTCTTCCCCTGCTGTCTCCTACTCTACCGACCTACCGTAGTGCCTGAGATACCTGCACTCAGACTCACTTGAGGTCCTCAACCACTACCTGTCCCTCCGGACCGTACGACCCTAAGTACCCCAGCGTTACTCAGCCTGTGCTGACTCGATGACTTGACTTGACTTGACTTGTAAGGTGACATATATAGACGTTGTTAAAAAATTAGGTAAGTAGACAACTACCCAATAATCCAACAAAAGGTACAGTACCGATAAAATTTATTACGACGTCACTTGTACCCCTACGACTATAGAAAAGTTCAATCACAAAAACAAAGGAAGTCTATTTATTGGACTTAAGTTAACGACCTAGTATACCATCAAGGTGTAATTTTCTAGGAAACCGACACACACCATTTTCGTTAAAGACCCTCTTCTTACCTAAGTTTTAATTTGTACCTTGGATAACGCTACCAAGTCCATTCTGTATTTGAATCTAGTCCCTTCCCTTCACTTTTACCTTCTTCCGCTTTCGTAACCAAAACTTCTATCTTGATTATCTGAACTACCCCTTCATTCGTTACTTTCTTTACCTCTTTTATTTCGACTAAGTATTAAAACCCATGACTGGTTAACACATTACTCTTACAGATCTCCCAACCGTCATCTGTAGTTCCCGATTAATAAAATTATATATTCTACACTTTACAGTTTCAACAGTTTTCGTATATACTTAAAATTCGAACCTTCGTCCGTGTCGATCTCGATTTTTAAACCTTTAACAGAGACAAATATCGGTAATTTAACCTTACGGAGTATTGAACCAAAAGTTGGGACGAAATGAGTTATAAAATAGTCACTGAGATCTGTTTCCATATTCGTTTTAATGTCTCATTGTTTTCCTTCTTTTGTTGAGTTTCGTACTGTGTTAAATTATCCTTATTACATGAATAGGAGAATTTAAGTTTGGTAATTAATGAAGTATGATCGTCACACTGGATTGGTTTTATGTTTACTTATGTTTCTGAATCTCTAAAATTATAGATTATCCTAATTAGACTTAGTCGTGATCCTATCAGTTTTTTAGCTTGTCAGATCTCTAGTGATACTGTTTCCATTATATCATAAGAACTAAATAAGACATGAAAAGTCTGAGGTCTGGTTCACCATATGAAATTCACACCAAAAACTTTATACCTTGTCCAAGTCTCTTATTCTTTTAATATTCTTCGTAAACTTTTGTCATTGTGTACTTCTTATTGACTTCCTTTATCTTTAGACAAGGTGATCTTTTCTCTAAGTCACCTCTGTCCCCAAAAACAAATCTTTGATAAAAGTTTATAAGTATCCCTTCCATAAAGTGAGAAACAAAATCGATATCTCCTGTCTTCTACTATATCTCTATCTCTTTCTTTTTCCTCTCCCTTCTTCTTAAAATCCATCTATCTACTGGGGTCGTACATATTACTCCTTAAAAGATTGTTAGTTTAAATCCAACGAAATATTTCATTAAGTGGAAACGATCTATAAGGTCGTCTCGGACGTACAGTACATACTTCTAAACAAATACTCACTAGTAATTAGATCTTGGAGATTTCATGGAGAGTTGGGACTCTATAATAATTACTCATTCTGACACTGACCCCTTTTATTATAAAACCTTCCCTTCTTTCGTTCTTTCTCTTCTTTCTTTTCCCTTTCCCTCTTTTTTCCCTTTTATCGACAGTATCGTCGTGATGGATACCGTCCTTTTCTTTTTTTTTTTTGTTGTTCTTTTGTAATCTCTTTAAAATCTCTTTTATTCTATGTAACGTCCTCACACCTGAGATTTCATCCAAAATTATAGGGGTTTGTAAAGGAATGTGAATGTTTTTTAAATTGACTTAAAATTAGAAAAAAGATTTCCTGACAGATTGTGACTATTCTAATAGTCGTAGGATTTTTAAATTGACATAAAATTAGAAAAAAATATTTCCTGTCAGATCGTGACTAGTCGTAGGATTGAATTCGGATTGTTAACAAACAATGGAGAACGAATAAGATAATACGATGGAAAAATTACTTTTTCTGAACGTTATGTATGTACCACTTTAACCTATTCGAAAAGGTTCTACTATTTTATTATTGAGATCAAAAACCGAGTTTGTAAATCGATAAACACGAGATGAGGAAGTCTTTTATGAAACGAAAGTATCATTCTCAGAAATCTTGGTTCATTGAACTCATCGTACGGGAAATGTCGTTGTAAGACGTTTAAGATGATAAAGGTTTATTTCATCACACGTGAAAAAGTCCTGGTGTCACAAAATGATATATTCAAATAAAAGTCACTGAACAAATAGATTCTCGAAGGTTTCTGGTATTATATAAAATTTTCCTTTTTCCGTATGAATAATCATTTCACACACTAATATACTTATATATATTTGACTATTATTCACTGTTAGTCCTAAACTATAAGTAAATGATAAAAATTTCCCTTTTATCGGTGAGATGGATAGACCATTTATTGACAATAGTATAGGGTTTCACTCTACCACTGTATTTGTGTCTACAATATCCTTTGACACGTCTAAAGTTACTTCAAACAAAGAAGAAAACTCCAATCGTACTATTCTTTCAAGTCTACAAAGTTTTCCAACGATAGAAAAAAATTTCTTTTACGTTCGTAAATGATTTCAACGAAAACTTTATTATGTAAATTATTAATAAATTGCTCTCTTTTTAATGGAATAAGTCTGTGTGTTCTTACAGTTATCAGGATAACCATTGTATAAATTATTTCATTGAATTTATAGATGAAAACCTAAGTTAGGAGATAAGTTAGGTGATAACATTTATTCCTTGAATGTTCAATTATTCGTCAACCGTCCGTCACTCCGGGGTTGACTGGAAGTCGGAAGTCACCGGGTTTTTCTTACCTATGTCTGTGGATTTAACTGAATAAAATACAGGAATACATCATGTCTTTAGACGGAACGTCAAAGCACATTGGTTTCTTGTTTTTATCTATATGAAAATCATTTGGAAGACCTTTGTTTTAAGAAGGTTCTATAAATAATTATCCTTTTATATTAGATTTTTAAGAAGAGAGGTCGGGGGAACCGTTGGAGGGTCAGAAGGTAGACGAGGTACGTCAATCTAAGGGAAACGAGAACTCAGGGTCTACTGAGAGAGTTCGTAATTTCCAGTGGATTGTCTGTGGTTTTGTCATTAAATGTTCTTGGTCCACCTTCCTTAAGACATAAAAGCAGAAATAAAAAGATTACCTTTATATGTTATTCTAATTTTAAATAATTTTTGTTTTTGATTGTCTTTTTAGTTCGTTTGTTTTTTGAAGGGTATGAAAAAAGGGAACTGGTAACATTTAATTGACACGATAAAAATTTTTAACCGTAAATAAGATTTTCTTTCATCTTATTGTAAGAGTTTTTTTTCTAAATGATTTCTTTTGTTTCCGAAGTTTAACTCGATATTATAAAAAACAGGTTTTACTTTGGGATTTAATTCTTTTGTTGGAGATATAGAAAACATCGATCATTAAAATAGAACGTGTAAAGTCAACCATAAACTTTTTGTAAATTGAGACGTCGAAACGTCTTTATACAAGGTAAACTTACATCCCCTTTAACATGAATTATTCTCAAATTAAACTTTCAATCACAAGTGGTTGTGAATCACGGATAAAGTACAAGACCTTTCTATTTTATAGTTTCAGGACCCCTTTACAGTATAAATATGTTATGTCGTAAAGTCTTTAGTTACCCTATGAGTTTTCAAATTTGTCCTTGTAGGAAATGAATACCTTTTGTCCTATTTTATTTAGATTTTAATTAACAGTACGTAACAAGAATTACTCTTACCTTATTGGATAGGATAGTCGAGATTAGTACTTATGTCTGAAAAGTTCCCATATGGAAGAAGAAGTAAATAAAGATTATTGATTCATAAGGGTTTGTTTTCAATTAAGACCTTTAAGAACACATACTTTTCTCCAAGACCCGGTCTCCTCCATGACAAACTTTGTCGGTCTTCTAATTCGACCATAGTTAATGTTTGTTCTATGACATAGAATTATAATTTGATTTTTAAAGGGTCAAGTGACCATCTTCTGATTAAAATGGGTTTTACACTTGTTTCCTTGTTCACTATCTATTCTTTTTTTACTTGTTCGAAAGTAATTTACGATAGTTGAGAGACTGAAGTCAGGTGTTTTCAACTAATGACTTATTAAAATTATTGTCTGTAAAAATTTTAGATAAAGAAATTTGAAAAAACAGTCCTCCGACAGGATACATAACCCCTCCCCTACTAATCTCTCATTCCTACCTCTCCCCTCTTCTACTTTTCTATTTACTCATTTCTACCTCATCCCCGTCCTTCAATGTGTTCCTTCAAACACGTTTAGGGTGATACGTGTTTCTCTTACCGATCACTTTTTATAACGTCCAGAAAGGTTTAAAGAGTTTGAAACGGAACGACGGTCGTTCGTTTAGACCCTTCCCTACGAATTTCTTGAACCATTTGTTGGTGGATCGAGAAAGTGATTGTTTGGGTACCTGAAAATGTTTTCAATAAGTGAACGACTTCTTACATTTTTTAATGATTTTGAATCAGACTTCTACCTTAGTTCTTCAGAGGTTAAGAGTAAAAAGGTCGATATTAGTAAGTTTATCAGGACCGAAAACATTCCTTTCACATCCTCCGACGTTCCATATATCCCGGATCGTCAACGAAGAAAGACAAGAAAATTACTCTATATACATGTAGGAAGTTTATTATGGTTGTGATATGACTTTTAGACATTAAATTAATAACTATTACTCAAGACTTTTAACATGTCCCGTTTGTTTACAGGAATTCGAATTAAAAATTTTAGGGACCTCAAAGACTTTTTAACCATAATTTTAAGACTCTAAATTTGTACCCAAACATTTACTTACCGACCTCGAATTAAAAAGGGTAAGTGTACTTCTTGACAAAGTCGTTATAGAATATGTTACCAAGAGTCGGGTCATTTCCTCCCCTTCTCCACTAAAACAGGGGTCTCCTGTAAACCGTACTGACCCTTCATGGTAACCGTAGATCACCCATCTCCAGTTCCTGCAACTATTTATTAGACGTCACGTGTCCTGTCGGGAAGTGTTGTTTCTTATTAGATCAGGTTTTATATTTATCACAGTTCTAACTCTTTGGAACGGATTAGGTTTACGAAATTTATAATAATTCACATTTTAGTTCTTCAGTAATAAAAGTAATTTATGGTTAAACGTGTTTCCAGTAAACTTGTTTACGACAGATATCGTCGTACATTCGATATGCCCCACCCCCCCCCCTTCTGTATATTTCACTAGACCTTTTTTTACTTTTTTTGATTTCTCTTTTTATATACAAAAATAAATATTTTCATAAGTGTATGTTAAAAGTTCCTTGATCTTTTTATTAGAAAAAATCTGTGATAAGACTCCTTCCACTTTTTGTTTTACTAATATTTGATACGATGGGTATTTATGATTAGACAATAGTTCAACAATGAGAAGTTTACATAGGTGTTGGTAACCTTTTAGTCGGGAGAACATTACAGCGGAAACTATTGTCTTTTATTTACATGACTATACCCTAAGCAATATTTTTAAAAATCAAGGAACCCAATATCCCGTTAAAAATTTTTAATTTTTCTTAAATAACCTTTCATTGAGACACTGAACCCTCTAGGTTCTCACACGAGTCGGTAAATCGGGGATGGGTAGAGGAGAGGAAGACCCATCTTCAGGGTCAATCTCCTTTGTCCTATGATAAACGACACCATAGAGAAAGGACCATCTAGAGGGACAATCTCCTTTTGTCCTATGATAAACGACACCATTAGTGAGACCAAATTTGAAGAACTCTTGTGGTCATTGATTGTACATTCGTAAATGATTTTCCTATTTGTTTTAGTAAAAATATCGAGGAGAGTTTTTTACAATATATAATTTTACCACTTTACCTGTTCTTAAAGTAGTTTTATTCTTGGAAGTAACGTCTTGATAAATGTTATCGGTTCTGTACCTTCGTTGGATTTACAGGTGACTGTATACCTAATTTTTCTACACTCTATATTATATATATAATATAAACATACATAAATTATATATTATATATATTTTTCTACACTGTACACTATATATATATATATATATCACCTCATAATCAGTCGGAATTTTTTCTTATTTTATTACAGTAAACGTCGATGTACCTTCCTGGATTGTTAATAGTATGATACAGTCTATTTCTGTTTATATGCTATAGTGAATGTACGCCTTAGACTTTATTTTCTCTTTACTTGACTTTATTTATGTTTTGTCTTTGTCTAGAAGGTATCTTTTGTTCACAAATCAATGGTTTCTCCTTCTCCACTCCCTTCCTATTTAATCCTCTTACCCGAATTGTATATGTGTGACGATATGTACTTTGTCTATTGGGTGCCCCTAGGTGACGTATCGTGTACCTCCATATGAGTTATAAGACGTTAGTGGATATTCCTCTTTTTTTAGACTTTTTCATAAACTTAGTGACACGACATGTGGATTTTGGTTGTGCTGTGACATTTAGTTTATATAAAGTTAATTTTTTATTATTGAAACTTGTCTAGGTTTAGTACCCCCTCCACGAGTCGTTTATAAACATTTGTTTATCTGTTTACTTAACGAGAGAAAATTTAAGGTGTAAGTTATGTTGTATAGATCTACTTAGATCTACCCAAAAGTAAATCGAATTCAAAATCTCTGTCAAGAAGTATCTATGGAAAGTGAAATGTTCACTTAGATATTGGATTCGATAAGGTCATTTTGGTGTAAAAGCGGAAGGAAAACCGGAGGATAGGGACGGTGGACTTTTTTTTTTACTTAGTTAACACTATTGATGACGTTTTATAGAATAATTAGGGTGACCTGTACTTTACACTGGTCTCCTGTTCCTTCCTATTCCTTTCTTCAATTACGTTCTACTGGTCGGTGACGGATTCGGGTGAGATCGTACTACCCTTACTGAAAAAAGAAACCTACTTTGTAGAACTTTAGACCTTAAAATTCAGACTCCCTTTATTTAAACATGTTTTACAATAACGTGACATTCGAGAAGGAAAAGGGCCATTAACTATGTTACCTAAAGGAATTCCTAATTGTAAAAGATATTGCAAAAGATAAGTGAAGCTATTTGTCAACAAGTCGTTGTCAAGTTCTTTTTAGGGTTGAGAGTCTCAGTCCAGACGAAACCACTTACCTTCTCCAGCTCTTTATATCTTTTGGGTTATTCATCTTACAGATTCGATAGTAAGACCTTAATTAACTTGTAGCTATTTTAACCCTTTCTTTCATTTTTTATTCCCTTACCCACTCGTCTTGATGGAGACCCTCTCTTCCCCGTGTTTGACGTCCTCTAAGTTGGTGCATTGTGAGATGCCACATTGTCGTGACGGTAGGTACACACAATTAGCGAGTCAAGCCAGACTGTAAAACGTTGGGGTACCTGATATTGGGCGGTCCGAGGAAAAAGGCACCCTAAAAGGTCCGTTCTTATGATGTCACCCATCGGTAAGGGAAGTGTTCCTCTAGAAGGACTGGTCCCCAGCTTGGACCCAGAGGACGTAGTGCCCGTCTAAGAAATGACAGTCTCGGTGGTCCCTTCGGGAGGTACATTTAAAAAATAAATTGCTAATCCGATAACTCAAAACCGAGGTCTCATAAAAAGGTTACGTCTAGCTAGGACGACACAAAAAAAAAAAAAAAAAAAAAACCATTTAAAACAAATTTTTTTATCAGAAAAAGAAAGTCTTCATTAAGAAGTTTAAGTGAAGTGTGTTCCCCTAAATTGTATACGACTCTCAAGGTTTCCGTGACATAAGTCGTTATGGATAGTCTACGGATGACTCAGAATGCGAGACTCGTTCGACATCCGTTGGGGAGTCCAGACCCTGGGTAATAAAACGAAAACGTTTAAAAGTAATTGATGAAAAGGAGCAGAGTATAGAATTTAGGAAATACTTGTACGTTCGCGGAGGGAAGGTTTTCGTAAACACACTCATCAAGTGTCCGACCGAGTAGATGACGTTACACCGAAATACTATCACCAAACAAATGTACCAAGGATGTTCCATCACTTCTACACTCACGTAGAATCTCTTTAGACTTTAGAAAGTTGTCCTAGACTAGGTTTCCTTTTCATTCAATATTAACCCCCTCTCTCTCTCTCTTTAGTCAAGAGGGTAGTACCAGACTTCCATATGTGGACATCCCCGTCCTCCGAATCCATGGGTTAAGGTACAAGTCTTCACCGGAGAGGCCGTCTGAGTGGATGAGATACCCGGACCCTATTGACTTATCGACTTCGTGAACGTTCCAGGGGACCGTGAATGAACGTCCCCGCGGACCGTTAGTCCACACAATACCGAAGAATAGAGTACCACGTCGTCATTGTTACAACTTACTTTCACCTGAGACACATCCCTGAGGTATTCTCAAAATGAACCCAACGGAGTAAAGTAAGAGTGCGTTGTTGCGACACTTCGTCCGTCGGAACTGGGGCGAGGGTAAAATGTTCCTCCGTCGACTCCAAGGTTCTTCGAACCATGGAACGAGCTCTCGTGTGTCCATTTGCCGTCTCACGTTCTTTCTGGAAGAATGAGCTATGAGGATGCGAGAATTGGTGGTTCGACGGAGGGAGGTCACACAGATAAATAAACAGTTGTACGACCGAGAATCCGTGGGTCAAGACTCACAGCTCGTTGCACTGGGGTTTTAGGAAGGTCGGGGAGACACCCGCCTTAAACCTAGGAGTAGGGGCTCTGCGAAGCGGGTGGATTCGTCCGGCCCTAGACGGACTGACCCTGTATGGGGATTATGGAGAGGACCGGACGCCGGCCTGACCCTGGGTCGGTCCTTCTCCGCCGCCCCACACGCCCTGGCCTCGGTGGATCGGCCGACGCAAGCCGGGGGCGGGGAAGGGGGCCGGCGCCCCGCCCCTGATTCCAGCGCGCCCGGCCCATTGTCCTCGGTCGTCGCCCTTCGTCGGAGGCGGGCCCGGCGCGCCCCGTTCCGCTCCGCCCCGCCCCGGCCCGTGCTGCCCTTCCCCTTCGGCGCGCCCGGGCCTCGGCGCCGCGTGGTCGGGCCGACGTAGGTGGCGAGTGGTTCGCGGCGCTACCCCGACCTCTGGCTCTTCCGCCTACAGGTCGAGAAGTACCTGCTGCTGAGGATGTCAGCGGTGTCGTCGCAGCTAATGCGTCTGGGCCTGTTCAAACACCTGGGTCCGTCGCTGGCTCTAGGGGTGTCCGAGTTAAGCGTAGAGTTCCACTTCGGGTCCCGCCCGGGAGGGGACCCAACCTCCCGCAGGGTCCTGGGGGCGGTTCCGGACCCAACTCCCACGGAGGAGATGGGACGAGGCTGGGGTTGAGGGCGTGAACGGTGACCCAGTCGGAGCGTCCCAGACCCCGGGTCTAAGAGCGGCGCTCCGGCGGACGCATCGGTCCTTAAAAATTGGTTTAAGGACACGAGCGTGGCACTCGGATTCTCTTCCACCCCGTAGGGTCAGTTAGACAGAAAGAAATCATGAGGACCAAGGACCACTTCGTCCGACCTACTGTCAAGTCCTAGGGACTCAGAACAGAGGCGTCCACCCTAAGCTCCTACACTAACGTCTCGGTCACAGATGCGTGAGGAAACTGTTTCACACCTAGACGTCGGTACGAGAGAAACTTTACTCGTTTATGCACTAGATGTTCAAGGACTGCCACAAGGACCGATAAGGGAACCGAAAGCGACGCCCTTAAGAGAAACGGTGGGAGTCGACAGACGTATAGACCACTCTTCCCCGTGTGACCCTACCCGGTCGAAAGACTCTCCAGTCTTACAAGAAACGGTTGACGGGGGACGGGGGACGGGAGGGGAAGAAGGTCGACCCGTCTTCTTACACGTAGTAAAGGGTTGAATCATCGTCTTTGACCCTCTGGAACTTTCCGTCACACGAAGCTATCTAAACATCCATCCCAATCCTGAATTTTTGTCTTCTTTCATACAGGGAGACAGGAGCCCACACTAAGAGGGAGGTCACGATTCCGGGTCGACTAACACCTCCACCGCTAGACCTCCGGTGCGAAGGACGGCGTCTGACACGAGAGGATCCCGGGACAAAACTGAACACGGAGACCAAGACCCGTTCCGAGAATGAAGAAAGTAGTGGTAAGTAAGTCAGTGGTGGGCACAAACCCCATTTTGTTTTCACTAGGGACTAGTCTTACGATTACTGTTATAGTAACGTCTCCCTACAGTCTGGACCAATTCGTCACGATACTTCCCCAACGAGGTTCGGACGGTGACCGTTTACCGTTCCTATTCTGGTCTCTTCTACGTTTCACACACGTTAATTCCACATGTCCGTGGGTCGTGTTTACTTACTTTTAAGTCTGATGTCTATTACTGTTACTCTTCCGAAGGTTCAATGAAAAAGTGAAGACTTCGGGATTATCCTCACCGTAGATCCCTTAATTTCCCTTTTATTTATATCTTTGGATAACCTGGAAAATCCTACAAAACTCATTGAAAGAAGTGTGTTTTTTACGTAGTATTTCGAAGTTTCTTGTAAAAATTCGTAATTTTTAAAAATTTCCTTTACAGTATAAACTGGATATTTAACACAATAACGACAAAATTTTCTACAGGTGAAATAAGACTCTCCTTCTCGTAAGTCTAATAGGGACCATACCGTTGTCAACACTTAGAACAGAAAATCCCGTCAGGACCTCTTTATGTATTGGGAACTACGACGGTACAGAAAAAGAATTAGTAAAATATACCATTATGGTGTGGGATTATGTACAACACAAGTAACAATCTTCAATACTTTAACAAGAGGTAAACGGAAATGGTAGACTTAATTAAAGAAATCAGTCAATCGATCGACCAATCAAGTTGATTCTTTTAAATAACTCATGACTCAAACGCGACCCATGACCCGGGTCCTATTTATGCTACGTTCTAGACGGAAGTCGAATGAGTGTAGTGTAGTCCTGTTGACCGATCCATGTCTCCACCGACGACTCCCTTTGTCGATTTAGACACCTCCTCCCTTTGTGTCCCTATCGAAACATATTTCTTTTCTCAAATTTTCTTAAAAATTCCTATTTAACTTCAAGTGAGTTAAATACTCTAATTTAAATTTCTCTAATTTTTAATACTCTAATTTTAGTTGTTAAATACTCTAATTTTTATTGTTTGTAGTTACATTAAACTAATGATTTTCGACATTTGTTTGATGTACCTTTCACAGTTTTTTGATGATTGTTCTTACTTTTAGAAACGGAAAAAATGTACTTGTCTAGGAGTTTCCGGTGTAAATATTAGTCCAGTATAAATCTATAATCATGTTTAGTCGTGTAGAAAAATTATTTTGGTCAGTACATTGGAGATACAGGTAAAAGAGTGAAAGGTTTTACACTTTTTGCCTCACTGGTGTAGCATATAATACTTTACGACCGATACCTTGATAAACCTTTATGTCTGACGGTCAGTTTTTTCGATCTGAAAGGATTTCGTGAACACCTTATTAACTATTGTTTTCCCAAAAATAAATGGTTTACCATGTTTCTATATTCATTTTGATGTTAATTGGTTTACTACGAAGAGAGGTGGACCGAGAGGACTCTTACCCTCTATAAAAACCACACCACGAAGGTCGTCTCTTAGTAGTTTGGTGGAAAAAAGGTTGGTGTCTTTAACATAATAAATTGAAGTTGATTAAAAAGTTTAATAAAAGTACAACCGCGTAATTATAAATTGACAGTATGTAGACAGTAGTCCGTCGACACTAACGTTCATCTCCTCACTGAAGTTTGTTTTTACAAATCTTCAATCAAATATGGAACTATTTTATCCAAATAATAATTACCTAATGTAAGGGCACTGTGCTATTCTGGTCTAGTTCCTTTCCAGAGTATCTACTTGTTTGAATAAAATTTTGGAATAAAAACCACCAGTTCCGATACTTTTATACGTCAATATTCGAGAAATTTGGTGTGAGACACCAGTGTTGTCTAGACTGAAATCTAATAAATTTGTTTGTTGTTGTTTCGTGAGTGTTGAGTCAGACTACTACAACCTAGGATCCGGTCTTCATATCCTGTAATCCTTGTCCACTTAACCAAACTCAAGTATAGTCTCTGACCAAACTTAGACATACGGTAAACTTTTGGTGTCCAGTATTCACCTAGTATAGTTTCTTTAGATTGAACTTGGGGAGACGGAAAATAAAAACGAACTTACATTAAGTTTATATATTAGATTGACTATCTTTACGTCATCATTGTCAGAGTAAAGGGTCTTCCAAAATTATGTCGATTGACGACACTGTTCCGTTAGACACTGTGATATTTATGTTTCGATTTGTTTTCAGGGTCAAGAGTACCTAAATAACAGGTTACCTACTTATATACTAAAACGATTAATATTTTACACAAATTCTTTGTTGACTCGGACTGTGACTCCGACTGTGACAAGTCCGACTGTGACTCGGACTTGCTTCAACACCCAGTGAAGTCTAGTCCTTGGTCGACCTTACAATCTTGTGTGAAATTCAAACAACAGTTTCTTAGTAACCTAAGAACTAGGTTTCACTCTCTTGTTGAACTTCTTTTACTTCAATTTTAGGATACTTGACTCAGGAGTTTACACCCGTTGATGTGAAAACAGGACACGAATTAAGGCAGAATCCTGTACCTCTAGATTCCGTGATCTCCAATCTTTTAAAGAGTCGGATTCTTTCTTACCTTTTACGCAATATAAGACTCCCTTCACTAAAACCAATCCTTCGAAAGGTTAGATTTGTTCAGTTAAACTCTAATAAAACAGTATTAACAAAAATAATTTATAAGACTGAAGTTTTATCAAGACAAATAACAAGTAGTAATACCATCGTAGTATACCTGTATAGTCTCTACGTATCATTCACCATTCGGACTATCGACCAGAGATTCTAAAGGACAAGAATGTAATTAAACCTCCCTTAACGGGTTTCGGTGTATAGCTCACTCTTTGTATTACCCTATTCTTCAGTTTTCAATAGTAGTAAGTCCAAAGATGAGTTGGTAAATCGAGATTTTGTGTATCATTAATTAAAAGAAAAATTTTTTTTAACGAAGTTTAGAAATCGTGAACCCTTTTTTGTGTTCTATTTATATTAAAAACATCTTTCAGGTATACTTATTAAGTCATCAATTTTTTTTAGAGTTTTAGTCTGTTTACGGACTAGAGGAGAAGTAAAAGCCGATTTATGTTGTCTGGAAATAAATTCAGTGACAAATTATCTTTTGGTTCTTTTAGTTGGATTGAAGAAACACGGATGGGCTCATTATTATTTTTAAGATAACTTCGGGAGATCGTTACGGACTCTCAAGTGTATGAAAACACGGGTTTTTCGTGATGATACTGTTTCTTGCAATACGTCTCCTAATGACTTTTTGAATTGGTTGGACTCCTTATACTTTTATACATCAATGAAATTCTTTTCCGTATGTCTTTTTTATTTAAGTCCTATAAGCTCAGGAAGAATAAATACTTAAGACTGTATTAACGTCCCGAGAAAATCGATGTGATGCGTTGGGAAAAGTCACACACATTAATGATACTTTTTAATTATTATATTTCGTATTCTCTTACAATTTAAGTGAAGTCAATTTTACAAATGGTTCCCATTTCCTACAGGAGCGAATTTTCGAATGTAAGATTATACTTTCTCTATATTAGTAGATAAATACTATAGAAAACTATTTAAACTCTTAATTCTTTAAAAAAAGTCATGAAGTCTTTGTGTCTTTTCCTCATAGGTTAGATCGTACTAGGTTACCCCTCCCTTCTGTTTTCCTTTTCGATGGTCCTTCACCTTGAAGTCTCTTTATACTTCTAAATCCGTCCAATTATAAATCCCGGTCTCTAGTTCATTTATTTAAAGTACGAAACAAATTAAAACGAAATGATAAAATTTAACGGACGATGGTTATCTTTTTTATAACCACAACTAGTGCATGTACGGACAAATAAAAGAATTTGTATAAAAGACACATAGAATAGTGCTACATCCAGTGACAATAAACAAAGTTTACGAGTTGGACCGAATCCACTTAACCCGGTGACAATATAGAAATACGAGAACGTACACGTTCTCAGTCACCGGAATAAACCATTGTGGTCATTAGGAATGTATAGAGAGAAGAAGGTAAGGTCCTAATATTACGGAAAACATTTCTGGACGGATTACCAGGACGGAAGTCACGTCTGTTATACCTTCTCACACTGTCTACAACAGTAACGGGGTAACACATGCTCACATCCTGCGTCGAAGAGAAGACAGTCGGACGTTGACTCGGTACTAACTTATGAACCCGGGGTCCGGGTCTCTAGACCTATGAGATTATGAACAAAAATATTGTATTTTCGTGATGACAAGACAATTAAGGGGTTGACAAGTTTAATTCTTTCAATAATTCTACCCGTTGGTGTACATCTTACAAATAACCGTCTAGAAAAGTTTATTACGAAAAGATTATTTTTCGGTGCCTAAAGTATAGATTGAATTATTGGTCTTAATAAGTCATCCGTTGTTAATTAAAATTTCCGTCCGTCAAAAAAGAAATCATGTTTCCATACGTAAAATATTACTACTTAGACATTACTAGTTCCCTGTAAAGACAGTTTGTGATGTTATTAAAACACATGTTGACGAATATTTTTATACCTTAAAGGATAAAAAAAATGAGACCTTTATTATGAAAAATTTTGGAAACGTCTATTTAGTACCCCTATGAATCTCTATTCTATTATGTTTCTAGGATCTTTAATGTCATTGTTTTCATTACTATCCCCGAGAGTGTATTTACACTTTTATCTAAGTACCTTTGTACAAGGAAATTTATCCCATAATAATTGAATGTCCATATAAATTGTTCTACAAAGTTAAATGACATATAAAACATCAATAACATTTACAAAGGGATTAGTCTAACGAAATTTCGTGAGAAATATAAACAATAGAACAACATGATTATATATCTTCCTCATTTACATAGAAGGTATCCGTGAAGTAACCACTCTAACGTGACAGATCTAATGTTTTCGTATACGTAGAAGAAACCATTAACTTACATTTTCTCTCTATATGTTCCGAAAAGAATGAATGAAAAGGTTCGCTTTAGGACTTTACAAAGTACCGATTACAAATAGGACGACACTAGAATTATGTTTGGATTAACTATAAAGTAGATTCTCTAATAAAGACAGAACATCAATTTTTCATTAGGACATAAGACGTAAGAATAATTACAAAGAGAAATGGAAGTTCATTGTAACCACGATAATTTATTGTAAAATGTTATTACCGATAAAGACTATGAATTCATGTTAAAGTCGATGTCATTAAGTACATAATTGAAGTCGTTTCAACAATTGAATAACCCAGGTACGATGACTCGATACATATATATTTAATTTTTCATTATCGATGTGTAAAAGTTCTATAATAGATTATATTCAGAATGACGTGTCATATTTTAATAAAAAAAAACTTGACATCTCAGGATAAAGTCACAATATTCAATGACAACAAAATTTTTAGAGATAAGATTTTATTATCCGGATATGTTTTCTACAGATATTACACTCACCAATTGATATTAAATGTGTAGGATTGTCACATAGTCACGAGTTTAAAGTCTTAATGATAGTCTTGAGCCTAATTGTAAGGAAACTTATCAAAGTATCTACTGTTGAGGAGTAAGTTACTTTTAATTAAAATAAAAGGGTTCAAAGATTCTGACCACTTATATTTCCTACTAACTTGACCTTAAGATGACCTCTTGGTTCGTTTACTTACTAATTTAATACTTCGAATATAGGAAAACTTCCATCAATGTTTTCTCTAAAAAAGTTTTGATAGATTCCAGTAATATCGTAGTAATCTTTTGTGAGAGTACTAGTAATTTCGTAATGATGAGTAAACTGTTGTACCTACAATGATACAATCAGTTTTTCCAGTTAGTCAGAGTACTGAAATATCAATACGGAATATAAATTCTACAAAATTTTTTTATAAACATATACAGTAAACTCGTTTTCATAAACTAATTATTTTATGGATAAATTTATTTAGTACCGAAGATAGAAAAGTTTATCGTTCACAAAAGTTCAACCGTACAAAATTTCGGTTTTTTATGTATGTATCAGTATAATTTTTTGTTGGATAATTGGACATTGTTCATCTGATACACTAAAGGAATAAAGACTTATCGTAACTAGTAAAAGTTTTATTGAAAAATAACTTTAAACAGTAATTGATAAAATAGAGTCTCTGACTTTAAAACATGGTTCATCTACATCCAAAGTACATGTTTATACAACTAACAAAATAAACACTCACCCCTTCTCCATCCACTACCACCCTGAAAGGGTCATAGATATTATTTGAAAAATTTTGAATATTTTACACGAATAACGAAAATAATGTATAGTTCAAGTAGTTATTTCTTGAAAAAGTTTGATTAAAAAGGAATAATTTTTGAATATTATCCATTTGTATGTACTCAATAACGAATAAGTCCTTATATAAGTATTTTTTAATGTACTAACCATTAAATTAAAAAATAAAAGGGATATTCAAAAAGATAGTGAACTACTTATACTATCTTATCGTACAAGAATTTGGTTGACATGAAGTATAAGAAGTACTTTATCAGAGCACGATTAGGATTTATTTGAGTAAAGACAAAAGTCAAAAAATTTATTCTTTCATTTTGTTATATTTAGTGTACATAAACCTATGATCATGGTCTGGTCTCAGGTTTTAATAAAAACCTTTCAATCATACACTTCTCATCGACGACTATAACCGTATCTAAAAGAACAACACTCAATTAGACCTTTTTAATGGATGGAGGTTATTATTTCATACACAAACCGAAACACTTTACGAGAAATTTCTACACCTCTTGAATGTTCAAGGAGAAAAGTCATCAACAGATGTAGGGTACTTAAATGAATTTATTAAAAGAACCCTTTAACAACCTGAATTCACTTTTCTCGGGACGGGAGGTCCAGTCCGTAGACCTACGGATAGAGTCGTGACGGTAATGATTCCATACAGTCGAGGACGTTTACCAAATTAGAGTTCCAGAGTCAAAGGATGAAAATTACTCTCCTAACCTGAGTTCCTAGAGAATCCTCGAAGGGTAGAAGAACAAAAGACACTGAAGGCATCTTACTTCAAACCGATACATATACGTTAGAACGACAAGTCAGGTCCTTAAAAAATTTTAACTAAAAATTTTAGTACTTAAAAGATTGTTTCCTGACCGTACGATATTTATGTCCTTAATTACGTGTCAATTCAACTGACTCCCGAAGGGACCACTGAGTCTTCAATTTCGCAGACGGAGATTACGCCCTCTGGACCCAAACCAGGGACCCAGTCCTTCTAGGGGACCTCTTCCTTTACCGTTGGGTGAGGTCATAAGAACGGACCTCTTAGGGTACCTGTCTCTTCGGACCACCCGATGTCAGGTACCCCAGTGTTTCTCAGCCTGTGTTGACTCGCTGAAGTGAAAGTGAAAGAATTCAACTGACTCTGAAACTAAAAGTACTGTCCCTAAGGATCTAAATATTGTTAAGACAGAGGTAGTAACACTTCAAAGGGCGACTTATTTTACAATGAGATACAAAATTTAATTGATGTTAAATAAAAAAAACATCTAAAAAAAAAAAAGATTTTAATGACGATGTGGTGGTACTAGTAACGATAGAAGAAACCGCACAGATCAACGATATCGGAGGATTGACGAGAGTGAGGGTCAAAGTTATACTAGAAAAGGTTAGGTACAAGGGGAAGTTTTTTGTTCACTAGAGTAGTTCTGAAGTACGAGGAGGGGACACATTTAATGGTTAATGTACAGTAACGGGAATATTATTTTAGGTTTGAGAAGTCGTTACAAGGGTTCCGGAAGTGATAGGTGTGTACCAGAAGTCGTTGAGAGAAGACTTCGTAAGTGACTTCACGGGCCGGGAGAGGACAGAGGTACTGTCGGAGTGAGAAGGGGAGCCGGACACGATTCGGGAGGACAAAGGTTTTGAGGTGTAATTACGGAGAAGATACAAAAGTATGTTTTAGAACATTCTTGGGGATAATAGTGAACGGTGTACCATTTTGATACGGACGATTGATTGGGGTAATCTGACGACCAATCCAGAAACTCTTGGTTTTACACTGAAGTAATAACAAAAGGCCCTAAGATTTTACCACGGTTCGTGAATTGTTCGAGTTAGTTATAAAAGACTTACTTACCGATGTACTTTTATATTAACTTCTTTTAAACCCTACTGACGACTCGACCTCACTTTTAGTATAAAACTGTAATATTACTAGAAGTAAACTCACTCCTCAAACTTTTCATGACTAGGATTATTCTACAAGGAAGAGTGGTAAAAAGAGTGAATATTCAATAATTCAATCTTTTTAATTTTATATACATTTCACGTAGTTCATATAAAGTAGGAAGTCCCATTACGGACAGATGAGAGTTAAGAGAAAAGACTTTAAATAAAAGTGTAGAAGGCCCCATCCTTTACGATCATAATTATGTATCTTTGACCAATCCTTGGTAAGAGAAACCGTAAAATCTTTCAACGATTAAGAAAATGATGGGATAAAGGGTAAAACTTTAGATATTATGATTTTATAATAAAAATATCTTAAAATGTAAAATCTTTTGTGTCAGAGCATGTGACAGAGTAAACTTAGGTCCTGTTTAATTTATCGTATCACCTCTTTAGTGTATTTATTATCGAACCAAAGACATCGAACGTTAGAATAGTAAAAACTTACAAATGAATTCTATTGTTCTCAAATTTCTTAAAAATGTACCAATGTATAATGAAATTTTATTTTTTATCCATCACGACACTACTTTTTAAATCTGATGATGACGTTGAATAGTATATAGTCTTAAACCATGTAAAGGAAGTAAGTTCCATATATACATATGTCTCTCCTGTTCTCTTCCTAAACTTCGTCCTACCTCGTTTCCTATTCCTATATGATTTATAAGTCCAATATGAAGAATCCTTATTTTTATCAGACCCGAAGGTATAGATTAGAAGGGTTAAAGAGGAGGGACAATTGGGGGTTTATCGGTTTACTCGTTTTCTTACGTGGGACAACATAAAAATCTAGTAAAAACATGGGCGAAAAGTCGAAGAAAGAAGTTTGATATAGACTTGACGATGGAGACTTGAAATGTGACACTACGAATAAATTTGCTTTCCATCGACACCCACTCCATTGTAAAGTCAGATAATCATCTGTAGGTAATGAAGTTACACTTACCTACTAGACTTTTTTTCTTACGACTTTTGATACATTCCCTGGACTCGTCCTCCCGGAACTCACCCCACTGTGAACTCTCGTAGGTTGTGACTAATTTTCTGTGCGGTGGCTTCTCTTTTAGTTCTGTCTCTTCCCTTTTGTCCTCCAAGGTTACTGTGTTAGAAGTGGGAAGTGTCTAAACAAAGACCTTTGGAGACAAGTTTAGGGATCAGTTACCTTCACCCAGTTTCTTTTGACTTGACTCACCTTCCTCGACTTCAGTCGATTCTGGTATTTCCTTTCAATGAAGAATTTACTTTTCCCGGGACATCCCCCGTACTCCCGAGAGGATCTTGGGACACGGGATTTCTGTTACCGTTTTCAATTTTGCTTTTGACATGATGTTGAACACTGGTAGACAGAACGAAGGTGGAGTGGAGAGACACGAAAACTGACAACGGCACATAGACACCGTTTCTGGTCCGTCGTCAGTCTCTTTAGTCTCCTGTGGTGAAGTTGTAAATAGGTTTTTATCCTGTCTGTGGATAGGCGGACGTGAACCTGCACAAACAGCAAACCGAACCGACGCGTCGACCTCTTCAGCAAAACGGTAATATCCTTTTCCATCCCCACCTCTTACTTCTCTCTTTCCTTCTCTGTACTGAGTATCACCCTTTCTCGTGCATTGGTTCCCGTTTATAAAGAGGGTCTGTATTTACCTGGTCCTTCTCTATCCTCGGTATCCAGTAGAAACCTCGTAAGAAAAGAGAGGGACGGAGACTCATTGAACAGTAGTTCGTGGACGGTCATTGTTTTCCCCTCTTTTCCCGTCCTCCGTCCTGGACGCAGATTGACTTAACGTATATTCAAGGTCGGTTCCCGACCGAGGCGATTGACCCTGTCACTTTGTTCCTCTGTAAGCCTTTCGACGTCCCTATTTGTGGTAAAGGGTCCCTCCGTCCACCGTTCCTATTGTACAAAGAAAATGCCTCTTCCTTTGACCAACCTTAGGAAGTATGTAATGTTGTCACCCTCTTCAGACTAAAGACCATGTTTATTATCAAGGTAAATAACTCGTAAATAATGGACGACCTTCAATAAACCCCGAAGGGTCACCGAACGTCTGATGTCAGGTACCCTAGTGTCTCAACCTGTGTTGACTCGCTGAATGTGAAAGAGTCTACCGAGTTACCATTACTTAGGGGGACGGTTACGTCCTCTACCTTCTCTACACCCAAGTCAGGGACCCAGTCTTTCTAGGGGTCCCTCTGTCGTACCGTTAGAGGAGGTCATAAGAACGAACCTCTTAAAGTACCTTCACTGACTCATAAGTAAGTACCCGTAAATAAATTAAACGTGTTATTGAGATACTCAGATAATAGTAAAAGGTCTATTCTTTTGACTGCGTGAATTCAACTTGTCAAAAGGGATCTAGTGTGCCTTCAGTTTTAAATTTGGTTCTCTTAGACTGTTACCTCAAGTCAGTTGAATTAGTGACTAATTCTAATGTGTGTATAAAGGAGTGTTTCAGTTATAGTTTTATCCGTCGTTATACCTTTTACTTTGCAGTACCTTATGTATTTTCAGTGACCTTATATATTCTTTTTCTTCGTATTCTATGTTCGTTCGGAAGGAGAGGTCAAATCTATACTGGACAACTCCGTCAGTGTCCTTATCGTGTGTAATAAATCGCCAACCATTATATTTGATTTAATTTTAGTGGAGTCTCGTAGATCGTATTAACTAGTTAAAGTACCCTAGGAGACGTACTTCCCCGGTACTTCTCCTGTCTTCCCCACTCCCTCCCGGTACTAGTTTTGTAATCTTTATTTTGTGGTTTTTTGAAAAAAGTAGTACATCTTTTTTGTTCACTCGTTAATTGACTTAATAAATATATATAAAATAAATCTGTTCTCCTTCTAGGATACTACTAGTATTTAAATTTTTGTCTGGGGACCTTTTCTCTGTCTCAACAACCGTAATAATTCAGATTTCCACTAATTTCTCGGTGGATTTTCTACTCTTTATAACATGTTTTTAAGGAAATAATTTGATAGAAAAAAGACTCTCTTTCAGATTCACTTCAGTAGGATTCACTATTAAAGTAACCTCATCTGTGTCTGTTTTTCTTAACACTAGGATTTATATAAGTTGTTCCCCTTTACCGTTTTTCTTCTAGAATTTTATAAAAAGGACTTTCTTGAATCCCTTACTACTCTGTCTACTCTACGTCCGTCAGAGATAGTACGTACTACTTGATCCCTAAGTGTATTTCTAAAGGTATTAAAGTACTAAGAATCTCAACTTCTTTATAAGTCTTAGCCTTTCCCTTTCAGGAGGTTCAGAATTTTAGAAGATACTTCAACCAGGTCGTACTGTGTGAAGATCACGTCCTACCCAAACCCGATGGAACTTCGGAAGGGATTCTTTGACGAGACGGAAGAACATTTCAATTTCTAACCAAACGGAGTGGAGAACAGTGTCAGTTATGGAGAACCCAGTTCGATTACCCTCTTGAAACCGAAGGGTCCACCACGATCGCCATTTCTTGGGTAGACGGTTACGTTCTAAACTATTCTCTGTGTCCAAACTAGGGACCTAACCCTTCTGGGGGTCCTCCTCACGTACCGTTGGGTGAGGTTATAAGACGGACCTATTAGGGTACCTGTCCCCTCGGACCACTCGATGTCAGGTATCCCAGTGCTTCTCAGTCTGTGTTGATTCGTTGAATCGTGTTTTACCCTCTTGAATTTTGTCAAGTTGAGAAAATCATCGTTTTTGGTATTTGTTTGTTCGTCTTTTTTTTTATTTTATTTTAGTTGGTTGTTGTTGTTTTTTGGAGTTGAACCGACAAATATTAAGAACTAAAGTGTAAGGTTCTTCTAAAGTCAAATATCTTTACCTTTCTTGACGGTCAAGGGACGTTCGTTGAACCGTTTACATCGGACAACCCAAGGGGGAATTTACTACAAAGGAAGTTAAACGAATGTTTATAAAGAGATTGTCATACAGTGAAGGAAAAGTCTCAACCCTAAGGGACAATTCAGTAGGTCCTACGGAAAGATAACGAGAAAGGTAATACTACATGTCCGAGAAGATACATGTATAAAAACTTCCAAAAAGAAGTAAGTACCAAGAATAAGTCCTTTCCTGAAAAAAAAAAAAACCGAAGAATCAAATAAACGACGGTATTACAGACGGTAAAAATAAGTAAAAGAGTTCTAACTGACTAATAATTTTTTATACGGTGTGAAATATCTTTAGTTATGAGAGAGGGTATAAAGACACGTAGACCCTGATATCTTTACAGTGACAGGAACGGGGTGTAGAAGTTTAATGGTAAGAACCTAGTGTTGTTATTCAGAAGGGTTTTCCCTTGAAGACCTTTTCTGTACAATAAAGAATCGATTATATAGGGGAAAAAACATCGTACGTGGTCGGTATATTTATTCTTCATATATAATCCCACATTCCTCCCGTAGGTACTCGTTCAGGTGTCGACAACTGTCAGTATTCTGATCTCTGTTCGTATTTCCTTATACATTTATATGACCGTTTTTTAGTACATTGTTGATCCTTGGTTGAGAAGCAAAGTAAGTACCACCTTTGAGGTGACAGGTTGTGTACCTGTGACCAATCATCTGGTGTTTCTCTACTACAGTGGATCCTCCACTCCTTATTCTAGACGTTTTTTAGGATCCTACGGGAGAAGGACCATCTGTTAATACTCATCTGGTCACTCATGTCTCGGTGTTTCTCTACTACAGTGGATCCTCCACTCCTTGTTCTAGACGTTTTTAGGATCCTACGGGAGAAGGACCATCTGTTAATGATACCTCAGTGTTTTGGGTATTATGGACCTAAGAGAGGGTTACTTAACATGGTATCTAGAGTCTCACTAGTACACTTTCCCTACACACTACTCTCGTTTCTCGTGTTGCGTGAGAGAGTCCAACAGAGGAACTATTGAGACAGTTTCCTTCTACTTTGAAGAAAGAGATACAAAGGTCTAGGACTGAGGAGTTGGAACAATGTGAAGACCACTAAGACATATTGAAATAGTACCTGGTGTCAAGGTTCCTAAAGACTTGTCAGAACCTCAATTGGGACACTTGTTGGATACGAAGGGTATCTACAAGTGTCACACGACTCGTATTGTTTTGTCTGGTCCTTCGACTGTGTGAACGACGGGGTTTTATAGACAGGATAACGACCTCAATCTCCGAGTATAGGGTGGAGCAACTCGTCGAAGTATATGTATTCGTCGACCTTGTCTTGCCACTTTAGCCTTGGGTAATCGTACACTGACCGATTCAGGTTGTTATACCGTGGGTGACTGTCTGTCTGTCTCGGCGGCTCGTTCTCGGGTGGACTATAGTGCACGGTTCCGGTGGTCGAAGTGACCGGGTCAGAGTATGTGTGGGTGTATGAGTGGTTGCACACAGAGCGACGGGTTGAAGACGGAAAATTTTGTGTAACTCTTTTAGTCGTAGAAGTTCAAAGGGGATCTATTGACGAAAAGTTTCAAATTACACGTGTACTTATGGACCTATAGAACAATTTTTCGTCTAAGACAGAGTCATTTAGACCTTTAACCTGGACTCTAAGTCTAAACATGGACCTACGACGTCCAGGAAGACTCATCGTTCTAGGATCAGTGATTGAACTCATTCTGTACCTCTCTCCACTTTTATTTCATCGAGAGTCAGTCTCCTTTCTTATTAACTTTCTCTCTAATAAACCGGGAGACTTTTCTAAGATGTCAGACAGGGTATGGATATTGGGGGGTATGATAACGTCCCTCCTTCGGTTAAGACTGAGGTACAACCTTTTACAAACTAAACAAAAAGTAACGAAAACAATAATACTTTCAGTGAGTCAGTACAGGTTGAGAAACACTGGGGAAACCTTAAGAGGTCCGGTCTTATGACCTCACCCATCGGAAAGGGAAGAGGTCTCCTAGAAGGGTTGGGTCCCTAACTTGGGTCCAGAGAGCGTGACGTCCGTCTAAGAAATGGTCAACTCGGTGTTCCTTTCGGGTTCTTATGACCTCACCCATTGAATAGGGAAGAGGTCACCTAGAAGGGCTGGGTCCTTAGTTTGACCCCAGAGGACGTAACGTCCCCCTAAGAAATGGTTGACTCGATAGTCCCTTCGGGACCTTTTTTGTAAGAGGTCCGGTCTTATGACCTTACCCATCGGAAAGGGAAGAGGTCCCCTAGAAGGGTTGGGTCCCTAGTTTGGGTCCAGAGGGTGTAACGTCCCCTAAGAAATGGACGACTCAGTGTTCCCTGAACTAATATTAGTATGAATTATCGAACGGAGTCTCCTGGGACGGGGAGACGAACTGACATTCGCTTTCACGGAAACAAGTCGAGTCTATTTATTAAACAGGGACGACGATGATTCAGCGTAGTCAGCACAGACTGAGACACTCTGGGGTATCTGCCATCGGGTGGTCCGAGGGGGTAGAGATCCTAAGAGGTCCGTTCTTGTGACCTCACCCAACGGTAAAGGAAGAGGTTAAGTACTTTCACCTTTCACTTTCACTTCAGCGAGTCAGTACAGGTTGAGAATCGCTGGGGGACGTGATGTCGGATGGTCCGAGGAGACAGGTACCCTAAAAGGTCCGTTCTCATGACCTCACCCAGCGGTCACGGAAGACCGTGAATATTAAACATGGGTGGACGTTTATCTTCCCCAATTGTGTGGGAAAGGTTTCCGACTGGTAACGAAACCTCTACAAAACGTTCTGACTTCTGGGAACGTGAAGTGAAGGGGTGACGGAGAGGGGGAGATAAGATGTAAAACTGAAATCAAGGAGTAACTAAAAGGAGATTGAGATGTTTTCTTAGACCGTAGGTCCGAGGATGTTCTACCAATAAAACTCCGCGATCGGACGGTAGAAGAACCAGACGGTCGAGGGGTTAATTTCAGAGAAGGAACGGAGTTGTGGAGCAGAGAGTCTAAGTAACCAGACAGGACACCGTTCCTCTCGCTCGAGCGTGAGCCATTGTTATGGTCGAAGTTTTGTGCAAGTGTAAGGGAGACTTCATTCCATTTAGTTATCTGTCTTTTCAGTCGTCACGTCTTAATTTGGATAGGGGGTCATACATGTTTTCGACTACAATGTCAGGGTTTAAAAGAGACCTTAACCAATTTTTTTTTTCTTTTTCTTTTTTTGGAGTTATACATTCATTTTCCTTCAAGAGATACTTCTGGTCTGGTGAATTATTTACCAACTATACTTGACTATACGTGAAAAATTCTCACTTTATAAAATCCTAATTCGTAGTAACGGAGTGTCCCTCACCGACATCTGTATTTAAAGGGGGTCCATTTTCGTTGAGGACCATTTATCAAATAAATGATCCCTTTCCCGGTTCTCCTTTCTCTCAAAGGAAACAATTTATTACCTCGAGACTGATTCGGTCTACCTAACCAATGTTTTGTTTCCCGAAAACATTTCCTGAGGAGGGTTTATAAATGTAATTGAATTCTTTTTTTGTCTTCCAGATGACACATATAGAGGAATATTTAATTACCATTATAAATCCGTGATGATAGTAAAATAAGAAATAGTAAAGTAATATTGGATTTATTTTTTAATTTAATAAACAATTTTATTTTATAAGAGTATACGACAAATTCATATGGTATATATCATATTCATATGATCATATGATACTTTACGGTTTATAGAGTCCATATATACTGTAATATAATTTAGTATGATATAATGTAAAACAACAGAATAATCCAAAGGACTCTCAACCAGTGTGTGACTTATTCTAAATACCTCAAAGATAGAAAGATTTCCCACTAGTCTTAAAACAAAGTGAACTTATCCTCCTTTACATCAGTAATAGGTGTATAGATTTATAAGATGAAGAGAGTTGATCTATATTATATCATTAGACCGAGTGTGGAACTGGCTTTAAAAAGACTTTTTAACGATACGAATTCGGACGATAATTTGTTAGGGTTAGAACCTAATCGATCCTAACGAGAATAGTAATTAAAATATAACTATATTTAGATGGATCTACTTTGTTTTTACTCGGTTCATGAAAAATGTAAAGAAGAGTGTGAAAGATTGGCATAATGAGGAATTAATACAGTCACAAACGTGATTCTGAAGGAGAGAAATTACTTTCGATCTTCCTAAAATCATCCCGATAATATTAGGTCAATAATTTGTCAGTTCCATCCATCTAGGGAGTCAAAGTATCGTCAATCAAACTAAGGAATATACCGTAGTACTACTTTACTACTCGACTTGGCCGTAAAATTCACCTAAAATTCGTAATTTTTTTTTTCTCTTGAGTTACACTAAACACAAACGAATGTAAATCATAACAATCCATCAATCTTATCCCTTTTCCTCAGGTTTTACCACCACCGATTTTCTGTTTCTTTCCATTTTCGGACCCTTTTACCTTGTTTTCTTTTAGACTCCTGACCTCACTCTTGGAATCCACTTTGTTTGTGTGGTGAAGGACCGATCGGGTTAAACGTATCCCGTCCGAGTCGTCCCTCCTTTGTTTTGCGTATTTTTCTCTTTCAGTTCTGTCTAACTCCGGAGAGGAAACCCCAGTCGGTCGGGAGTGAAGAGCGTCAACATGATAGGTTCCGATACCAAAAGGGTCATCAGTACATACCTACACTCTCAACCTGATATTTCTTTCGACTCACGACTTCTTAACTACGAATTGACGCCACAATCTCTTCTGAGAACTCTCAAGGAACCTGACGTTCCTCTAGGTTGGTCTGGTAGGATTTCCTTTAGTCAGGACTTATAAGTAACCTTCCTGACTACGACTTCAACTTTGAGGTTATCAAACCGGTGGACTACCCTTCTTGATTGACTGAGTAAACTTTTCTGGGACTACGACCCTTTCTAACTTCCGTCCTCCTTTTTCCCTACTGTCTCCTACTCTATCAACCTACCGTAGTGTCTGAGCTACTTGTAGTCAAACTCATTTGAGGCCCTCAACCATTACCTGTCCCTCCGGACCGTACGACGTCAGGTACCCCAGCGTTTCTCACCCTGTGTTGACTCACTGACTTGACTTGACTTGAACAAAAGACTTATTCTCAGACTCGACATTGACTCGACATTGTGACCAGGTGACAAAGTTTAGAAGTAACGTCGTTCTATCTTGGTTCCTTTAATGTGTGAGAGGACTGTCATAAAAGAGTTATAAATTTAAATGGATATACGACTGTTTAGTCTAACATCATACTAAAACGAAAATTACATTAAATACCCCTTTCTTAAGTTCCTTTTTAACTGACTATTTTCTTTTTTGTTTGGAAATTTAAAACTTATGGATGAGAATCTCTGTTTTAAAACGACGAAAAAGTTTCTTTTTAGTACAAAGTAGTATAACTCAAGATTCCGGTCTCCTTTTTATTACTGCTACTGTTATTCTACCAGATTAAAAAACTTCCATTCCATCTGAGAATCGACGGAACTTTTAGTATAAGACGAAATTCCGTTCTCTTACACGGAACACTAGACGACCCGGGGAGCTAGATTCCGGGAGACAGTTCGTAGTATAACACTTTACTTTTATAGAGACCGGTATAATTATTTATTCTTTACAGTGTCGGTAGTCATTAAAGACCGAAGGTTTACACTCACTACCAAGGGTTTTGAAACTAGGTCCCTATGACATTGGGGGGAACGACTGACGACTCAACGACTCCCGTACGTTCTTCGTTCCACTTGTTCCTAACCGGGGTCTATCGACTCCTCATATACTTTCCTTACTTAAGTCACTCGGGTCTCGGAAAGCAGATGGGTATATGCATTCGATTCAAGGAATTGAACTATGGACTAGAGAAACTACAAGTCTGACGGACGAGGGAGACGACGTTTGAACATATATTGGACTGAAGGGGAGGACGGAGGAACCTCGTCAAAAGAGTCTCGATGACTTTACGGTAGAGGACCCGAATCTCAGGATTTGTAAGGGTGGTTTATTATATTGAGATGAAGGTCCAACACTGATATAAAAAGTCAGTTGTTATAAATTCTTAGAAGTGTATCTTTTAGAAGTAAATTCTACTTCTCTAAAACAATAACAACAATGTTTACCACATTATCTAAAAGTTTTATTATGTATTTCGAAAGACTCTTACTTTATTTTCTTCGTTTCCCATATATCTTAACTACGAAAACTTGACACCACAATCTTTTCTGAGAACTCTCAGGGAACCTGACGTTCCTCTAAGTTGGTCGGGTAGGATTTCCTCTAGTCAGGACCCACAAGTAACCTTCCTGACTACAACTTCGACTTTGAGGTTATGAAACCCGGGGAAGACACTTCTCGACTGAGTGACCTTTTCTGGGGCTACGACCCTTTCTAACTTCCGTCCTCTTCTTCCCCTGCTGTCTCCTACTCTACCAACCTACCGTAGTGGCTGAGCTACCTGTACTCAAACTCGTTCGAGGTCCTCAACCACTACCTGTCCCTTCGGACCGTACGACGGCAGGTACCCCAGCGTTCCTCAGTTTGTACTGACTCACTGACTTGACTTGACTTGACTTGACTCTTTCATATAGAGTCTTTAAACTAATTCTGAACTTTTTGACTTTCGGTTTTAGGTCAGAGATTGTGTGTCAACTACATCTAAACCCGAGGAGTGTTGAACGACGTAAGTGTGGGAACGGGACTGGAGTAGAACCCTAAATAAACGGTCAGGGAACTGAAACCCACTGAACGGTACCGGTTGTCTTGTCCTATCTTCGCAGTCGTACAGTAGAGGTTCAAATCTGAAGAGCTTCAGAACGTATAAAATAGACTGAGAACACGGAGACAATGAAGAACTCGGTCTCTTCTTCGACGGGACTGATTGAACGACCAGGTTCCTCCGACTCTCCGTATGTCTCGTCTCGGTCGTGTCTGGACGTCACCCTTCGTCTCCACGGGGTCGGTGGACTTGGATCTGGTCGACCCTGGGTCGGTTTGGTTGGGTATTTAGACACTTTTATTTACCAAAAAGAAGGTGACTCGAAAATATATTTAATATATAAACCTTAAATTCCTAAACGATATTAAATTTTCCTGGTCTATCTAAGAGTCAAGTCAAGTCACCGAGTCAAGACAAACTGAGGAACACTGGGGTACCTGACGTCGTACGGTCCGAAGGGACGAGTAGTGGTTGAGAACCTCGAACGAGTTACAGTACAGATAGCTCAGTCACTATAGTAGGTTGCTAGAATAGGAGACAGTAGGGGAAGATGCAAGTGAGAACGGGTCGTAGTCCCAGAAAAGTTTACTCAGTCAATCAAGAAGGGTAGTCCACCGGTTAGATAACCTCAAAGTTGAAGTCGTAGTCAGGAAGGTTACTTATAAGTCCTGACTAAAGGAAATCCTACCAGACCAACCTAGAGGAACGTCGGGTTCCCTGAGAGTTCTCAGAAGAGATTATGGTGTCAAGTTTTCGTAGTTAAGAAGTCACGAGTCGAAAGAAATATCAGGTTGAGAAAGTAGGTATGTACTGATGACCTTTTGGTATCGAAACTGATCTGTCTACATTTATTTAGAATCTACAATGATTGTTATAGAGAGGTCCTAATAAAAAAGAAGGTCAAAATAATTCTATATCAACTATATGTCGTGATATATTTAAATTCCATATATCGTATTACTAAACTGAATATATCTAGCACTTTACTAATAGGGTTTCAAACTTTCATTTTCAGTGAGTCAACACGACCTGAGAAACGTTGGGGTACCTGATATGTCAGATACCTTAACAGGCGGATAGGGAAGAGGTCTCCTAGAAGGGTTGGGTCCCTTACTTGGGTCCAGAGGGCTTAAAATCCATATCAGAAATAGTCGACTCGATGTTCCCTTCGGGTAGGGTTTCAAATAATTTGTAACTAGTAAATTATATCTATGTTTTAATTTCTTTACCCCCCCACTTTTTAAAAAGAAAGACTACTCTCGAGAATCCTAAATGAGAAAGTTGTTAAAAGTATATATTGTATGTCGTTATATTTAATATAAATAGTGTCACATGTAGTCTAAAGATAATGAGAATAGAATATTGATCCCTAAATATGGAGGACTGATGAGTGTAGATTTAGGGTTCCCTTCCTCCTTTCGATCACTTACTACTGTGAAAACTATGTAAACAAGAAAAGACCTACGGGTGCCTCGGAAGGGGATGAGGTGATGGGTGGTATGGATCCTTTTCTAATAATGTTGCCTTTTCGTCTCTACTTCTCTTCCAAAGAGAACTAAGGTTTTCGGAACCAGAACCCCCTTAAATCCCGTACTTTTTCTTGACAACTTACTATATACTCGTTCTGAAGGACCAGTTCCCTCTTATTCAACCCTTTTATTCGTTTCATTAAAAACTGTGTGCACGTAGAGATCGTAACTGGGTCTACTCCCTCCCAGATTTTCGTCTCCATGCACACGGTGGACGAACTCATCCCGGGAGACTCATGAAGGAAGGGTCATCAAGGGGACGTGTCACCGTCCCGTAAATAAGACGAGAGGTGTAAGTGGTATACTCCGAGGTACTACGACATAGTCCGGACGGGTGAGTCTAAATAGTCTGAACGTGTCTCGGGGTTCTTTTCCTTTCTTTATAGTTTTCACAGAAATCGGGATTCCCAGTATAACTTACTCGTACTTCCTGTAATATCGTCGTAGGGGTTTTTTGGTCACTGACTCCTGACTGTTTTACTACATGGTAGTCGTCTAGGTTCTACATTTTGATTCCTTCTCTGAGAGGAGGTGTGTGGGTGGGACTATCAGGAACCGTTATTAGGGGACCTTAAATATACGTTATGTTCGAATTATTTTACCTTCTTTGATCCTTGACTAACTCTACTTCAAAGACGGTGGACTTCCTTACCCCCAAACATTTTCTTTAATTCAAGTCAATAAATTTTTTCTTTTTCAAAATAGAGTGTTTCCTGAAGTTATTAGATACAAAAGATGAAAATTTTTAGACTTAGTTTGGTCTGTTTTGTTTTAATAAAGTAGTTCGACTACCATCCATAAGTAATATGATAAACCATCTAGAATCTACCAACTTGATAAAATGTTTTCTTTATAACGTTTTCTTTTACATAAATAAGGTTAGGACTTAGATACCTGACTTTAAACGGAGGACTTGGGATCGTAGACAATACTAAATCCGTCATAGGAGTCACGAAAATTCACGTAGTGGAGTAACTTACAAGTACCGTGGGGAGAACCCATCTACGGTTAATATAAAAAGTAAAATGTGTATTTCTTTCCTTTCGATTAAATTTCTTTGTCATATTTTTCTTATAAAAGAACCGGTAGAACTAGTCTAAAAATTCTACATCTTTATCAACAGAAAAAAAAAAAAAAAATTCTTTTATTTATCTTTTTTTAGTAAATTCTCTCAGTTTTGTTTTTTTGAGTTTGTCCTTCTAAGGTCACTCCGGAAGTTTGGTCGTGTCCTTGTCCTTCCCTAACCCATTACTTCGTTTTTGAAGAGATCTTTCACTAAAAAAAGGTACAAATTTTACTTTCCATATCTTCTTCAATGTCGTCCATTCCCTTCTTCCGGAGTTACCCGAGACCACATACTCCCACTTGTCCCTTGCCATACTCTCCGTCACCACCACTTTTGTCCCATTTATGAGTTACCTTTATGTCCGACATTTTTATGACCGTAAATACATGAACACATATTTATCGGTGACGAGATTTTACATGAGGGAGGGGAGAACAGGAAGAGGGTTCCCGGGGTCGAGGATCACTCGGTCGTCGATCGGTCGTCCTGTGATTCCGTGTCGAGGTCTCGACCCTGGTCCGGACCTTACTGAGGAACCACCGAGACGTATGACCAATAATTTAACAAAAATGTAGTGTGGATCACTATTAGGAATAATATTAGGTTCGATATAATAAAAACTTAAGTAGTTGTTTCCGTGTAAACCCGTCAGAGTTGAAAGACACACAATTCTTTAGAATCTTTCTACTGACGTAAAAGTTTGGAAGAATAGTGATATTCACCAGTTTGAAATCTGAGGATTAGGACCTCATCCTTAGTCTACTTCGGTCGACTCTTATACTTCTCCTGGGTCCGTCCATTCCTACCCTTCTCCTTCGACTCGATTCCCCAAATCCTCCGGTTCTCTTCCTCCACTCTCTTGTATTTTCCGTTACTTGAAGTGTCAGAACGGTACTCGTCCGGGAGTGACGTGATGAATTCTTAGGGTATGGGGTATTCGACAATTGTCCATGGTATCAATAAATGGTTGAAATTTTACAAAGTAACGGGGTGTTTTGAGGAATTCTAGCAAAAGAACAGAAATTTGAAGTCAAAAAGGCAAAGTTTTTACCGACCAAACTACTAAATAGGAAATCGAGAGATATGTCATTGTAACTTACGTACTCGACTGGAAATTCTGTCGAAGAATAATTTTTTTTTCCACCCTCCCCCGTTTACTCAGAGGTAAATGGGTAAAAAAAAGGGATCAGTTACTAAATCTCTTCAATAATTGGACGAAGATTCGGACTTCAATAGACACACCCATAGTTTCTTTTTTATAAAAAATTTATACTAATAAGTAAAGTTAGAACATGAGACGATTGTTACAGTATGAAGTAGAAAAGAAATATAGAGTATTTCAACCTACGTCGGATTATAGATTCAGTCGATAATATTGGTCTTATACTAGACAAAGAGAAACCACGGTCGAAGAACAACCCCGTCCAATAACTTCTTAAACACCAAAAAGGAGAGTAATCCTTAAGTAAAACCGGAACTGTTGTAAAGTGACTAGTAATACTAAAATACACGATACGACTGAAACCCCACCTTAGGGGTCCTTCCGACGAAAGGGAAGAAATTTAAGATCAATTCGTAAGTGAGTCCGGAGGGGTGTTTCAGGTAAGGAACGACCTTACGTCCTGTACGACAGAGGGACAAGGACAACTGAAAAAAAGTGCCAGTTCTAATGAGTAGCGTCGACTTCTGACCCATTGTTATCTACCCTTTGTCGAAGGTGTAAAAAGGTATCTTGTTTTGAGTTGACGAAACGTCGGTTGTCAATACTTCCTCACAAAATCTCTTCGGTCAAGACTGGGACGACGTCTCTTCTTCGGTTAAGACTGAGGTAAAACCTTTGACGAACTGAACGAAAAGTAACGAAAACAATAATATTAGTATGTATTACCGAACGAAGTTTCCTACGACGGGGAGACGGACTTTGATTTCACGGAAACAATTTAAGTCTATTAGACTGGGACGGGCGGACACTTATCTTCTCTAATTGTGTGGGAAAGGTTTCCGACCGGTAAGGGACCTCTACAAAACGTTCTGACTTCTGGGGACTTGAAATGAAGGGGTGACCGAGAGAGAGAAAAGACGGAAAACTAAAATCAAGGAGAAATGAAGAAAGAGAGACTGAGACATTTTCTTGGACCGTAGGTCTGGGGCCGTTCTACCAATAAAACTCCGTGATCGGACGGTAGAAGAGACAATCAGCCGAGGAACTTATTTCAGGGAAGGAACAGAATTGGGGATCAAAGAGTCTAAATAACCGGATGACACATCCCTCGTCTTACTTGAACCTGAACCATTGTCCTTCTTAATCTCCTTGCCATTAGAAAGTCGTTAATAATCTCCATTTGATCCGTGATGTGTCCCAAAGGACCCATCGAGTCGACCATTTCTTAGGTGGACGTTACGTCCACTGGAGACAAGTTAAGGACCCAGTCCTTCAAGGGGACCTCTTCCCTATCCGGTGGATGAGGTCATAAGAACACGAAAGGACCACCGAGTCTACCTACACTCTCTGGATCCAAGGTAGGGACCAAACCCTTCTAGGGGACCTCCTCCCGTACCGTTTGGTGAGGTTATAAGAATAGACCTCTTGGGGTACCTGTCTCCTCGGCCCACCCGATATCGGATACCCCAACGTTTCTCAACCCGTGTTGACTCGCCGATTTGTGTGTGTGTCCGTGATGTGCTGTGTGACTAGGACTGTGTCTGTGTGGGGGAGGGGAAACGATCTGATAGAACAAACAATTGTACAAGAACGGGTCTCTTAGGGTCCCTGTCCCCTCGGACCGCCCCACGGTAGATACCCCAGTGTGTCTCAGCCTGTGTTGACTTCACTGAATCGTCGTCGTCGTCGTTAGACAAATTTCGTAAATTTTGGTTTTAATTTTTGGGTCGAAACCCTTCTAGAAATCATAACATTATTACTGATCAGTCGTATTAATCAGTACGGTTGTAGACACTGTGAAGAGGAGGGAATATCAACTTTAAATAGAAAAGAATTTTTTAATATAACGGAAAGACGGTAGTTGTTATTGTTTTCGGACACGAAACAGTAAGGGAAATACACAAATACAAAAGAGAGTTGGAGGTATTAGTTGAGATCCTCAAGGTAGATCCTCAAGGTAAAGAGGAAGAGGAGGAAAACATGAGTATAAGGGAAAAGATCTGACGGTACATAGGACACGGTAAAGACCATATCAGGATTGAGAAAGTTCAGTATTAGACTGAAAACTGTCGTACACCTTGTATTACATTTTACAGGAAAAGTAAAAACCTCTCACTTAAAGGATTGTTATTATTCACTTGAACAGAATTTCATTTTATTGACTAATAACGAGTTAAGTAGAACACGACTAAATATTATTCCATTTCTCTCTTCGAGGACTAAATCCTTCAAAGAATCTATTCTATAAAATTGAGGATTTTTGAAAAAAATTTAAAAATTAGTTAATGATTTTTTTTTCTTTTTTTCGGAGGAAATTGAGTGTCAGTTCATGAAATTTTTTACAGACCTTTTGAACTTTGAGGTTAATTTATAAACATGTTGACATTTATAAAATACATAAAACATTTGTACCGTATTGGACAACCGTGTCTAAAGGAAACAAGGTCTTTTATTTTAATATCTTTTCAATTTGTAAAAATAAAGAATAAAGTTTCGTAAACCCTCTGCAAAGTCTTCATCAACGACGACGACGACGACGACGACGACGACGACGACGACGATTCAGCGAATTCAGCACAGGCTGAGACACGCTGGGGTACCTGACGTCGGGTGGTCCGAAGGGGCAGGGACCCTAAGAGGTCCGTTCTTGTGTCACCGCTAACCATTTGCAATTTAAGACGTCCGGACAAAAAGGTTCAAAGGTAAGTGTGTCTGATTTACATTTGGTCACAGTGGTTTTCGTGTGGTGTGTGCGTGGGTGTGCCTAAGGAAGGAACACAAATCCACACTTTATGTGGATTTCTAAGACCCAGTGAAAAGTAGGGAAGGACTATCAACATAGAATCCGTCGCTACCTTGAACCCGCTGCCCTTCTTTGCCGAATTTTGTTCCGTCTTAAGAAAGACTTCGAGCCAACGGGTATGACCCGTAGAGGCATGTGCCAGAAGCAGAGGGAGGAGGGCAGGGGTGGGGACGACCCTACTACGTGACGCTTTTGTAATCGAGAGGGGTCATGCGGAGAGTCACCGAATATCGACTCTTTTACAACGGGGTCCAAATTTTATAGACGGGTTCCTCGGGTCGCGCTCACTTTGCGAAAGAGCAACGAGAACTGAGGGACGCCCGAGAGGGGCGGGAGACGACGGTATTGGAACCCCTACACGGATCTGGGCCGAGTCGCGTGTAGGGCCGGTTGGCGCTCGTCTTGTTTGGGAACCGCCTCTCGGTCCTCCGAGGGAGGGTCGGTGGCGGGCGGGGGGGAGTAGGGCGGCGGAGTGGGAGTCGCGGAAAAAAAAAAAAAAAAGAGGGTATGTTATGTTCTAGAAGGAAGGAGTCAAGGGAATTTAGTGTCGGGTCCCTTTAGATGGGTCTCGGAAGTTGGTCGGTGCTCGGTCTTACAGCCCCCCGTTTATGCATCTGAGTCTCCATGCGGACCCACCCACGCGGGGCCTTGCGCCGCGCGTTCCTCTCGACGAAGACGATAGAGGGTGAGATTTATAAGACTGACGAAACGAACGGGGTCGGGAGAGAGCTGCAACCTCGTGAGGATCTGAGACCGTAACGACTCCTTACCCGAACCCGCCCTCCACTTCTCCTCCGTCCTTACGAAGTACAAAAGGATAATCCTTCCCCTGGTTCCCTCGGATCCCCGGATCCAGCGCCTTTCTCCCCCAGCAGCCCCAGGACTTTAACCCAACCAGCCTGACTCCCGTGCAAAGACTTACCGAATCCCCAAGACGGAATAACTCTCTGGGGGTACCAGGCCGGGGACAGACGACCTTTCACCTCTCGATCTCACGTCCCACCCTTGAGTAAGTGAACGTCAGAACCCCTGTCAGGGGTGCTGAGGGGTGGTCCGCGGAGTTGGTCGACCGGCCCCTCCGCCGCGCGCAGTACAAACGTGAAAGGTTTCGAGAACCCGGCGGAGATTTTGAGAAGGACGTAGAGCCGCGGACCGTCCCCACGAACTTATTTCGTGGGAGGAGGATTGATGGTAGGGGGGTGGGGGGTGGAAGGATGGTGGAGGGCCGCGAGTCCGAGACGGACCCACACCTTTGGATCAAAAGGGTTTGCGTCGGCGGCGGCAAGTCGTTGGCCGGTCCCCAGACCCTCACTGGATTCCCACCCAGACTCCTCAACACGTCCACCTTATAGAAAGATCTGTCATATCCCCCAGACTGTGAACCGAGCTAGGTTTCTATCCCCTACGACCGAACACACGTAAACCCCCACCCCCCACATGCCCCTTGACAAGTCCCTGTCTTTGCCGTCTCCCTCCCACCTCCTGCGCCCGTCCACGTTTCCTATGAACCGGTCTTTCCTTGCTTTTACCCTTGTGACGCACCTAGGCCCCACCCCCAAGTAGCACCTAGAATTCCTACTTCAATCTTCCTTAACACCTCTCTTCCCTTTATCCCTGGTCCCTGACCTCGTCCACTTCTCGACCCCTCTCCCACCGGACCGCCTCTCTCCCCGACCTATTTTCAGCCTTCAGCCTAGGGGAGGGGAGACCCCCAGAGGCGCCCTAAGTCGGACAACCCTCACTCAGCCCGACCCCGGCCCGCCTGGCGCGACGCCCCAAACGGGACTGGGGACCGCCACCGCCCGCTCCCTCCGTCCTCGAGGGTCGGACCATGGCTCCCCACACCACAGGAGAGGGGCTAGGAGAATTTTTCGAACGCCGCGGTTCCTCAAATGACACGCGCCTCGGTGGCGAAGCTTTAGCCAATCAAGCTAAAACTCGGAGCTCCAAACGGAGCGACGGTTCCGATTGAAAAGACTAACGCCTAAAAAGAAAAACTTTAGAGGAAGGGTGGCGGCCACGGTGGGAGAGGGAGGCCCGGCAGGCGGGAGACGTCCCTGTAGAGATGTGACAAGGGTAGGCCCTTGTCCCGTTGTAGATGTTCGGGTTGTTGTTCCGGTACCGTCTCCTCTACTTGCTCTTCGTTCACATGCTGCGCGTGTGGTTCCTCTATCTGGACCAGTTGGCGCTGGGGTTCGTAGAGTTGCTGCTGCACCAGTTCCATTCCACTCCACCGGTCGTTCCTTCCCTACACGGGGCTCCTCTGCGACTGTCCCGGCCCTGTCGAGACAGACCGATCATCGGACACAAAGAAAGGGACAGAAACGGTGTGTGAGTGGTAAAAGACCCCGAACTACACGCCTTGGCGCCAGCAGTCTTTACAGTGTAGAGGGGTCGGACGAGAACGGTCAATCAAGTCGACCTTAAATCGATTGAACTCAAAACATCCTCAAGTATATTGACGTGGGAAGAGGACCGCATACTTGGAGGTCTAGAGTCACTGTCAGTCGGGGCGTGGGGAACTCTCGGCCTCCATAAACGAGACGTCCAGTAGGAGAGAGGTTGAAGTCCAACTTTCAGATTCACTTCGCACCACGAGGTGACGCATATCTTAATTATTCGTCACTCTACCAAAACATTCCGTAATACGGTTTCCATCGTTGGTCTCATGATTGGCCCGTCCAAGGGGGTCAATTTTAATTCTATTGGACTTTATTAAAAGAATTTTTATACCTACCTTTACGAGAACTGATTTCTACTTTATACACACACACGTATATATACGTCTTATCTTAGTTTATAAATTATAAATATTCTTCCCATAACCTTTTTTGTACCACAAACAACATGTGTCGATTTGTATAAATGTGTTCGTTTTTATTATACACGGATATCTAAAGAGGATATCTGGAGATCAATCAACACCTCACAACGAAGAACTCGAATACCCTGTAAGTCCAACCTCAAGGAAAAATATAAAGGTCCTACACGAACCACTCTAATTTTTGTCTAATTAACTTACCCATAACCGATTTAAATCAAGACTGACCCACCAGTCAAAAATTAATAGTAACACAATAAGTTGAAACTGGGAAAATCATTTAAAATAGTCTTCTTAAACAACGAACTTAGACAGAACTAACCCTTTAGTATCAGGACTCGGTAGGAACCGTCCCACAAAAGAAAATCCTTTTCCCTTCCAGTTCCCTTAAGGATCGGGAACTGGTCTAATTTCACACTTCTGGGAACTCCGTCGGTTACCCCACCTACTCGTCAAAGGTGGATGGGTCGTAGGATAGGTCCTACCCTCCTCGGTATCAAGTCTCTGACAAGTGTAAATACTTATTATATAAAGTTTTTCCCCTTGTTAAATTAGACATTGACCTTCCTTTTACCTTGTCAGTCTTAACTCAGAGAACCGAACGACCACCTCCTTTTTCCTTTTAACCTCGAAATCGTCTGAAAAGATGATCGGTCTAATACCTTATGAATTTTCGTCGTCGTTGTTGTTTTCATCGAATATTTGACCTTTAATCTTAACGATTTTTGATAAATAATTTTTGTAATGGAATTTCCTGGTTTCCCACAAAAACGAACAAAGGGAAGAGTGCATCGAAACTTGTTCTTCCTTTTCACAGTCCTTTTCTCCGTCTAAAGTCTTTCCGGATCGAAGTAGAGTCGGAGGGACAACAAGGGGACGTCACCTCTCCCTAAGGACCTCGTTCTCTTGGAGGGTCCTACTCAGTCTCTCCGGTCATCACACCTACACCCAGAGATGTGTATCGTACTGATTCAACTCTTTCTTTCCGGGGTGACCCTTTTCTCTGACGTTGTGTCTACCTTTTTTCCGTATTGTCCGAATCACCTTTATCGTCAAATGTTTTATCGTAAAGTTTCTCGTTCACACCCCTAGAAGTATAATTTCTTTAATTTTCCTCCTCTATCTCGTTCGAAGACTACCGAATCTCTTTCGTTTAGGGTGGGTGAACGAGTATCTTGAGACTCGTTTTGTTCTGTTAGTCTGTCTTTTTAGTTGGAACTCTTCTTAAAGCTTCCGGAGAACGAATTTCTCCGGAAAGCTCTTACGGAACGTTTCTTTCTGGGTTTCTCATGGTAGACGGTCATCCTGACCCTTTCCTTCGGATACGGGTCACCTCTGCGGATAGAAGATAAAAAAAAGCTCAGGTTAGTATTTACATTCCTATCTTTGTCACTGGTAGGAGAGACACAATGGTACTGTCATTTATTATTTAGAGACGTTTAAAATGAAAACTGTTATATATAAAGAATTTTATTATTTCCGTGAGTTTCGAAGTGAGAATTACGGATCATTGAATTTTAAAGTATTTCTTTACCACCAGTTTACTTGCATGACAATCTCGATGGGTCAGTCCATTGTTTTTCATATAAGATTTTCGTTCGTCGAGACATTTTCGACGGTTAAGACAGGTTATGATATCAGTGATCGGTGAACACCGATAAAACTAAATTTAATGTTCATTAATGTAATTTACGTTAAATTTTATGTCAAGAAGTCAGTGTGGTCGATGTAGACCCCAAGAGTTGTGAATTCCAATCATCGATGGTATAACCGATCGTGTCTATATCTTATAGAGGTGGAAGTACCTTTAATGATAACCTGTCGTGGTGTGAAAAGAAGAGAAATATAATTTTTACAGGGGTATGGTTTCTATCTTTGAATATCTACCTCTTCTTTACTTTGTATCTATATTCACATTCCTCGTCGGGTCACACAGAGGTGTCATAGAAAATCAGAGTATTTCGTCGATAAATCCACCTCTTCTTTTGAGTTTTCGATCTCCACGGTACTTAAATATAAGTACTTCCACCTCATAATAATGGATAAGGTGACCACTATTACTGTATTCAATCTGATGTTAAATCAAGGTTATTTTGAACAAAGAAGAAAGTGATTTCCAAACAACATTCTACAGACATATCCGTAAATAGGTTTTTTTCAGTCACTAACTATCTAATAAAATTTTTAAAGGAGATTAATTTTACCAGTATGGAGATCAGGGAGGTAAGAGGTAGACGCTAAAGACAGAAGAAGTAAGTATACAAATGACACATGATAAAACTAAAAGATTATTTCTTTTACCGAAGTCTAAATAATGAGACCATAGTGTTATCGGTAACTAGTTAAATAATTTAAGGATTGTAAACGATCTTATCTGTTACACGATGCAAGATGTTCCCATTGAGGATTTTATTCGGGATCGTTAGTGTTTCTAATCTCAATTACTTCTACTCTACTTATATCTAATTTTTATGTGTGTGTGTGTGTATATGTGATAGTGTTGTCATTCAGTGACAGTTTACAATTGATTAACCAGGAAAAAAAAAAAAAATGAAACTGACGGTCCTTTGTATATTGATCTAAAATTCAAAGTAATTAGGTACAATGAATAAGAGAGTGTATACCAAAACTTAAAAGTGAAAAAATTGACCGTACAACAAAATACACAGGAGATAATATTACGAAGAGTAGTAGTAAAACCTTTCTCTGGTTTATATATGATATTATTCTCGAAGGGTCCACCAAGTCACCATTTCTTGGACGGACAGTTATGTCCTCTGTATCTCTAAACCCAAGTTAAGGACCCAGCCCTTCTAGGGGACCTCCTCCCACACCTTTGGGTGAGGTTAGACGAACGGACCTCTTAGGGGAGGAGGGGGTCTCCTCGGACCGTCCGATATCAGGTGCCCCAGCGTTTCTCAGCCTGTGTTGACTTCGTTGAATCGTACGTGAGTCTATGATATTATTTAATTTTCTTTTATCATAACTCGTAACGTATTTTTTTTCAAATAAATTTTCACTTAGTATAGTTAATAGAACTAGAATCATTATTAAGACGTTATACCTACATATAGTTCAGTAGTACAATATATGAAATTTACATTATAAACAGGTAATAAGGAGTCATTTCAAAAAAAAAATTCAAAAAATTTTTCACTTACTTTGACTATAACAATCCCTCTGGGATGAACCTATCCCGTTATTCCACTCTCTTCTTCCTATATAATATCTTTCAAATTACCTCTTCCCGTACTTCCTCTATGTTAGACTCAACCCATTATTACCTGTCTACCTCAAGTTTATCCACTCTTTTAATATCCTCTTGTAAGAATTACTTTTTCGTACCTCTACCCTTACAGGGTGTGTCCTGTATTCCAAATCATCGATTTGATCCTCCATATCATCGGGTAAAAACTGACTGTAATCTCAAGTACGCCGTATCAGTGCCTAGTATTACTACTTTTGTGAGTCACACCGGTCTACTATCTCGGGATTCAGGTCATAAGGGTTATTCAAACTTGACATAATACAGTCGTCACCCCTGGGTTCTTTTGAAGTTCGAACCCTACTGTACTACTTCCACCCCGAAAAACCTTCTACTGACCACCTCCATGTTCTACATCCATCGGTCAGACCTACTCCTCGTCAATACTACATTGACGTAGTCCCAGGTCTGTACTTTACTCTTGTCCTACACCATTGTAACCTTATTTTGGTGTATTCGTGTTTTCCTGTCTTAAAATCCTTATCTTCTCTTACGTTACCAATAGTTTAATTGGAGGATAAGGAAAAAAAAAATTGTAATTGTCTTTAAATTCCCAATTCTTTCCAATTTAAAAATATATGTACAAGTGCACCAATGACATGTTTTTGTCTATAAAAGTTTATAGTATTCCCTATTTATCTATTCTAATACACTAATAACAGTAATTTCCTCTTAAGACTCGGATCGAGACTCTTTTTAGTTCTGTAGAATCTCCTCTATAAAAACTTTTATTTTTATTACGTAAATATTGAAAGAAAAGATTTTTAAATTACATTATAATAATTTATATGTGTCTATGTTTCAAAAGAAATCGTTAGTTCCTTTTTTGTATGTTTACCATTAGTCTGGTCAAAGCCAAAGTTTTAGTGTCGGAGTTCGGTGGTACTAGGGAAAGTTGATATTTCGTAAGATCTCGGTAATCACTAATTATAGTTGTATTGGCTAAAATTTAAAGTACAAACGAATGATATGAATATTAGTCTCGTGTTCTAAATTTTCTAGTCTAACTGGGTTTCGTGAGTCTTGGTACAATTATCAGAGAAGACAACCTTGACCATAACCAAAACAAATAAACAAACAAATCCTCTATCCGCGTGTTCTACCAATAATGATGAGACGGTGTACATTCTAATGCGTACCGTAAGTCTTAGGGGTCAAACATTTTCTCGTGACGACACCAGCACAAACCACCCTTTAATAAGAGTGTAGCGACTCGTTTATTACTATAATTTTACCCTCTGTAATAAGTAAGAATTGGTAGACTTTATAAAAGTTCTAATCAGTTGTTACTATATGTAAAATTTACGAATAATTTTCTTTCACAATAAAAAAAAGAAAGAGATGGAGTATTAAAGTCAGTTTTTAATAACTTCGTAATCGAGTTGAAACCAAGTTTGACTTATTTGAAAGTATAGTAAATAATTTTAAATTCTGTTTTATGTGGTTTATAAGAACTTAATAATTTTTCAAGTACTACACCACAAAATAAGGTTAATTATCGTCACAACCGATGTAAAATTTCACAGAACTTCATTCTTGTCGACGTTCTCATTCGTCGTAGACCTTTCAAGTCATTAAACATTTTGGTGGACGAGTACGTAGGACGGGTGAGTCCAAGTATTTTATCGTGAAAGTATAAGGTGTACTTTGACGAAAAATCAAACGGGGTGAAAATTCGTATTCGATAGTAAGAGATACTACTTTACAAGTCTCACTCGACCAGGGTTCTACTTCTCCAGACACACGGGACTTGATACCCCAGGACTAAGAGGACCGGTTTAAACGTCACCCTTTTCCCATCCCGGCGAGAAAAGTATACTTCTACTAAATTTGGTTCTTTATGTGAGAGAAGAAGGTGAAAAACCTGGGATATATATATATAATTAAATTTAATGATATGATTCCGGGATCTCTTTTTCTAAACGTATGATATGAAGACAATTTTCTTCGAAAATAAAAAAATTTTTTCGGAAGTAGTTTTCGAATTGGTAGTTGGAGATCTTTATACGAATTGGTATCCACGAGTCTCCGTGGAACTGTCATGTTTCTCATAACACAGTCCTTTTATGTAAAAACTCTGAAACTATTGGAATAAAAAACTTCGAACTTTCATTACTAAGAATTTATATAATCTGTGTTTTAAGACAAAGAAATTTTTAGTTCTTTTCTGTACGTGTGTTATTAGTCCAGTCAAAACCAAAATTGGATTTCTGGTTTACGAAAACACCAGAGATAGTTGACCTTTCACAGATAGGGTAATCACACCCTGACTTGTGGTTCCTTCTCCCTTTCAATACAGTCCTGTTGTCCAAAGAGTCGGAGTCGTCATGAGTTCTCACCTTGAATCTTTGTTTCTCGTTTGAACAAACTGATTACTTTCGGTCAATAGGGGTCGGGATTTTTATGAAATCGTTTCGACAAAATACATAGACACGAAGTCAAAGAGATTGATATTTCTTTTCTTACTCTCAGTAAGAGTATATTGTCGTAAGGAGGGAGTTTGGGTAAATAGAAAGTCATTTACTGATAATATATGGATGATAATACGCGACGTGTAATGTCAACCTTGTTTTCGTCTGTCCTCGTGCCGGGTGTCTCCAAAACTGATAGAGGAAACGGAGAGAAGTGTGTCAAAGGAAACTTTTGAAAACGACTTTAAGGAAATGGTTTAAGGTGAGAGACAATCTATACGTCTACTATGGTGGGAATACCGTCTTTCACTTCTCCTTGATTTTTCGGAGAACTACTTTCACTTTCTCCTCTCACTTTTTCAACCGAATTTCGAGTTGTAAGTCTTTTGCTTCTAGTACCGTAGACCAGGGTAGTGAAGTACCCTTTATCTACCCCTTTGTCACCTTTGTCACAGTCTGAAATAAAAAGACCGGAGGTTTTTAGTGACGTCTACCACTAACGTCGGTACTTTAATTTTCTACGCACAAGGAACCTTCCTTTCAATACTGGTTGGATCTATCGTATAACTGTTCGTCTCTGTAATGAAACGGTTGTTTCCAGGTAGATCAGTTCCGATACCAAAAAGGTCACCAGTACATACCTACACTCTCAACCTGACTCTTCTTTCGACTCGTGACTTCTTAACTACGAAAACTTGACACCACAACCTCTTCTGAGAACTCTCAGGGAACCTGACGTTCCTCTAGGTTGGTCAGGTAAGATTTCCTCTAGTCGGGACCCACAAGTAACCTTCCTGACTACAATTTCGACTTTAAGGTTATGAAACCGGTGGAGTACACTTCTCAACTGAGTAACCTTTTCTGAGACTACGACCCTCCCTAACCCCTGCCCTCCTCCTCTTCCCCTGCTGTCTCCAATTCTACCGACTTACCGTAGTGGTTGAGCTACCTGTACTCAAACTCACTTGAGGTCCTCAACCACTACCTATCCCTCCGGACCGTACGACGCTAAGTACCTCAGCGTTTCTCAACCTGTGTTGACTCGCTGACTTGACTTGACTTGATAGACAATTTTAGAATTTTGGAAGTCCTGACAGAAAAATTTTACGGAGTAGTTATTACGAAGTTTAATAAGGACTCGGTCATTTATCTGATCGTCTTTTGTTCCTCATATATAAAAAATTTTGTTAAACGGGAACGAAACCAGGATATTTTTAACATTGATTGAATAATATCTTTTATAAAGTCAAGAGATTATAACAGAGAAGGGTATAATCACGACTTGGAAATTAGAAAGATAACTTTTAAATTTTAAAAGTTGGAAAATTTTTGAAGTAACGGAGAAACGTTTGGGTTCTCCCGAAAGTATAAGTGGACCCGTAGTCTCAGTAGTGTCCTCAAAAATTTTTATGTCTATAGACCTGGGTGATGTCTCAATGATTTAATTCTCATATATCCTTACTCCGGATTTGATCCCCGAGAACCGAGGGATCTAATACTTCAGTTCAAATCTTTACTAACATAGGTTCCAGTCGAATTTCTATATGTGGACCTTCAATGATAGGATCCTCTTGTCAGTGTGACAAGATCACACTGATCTACACACATCAGATCTACAAGAGGGACGGTCTTATGAACTTCCAACGTACGTACGTTCGATTCATCGAGTCAACACAGACTGAGACACTGGGGACGAACCGAGGAGACAGGTAACCCAAGAGGTCCGTTCTTATGACCTCACCCAACGGTACGGGAGGAGGTCCCCTAGAAGGGTTGGGTCCCTAACTAAGAGTCGGGGACACAGAGAATACAGAGGACGTGACCGTCCACTCAAGAAATGGAGATTACGGTGGACCTTCGGGGTGAACTTCCAAGTCAAGTCAAGTCAGCGAGTCACTACAGGCTGAGAAACACTGGGGTACTTAGTGTCGTGTGGTCCGGAGGAACAGGTAGTGGTTAAGGGCCTTAAGTGAGTTTGAGTGCAGGTAGCTCAGTCACTACGGTAGGTCGGTAGAGTAGGAGACAGCAGGGGAAAAGGAGGATAGGGGTTAGGGAGGGTCGTAGTCTCAGAAAAGGTTACTCAGTCGAGAAGCGTACTCCACCGGTTTCATGACCTCAAAGTCGAAATCGTAGTAAGGAAGGTTTCTTGTGGGTCCCGACTAGAGGAAATCTTACCTGACCAACGTCAGGTCCCCTGAGAGTCCTCAGAAGAGGTTGTGGTGTCAAGTTTTCGTAGGGTCCCTCAAAACTTTGTGGTATCTGACAAGGGTTTAGTCGGAACGAGTTACCGGGAAGTAGGGCACTCCGGTGAACCCGAATGTTGGTCGACGTCCGAATCTCGGAGTCCTACTGGATCCCAACCCCAGTATACAAGATCCAACAGGGTGCGGGGACTCATTGATAATTGTCATGGGAAAAGTGCGAGTCTTCACAGGGGCAAACCTTCTTTTTCATATACGAGTACTTACTTAACCGTTACTGGACATTGACTAAGAATGTGGACCTTAAGTGGTCTTCAGGGACAAGTGTAATAAACAAAATCGTTTACCCGTTTTAAAGGTGCAAATCCTCACAGTACGAAAAGCAAGGAGAGGTCAGAGGTCGCAGTGGAAAGAGCATAGGAAGTGATCCGGTAGTTCGACGTGAGATTGAACCTCCTGTACGAGAATTCATGGTTAGATGAGCTGGGAGTCTGGAATCCAAAGAAAAGGACGTTGTGTCCCAATTACTTTGGTTGTAGGAAGGTAGTGTATAAAACAGTCGATGAGTTAGTTTCTCATCTTCGTCGTCGTCGTCGTTAGTTTCTAATTTTACAAATTTTATCAAAACTAAAAAAAGTAAGTCAGGTCCTTTGTATTTTACCGCACGAAAGTATACTCGGTAACAAATCACACCCCCTTCACGAAAATTAAAACAGGATTTCCTTTAGACGTACTAGGTACATGACACGTTGATGGTTCCCTTAAATTAACCATCTTGTCTAAATGTGGACGTGTATTATGTATAAAGGACGGAGAGGATACAACTACAAAATCTATATTTTATGTAAAACAAAAGAAATAACTCGGAACTCTTCTGCAGAGAACAGTCAGTACTAAAGTATCGTCCCCTTCATGTACAAGGATTTGTTGGCTCGAAGGGGCATCAGTAACAATCGATAAATCCATTACTTCTCGTTCAGTAAACATTAAAAATATTCTGAATTCACAACTATCATATGTATACACGAATTATATAATATCGTTAAATTTTCATTTTAAAATTTTCACGTAAGTCATATATTTGGAAAGAACTCGGGTCGTTCCCGTAATATTATGTTTATCTGTAACTATATAAGATACATTTTTCTATTTGATGTAGGTCTCTGATGTAATCCAGTAGAGTGACTACGTCCGTAGTTTGTGTTAAAGAGTAAATATCACTTCTTGATTTTTTTTTACGACTGAAGACTTGGGTTAATCACTCTTTGATCCTTTAACCCTCCCTTTATTTATTTCTATTTCTTTCCTGTTGTTCCGGGGAAGAGGGACGGGACGGTGAGTGAGAGACGACCTGATCCAAAATCCATACGGTTGAGGTCCTGGTCGGTGTGGGTAACGAAACGTATCACGACCGTATAGATTACTGTACTAGTCCAGGTCCGTGACTGATAATTAAGAGTCGGGACGGGGGTTCCCCAAATCTCCAATAGTCCTTTCATGTGCGCGTTTGTTTATCACACCAGTGGCATTGAACCCCTACCGGATATCGACTCGTGTTTCGTCTCTCAAGCGTTGTCAGAGATTTCGACTTGTGGTCCGTGTGCACCGTCCTTTACCCGCGGTGGTCTCCCTCGTCGTCCTCGTTTCCATACCTCCGGACTCCCGTGGATCGTACAAAACCCGTGGTCACCGTCCAGTCACATCGGTCTCGTTCCCTAGGTTCGTCCTCGGTCTAGTCGTTCCGGAAGACACGGGTCCGTCTCGTAAACAGAGAAATGTCAGGTGTCGTTGGGTGTGTCCACAAAAATCCGGTCCTTCACTGGACTACTCTATTCTGGAGACAATTGTCTTTCCCGAGACAATTATCTTTCCCTTTCCCCACGGTCTACATGTCCACCATCACTTTATCCGTACCTCGCGAAAGAGGTCATGAAAGATTTTCGATCGAACAACCGTTTCTAATAAAATGAATGAGAAGGTTGCCGGGAAACTCCTTCATCATCATAAAAGTCAATATAAGTGGACCATCCATTCGTTTAAGTCCAGATTGGTAAACGAGTCCTAAAGTACATCCTTTACCATGTGAGTCTTAAACTTGGGTCCGGAGTACTGGTCCCAAGAGTTAGTGACACAAGGTCACGGAGAGACATTATCTAGTGTCAGATTCGTCTGTCACCACAGAAGTATCGCTCCTTTCTGTACTGGCACAAGAGTATCGTCGACTCGTCGTAAACCGTCCCCCCAAGGTCTGTACTAGACAAACACTTCACTGTCCGGATGTCAAGATTCCGGTTTGAAATCTAGGACCATCCACTCAACCTCCTCCTCCTCTTTCCTGGTTACATTTCTGGTTCTATTTTGGAGTGTAATGTTCTTTTATACGTTTCACCCACTCGTTCGAGGGTTGTTCCGTCGTTTCCAGTTTAGGGTTTCTGTCTACACCCCATGTTTTATCCCTACACAGGGTCACTAATCTTCACCTTATGTGCAAACCCTACTCTGTTCGACGTTGCGATCGAACACAACTTAATGGACTTGGAAATTTCGTGGGACTGACGGTCCAACCGGTATCGAAGACCCGACATTGACTAGGACGGACCTACACGTCCCTCCCCATCCATACTCATTTACTTCGTCCAGGACTGTACGTGAAACGTAAATTGTCGAAGTAAATTCCAAGAGTCAAACAGACGAGTCTATAAGTACGGTAATGTCTTTATGTAACATTTATATCCTTTGTTAACTCTTTTGGGGATCAAAATACGACCACCCTCTTTACGGATAAATTAGGACCTTCTTCAAAGAGACTCTAAAGGAGGGACATTAATGCATTAACAAGAGTTTTTGTTTATGGTCTTCATTCCTTGTCTGAATTATCATGTAAAATGTTCCGTGGTAATTAGAGAGTCTTTTTGTTAATTTTACAAGACAGTTAGTGTCGAGTGACAAACGGAAAAGATATAATAATCGTTATTATATATCGACCTTTACCCGTATGGTTCTGCACAAGTCCTTTACCTTGACGTAAGTAACCTAAAGTAACGGTCAATAAAACCTTCCAGTTGTCTAGGGATAAAGAGTGAACAAGAATCACAGTCCAAATAATGAGTATACATCCCTCTTTAACAGATTTTGTCAATTATTGGTGGTCAAGTGGTTTTATAAAACCCATTGGGAAAGAGAATAAGATCGATGTTTCCATCCTGACTCTCAGTAAGAGTCTATTTCACGAGGGGTCTTTCGGGTAAGTCGTTTATAAATCCTTCGTGAATGAGACGTGGTACGCACCTCGGACGGTACGTAGGATGATGTGGTCTTGGACGGACTGTCTTGGTGTCGGTGGACGATTGGAGTGGAGTCTACAGACCCGGAGACAGTCGGGAGGGACTACCGGGAGTAGTCTTGACTAGCAGAGAAGAGAACCGAGGGTGGTGTGACACCAAAACACACATAAAATCGTACATAGTGGTGGGAGATTCGTAAGACGAAGGGATAGGAGTACCGAGAGAGAGGCGAGGAGAAGGGTGTAGTACACACTCAGGAAGTCTTGTCTTATCACCGGGGGACACCAGAGTCCGGACACCGACGGACCACGAATGGGTCCCGGGGGTGACTCAGACGATAGTCTTTTGTCTACGGCTTGACTTAGACGACTTTTCTTAGACTTTAAAGAAAAAATTAACTTATAAAATTCACTCACTTTTCTGTCATCCTAATACAGTGACAGAAGGAAACAAGGAAAAGAGACGCCACCGGTGTAAATTTCGGAATGTTCCTTTTTGTAAAGGTTCATTAATTCTTTATTTAGATTTTTGTAAGTGAGATAGAGTCCATTTCTCTTTTGAGTAAGATTGTACATATATATAAATAATAATTTTTTAAGAAAAATTAGGACAAACTTCTCCTGTGTTTACACGGAGAGGACTCGGAAGGATATTCGTCGATTCTGTGGACCTGTTAGAGGGTCCCGGACGTCCTATTCCGCTTAGAGGATTCATCTACCGTTTGTCCCGTCCGTAAGGGTCTTACGGTTCTCTATGGTGACGACGGCGAACCGTGAACAGAGGATGTCGGTCTTCATACTTCCGACTCTCAACCCAGAATCCGATACACTCTTGAGGGGACGGATCTCTCTCCATTCTCCTGAAGGACAGTCCGAGAGGTATATGGAAACCTGTTAACGTCCCCAGTTGTAGTCTCCTTACTGATCCAGTCCTCTCTCGGGACTTCTTTTTAGGTTTTGGACTACTTTTTTTGTTTCGGATTTCTTCTGTTGTCGAAGTTTTTAGGGTTCGGAGCATAAGGACGAGAAAATAAAATAATGAAGATATATAATTAATATGTCTCGAGACTCTAAAATGATCGACCCTCCACCACCGACAATTAGATGGTAAAGTTGTCGTATCTTCAAAGAAACATGGAGTATCCACCAGAGAGTCTCTAAAGTCTAGAGAAGAGTCCTCGTTTTGTCTTGTTTTGTTTTGTTTGTTTTTATTCGTTTTGTGAACTTATAAAGATCCTCAGTCTGTCATAAACAAAGTAATAACTATAGACCCGGTTCACTTACAATCGAGGAAAAGGTCTGTGTGAAGAAAGAGAGTAGAGAACACTATGTTTCACCTAAACGATATTATTCCTATTCTCATTCTGTACAGTCACCATCAGCGAGTCAACACAGGTTGAGAAACGCTGGGGTATCTAACATCGGGTGGTCCGAGGAAACAGGTACCTTAAGAGGTCCGTTCTTGTGACCTCACCCATCGGTAAGGGAAGAGGTCCCCTAGAAGGGTTGGGTCCCTTGTTTGGACAAACGGGTGTAATATCCGTCTAAGAAACGGTAGACTCGGTAGTCCCTTCGGGGTTCTGTACAGTTAAACTAAGGTTTATCAAAGGGATAGTTCTTTCATATCCTTTAGTCCTATTAAATTATATTTCATTATTATTAAATTATATTTAATTTATTATTATATTTGGTAATAAGTCAATTCGTATCCATCTTGATCTTTCGACGGTAATTTTTTCCTACGACTACACATTACACCTAAAATCTACACTGACCATAGATTATGTGTTGGTCCTTGTGTCAAAATCGTGTAAATGGTAAAATAGTTACTCACCATACTCGTTCAATTCTCCTGAGAGTCGAATGTTTACTGTGATGAATATCGTTGGAACAATTGTAGATACTATTTTTATTATAGTTTCACTAAAAACCGTTCAATGTTTATAAGATTTGTTTATTCTATTTTTGGTTATGTTTCACTCTATTACAATTTTCTGATCCTTATGTTGTATATCGATAATTGACCCTTTGTTGATCCGTTTTTATACTTCTTATTCTTTTATGGTCCTCTCCCAAAGAGAACCATAAAGACACCCTCGAACACTACACCTTTTAGTTCTACGAACCACTTGTGTTACCTATACCTTTGGGAAACATTATTAAGGGATCGGTGATTCCCTGGTTCTAGAGGACCCACTTTTAGTGATGACATTTGTATGGGAACTTACTTAGGTAGTTCAGGGTATGGGGAACCCGTTATCCCCTGGGTTTGATTCAGAATAGTTAACAAGGGCTTGTAATTTGTAGAGTTATTAAATTACTATAAAATTTCCTTTATATTATTTATCTGAGTTTTCCTCTTACGTTAGGTTTTTTTTTTTCCAGTATCTGTTCTAAGAGATGAAATAAACGATACTTAGTCTGAATGATTTATACCCAAGACAAAACTCGAATACTCCCTTCACCTCTACGATCTTTCAAGGATATCTTCTCGTTTTCCTTTCTCTGTCCCTACTTCTCTTTGTGGGTCCATCCCGACCCCTCCCCGACAGGATAGACCGTTAAACAATCTTCTCGACTTTCCCTCGTATTTTACAGTCGACGAAAATCAATAACGATCCTAGAATACTCTGAATGTTCCCTTAATAACGAGTCTACGTTAGTGGTGAGTCCTGTTCCTTTTTCCTCCTTTCTGAATCAAATTTTTTTTTTTCAATATAATGCACCCTCTTCTTTAAGGTTCATTACTCACCAATTAGGGTCCTTACACAGTGTTCTCCAGCAAAACATTGTCAACACACAATTTAAGGATTAAACAGATACATCGAAGAGTTTAGGAAGATAGAGATGTTAATGTTAAACCACACATTCTTATGACTGTGTCTCAGAGTATTGATTCGTATCCGTATACATACTTGTGAAAGGAGACAAGGACGTCCTATGGACCAAACAAACCCCCGTTTCTCCTCAACTACACCGTAACACAATTGTCACCAACTCTTACGTTCACCATTTGTAGACTTTCATCTTGTGACTTTTTACGTACGTAACATACAAGGTTTTCCAGTCATACTTTGTAATAGAAATACCGTTCGGACGGGTAGGTGAGGGAGGATGTGTAACGTATAAGTGTGTTAAAACATCGAACATATTTGGGGATAACACTAAATTTGAGTACTCTGTCACACCGAAGACGTCTCCCACCGACAAAACACTGAAATCTGATCACCAAGAAATATGATCAACGTTTAGTAGACCCCTTGTAAATTTTTATGACAACACGTACGGGGTAGGGATCTTTAAGACTAACTTAACCAGATCCTACCCCGGATCCGGATACGTAATAATTAAAATAAAAAACCTTTCGAAGGGTCCACTACGATTACATGTCGACCTTAACTCAGACCAAAGTTGAGTCTTAAAGATATATTATTTTGGTACGTAGTACTGTTTTGACATTCGTGATGTCACCCTTTTAATAATGAAGAGATCCAGAAGTAGGCCGTCTCAGGAATCTTAAAAATAACCTTATACTACAAACAGTGAGTTTAAGGATAAATTTTTTACGAAAGACCTTGAGACGAGATCGTCGATATATTCTATCTGAAACATACATCCTATTTAGAGTACAATGAATACATTAAGTCAGGACTACAAAAAGGGAAAGGAAACGAGTAAGAAAGATAAGAAGGGTTCTCCTTCCAGTCGACCAATTCTCATAGTCTTGTAGTAGGACAATAGGGAAAAAATTGAACCCAAGTACCAAGTCCGTATATGATCCTTACCTCGACTGTTGTATGTGACCAAAGAGAGGATTACCACATCTCCGGTGTCCTTCAAAGTGACCTGGATCCCTACCGTCACAGGATGTAAAGAGGTCTGGACCGTGTCTCTTCTCTGGGGTTCAGTGACTCTTCATGAAATGACTACGGTTAGTAAGGAGTCTTGTCTGCCCCTTTGACTCAGAGTCTCCTTTGGACTTAACGTCGGGAGAGAACCTGTGACTGGAGTTCATAATGAAACCCGGAACCTTTTCAGTGAACCTAGGAAACCTGTCGTCAAAGTAGTAGATGTCGTTAGTTCTTCAACTTGACCTTCTAACGATTCAGTGAAAAATAAAGATTTTAAGACACTAAGGTCAATTGGTCATAAATATTTTCACACCTTGTAATATTTTCGTGTATTTTCAGGTCTTGTGATATTTTCGTGTATTTTCAGGTAGGTCTCTTTTCCCACCTCCTGGGGAGTAGTTATGATAAAAATAATGGAAGAAGGATCTAAAATGGTCAACAGTAAAAGTGAAAATTATAATTCCGACACCCTGAATTAATTAGTAAAAAATTTATGACTCAATAGTTGTCTACCGTCCGACTTATGTTTATATGGTGTTTGTTTGTAAACCAGGACTTCTTTTAGTTCTTGATCTCAAGTAAAGGGGAAGAGTAAACCCAAGTTATGAGACACCAGAAAGAAAAATAACGGGTACGGAGGTTTAACCGACAAACACAAGGTTCTATCTAGTCAAGGTTTCAGCCAATGTTTGAAAGGCATGAAAAATAAAAAAAATTGGTCGGTCAAGGAGAACCAAGTGTATTGTCTTCTCACGTAGTAGTGAACGTTGAAATCAATTTCGTTACCACAATTATTCCAGATCGATTTATCTTTTACGAGTCTGAAAGACTCACGACTGTCAACAGTTTAAGTGGATCAAGTATACCGGTGTAAAGACTTCAAGAAAAATTATCGGGTAGACACTCGTTATCCTAGTCTACTGATTCTTGATGTCCCGTCTTCGTGATACTGAAACTTAGTCTAAAAGGGTAATGGGTCGATATCTCAGACAAAGAGAGACTGGGTATATTTCAAGTCGTAAATTCTGGGATACACTAAAATTAGGGTAGTGAATCGTGGGACCGACATACTTATACTTCCTTTTGTACTTAAACAAGCTTAAGGTCTGCGGGACTTGTAAGAGACCCTTGAGTAGTCGAGGGATTCGATTTCGATACCCAAATTTGGATTTGGATTGAGACATCCAAAGTTGGATTTAAAGTACTATTTGTTTTTGACTTATCTAGACAGAAGGGACAGAAACTAGTAAGAAAAAGGTTTTAATGATACTGACGTAATCTTGTTATCTTACGTCAGTTGTTTACGTTAGTGATCGGGGACCGGTCTATTGTGTAAGGTTTGAAATAGAGGATTTCCTCTAAAATAGTTCAAACACGAGAATATTTATCCTCTTTCTCTCTTTATATTGAACCGTTTACCTTCGTAAGTAATTAAATAGGTAAATAAGTTGTTTGTAATTAAATCATAGATGATATAAGGTCCCTCGAGTATCGGATCGTCGTCTTTATTGGAGTGTGTGTGTTAGTTTGGTAATTTATTCACATCCCATACAACCTACTTTTTTTTCCAGACCAGATTTAAGTTCTCCAATCACTAAACCCCTCCCCGTTTTTTCACTAAGAAGACAATGGAATTTCCATTCCTTCACATGGTGTCTTTCTGTAGTGAGGAGGAATTATTACTAACAACTCGTTCGAACTCGTCGGTCTTCGGTAGGGATAAAGTAAACGTGACAGGGGAAAAGTTTTTGTGAGTATGGGTTTAGTATCTAGGATAGGACCAAGACAAAGAAGTAAAGTAAATAAGATAGGAATTTTTCATCCATGAAGTATTGATGACTTATTTGAGTTGTTCCGGTGTCATGGCATTTGGTTTTCACGGACTTTATTTATACGTTCGTAAGATCCCATATTTACAAAGATTTCAAATCCAATGTCGGAGTAGTTTAACATAAGACTAAAAAGATCTCGTCGTCTAATGTTGGTCCCTATTAAAAAACGAGGGGAGTGTCCCTTGTAAACCGTTACAGACCTCTGTAAAAATCAACATTGTCAAATCCTCCACGATGACCGTAGACCAGCCTCTTCCGTTACCGTGGGGTGAGGTCATGAGAACGGACCTTTTAGGGTACCTGTCTCCTCCGACGTCAGGTACCCCAGTGACTTCCAGCCTGTGCTGACTCGCTGAAGTGAAAGTGAAAGTGCGTAACCTCTTCCTTTACCGTTGGGTGAGGTCACAAGAACGGACCTCTTAGGGTCCCTACCCCCTCGGATCATCCCGACGACAGAGACCCCAGCGTGTCTCAGTCTGTACTGACTTCGTGGAATCGTCGTCGTTGACCATAGACCACCAATCTTCTGTCCTTACAACTCTCAGTGTGATGTCACGGGTCCTGTTGGGGGGTTGGGAGTGGGATTGTTGTTTCTTGATCGACTGGGTTTTACGGTTGTCACGGGTCTACTTCTTTAGGACATTCTCTCTAAACTTCAACACAGAACCCTCGGTGTATTGCCCGTCACTAATAGGAACGAATCCGGGATGTTCCTGGGATCACATTTAGGAAAGGGAGTGATCGGTACGTTACAAGTTTGGACGTCTCTAAATAAAGTAAGTAAAAGATAAACAAATTATTTGTCTGACCTTCGTGACCTCCCTTTTTATAAGGTCGTCACTTCATTCTACTTTCGATAATCATTGGGATCAAACTGAATTCACTTATCATCCTTTGTTGTAGACGGTAGTCCTTCACTCAACATCTTTGACTTTTTTTTTCAATTCTCACAAATTTTTCGAGACCAAGTTTGTTTACAGATACACTTGGTTACCCATCGAACTTTTGTCACTTCTGTAAAGGCAAAGAATACAGAAACTATCTTACCTTTCTCGAAAATAAAAGAAATCGCACCATTAGTAAGTATAAATAGGATACTGTACGGGATTTTCGAATTTCTTATTGTTTGAGGGTTCCCATTTGTGTCTTAAAACACTCGCTCACTCTGGAGACCTACTTAGGAATAGTAACATACGAACCTATTTTGTTCTAAAGGTACGTAATTTGTCATGTTCTGAAAGATAAACCCTTCATTCGAAGGTGGTGAAACTTCCCGAGATCGATGAAGAGTTCCTATTGTTTGTATTTGAGGGGGTTCCATACTGAGGAAGGGGTAAGTTCAAGTCGCGAGATCAGAGTCACGCGGATAGTGGTCGGGAACGAACCGAATAAACATGTGACAACCGACAAGGTACAGTAAATAAACCATTATGAACTGTAGTTGTTCACGGTGGTTTATGTAATTATGGTCTTCAGACTTTTAAATTTTTCTTAGTTTTGTGTACGTCGGACGAAACATGGTTCGGTAGACTTCGATCCATGAAAAACATTATTACTTTTACACTCCAGTACACCTACCCTCTCTACCAAGGTCTAAGGACTTTTTCCGAGTACCAGTTGACCAGAGTCCACGTGGTTTACACCAAAATCCAAGGACGGACACTAGGGTTCTTCTTTCTCATGAGTCGAATAAGTTCCTCCATATTTTTACGATACCTTGGGGGTTTAGTAGAGTAGTAGTTCCTGTCAAAAATTGTTAAAGTCTTCCTACATATAAGTGAAGTTTCCTTACGGAATTTTTCATAGTGTTTGATCCCCGAATTTCGTTACCTTTAAATGACAGAGTACCAAGATCTCCGATCTACAGGTTTTAGTTGTACAGTCGTTCTGGTGCACGGGAAACTTTGGACGTCCCCTTAGGTAGGAATAGAGAAGGATTGAAGACCAAAAGACCGGTAGAAACCGTAAGGAACCACACGTCGACGTATTGAAGTTAGTTATTGTACCGGAAGAACACAGAAGTGTAATGTGGTAGAAGAATCTTCCTACGGACGGTAGAGTCTACCCCTCAGGTGAGATGTGGTCTCACTGGAGTAGGATTAATGTAGATGTTCTAGGACAGAGGTTTATTCCAGTGAAAGGTTCCATGACCCCTAAGTCTGAAGTTATATAAAAAACTATCCCTTGTGTTAAGGTCCGTGTTGTCCTACATTTGATACTTACATAAAAAAAAAAAAATGGTTTTGTCCCTTTAAATTGAAATTATGTTTGAGTTCCTAGTAAATATGAGGGAGGATGTTTCTCGTTTTCTACCTCTGTGGACCACCGAGAGAAGTCGGATTTCCACTTTTCTTTCTTTCTTATTCCGTTTTTCCTTAATTAGATTTCGTTTCAGTACAGATGGACCACACGACGGTGAAAGTCTGTGTAGGCACCTGAGTCAGTCGACCTCATGGAAGAGGGGGTCCCGTCCGTACGAAGTTCAAATATTATTTGAGGTCTTCCGATTACGTGTACGTTCTCTACTTGATTAAGAATAAACGAGTTACCGTCTTACGTCTTATTCGTGGGTGGACGTGTTTTACTAAAGTCCTTACGGTTCTCCCAGATAGCAAGGTTTTCTCGAGGAGGTAGGAGGGTCGTGACAATGACTTTAGGGACTGTGAAGGGGTGAAGAGGACCAAACCCACGGACCCGGTCTTCGAGGGTTACATCATAACTGGTGACGGGAACTGTGACAAGGTTGATAAAACGGATTCAATAAATTATGTGTCTTATTAGGATACTTCATCTATGACAACATGGATGTTAAATGTCCATTCTTTCATTCCGTGTCCCTCTAAATTATTAGAATCGTTTCGACTCTAGGTTTCACCGGGGGTTCGATAGTTGGTACAATGGTATAACGGAAAGTTGTCAACCCTCTTTGTGTCATTGATTGAATGATAGTACGGGTGAATCTAGTCTCACAATCCTATAAATTAGGAGAGTCATCTCTTGATTCTGTCGTCAAAAAAACAAAAAGTTTGACAGAAAGGACATGTTGAACATAGTTTTACTCCCTCCTCCATGTGTGTGGACCTGAGATGGGAGTCTGTGTTGACTAAGTCTTAGAGTCACCGGTTTTTAGACGTAAAAATGTCTGTTTACTAACCTAATTACAAACTCTTGGTGACCGGGATGTCCTTACCTTATCCCTTTTCAGGTTACAATTCCAATTGATCTTTTTCGGTGTCTCTCCACTGTTCCGTTACCCCTGGGACATTAGTTACCAGCTTACTGAGTCCCCCAGGACTCGTCTCTTCTTGAACCAACGACCTCTCCTTCCATTACGACTTGTACCTCTAAACTATCGTCTTCATCCGGTCGGTGTCGAAGACTGAACCTACGTGTACGGGACAGGACAATCTTTACCAATAAACGACTCAGTCCTGTCGTAAAAGACAAGTAAACCTACTTTTCGTACCAACGTCCGTTCCCTCTCGTTGGTCACGTGTATCTAAGTCTTTAAGAATGAGACTGAGATAAACTTACTCGTCCCAAAGTATTTGTCTTACTAATGACCACACTCTAATTTCGTTCACTATAATACCTCCTAGGTTCTCTGAATTCAGGACACAAACCAAGTCAGTGACTCCGAGTCCGAGAACTAGACATTTTACCCCCTTTTTTGTGGACGAAACTTTCAGGAGTGTATGTCCTACACTTGAGTAACTCTGTATCATGAGATAATAACGATAAGGTTCCGGGGATTTTTAGAGAACTGAGTCTTATATATACGGTGTGAGTAAGGGATTCTGGTAATTATTGTGTTGTTTCCCGTTGACCTTTACTACGAGACGGAATGAGACGTAGGGGGATACGGAGACGGTCCTTTCTGTTGTATCAGTGGACTTAAGTAAGATTTCATGTCTAATGTAACATCCGGAGGACGTGACCTCTTTGTGTGTGTGTGTGCGTATGCTCCTTTTCACCTCCGATTTCTCTGGTTTTCTGTTTAAGTGAGAAGAAAGGGGTAGAGTAGGTGTCACCACACGAGATGATTAAGAGACTTCTCGACCTGACGATAAAGACGAAGATGGAGACGAAGGGGAGGAGTCGTATGAGGTCATGTGTGGGGAACGAAAACACGGTCTAGCCATGTTAATATCAATAAGTCTAGTAACGTCGTTTTGAGTTGGTTCGTTGTTGTATTAGTCATAAAAGATTTAGTAAGAAGGAATTTAGACTTTTGAAGACTCGGTGTGACGGAGGAGAAGACATCCTCCTCCGAAAGGAGACATCCGAAAGGTACGGAAAGTTCATTGAACGGGAGGTGAAGTAAAACTAGTTTAGCACCATAATGTCTCCATACCATTTTTTCTTATATTAAAACTTATTTTATTCTATGGTTTTTTAACTATTTATTTTTACATGAACACTTTAGTCCTAATCTTAAGTATCATCTATTATACTACCAATTGCATACGGATGTAAGAAAGTTATCGATAAATATAGTGGAAATTTTATATATATGACTACGTTATACACGATTAATTACATGCGTATTATGATAATCCTTGACACCTCCTATGGTTCTACCCACGTCACCTGTGGTTGAACGGGATCTAGGACCAAACGAGGTAAGTAAGAAATCAATTCACTGGAAAAGAACAGTCCCTTTATTTTCTGATAAAAGATAAGAATAATACTTTTATTGGATCTTGAAATGTTCAAACACTTCTCTTCGTCTACTCACTTTATCCTGTGATTTACACATATTACAGATAAGACTCCAGAGACATTACAGGTTCTTCGTTAGGTCTCCCTCTCTGAGTTCCCAAGGTCGATCTTCGGGTCTAGTTCCTGATGTCCAGGGGAAACGTGAGAAGGGGCATGTGGGTCGGGAGAGGACAGTGAGTGTCTTCATACGTTTATGGGTGGAAAGACAAGAGGTCAAACTTTGAGACTAATGATTACGTCGGGAGAGGGAAATCCAGGTTTCCGTTGGGTCACGAGAGGGTGTCCCACTTCGACGGTCGTGGACAATGAGGTTCCGTTAGGTTCTTGTGAAGTTACAAGGGTGGGAACCAAATTTAAGAAGGATCAAGAGGCACATCTAAGAGACCTTCAGGTTTGTTAGTGTTCGTAATTCCTATGTTATATCCGGAGGAGAAAAGTCAGTTCCGACGTTCTTGTGACGTCGAAAGTGACGGCGAAAAAGGGGAGTTACTACGGTCAAGTCAAGTTATTTGTTTACCTATAAACGGGAACGGGGACTCTTTTGTGTATTCGTAATCCCGTCTCAAGGACACAAGACTATTGTAAATTAACACGATCAAGAGTTGGGAGAGATGTGGGTGTGTGAGTACCTGGTGTAAATAAGGTGACTGAAGTTTCCGGTAAGTTGTACAACCTTTATACACACTCTTGTGACTCCCCTCAAACTTTAATCAAAGTTGGGATAAAGACATACACACCCGAACCAAGTACATCATCCATCCTAAAATCTTGATGTATAAACTAAAAATTTTGTAAGTAAACAAATATGACCCAAATTTTAGTATTTTTTATTTAGTCCTAAAGATAACGGTCAGAAACACAAAAAGTATTATTTATTGTCAGTAAGTAGGAACAGGTTATTTATAAATATTCGAATTTAATCCCTTTCGAAAAGTTCTCTTAAAGGTAAGTAAGAAATAGGTGGTTGAAGGTATACGGTCGGTCGTGTCCTCCTCAAAGTCCTTTCTTTGTCCTTCGTCTGATCCCGAAGGGTCCGTGTCTCCCTTCTCTCATAACTGTTGTCTTTCTTCGACAGTAATTTAGGTATGTCTACAACAGTAAGTGATCAAGTGAAAAAACATATTCTAAGTGGTCCGGGTAGGGTCTCTCACACTAGATTCAGACTTTCCTCGGATTCTTAGACGTAAAATTGTGTAGGGAAGGAGGGAGGGTAATTGGAATCGGTGTGATGGGGACACGACCACGTAAGTTGTGTATACGTTTTCAGGTCTAAGTCCCCGTACAGAAGTCCCACCTCGACTGAGAATCAGAAACCACGTATAGACCCATCTTTAGGTTCGTGTAATCGTTATACCCGACTATCGTGATAGTTGACACATATTAAAAAGATTATAAGTCAAATTATACTTAACAACTTTCAAATTTTACGAGACAAAGAAAGAGTATATAAAGACCTGAAACGAGGTCCTGGTTTAACGTCATATAAATATATGTGAGTCAAGACTTTCTCTACCCTTATGGTCTGGTGGACTGGACGGAGAACTCTTTGGATATACGTCCAGTCCTTCGTTGTCAATCTTGACCTGCAACTTGTTGTCTGACCAAGGTTTATCCTTTTCCTCATGCAGTTCCGACACATAACAATGGGAGGAATAAATTGAATATACGTCTCATGTAGTACTCTTTACGACCTGACCTTCTTCGTGTTCGACCTTAGTTCTAACGACCCTCTTTATGGTTATTGGAGTCTATACGTCTACTGTGGTGGGAATACCGTCTCTCACTTCTCCTTGAGTTTTCGGAGAACAACTTTCCTCTCACTTTTTCAATCGAATTTCGAGTTGTAAGTCTTTTACTTCTAGTACCATAGACCAGGGTAGTGAAGTACCCTTTATCTACCCCTTTGTCACCTTTCTCACAGTCTGAAATAAAAAGACCGGAGGTTTTAGTGACGTCTACCGTTGACGTCGGTACTTTAATTTTCTACGAATGAGGAACCTTCTTTTCAATACTAGTTGGATCTATCGTATAAGTTTTCGTCTCTGTAATGAAACGGTTGATTCCAGACAGATCAGTTCCGATACCAAAAAGGTCACCAGTGCATATCTGCACTCTCAACCTGACACTTCTTTCGACTCGAGACTTCTTAACTACGAAAACTTGACACCACGACCTCTTCTGAGAACTCTCAGGGAACCTGACGTTCCTCTAGGTCGGTCAGGTAAGATTTCCCCTAGTCAGGACCCACAAGTAACCTTCCTGACTACGACTTCGACTTTGAGGTTATGAAATCGGTGGAGTACGCTTCTCGACGGAGTAACCTTTTCTGGGACTACGACCTTCCCTAACCCCCGTCCTCCTCTTCCCCTGCTGTCTCCAACTCTACCGACCTACCGTAGTCGTTGAGCTACCTGTACTCAAACTCACTTGAGGCCCTCAACCACTACCTGTCCCTCCGGACCGTACGACGCTAAGTACCCCAGCGTTTCTCAGTCTGTGCTGACTCACTGACTTGACTTGACTGACTGACACGTATAAAAAGATATTCGTGCTTTTACCTTAATATATATTTTTTCTTATTATATTACTTTTTATTTTGTACTAGTAGTTTTATTTCCACCAAACAAAATCTTAATATAATCAGTAGATATCGATGTATTGGTTACCGGAGTTTTAAGTCACCGAATCATATCGTTTATAAATTTAGTAGATTGTCACATAAACTTTAGGTTTACACTGAATCGACTTACCAAGACATGTCCCAGAAAGTGTCCGAAATTTTAGGTGCACCGTCCCGACCTCAAACAGAGTTTCTGGTTTACCCTTTTCTGGGTGAAAGTTCGAGTGAGTGTACCGGTGACCATCCTAAGTCAAGGAGGGTCCGAAGACCAAACTCCTGAATCAAGGAGTTACCGATAACCGATTTCAAGACGGAGTCAATTGAAGGAGTGTGTAGAGAGGTTGAGCCGTGGAACGAAAGGCGTCTCGTTCGTTCGTTCTCTCGTTCTTTCCTTCCTTCTACTATGGTATCAGAAAACATTGGACTAGTACCTTCACTGATGAGGTAGTAAAAACGGTGTAAAATAATAAATCTTCGTTTAGTTGTTTAGGTCGGGTGAGATTTCACACCCCTTGCAATGTGTTTCCGTATTTATGGTTCTTCATCTCCTCCTCCTTAGTGACCCTCGGTAGAGTCTACAACAGATAGTGTCTTGTGTACTTAGACGAAAAAAATAACAGTTAAATAGTAGGATGAATACCAAACGATTTTGATTTACATTTACATTTTGTTTGAAAAGACTATGTCCAATCCCTCACATAAGACCCCATCTCATATCATCATGACTTTTCTAAGACTTCAATGATTAACTTAAATCCAAAGATTTACTCCTCAACATGTGGATGTTACGATTGGTTTTCCTTTCTCACAATCAATGATATAGTGAAGTCTTACGAAAGACTATATCCATTGGTTTTTAGACTTATCGACACCGAATTTTTATTTTCGTATTCGTCTACAGATCTCCGTCTATCGACAACTTAACAAAGTCATCTAACCGTCGTGTTTTCGTCGTAGAAGAAGATAAGAGAACCAGAAAATTAATATATACAGTCGAGTACCAGTTTTCTACTGAAGAGATGTAATTCCGCTATGTAGTAAAACATTCATCCTTCTTTTCCCGTTTCCCGGTATGGTTTACGGAGACAAAGTAAAGTATTCTGTCTATTTCGAAAGGCCTTCAGATCGGGTCGTCTGAAGGTGAATTAGAGTAACCGATCTTGTCCCAGTGTACAGATGAGATTTGACTGGTGAACTGTTCCTCTGATTCTAATGGTACCGTTCAGATTTGGTAGATATTGAATAGAGATTCTATTTTCTTAATAAAGGTACTGGACTTTTACTTCCAAGTGACCGTCTTTTCACCCTGACACCCACAGTCCGTCTGTTGTGTGTAGAAGATATTTGTAGAACAAACAATAATAAATACACAAGGTATATAGGTCATATTAGTGTCAAAGTATTAAAATAGTGTTAAAAGTGTTTTTAGATTTTACTATAAAAGAGTACCTTTGTCTTATCTGTTCGTAGAAACGAATAATTTAGGGTTTACATGAATTTCAAAGGAAGAACCTTTAAGAAATAAGTCTTTATTTTACAGGTTTAAAACTCTGTTTTTTATACTCGGGTACAAAAAATTAGGACACATGTACCTTTTGAGAAAAAAATTATAAAGGTAGTGTATGTGAATTGTTTTACTGAATGACGTGATCGGTTGTTGATAATAATTTTGTGTTACTCTGTCTAACGAAAAGAACTGCAGACGACGATCTAAAAACGATTGAATACAAAGTTTTTAATATCGTAGTATTCAGTTACAACATGTTTTCATAAATTACAGTAAATATTTTTAGATTATTGCATTTGAGAACTGAGGAATATTTCGTAGATAATTCTGTATGTTTATGACTTCAAATAAATACGGAAACTAAAACTTCAGACTAAGAACGGTCTTCCCGTTGAACAAGGTATCAAATGTCTTGTCTTTTAGTCGAGTACCTCCCCGTCGAGTTGGAGTAGACTTCGTAGGGGTAAGATTCTTTGATTTACCGTGGACGTACAGAACCAAAAACACAAACAGGTTTTCCTTTGGAGATTAAGAATGAGACGAGGTTTAAATACACTCGTTTATGTCAAGAGAGACTCATTGTGGACGAGACTCTGAAGGAGATCTCCCCATTCTTCCAGTACAGGGACTCCTTACCCTGAGGTCTCACTGTCGAAACTACTCCCTATTTAGTTTGGTTACTACGTATACTTGTTACTCGTGTGATCTCTATTAGTCTTTTTCCGTGGTGAAAAGTAAGTTACTACAAGTTTAAGTGTAAGTTCGGATCAACGGAAAAAGTAACCGATACCTTACATCGTAGGTCTACTACCTCCCACACACCACTATCGTCTGTCATAACCTTTTCGGGTCCTTTCAAAGATTCGGACTTAAGGTTCGGACACGGACGGTAATTCACCTTTTCATAAGAACTAAACCAGTAGACTGTCGAAACAGGTAGTTAAAGAGGGAGAGTTTACCTAGAGAAAAAGAAATTCTTAGGGAAGTCTAAATTCTAAATACTTAAACTTAAATTTAAATTTCTAAATACTTAAATTCTTAGATACTTAGACGATTGCGTTGATACGAACCTACCTTATCACTTGACGGAAATTTACCTTACTGACTAATGATTGTCTTAAAACAACCCAAGTTAGCTAATACTTACAAAGTTTTACATATTACTTCGAAAAAAGTTTTATAAGGGAGACCAAAAGTGGATAAGTGAGATTTATCCATATGTCTTTACAGATATAAGCACGACTCTTTTCCTGTCAAGAGGATTGGAGTGTGTCACTATATAAAGTTCAGATACAGAATCTTCTGTTACTCTCTGAATATCCTCTGGATCTCTATCCTTACCCCATCCGTCTCTTCCCTGTATTCCTCTTTCTACACGTAAGTATCCCTTTATCACACCTCCCGTCCCCACTTAGATCCGGACCCTTAGTCCTTTAATCTCAAGATTAAAGTCGAAAAGGTGACTAAATGAACCCTGGAACTCTTTAGACCAGGTAAATTTAACACGGAGTCAAAGGAATAGTTGGTTAATCTCTCTCTCAAGAACCGATCCACGGGTCCTAACACTCTTGTACTACACGTCCCGGTACCTTTAAGTCAGTCATGGTTTTTCCGTTTTGTAGGATCAATGATCTACAGGATTGAATTTTATCTTTGTAATTGTTCTCATTAAAGAAATTATTAGTTTTACACTTACAAAATTCTTCGTATAGTAAGACCCACTTTTAATTCGTTTATCCAGATTAATCTTCTCGAATGTCAGGGTCCCTATGCTTTCGTTTTCCTTCAATCTGAACTTCTTCCTGTTCAAGGTCAAAACGGGGAATAGTAGGTACACTGGAACCCATTAAAGAATTGGAGGTTGTCATCGGAGTAATACATTTTACTCTTATTACCGTGCATGGAGTCTCCAACACCATTTCTACTAATGTCTACCTTCAATCAAGAAAACTTCGCGACTACTCCAAACTTAAATGTAGGTGGTACATGAAACGTTGACTGTCAAAGAGAATAAAGGTAACGGATAAATTTTTACATCAGTGGGTTTTGTTCATTAAAAATTACTACAAATAACTCATAAATGATATAACGTTACGAGACAGGGGTACGGTTCGTGAAACGTATTTAAAAGAGTACAGGAGGAGTGTTTACGGATAGTTATTATGATAATGACAACGTCTTTACCTTCATCTCTCTTTGATTTCTAATAAAGACCGAAGTGACACAAAGAAATTGGACGGAAAAGAGAAAAGTTGACGGAAAAGAGAGAAGTTGACTGAAATGAAAATAAAATTCGGTGCAATGTAAGAATTCTGATTTCGTCGTTGATTGATTCCTTATATAAATATATTGTACAATAAAAACAGTACAACGAAAGGTGGGGACCTCTGAACGAGATTTAAGTGAACCTATAAACTTCTATTTAGTATGAGTGACGTCAAAACCTTTCGTAATTTTTTCATCGGTGAGTTTAAAAGATTCGTTGAATTTTGAATTCTTAAAGGTTTTACAAGTGACTTTTTTCGTAAATATATATACAAATCTTTTTAATTTAATAGTCATTCTTTAGAATGTATATACCGTGTACAAATATCTAGAAGTGATTCCTGGTTAACACATATATACACATACTGGAGTAAGATTGTGACAAGAGTCTCTGATCCGACACCCTTAAGAATGTCAATGGTCTCCCAATTTGAGTTATCAGAGAGCGAGAGAGAGAGAGAAAAAAAAAAAAAAAAAGGAAAACCAGTTACACGGAAAATTAATACTTTATGATTAACAGAATCTCTTTTAAACTTTTTATAAAAAATTCGTTACACCATAATTTCTTAGTTATAGAAAGGTTAGTCTAACCTTTAAGTTTAGATTGAGAAGAATAAATGGACCTGTTAAATAATTTGAAGTGTAAAAAGATAATTTACCGTTATTATTTAATGTCTCAACGACACTCAATTTACTCTTGTCGTAAACTAGTACTATCGGTCAGTTGTTTACAATCATTGATAGGTAAGGGAACCTTTTCTTAGACATCCGTTTGTACGAATTTAAGACAAGACATTTCTCTGTCCTTAGGAACCAAGGACATTTCAGGAATGGTCGGAGGAAACCGTTATCTGACAAAAGATATTTTCACTACCGGGAGAAGATAATTAACGGGGGAAGTCCCGTAAGTACCTGGTGGTAACGGGTTGGAAACTAAGTCTAATTCTTATGGAACGAGATCACGTAAGTAAAACTGAAGTGGTTTGGGAGAATGTTTTATCCCAGTAGAAATTTTTATTTTAAGAAACCCCTGGAAAGTTTCCTTTCCGTGTCTGGAAATAAAAATTGTCAAAACCCTTTTAGGTCATGGTCTCGTTTTGGGATGTCATTTGTTCATAGACGTGTCTTTGAAGTAACTTTCTAACTAGACTGAACGGTGTGTAAATCTTGTTAGAAAATTTTGTGTGTTTACAAATAAAGACTCAGATCTAGATTTGTCCCTTTCTTTTGTAATCTTGTTGTTATTTAAATAAATTGAAGGAAATCTATTGATACCTGTATCGAAAAAAATTCATAATGTATAAGAATCCTGTAACCTGTTGTCTAGTTCTTTGTCTTACAAAATCTTTTATTTATAATTGATAACCATTCTTAGTACATAAAAAAGGTTTTCTTCAAATAACACAAATTGGTTTTCACCGAGGAACCGTGACTCTCCGAGGTACCTCAGTGTATTCAGGAGTAAGGAATTAGGACTCAAACGGACCTAACGACGACGACGACGACGATTCAGCACAGTCAGCACAGGTTGAAACACGCTGGGGTATCTGCCGTCGGGTGGTCCGAAGGGGTAGGGACCCTAAGAGGTCCGTTCTTGTGATCTCACCCAACGGTAAATGAAGAGGCCACGTACTTTCACTTTTCACTTTCACTTCAGCGAGTCAGTACAGGCTGAGAAGCGCTGGGGTACCTGACGTCGGGTGGTCCGAGGAGGTAGGTACCCTAAAAGGTCCGTTCTCATGACCTCACCCCACGGTAACCTAACGACGACCGTCAGTAGTTACACAAATATAAAGTTTGCTGTATTCTCAGGAAGTATATCGACGGTGGTGAGACGTCAATTTGACCGAGACAGGATATGAAGACCACCATTAAAAAAATGGGGTACGAAATCAGATATATTAAGAAGGTCTACCTATTTTCGAGGACTTTTAATTAAGACACCCTTTCTTACGATAACCCTTTCGCCGGTCCGAACGTAGGACAGAGGTGGAGACGACACGAACTGAAATCGTTCGGTGGTAATACTGAGGCTTAGATACATAGAAGAAACCATTTTACTGTTGGATGGAAGGGTCTACCAAACTTTGGGATGTAGTGTACCTCTGTTATGTACATCTTCGTGAATTATTGTCAATTGACGATGTACTGATGTTTGATTAAACTAATAAAAGACGACGACGACGACGATTCAACGAAGTCAGCACAGGCTGACACACACTGGGGTATCTGTCGTCGGGTGGTCCGAGGCGACAGGAACCCTAAGAGGTCCGTTCTTGTGACTTCACCCAACGGTAAAGGAAGAGGTTACGTACTTTCACTTTTTACTTTCACTTCAGTGACTCAGCACAGGTTGAGAGTCGCTGAGGTACCTGACGTCGTGTGGTCCGAGGAGGCAGGTACCCTAAAAGGTCCGTTCTCATGATCTCACCCCACGGTAACGGAAGAGGACTAATAAAAGATCACCGATGGTTTTCCCTGATCATGTCCACAACGCAGATGACGATTCAACGGGTTCACCACAGACTGAGGAACGTTGCGATACCTGGTAACGGACGGTCCGAGAAGACAGATACTCTAAGAGGTCCGTTCTTATAACTTCACCCAACGGTACTAAAGGAAGTCACCTAGAAGGACTGGGTCCCTAACTTGGGTGTAGAGAAATACAGAAGATGTGACCGTTTACCAAGAAATGGTAATCGTGGTGGACCCTTCGGGGATCTCTCTCGTCTCCACTGTAATTGTCGTTCTTCTTTTAATCCTTCCGTCAATTCGTTTACAATTCTATCTTGACAAAAACTCAACTTCTTTGTCATTTCAAAACTTGTTTCTGTTTAAGTTGGACATGACCCGGTGTGTGCACCACGATCACCATTTCTTAGACGAATGGTTACGTCCTCTATATTCTCTGCGTCTAAGCTAGGGACCCATTCCTTCTAGGGGACCTTCTCCCGTACCGAAAGTAGGAATTTCGAGTTCTAATTCGTCGTTACGTCTGTTCGAGGTCATAAGAACGGACCTCTTAGGGTACCTGTCTTCTCGGACCACCCGATACTAGGTATCCCAACGGTTCTCAGCCTGAGTTGACTTCGTTGAACCGTACGTACGTGTTGAGAGAGGTCGTCCGTTTGGACTTCGAGTTTCAAGTAGAATCCGAAAAGAGAGAGGAATAGGAACTTCATTGGTTCAGGACCCCTGAGAAGGAAATTGTAGGGACTTTAAGTAAGAAAAGAAAAAAGTACCAGTGATAATGTCAAAACCGGGACGGTAGAGATTGAACCCTATGACGTTCTTAGAAAGACGGAACTCAGAGAAAAGGAAAAGGGGGTGGGATCTGTGACGATAGTTTAAGTACAACCATTTACTGACTTAACCTAACACGGACGTAAGGAGACGAGGTTGTAGAAGTTGTCTGTGGCGGGGGGGTGGGGAGTGGTGGAGGTAGTGGTGACATATATTTCATTTTGACTCAGACCGGAGTTGGAAAGAAAAGTCGGTACCGGTGTGTCCAGATAGACGGACTGTGAGGGACGTAGTAGGAAGGAACAGGACCCCGGAACTAGTGTCGCAAAAGGTCTAGGGAAGAAGGAAGGAAAGGTTCAGTATGGGGTAAAAGGTTAGGGACGAGTTTAGGGTGGTGTGTTACTTCTAAAGAACTTAGGAGTCTCGGGTGTTACTAGATTAAAGGACTTCTATAAGATGGTCGACTCATAACCTCTCAACTATTAGTCAGTACTTGACGAAGGGTCCACCCTGATCACCATTTCTGGGGTGGTAGTTACGTCTTCTACACTTTACATCCAAGCTAGGGACCCAGTCCTTCTAGGGGACCTCCTCCAGTACCGTTGGGTGAGTAAAAGAACGGACCTCTTTGGGTACCTGTCTCCTCGGACCACCCGATGTCGGGTATCCCAGCTTTCTCAGCCTATGTTGACTTCACTAAATCGTGTATACTTGATTGATGGAGAATTGTAACAAACACATCAACAGAACCTTATGTCAATTGAATCCAGTACAATAAATGTAAAATGACTTACGGATCATATGAATAGGTATAATGACCCGAAATGAACTTCCGTTCTTAAAATAGTATATGGAAATCAAAAAAGATCTCGTCGTCAAGAGTTGGAAAGTGTATCGTTTCTTTGTGGGTCTCTTGTACAATCTTTAGGTGGAACTGTGATGGGGATCTCCAAACCCACCTCGGGTTTAGACGTAAAGGGTGTTTAAGGCTCACTCCGACTACGGCGACCCACGGAAATTCGTAAAATGTGTCTTGGACATGTCTTTTCGATTATATATAAATACGTATGAGTCTTTACCCAAAAAAGAAAAAAGAAGATAAAGGTCGAGTACAAGACAGTGAAGAAGAAAAGTCTAACTAAAACTTCTACACTAACGTCTTGGTCTTCCTTGTGTGTCAAAGCTGCCGTAGACCTTCCGGTCGAAGTGGTGGAAGTGACACTGTTTCATGACCAAAATGGCAAACGACAGACGGGAGAAACCGTAGGGTTACCGTGAGTAGACCCCGTAAATGAAACGGTAAGAGAGAAAGGACGTGTAGACCCGTCAACATGGTACGTAATTCTCAAAGGACTAACTCTAAGTCACGTAGTCGGCACAGATAAGGTAGATGCAGGTGTGGAAGACACTGGGTGACAAACTCCGATAACCGTTTTATAAGTCGTTATAGGCGTAGTTGTACGTCTTTCTTTATATTTACTGTAAAGTTCCTATCTTCATATATACTAAGGAAAAGGGAAAGTTAAAAGAGTCACGGTTAAAGTTCAACGATCATGTCGTTGTTGTATACTTACTTAAAGGACCAAGTCTTGTTTCTATAGTCAGAGAGTCAGAAGTATTGATAATAAAAAGAGGAGACTCGATAACCCAACAGACACAACCCCCAACAGACTTGAAAATTTTAGGTAAATTTTATAAAAAGAAAGTAAACCTAGTAACAAGATAACCGACCCTATACTTGGATAACAATTTTCTATTGAAGTCTCTTTATGTTTCTTGACTCCTCCTTTTTTTCTTGATTGTTGGAGTTGACGGACAAGATTTTACAACTAGTAAAATACCATTCCCTTCATAAGTTCATAAGGTCCGATAACAGTGACTCACATGTCTATACACCCGTCAAAATTCGTTTGAGAAGGGAGACTTCACAAATCACTTAACGACGGTAAGTGACATTACAAAGTTACCCTAGATCACTAGAAGTAGTTCAATCTTTTGTATTAGACGTGTACTAGATAACGGAATGAAAGAACTTTAAAATTGGACACTATCTATGAAGATACGGACCTATAAACAATGTATGTACTACTGTGGATTCACGGAAGGACAAGGGGTCCAAAAGGAAAATTTTATCCCAGGTGGAGTAGTTGAAAGTAATCCAGTCGTCGGAAGGACTTCTGGTTTTAATCTTTTAAGGTAATGGATTAAGAAGTGTGAATAAAAACTGAGGTTCTATACCCTAGTCTACTTCAAGTACAGACATGAACTAGTGTGTTGTAGAAATAGGCATAACTCATACCAGGTGTAGTCGGGGTAATTTACTTAATTCCACTTGTTTACCCCGGTTCGGGAGACCCGACCGTCTTCACCTTCGGTTGAAAGGGACGGAGAGTGATCGACTTACTCCAGTCGTACAGATAAGTCGAAGCAAATAAAAGTTCTTATTAGTGCGAAAGGACTGAGGTTTGATTAGGTAGTGGCCCCACCAAATCACCGACTTGTAACACAAGGGAAAAGTCGACTAGTCACCCGGAGGCCCCTTCCCGAGTATTTTACCTCCGGTAACACACTCTGACAGTCTCAACAACGTTTACACTGGGGAAGTTTAATTTCGTGAACGTTGACAGACAATACGACACTGTGTACCGGGGAGGGGGACGGTGCTCGAAACCTGAATTCGGTTCGTAGTGAAACGAGTCTCTCTTCTACCCCCTCCTCCGTCATTATTTTATACCTCCATTAAAACGACCTTATTTAAGTTTAAGAAGACTTAAGTTTGACTCCTTAAAATGGACATTTGGACTCAGTATGTCTTTCGACGGACCATGTAGGTTTTCGAAAAATAAGGAGGACGAGTATCATTCTAAGAAGGGACCCCCTGAAATAGAAATTGGAAGTCAATACGAAAATAAAGGTATGTGGACAACCTTAAGACGAACCAAAGAAAAAAACGGAGAAGGTCAAAAGGACCGTGAAATTAGCGGTTGGACAATGGCTAAATCCAAAAAACGTAATTTTGTCTGTGACCGTACCTGTATCAAAATGAAAATTTGACACATGTATTGACTTTTACATGATATGACTTATTAAAAATTCACGTTTCTAAAAAAATAGAAATATACTCCTTTTAGTGAACCCTTTGACAAAACACTAAGTTAGACATTTGACACATAGGGTTCTGTACAGACAAGATATATCTACGAATCAGGGAACACGTTCAGTTCACGACCAGGTTTTCTGACGACTTTAAAAATATACGAATGACTATAAAATGTGAAAAAAATAGAACGTACAGGACATTATTCAGATGTGTTATTTTTACAAATTGTTAATTTATCAGTCTAAATAATAAAAAGGGGTTTTGTCCGGACGTACACAACTAAAGACATCACACCACACACACACACATTCACGTACATGTATCTCAGACATGTATAAACATCATACAAAACTCCCCACCACCAGAAGGTGAAAAGTTGATAATTTTTCAGTGAATCAACCCTAGAAAGAAGATTCCAGTAGTGGTAAGTACTCAATGAAGTCTATTTTCAATATTAATTATTTATAAACAAATCGTCAAATTAGTTATAAAACAATGAACAGTGGATTAAACTCGGTGATTGTTGAAATACACTAACCATTGAAAGAGGTAACCATAAACTGTGGAAGTCCCTCCGTCAATACGAGACTGAGAGACGGTAAAGAATTGACCTTAAAAAATTCTACACGTAAAGTCTTCATTAAATAAAACCGGAACCAATTCAAATGTAATTCTATAAGACATAATCAGTCCCAAGAGGTCTCTTCGGTTATCCTCTATATATATATATATGTGTATGTATATATATATGTATGTGTGTATGTATATATATATACTTTATATGGGTACACTTATATATTCCTTTCATGTCTCTTTCTCTCCTCATTCTTTCACCAGGTGTGGTTCAATTCCTCCGATTTTTCAGAGTTCCAGACGTCCACTCAGTTGTTCGATGTCCTTTTGACTACCCTATCAAGGTCAGGTTTTCGACCGTCCAACTTTGGGTGCTTTTCGGATACAAAGTCAAACTCAAGTTGTCGTCCTGTTTAGGTCACAAGGTCAAGTTTCCTTCAGTCCGTCCTCGTTAAGACAGGATGAGTCTTTTTCTAGTCGAAAAACCAAGACAAACCAGGAAGTTGACTAACCGACTCCGGGTGGGTACAATCTCTCCCGTTAGACGAAATGAGTCAGATGGTCAAATTTACAATTAGGGTAGGTTCTTAATAGGAGTACTTTTGTGGTTCTTATTTCAAACTGGTTTATAGACCTGTGAGGTCAGTTAAACTGTGTATTTTAATTGGTAATGTTGAACGTTTATTTTAAAACGTTTCCTTAGAAGATTGAAGAAACGGGACTTCGAGGAAAGTACACCAAATGTCTCAGGGAGAACGAACCAAGAGTTCGTACGTGACTTCGAGTAATAAATCATTACGTCGGACCATAAGCACAAATAGGTCGTTTAGGTAAAGATCGTACGTCACACTTCTGGACGAAAACTGGTAACGTTCTACAGTACAGAACCGGTTTCAATAAGGTGGTCAAGTTCGTTTTAGTTACTTCACTGAAATTTCTTTTCGAAAACGTGTTGTTTCCTTGGTAGCTGTTTTATTTTTCTGTCGGTTGACTTCCCTTCTTTTATAAACATTTACTATACTGACTATTCTTCAATTATAAGTTTTATATACTGACTTGTAGTTTTTTATTGAGTTAACTTTTTATGTATCTTCTAAACTTATTTATAAAAAGACTTCTCCTTTACGTCTACCGGTTGTCTGTATATTTCTACGAGTTGTAATGATTAGTAATCCCTTTACGTTTAGTTTTGGTATTACTCTATAGTGGAGGATCGACAGTCTTACCGATAATAGTTTTACATGTGTTTATTGTTTACAACCTCTTCTATACCTCTTTTCCCTTGGGCGGAAATGACAACCACTCTTTAACCATGTTGGTGACACCTTTTATCATACCTCCAAAGTGTTTTTTAATTTTTCTCTTGATGGTATACTAGGTCGTTAAGGTGATAACCCATTTGTAGGTTCTTTTTGTTTTTGTGATTGAACCTTTCTATGTGTGTAGGGTTACAAGTATCGTTGTAATAAATGTTAACGGCTCTACACTTTCGATGGATTTACAGGTAGTTGTCTTTTTTTACCTATTTCCTTTTTTCTTCTGTATATGTATGTGTGTCACTTTCGGTATGACTAGATATGTGGAACAATATAAATTTTGTCTATCGGTTGTTAAGGGACATATAGTGTCCCTTAATACAAGTTATAAGAAATTTTTAGATTTACCCTTTTTCTAAACTTTTTCTTGTCTATGCCCATATACATATTGACACGAAGGGACCACCGAGTCTGTCATTTCTTAGACGGACCGTACGTTTTCTGGGTTCAAACTGGGGACCTAACCCTTCTAGGGGACCTCTTCCCTTACCAATGGGTGAGGTAATAAGTACGGATCTCTAAAGATGTCTGACCTCTTGGACCGACCGATGTCAGGTACCCCAGCGGTTCTCAACATGTACTGACTCACTGATTGTGTGTGTGTGTACACATATTGACTTAGTGAAACGACATGTGAACTTTGATTGTTTTGTAACAATTAGTTGATATGAGGGTATATTTTATATTAAAGAAATTTATTTAATTAAATGACGACACAGACTTTTTTTTTCTCTCTTACTTTATTAGGGTAAACGTCTTTGTGCCCACCTGGATCTCTTATAGTATGATTCACTCGATTCAGTCTGTCTCTTTCTGTTTATAGTATACTATAGTGAATTTATAGTACCCGTTAAAAAAGAAATCCTACCAAAGGGAAAATAGTAATTAAGTAACCTAAGACAGTCAAGGTAGAAGTGATAATAGAACGAAAACTTGGGAACGAAGCAAAAGTGACAGTGATGGAGTCACATTCGTTGGTAATAAATTTAGGACTTGATAGGATCGATCAAAAAGACAAAAGTGAGAACGGGGGATTAGATTGAGTAAACCAGTAAAATACTATGTCTTTATGTTGACAGTATGTGTGTGTGTATGTATGTGTGTCGAATTTTTGGAGGTCATCGAATGACATAAGTCATATTTCAGATTCTGGGTGTTTCAGAATGTACTGGATCTGGGATTAATATAGAAGATAGAATCGAGTATGGTGGTGGAGGAGAATGATAGACACGAGATCTATGTGACTAGAAGGTAAGGGTTCCCGATCCCTTCAGGATAGACCAGTGTCCTGAAACGTGTCTATAAGTGAGACTGACCTTACGAGAATGTGGAAGGAGAGATGAAACGATGGTCGAGTAGGAAATTCAGAGTCGAAGTTATAATGACGAGTCTCACCAGAAGGTATAGACTTCGTTCAGGAGGACAGAATCAGTGACAGAATCGGAGAACGGATAAAAGAAGTGACGTACACCGTATAATTCTTTAATAAAACAGACAAATGTTATAAAACAGAAATAGAAGGAATCCTATATTTGAGGTACTTCGTCTCTAAAATAGTATTATCTGTAAGTTAATCATAAACAATTTACTTACCTAACTACCTACCTACCCATCTTTCCCACCAGATATCTTTCCCTCTGATACTTCCGTACTTCACGGTACAAAGACGAAATGGTAATTATCACAGAATTTCTACCAGAAGATTAGGTAAGACTTCATTTCATGTCGTAATAGTTTTGTATGAACGGTAAACAAAAATAAGTGGTTGAAGTAAAAAAAAGAGGTACTAAAAGAAGGTAACTTTGAAAGAGACAACATGGTAAACTTGTGAAACTATACAGTTTTGTACAAAGGGTTTACTTTTAAGATTACTCCTGATGGTACCTATAAACTATATGTAAAAAAAGAATGAACTTATTACCTTTTGTGTACAACTATGTCAATAATTCTTTTTTCTACTAAACGGTCGTCGACAATTGAAGTAGTTAAGGTGATACACTACTCAGTGAGTTTGAAGGTATCTCGATCTTTCAATGTACGTTCTTTCTCCTAAAGAATAACACTAGTCTCTCCTCACCCTTCTCAATCTGTACCCCTTTCATTTGTTTTAGTTGTTTTTACTTCCTAAACTACGATATTTTTTGATTCATTAATCCCCTGTATACATATGGATACTGACTCACTATAAACCGTCTTTTGTCTTTTTAAGACATTTCGATAATAGGAAGTTAATTTTGTATTTAAAATTTTCTTTTAATTCATTAAAAAAATTAAAAATAAAAATGAAATAAAATGAAATGTTATGACATAACCAAAACGGTATGTAACTGTACTTAGGTGGTGCCCACATGTACGCAAGGGTTTGTACTTGGGGGGAGGGTGGAGGGAGGAGTAATGTAGAGAGACCCACTTTTAATTCATTAAATATACAGTTTTCCTTTTTTGGTATTAGATGGGTCATGAAATTGTCTTGTTGACTTTTGTACATCTTTGATCGTATTTTCCATCCCTCTCATGGAAGTCGTCCTTCTTCCATCGGTAAATTTTCCGTGGACGACGGTCAGACTCGGTGAGATACTTACCCGTCGTTTCTTCAGATGAGGAGATGAAGTTAACATAATAATAGTACGGTTTATAATTGTTTTATTATTGACAGGGTCCATAGTCAGTTTCAGGAAGAACTCTCCTCTAAAGAATTTGAGAAATAGTGTAATGTGTTGGAGAACCTTTTCCTTTCTAAATTAATGGACAGATTGAGATTTTATTTAAAGATAGTTGACGTATTGTGTTCAATCGTGAGACACTTTACGTGTTGTGTTATAAGTGTGACTACCTATATTAAACCGAACTCTGACTGAAACGTAAAAGTGACACTAAAACAGGAAAACGAGCAACGGAAAGGAAATAATTCGTATATGGTGTGTACTACCTCTTTCTTTACCGTTGGGTGAGGTCATAAATCAGACCTCTTGAGCTACCTGTCTCCTCGGACCACCCGACGTCAAGTACCCCAGTGTTTCTCAGTCTGTAGTGACTCACTAATTTGGTAATGGTGTGTGTTTCGTCATACGATTCGTAAAATATTTATAAGGATTGTTGTAGGGATACCGAATACACTGGAAGAAATCCAGTTCACCAACGGTGACGACAAAAACTTTAGTCTTTTGTCTTCGAGTCTACCTAATTTATCAATTTACGAGTTCCAATGTGTTTGTGAAATTGTGGGTATTGATAATCAGGGTTTCGAAAAGAAATATCTCTTTGAGTGATACTAGAACCCTCTTTTACGATTTCACCTCGTGGTAAACCGTCATAATTTTATCGTAAAACACAGGAGTTTCCACTTTTTTTCTGTCATTTACCAATTTTCAGTACGTCTATTATATGAGACATTAGGTTCATAGACAAGTGTATCAATAAAATAAGGAAGTCGTCCTTCGTTGAGAAACCACATTATCCCTTATCTTTTTATTCATTCTGTTTCTACCCATCCTGTTTCCGGAAACAGAAGTTCCTTCGAGTCACTTCGTGGTTTACTTCAGTAGAGATTCTATGTTGTCTTAACTATAAAACGATAAAAAAAGGTTCTTTTATTCGAAAAACATTTTATTTTCAATGACTGTTATTTAAAATACCAAGTTATGTTACCGGAATTTTGATATCTTGTGTCTTGATATCTTAGGTCTGCATGACTATCGAAAGGATTCTCTTGTTCCAACCCAATCTTCGTCTCTGTTCTCCTTGTCATAGTTTATGAAAGAGAGTTTGTTTGTTCAAGGTAAAATTAAAAAAAGAGTAATTAAAAGTCGTATTATAAAACGAACTAATTTGTCAGGGTAGTGACTCTTTTAAACTTTTGGAGACGGAACCACTTTATTTATGTAGAAAATATGGTTGAATCTAGAATACTTTCTGACCACGAACGAAAACACTAAATAATGAGTTTATACAGGATTATTATAAGAAACTTTTAGGTCCGAGTTGACTTTTCTGTTTGGAGTCTGTTCTAGATAGTTTTGGTACTTATTTATATATTATCGGAACATTTTAGAGTATGAGGTCTAGATTGTCTTTAATTATTATTAAACTCTTAAACTCACCCTACTCATCCTTTTTTGACCCTCACAGTAAATATAAGGACTCCTCCTTTGTGTAAATTATCACTCCAATAATCCTGTTTATAGACTCTACTACAGTTTATAACGAGTTCGTTGAATAATTTTTTTAGTCGGAAGTTATAGATGTGACTCAATCTTGTTGAAGAAATCAGGAACAAAAAAATGGCAGTTGGAATTTATTATTACTTACACTTATTATTCGGTATGACATCGTCTTTTTTGGAACTTGTCTTCACCCCTTGACATTGGTTTAGGTGTTGGTTTGTCGATACTCTGGAACCTATTCAGTGTATTGATGTCAGAGAATTTGGTCGTCAGTATTACAGAGGTTAGAGTACTCTAACACGAAGTTTATTTTTACACTTTTTACTGATTTTATCTCGGTCCGGAGTACCCTTTATCCACAGTTTGTCAGAGAGTTGGGTGGTGAGTTAAAGTAAGAAAGGTCACGGAGACCCAGTGAACTAAAAGAATTGTGTAGGTTCGGTAAGAGAACGGACAGAAGTACCTGGTATAAAGAAGATCATGAATAGTTTACCTGACTCAGTTTTACGGGGTTTATATGGACTGTAAAATAAAGTTCTTGGATAGTAACAGACTGAAGGTAAAGAACAGAGATATAAGTATGTAGACTAACCGAGTCTGGTCTAGTATTATGCGAAGAGGATGTAATTAACAGGTGAGACTTGGATAGTCACCAGACATGTCGTAGTCACAGTCGACCAAACTTTTCAATAGGTAAATTCCACATTACCTTCCTTCCCCTTCGATTAATCTTTATCCCTATACTGGTCATTTGATCGGTTTACGGAGTATTGGATTTATAGACATTTTAATATTAGAAGGTTTGAGAAGGTGTAGAAACAGGAGGTACAAGGGTACTCTATCCTTCCCTTCATCGGAGTATCAGAGTAAAATGTATACCCTTCTTATTTTGTGGTTCCTGGTTACTGAATGGATCCCAGTGAATTACTCACTGACTACCTCGTCCTTTATTTAGGTCTAAAAGACTCTCGAATCCCTCGGACCAGAGAAAAATTGTCAATTCTAACGTTTCTAAAGATTTATGTCGTTCCCGTTGTTCATGTCATGGTTAACGTAGTCATGGTTAACGTGTCCGTCTTTATGTCCGTGTTGATCTTCCTTGATTGGGTTCAGTGATTTCATTCCCTTTTTTAGTGGAACTGTACCTGAACACAGAGCTGTCACGACACGAAAATGAGGACCCGTTGAAGAAAGACATCTCCTTATAGGTACGGTCAGTCTTTCTTGGATTCCCAATTTAGGAACCGTGATTGGGATCTCCCGTTACCTCTTGAAGGGGGTAGGGTAGGTTATTAAGTCGGTCACTTATCTACAGAGAAAGTATTTAGAGTCTTTTGTGTCAATTATAAGTCGGTGATGGGAGTTTAATTTACTCCTAAATAGAATGAGATTTTCTGTATTGTTAAAGTAATAAACACGTTTAAATTTGTTGTGTACTATTTTCCTCTTCTCTGTGTTTTATCGTCGAGAGTCTTTAAAGTTATTTTTTAGTGGTGACCGGTGAGAATCTTGTGACCCTGGTATAATTTGTATTTACGGAAGACGTGGACTGAGTATCATCCTTCTCTTCCACCCTCCTTCCAAGAGAGTTGAAATTTGTCGTGTCATGTTTCTCTTCGTAGTGACCGTACTCTAGATTAACGGACGGAATACTTATTACAGCGGTCCGCTTAAACCCTCAACAGTGCCAAGGGTGGGATATCAGGTCCTAATAAACATTTTATTTCGTTTCCCTCGGGTCACGAAACTCTTACGGTTACGTTTTAATATTATTAACGAATAATGTATTATATCAATAATTTCATGAAAGACACAACGAGTCTTTTACCCCGTACATGTACCTATCTCTTCGGCTTTCTTTTACCTGTATTAACAAAAGGAGAACATTGAAAGGGTCCGTCTCTTTCAACGAGACGGGAGTTCCGAAACCCTGTAAAATAAGCATAGAGGTGACTTGACATTCGATGATACCCCGTCTCTGGTTACAAATCGGTAGTCATACCGGTATCTCGAGTCGTATTCATGACTATTATTTATAGACGATTTGACTGTGAGACACTAACTTGAATGGTGTTACATGAGACAAGTCGGTATCCGTTTGTTATTATTATGCACAAAATTTACCATCCGACGTCAGACTAGGGAAATGTAGAGACAGTGAAACCTCGTCACGATAGGTTACTTGAAATAAGCTCATCTCTTTACGAAATAAAGGTCATATTTTTACCTTTCGTGATTTTCCTTGCAAAAAGGAGATTTTTCGAAATAAACGTCACAGGTTATCATTGGTGATCGGTGTACACCGAGAACTCGTAAACTTTACACTGATCACACTGATCTTTGACTTAAAAAATTAATATTGATTAAATTTAACATTAATTAATTAAAATTAAATTCAGCGGTGAACACTAAGTGTCGATAATACAACCTGTGTCGTCGTGACCTCAGATCATACTACGTAACGTGTATCATCAATGATAAGTTTACAAGGACTTACTTACTTACTGTATGGACAGGAAGGATTCTGGTGTAGGGAGGTGTGTCGACCGTCGATGTCTCATCACCTTCGTAAGTTTATGTATTTGTAATCGGACCGAGTCAATCCTAAAAAAAAAGAAAACTTAAATAAAAAAATTAATTTCCTATTAACGAAATATCTTAAAACAACAAAAGACAGTTTGGAGTTGTACTTAGTCGGTATGCATATGTATATAGGGGAGGGAAAACTTGGAGGGAGGGTAGACGGTGGGGTAGGGTGGGGTGATCCAACTATGTCTCGGGGACAAACTCAAAGGACTCGGTATGTCGTTTAAGGGTAACCGATAGATAAAATGTATACCATTACATTCAAAGATGCAATGAGAAAGATATGTTGAGTGGGAGAGGAGGGGAGAGGGGTCCAGGTATTCAGACAAGAGATACAGACAAAGAGGTAACGACTGGACATTTATCTAAGAAGTCATGGTAAAAAGATCTAAGGCATATATATGCAATATTATGTTTTAAGTATAAAGAAAAAGACTGAGGTAAGTGAGCTATTATCCAAGATCCAAGTGGGTGGTGTAATCTTGACTGAGTTTACACAAGGAAAAATACCGACTCATTATACGGTAACACATATACATGGTGTTGAAGAAATAGGGAAGTAGACAGTTACCCGTAGATCCAACGAAGGTACAAGATCGACAACATTTATCACGACGTTACTTGTTACCCTATGTACACAGAAAAAGTTAAAACCAAAGGAGTCCCATATATGGATCCTCACCCTAAAGACCCAGTATACCACCGAAATAAGGATCAAAAATTTCCTTAGAGGTATGGTAGAAGGTATCACCGACATAGTCAAATGGAAAGGTGGTTGTCACGTTTTCGTAAGGAAAAAGAGGTGTGGGAGAGGTCGTAATAACTAACATCTGGAAACTACTACCGGTAAGACTGGTCACACTCCACTATAGAGTTACATCAAAACTAAACGTACAGAGATTATTACTCACTACAACTCGTAGAAAAGTACACACACAATCGGTAGACATACAGAAGAAACCTTTTTACAGACAAATCCAGAAAAAGGGTGAAAATTAACCCAACAAACGAAAAGACCGTAACTCAACATACTCGACGAACATATAAAACCTTTAATCAGGAAACAGTCAACAAAGTAAACGATAATAAAAGAGGGTAAGTCTCACAACAGAAAAGTGGAACGAATAGTAAAGGAAACGACACGTTTTCGAAAATTCGAATTAGTCCAGGGTGAATGAATGAAAACGAAAATAAAGGTAATGAGATCCTCCACCTAGTATCTCCTAGAACGAAACTAAATACACTAGTTCACAAGACGGACAAAAGGAGATTCTCAAAATATCAAAGACCAGAAGGTAAATCCAGAAATTACGTAAAACTCAAATAGAAACACATACCACAATCCTTAACAAGATTAAAGTAAGAAAATGTACATCGACAGGTCAAAAGGGTCATGGTGAATAACTTCTCCGACAGAAACGAGGTAACATATAAGAACGGAGAAAACAGTTTTTATTTCATGGGTATTCACGTACCCAAATAAAGACCCGAAAGATAGAACAAGGTAACCAGATATAAAGACAAAAACACGATCATGGTATGACCGAACTACTGACATCGAAACATCATATTAGACTTCAGTCTTTCCAACTAAAGAGGTCGAGGTAAGAAGAAAGAGTTCTGAAGAAACCGATAAACCCCAGAAAACACAAAGGTATACTTAACACTTTAAAAAAACAAGATCAAGACACTTTTTACGGTTACCATTAAACTATCCCTAATGTAACTGAGACATCTAACGTAAACCATCATATCAGTAAAAGTGTTATAACTAAGAAGGATGGGTTCTTGTACCTTATAGAGAGGTAGACAAATACAGTAGAAACTAAAGAAAGTAAACACAGAACATTAAAAGACACATGTCAAGAGAACAGAGTCAACCCTAATTCACACACTAAATTTCCTTCTCGTTTAAACTAGTAAGTGACCTATAACACTCCTTTCAGAAAATACCAATTAAACTTTCTGTCTGAATTTTCATTGACTAAACACATTCTTATTCAATAAATGTTTGGTATAAAAGTGAAGATCAGAATATCGAAACACGTCTCACCAGTTCACCTTTTTGCTAGATGAACCCAAGATTAGGGTGATTTGACAGATGACCGACTTTCTAAAACCTCGAGTCAATGGGTGAGGTCATGAGAACGGATCTTTTAGGGTACCTGCCTCCTCGGGCCACGTCCGGTGAGAGGGTCTATGCTGACTCGCTGAAGTGAAGTGCTTGTATTTTTCGTAAAATGTACAAAAAAAATGGACGTTTTACTCCCTTAAGATAGACGGAACGGACGAAGGGTCCTACAGCAGTTGTTGTTTATTCTAATGTACACACTTTTATATATTACGATTCGTTTCCATCTAAGTCAAGTCAAGTCAGAGAGTCAGCACAGGCTGAGAAACGTTGGGGTACTTGACGTCGTGCGGTCCGGAGGGACAGGTAGTAGTTGAGGGCTTCAAGTGAGTCTGAGTGCAGGTAGCTCAGACACTACGGTGGATCGGCAGAGTAGGAGACAGCAGGGGAAGAGGAGGACGGGGGTTAGGGAAGGTCGTAGTCTCAGAAAAGGTTACTCAGTTGAGAAGCATACTCCACCGGTTTCATAACCTCAAAGTCGAAATCGTAGTCAGGAAGGTTACTTGTGGGTCCTAACCAGAGGAAATCTTACCTGACCAACCTAGAAGAACGTCAGGTTCCCTGAGAGTTCTCAGAAGAGGTTGTGGTGTCAAGTTTTCGTAGTTAAGAAACCGCGAGTCGAAAGAAAAGAAAAGAAAAAAATTAATATTAAAAAAATAAAATAAACATCCGATTAATGAAATGTTATAATATAACCAAAACGGTATGTAGTTGTACCTAGGTGGTGTCCACATGTGCACAAGGGGTAGGACTTGGGGGGAGGGTGGAGGGAGGGGCATGGTAGGGAGACCTAGTAGGGTCACGTGGTCGGAGTTCGTAGGACATAGGACGTAGTTTGGACCTGACCGTTAAGTAAAGAATATACTATTATATGTACAAAGTCACGGTAAGAGGGTTTAGTAGGGTGGTAGAGGGAGAGGGTATCGCAGGTTTTCTGACAAGATATGTAGACACAGTCGAAAGAAGTGTCAGGTTGAGAGTGTAGGTATGTACTGGTGACCTTTTTGGTATCGGAACTGATCTACCTGGAAACAACCGTTTCATTGCGGAGACCAAAACTTATTCGACAGATCCAACCAGTATTGAAAGGGAGGTTCCTCATTCACAGAAAATTAAAGTACCAACGTTAGTGGTAGACGTCACTAAAAACCTCGGGTTTTTTATTTCAGACTGTGACAAAGGTGACAAAGGGGTAGATAAAGGGTACTTCAGTACCCTGGTCTACGGTACTAGAAGCAAAAGACTTACAACTCGAAATTCGGTTGAAAAAGTAAGAGAAGAAAATGAAAGTAGTTCTCCGAAAAATCAAGGGGAAGTGAAAGACGGTATTCCCACCACAGTAGACGTATAGACACCAATAACTATAAAACAATTACCTCCCGTGTACATCCAAAAATAGTAAACGACCATTGTGTTCTAGTAATGATATTCAATATCAATATTCAATATGATATGAATATGATATGAATATGATATTCAATATTCAATATCATTACTAGAACACAATAATCGTTTACTAATATATATGAAAGAATGTGTCCTTTTTGGATGTACACGGGAGGTTTTTTTCCAGTTTAATGAAAGAAGGTGAAACTAAAGGTGAAAAAATAGACGGTGAAAGATAGAGTACTCCAGTGTAGGACGAACGACCCACTGAAGTTCACTTTTAAGACGTCGATAAGGAGAGTGAGTAGCGAGTCGTAACAACCTACACCGACAACGGTGTTATCCCAACGTAATATCCTAGACACAAACATCCCCTTTTTTTAATATAACCGTATAGTAAAAGGGTCGTTGAGGGGATTCCCTCGAAGGGGTTACCGAGTCACCATTTCTTAGGTAGACGGTTACGTCCTCTGGGTTCAAACTAGGGACCCAACCCTTCTAGGGGACCTCCTCCTTTACCGTTGGTTGAGGTCATAAGAACGGACCCTTTAAGGTACCTGTCTCCTCGGACCGTCCGATGTCAGGTACCTTAACGTTTCCTCGACTTGTGATAAATCACTGATTGTGTGTGATCGCTGATTCGTTGTTGAGGGAGTTCCTCCTTTAAAGTATAACACAAAAAAAAAAAAAAAACATATAAAGAAAAAAAAAAAAAGTCCAGTAAAATAAAATAAAATAAAAAAAAATAGAAATTAAGAATGTACGTAAGGGTTTGTACTTGGGGGGAGGGTGGAGGGAGGGGTGTTGTAGAGAGACCCAGTAGGGGTACGTGGTCGGGGTTCGTTCGACGTGGGATGCAGTCTGTACCTGACCGCTAAGTTAAGAATGTACTGTCATATGTACCCTTATAACACAAAAACTTTCACTTCACTTTCACTTTCAGCGAGTCAGTACACGCTGAGAAACGCTGGGGTACCTGATATGTTGGGTACCTTAAGAGGTCCGGTCTTATGACCTCAGCCATCGGAAAGGGAAGAGGTCCCCTAGAAGGGTTGGGTCCCTAGCTTTGGTCCAGAGGGTGTAACGTTCACCTAAGAAATGGTCGACTCCCTGTTCCCTTCGGGTTCTTATGACCTCACCCATCGGATAGAGAAGAGGTCCCCTTGAAGGACTGGGTCCTTAGTTTGTCCCCAGAGGACGTAACGTCCGTCCAAGAAATGGTTGACTCGATAGTCCCTTCAAAGACTTCCGGGAGTACGTTTCATTAATATACTTGAAGAGAGTCTTTACTTTCTTTACCTCTTTCTTTGTGACCTTCCGTTAAACCTCTCTTAGGAAGTTCTAATCCCTCTATCGTCTCCACACACCTGAGGTGTTCGTGACCCTCAAGGAGGAGACTTCAGAATGTCACGAAGTTGTACACCATCCTGGAGGAGTCTTACCTAGTTGGTGGATATCTAAGATTCCTTCGTCCTGTGACTCGTGAACCGAGGACCGGAACCGATTAATAGGATCAAAGGGTCTTCTTAGGGGTTGTAACTCCTTGCCATGTATAAACTTGTAACTGATAACGGTAGTCGAGATTAGAAATCTCTCGTTTATGTTCTCTGGGCACCCCATAAGTATACCTTGGTTTTTCCAGAGATAGTACTGTTCCAAACTATAAAGATAATCAGTTCGATTTACCCTCGAACCTCGTATAATTTAAATAAATCTCTTTCCTTTTTTACATTATAATGAGTGTAGGACACAAGACTTCTTTTTAGTACGACGACAGTTGAAATACTGATACAGAGTTTTGTCCCGAAGGAAGGTGATGTATAAAAAATATCTCCGGTATCAATCCACCGAAAAACTGAGTAGGAAACAGTTTCGGAGATAAAGGTGTTTTGTTACTCCCGACTCGATCTTTGTTCGGGTCAATATGAGTGATCCGACACAAGTTTTTGGTGGTAAAGAGAAGTACGTACGAGTCAGTGCAGTCAACACAGACAGAGAAACTCTGGGATAACTGATATCGGACGGTCCAAGAGACAGGTACCCTTAGAGGTCCGTTCTTATGACCCCACCCAACGGTACAAGAAGAGGTCCCCTTAGAAGGGTTAGGTCCCTGACTTCGAATCAGAGGACGTCGAGCACGTAACGTCCACCTTAGAAATAGTGACTCGGTGGTCCCTTCGGACAAAGAGAAGTTGGGAGTTTGTTAAAGGAATCTAGTTTTCTCATATAACTATTCGTTTGACAAAACGAGTACTCAAAATTTAATAAGACCGTCTATAGTCAATGGTGGACATCGATACCCACTCTTAACATTAATAGGAGGGGGTGTTAGAGTCATGGTTCACTATATAATATGACTTTTGTAAAGTTAGTTTTTTCGGTGTACAAGTTTATGAGTTATGTTCTTCCGGGGTTTTGTAGATCTATTTGATTCTGTACATGTTTTAGGGTCCTTTATAATATATACATATTTTACCAGTGAGTACCGTCACAGGATCATTTCTTAAGTCGATTTAAAGGTCAGTCTACAGTTCAGTATCCTAGGATACGATTCGACAACTTATTTCGGATTTACTTCCAGACAGGTTCTTCCAAGGATACTTCGAGAGAGATCTAAGAATGAGGGACTCCAAGTATGTTTCCGTACATATTATAAAGGTCGATCAGATGTATTGAATAAGTAGTAAGAAAGTGATCACTTGTTAATAAGAACATAGGGAATATGTTTGATCGTTTAGAAGAATAGGAATAACCTAACGTTCACTACCAAAAAAGTTACGATTGACTGATGGGGTCCCACATTTAAGGAATCAGGTCATAAAGTCTTCAATTGATAGGGGGTGTTAGGTGAGATTTGTGTGTATGTGTGTGTGTGTATAGGGAGACAATCATGATTTATTATTGTTTCATTGAGTCTATTATGTTATCATGACGAGAGAGAAGACTTCTTAAGAGAGGACCTATCAACTCTCCAAACTTGAGTACGAAGAAGGGTCAGTATCCCGAAGTGGAATCTCAAGTTACAAAGGGAAGGGAAGTTACAGAAAGGTAATTCTGAGGGTATGTTTATTCGGAGACCACTTAGTGTCTCGACCGATGACTATTGGTGTAGACACACTCTTTTAATACTAATGTGTCGAACACATACGGGACAAGGACCAAGAAGGTCAGTTTTGTGACCTCGGTAAGAATTTTCGTTCCCTTTCGGGACGTTCACGGCAAGGTTTCGAAGTTCTCAGAGGGTTAAAGGGTAATAGATAAACAAGGTAAATTGTGGTGTCACGAACAAGAGCAACCTTGCACCTGTGGACTTTTTTAAGAGTGTCCCCTTACGGACGGTACATAACTAAAAAAAGAAAGAAGGTCCTTGTCTCCTACAATTATTTAAAACCTAACATAACTGTTTCCAGTGACGTGTCGATAGGACTCCCTGTCTCTTATTGTCAAAACGTTTAGGAGAACTTGTAAGTAGGAAATTCTTAGGACGAAACCTTACACAGAGAAAGTCGATCACGAAGAATTTGACACCTACGTCTGGATAGTGTCGTAAAATTTTAACTAAATTACCAATTAACAAAAGTAAAAATTTATTTTTATTCTGTCTTATCTTACCCTACCCTATCCTACCGTATCCTTCTTCACCCTACTTTACCCTACCGTACTCTACCGTAACCTACCCTATTCTGTCCTGTCTTATCTTTATTGTTTCGTCTAGTGTCTATCGTTCCCATTATATTACTGAAATTATAATGAACAAAGTCAAAATACTCACACCCACATACAAACACACACATCACTCAACGTTTAATCTTGTATAAAGAATGACTCCTATCATGGTTTTTTCATAAAATTCGGTGATAGTTTTAAATGTACCTCTATTTAACAGAAACCCAGAGTTTATTTTATTTTCTATCAATATTACCCTTCGAAGGTACATGGTCCCCGAAGGGACCACCGAGTCTACCATTTCGCAGACGGACATTGTACCCTCTGGGTCCAAACTAGGGACCCAACCCTTCTAGGGGACCTCTTCCTTTACCGTTAGGTGAGGTCATAAGGACGGACCTCTTAAGGCACAACTCCTCGGACCATCCGATGTCAGGTGCCCCAGCGTTTCTCAGCCTGTGCTGAGAAGTGTGAAGTAAAGGTACATGGATGACTTTAATCGATCCTTCCTTCCAATCCCCATTTATGGTAGTACTAGGGTTTTATACACGGACCCCTTTTTTACAATAAAAATTTCACAGTCTTATTTGGGAAGTACGTCGGGTCCGATAAAAGACCTTATCATCTCAAAATCAAACGAGAGAGGGTCTCCGTCTGTGACTCTATTTTTAGGTGTGCCAAATAAACTCTTCTCGTCCTTGGTAGTAGTCAACCCTCGATACTCACTAGTTAGTGCCAGTCAAATTACGTGTACCCTTTTGAGTCCCTTTACCAGGTGATCTGTGGTCTCTTAATAGGGTGGGTTCCTCGTTCTCTCATCCGTAAATATAAATTAAAGGTTAAGACGACTTCGGGCGTAGACCCCGACCCTCCACCTTCACCGTCCACAATTAAGGGACCGTGAAGGTCAGACGGGATGAGGACCCGTCTCGTTCGGTCTCTTCAAAGGTGAAAAGGGTGGTTTTTTTTTTTTTCGAATATGAGACTTGGTTTTTTTTTTTTTTTTTTACGTCTATGACCCTGAGATGGTGGTACTTCCCTTCCCCTTAAACGACTTCAAGGTATCAGTGGACCTAAGGGGACCCAATTCTACCTGGGTCAGTTCCGTAGAGGTTTAGGACACGTCCCCTTCCGGAGTGGACGTCCCCCACAATGAGTGTCCACACCTTGTTAAGGAGTCCCGATAGGTCCACTGACCATTAAAGTATGAAAGAGTAGTTAGTAAGTCGACATCTAAGTGTTCCACCAAGGACCGAGACGGTTCAACAGACCGGTCTATTTATTTACCTTTGGTTCTACCCAAATCTAGACATCGTTTTATTTGGAACCTCTGAGTTGGTGTTACAGTTGATCTAAACCTCTCTTTGATATAAGAAGTTGAGGTTGATTGACTTCTTTGAGTTGTGGAAACGGGATCAGTCGAGGTCCCAATTAAGATAACTTAGACTATCTCGTAGTCTCCGAGGAGAGGTAGTTCACCACATACACTCAGACCTGATCAAACACGTCCTCTGAGAATTGAAAGGAGGACCTGGGTATCGCTCTGGTCTAAAGGGTTGGAAAGAACGTCACCGGTACTCTGAGTCTAGACCGTAACTTTACACCCTTCTTTAATACACGAGACAAAGGACCAGACTCGATATTTATGAGGAGGTAAAAAATCGACCTACAGACATATGATTCCCGTAGATACTTTTGGTGTACAACTTTATTCGCATAGAGAGTCGAACCCAGGAGGTTTCTGACGTTTCCTTTCGTGGTAGGGGATGGGGTAGGGTGAGAGGTCGTGATCACCCGTAAATGTACTCATTTTAGACTCAATGGTTTTAAAGTCCCAAATAGACAATGTCGTCGACGTGAACCTAATTTGTGTCGGTGGGTACTGTCTCCGATCCGAGTGTCGGTCTGACCAATGAGTCGACAACCGACGGACGAGGGGAGAGGGAGTGTCGACACCCCCAGGGTCATAAGAAAGGACGGGTTCCTCCATCAAAATCTATATGTCCCACTCATTCTACCGATCCTCTGTGACAGAACCTCTACAAAGAGTTCCGTTTTAGAAAGTAAAAACGTACAAAACACTGTTCTTAAAAGGTACCGGTACGTCACTCAGTCTTCGTTTCGTTTCTAAGTACAAGAGCAGACGATCCCGTAGAGGGGTGGAGGTCCTACCCCAGATCCGAGACACGACACTCTACACCCCTTAGTTAGTGTTATTCCCAGCCCTTTAGTCCTAAGATAGAAGACAGCATCTGGTGATTCTTCTGAAATTCGGGTCGTCGAAGTTTCTCAAATTTTAGTCGACCTTTTAGGGAAAAACCAGATTTATATCCTGGCGAGTTAGGAAGAGGGTTCACTGAAATAGGGTAATCATAGACATGCAGTAATCTTTATGTATAAGAGTAACAAATTAGAGATTGGATGTATCAGACTAAGTGAATATGTTTGTTCTTTTAACTTTCAAGATGGGATATCACAGTAGTGTGAATCGTCGATTCACGACGGTGGTTCTACATGTTCGTTCAATCAAATTCTTGACCCCTCCTTTGTACAAGATTGTCCTAAGAACTCCGAGACCTGAGACCCAGACCAGTGGTCCTGGTCGAACAAAGGAGGTCTTTTCTCAAGTACTTCAAGGGAGACAAAACACCCAGGAGTCTCTTAAATCCTTGCAAAGAAGTCGGGATGAGACTCTTCTTTCTAAAGAGTCTCGTCACATTTTTCGTGTCCCGTTTCTTACCCCCTCCTCCGAGTACTGTGCATCGTCCGGAGACAAACGTTTCTTTGTCGATTCGACCCTCACGGAACGAGTCGGATATAAATCAAACAGGTCACTGTAGAAACGTGGAGTTGTGGTAGAGATCGTTTCCGGTCTCTGGTTAGTAAAAAGAGTAACATTCTTCCGACACTGAGTGATCAAGATTTTTTATATACTCTTGTTATTCTGGGTTCCCCTGTTCTTTTAAGTTTTTTTATTATTAATTTTTTTGTCAACTCGTAAGGGACATCCGACTTAATTTTTTTTTCTATCAAGATCTTCAAAAGGTTCTCCGGAGATCGTTCGAGAAGATAGCAATCTCGTGTTTAAGTTTGACGTGGTGTGTGATCAAATATTAAAGGTTACTACAGACTTTTTGTATTCGGATAAAAATATTACTCACAAACGTTTTGTTTTTTTGACAATCGTGGTTGGTGTCTGGTCGTGACACAGAGTGACGGTTATCAGAAACTCTCCGACTGAGGTTTACCCTCTCTTCGGTGTAAGTTCGGTTCACCACCGACAAAACCAAAACAGAACTGGGGGGATTTTCCAATTTCTGTTTGACTTATAAAAAGTTGGTTTAGAGAAGATTTAGATACGTATTGAATGACGTCTCCAACCGTTTGAAAAAGACCTGGTCTCTCATTTATAAAACTCCGAAACATCCTGTATGCCAGAAACAGTGTTGATCAGTTGAAACGGTAAGGTGTGTGAACGACACAAGGTTATTTTGAGATAAAATAACCCTTTTTTATCCGTCGTCCGACTTCACTCGGACACCGATATCAAACGATTAGAGACTGAATCACCAGTCTCGGTGGTAACTACTCCGGTCTGAGTGTTTATGATGGATCCCGAAGTGGGACCCAGGATACCGGTCCATACGAGGGGGTAGGGGTGGGGTCATTCGACAGAGTTTTTGAGACAGGACCAGTTCTTTCGGTTTATTCTCTTTCACTTAGATAGGAACAGAAATATAGTCGTGGTGTTAGAATAGTGAGTTTGAGATTGAAACATCCTTTGTCTTTCAATGACCTTTAGACTTTATTGATATATAAGAAAATTCAGACTTGGACTTTTCTCTTACTTTAGAGACCGTTGAGGACGTAGGTAGTTGTCCTTAACCTGAGATTTGTTTGATTAAAGATACTCCAACCCGGAAACATTCTGGGCCGAAAACTCTATTGTTTATCTGGTTCAAGGTCCCGGTATTATATTCTAAACCAAAGGTCCTTCCTGACTGTAGTCTCGACACGTTCCTTATAAACACCGTACTCCGTGTACCCTCTGAATTAATCAAGAACGTATTTCTTTTTTATAATTACTTACCAACTCACCAGGTGGGTTCAGACCAGTAAAGACTAAAGTATCATGGACTAACTCCAAGAAATTGTTTTATTGTTTTTCTTAATGGTTGGACTATTGTTTTACGTCCGAATATTTATTAAGTAAATTCGTTCATATTGATTATGTAAAAAGGGTGCCTTCACCATTTGAGAATGGTAGGGTTCATTTTAGAGTTTTAGATCCAGAACCAAGACAGAGAAGAGTATTCCGTTTTTTTTACCTCAACTTACTCTTTTCTCCTCCCGGAAATAGAAAAATTCAGTTTTATTAAAAATATTTTATCCTTAATACTTTCTCTAGTCCTGGATATGATATATATATAATATTCCGACATTCCTAAGTCACTCAATTAACTATAGTTTTAGAGTTGTGTCAAGAATTTGTAATAGAGAATCGTGGTTAATAGAAGAAGAACCGAAGAGTCAAAACTTGAAATCATGAAATGTTTACCGTGATCACCATTTCTTGGACGGACGGTTATGTCTTCTCTGTATTCTCTAATACCAAACTAGGGACCCAGTCCTTCTAAGGAACCTCCTCCCGTACCGTTGGGTGAGGTCATAAGAACGAACCTCTTAAGGGTGCCTGTCTCCTCGGACCTCCCGATGTCAGGTACCCTAGAGTCTCAGTCTGTGCCGACTTCGCTGAAAGAGTGGAAAGTTTGTGAATTCGAAAAGGAGGAGAAAACACAAGAAGCCACAGTTCAACGAAATATATACCGAGAAAGTGACGGAGAGTGAGATCCAACACGTCGACCATGAGACCGGTCCGAGTGCGAACGGAGGTAATTCCCGATAACCTGTCCGTGACCTCCCAGGTTACGGTTTCTTGTGTGGTTGTCTGACTTCTATCAATGTACGTCCTAACGAGTCCTGGTTCCTCAAAGGGTCCTATACCCCCAACGTCACGATTCTGTCTCTGTCAGACCCGATGGGAACCACCAACCAGTGGGATCGACCTCGTAGACCCTTCAGTTACGTCCGCTAAAAATTCCTTCGGTTAACCGTCCTTCAGTCCCAGAGTTCCAGTCCGAGGTGTAGACCCGTTCTTAATCCAAATTCTTCTCTTCCCTACCTTTCTTATTTCGTTTGGGGTCGGGATCTCTGTAATCCGGATACGAAAAATTCCTTTCGTTCTTGGATCAATTGTTTTGACTTTAAGTTCTTCCGTCCCAGTATTTCAGTTCCGAGTTGATCTCGTATCCACCGTACTCATAACAGGATATTTACGAATTTAGAGTTACTAAAGTTGTTCCGACTTGATAGAGTCGGGGTTCGTTTTGTTTCTACGTTTACGACCCACTTTGTTAGATGGGACATGGTAGGAGAGAAAAATATTGTGAGAATTTTAATACTATTCTAAGTGTATTTTAATGGAAGAAGTGGTTAAAATTCACATGTCAAGTTATTGTAATTCGCATAAGTGTAACGGGACGAAGGTCAGAGATCTTAGACAGTGGGACTTTTGACTTAATGCATGGGTAATTCGTTGTTAAAGAGTAAAAGGGGAAGGGGTCGGGCGGTGTTAGTGGTAAAATGAAAGACAAAGACACTCGAACTGATGAGATCTATGAAGTAAATTTACCTTAGTTTGTCATAAACAGAAAAACACTGACCGAATAAAGTAATCATATTACAGGAGTTCAAAGTACGGACAATATTATACACAGTCTTAAATGAAGGAAAAATTCCGACTTATTATAAGATACCGTGTATGGTCCACAACAAATAGGTAAGCACACAGTTGCCTGTAAACCTAGTGAAGGTAGAAAACAGATAACACTTTTTACGATGATACTTGCACTCACATTTTTATAGAGAAGTTTTGGGACGAAAGTTAAAAAAAACCTATTTTTGACCGTGTACCTTAAGGAAACTAGAGAAGAATTCGAGAGTTGGACTGGAGGTGTAGAGGAATGTCTTAGAGACACCGAAAGAGTCCCACTGTTCTCGAACGATGGGAAGGGTACCTTGTCGAGACGGGACAATGACAATGGTTCCGACATCAACGACGGAGACGACATGAAAGTTTGAGAACCCTGGTCTTACAATAAAAAAGACGTACGAGTAGGTAAGTAAGTAAATGACTTCTTTATGACTGACATTCCGACTCTGTACTTCTGACTGTTCTATTGTAGGTCACTTTTCATCTCCCCTCTTATCGTAATCTTCAGTTCGTTTGTAGTACACACTTCTGAATGTGGACTATGTAGAAAAGAGTGGAAGGGACTAAAAGATGATGAGAAGGTGTAGTCCCGTGTGGGAGAAACCGAGGTATGTCAGACGGAGTGGATCATGGAAGGATTAGTAATCCGGTCCTTTCTAAGGAGGAACTGGAAGGAACCTGGGAGTGGTGGTCGACACGTCGATGGAGTAGTGGAGGTCGTCGGAGTATAGACGAATAGAGGTTGTTTTGAGTGTCATCTACGAGACTTGCGTAACTGAGGATCTTTGTTACTAAGAAGGAGAGACGAGAGGTCACCGGACCCTATCCAAGAAATAGAACGGGTTCATAAAACTCTATCTGTTCTTGTCGGGGATTCCGTTTTCGGGGGGACCTTTAAGGACAGGGAAATCCTCTTTTGTAAGGTAATAGTAAAGAGAGAGAAAAGTTTAAAGGGAAAATAATTTAGTATAACTTTGGGATACGTTCGGTTAAAAGTCATAAATTATACTTATTGAGAAGGATGTGGATACTTAACACAGAAGTTGTCTATCCCGTAGCCCACCATACGACGACCACTGTAAGTTTTCCTTTCGTAGAACTAGACCTTAGTGTAGGAGATCGGACTAGGAAAGATTGTTTAGTTCTCTTGAGTCTTTTAAACGAATAATTGAAATAGTAAGGTCAAAAACACCTGGAAAATTAAATTATTATAGAGAACAAAAAAAAATGTAGTTTTAACAAAGGTTTGTTTTACTTTGTTTTTTCGTCCATATACAAGGTAAATATAACCAGAAGTTACCGGTTTTTACTTAGTCCTCCATCGAATTTCGACTCAAAGTCGAAGTAATACACTTTGAAGTAGTTTTAAAGGTTTTACGTATAAAAATTGTTCGACGTTAATGCCAAATTCTCCTACCACAAGACACTTACAATCACGTATCTGACGGTAGATGACCCGTAAATACTATTTTTTGATCAATTTGACTAGATCCTGGTTCCCTAAATTATTGAATTCGTCCTAGACATTTTCTTTTTATACAGTGTTTATAAAAATTAAATTATTGTTTACATTCATAGATTTACCGACTTACCTTATTTATTCATCTTATACGTTAGTCGTTATAAGGTATACCTTTATGAACAATGATTCCTCAAAAGTAAACGGTGAGACTACTTTTATCTTATCGTTACAAGTGCGATTATTTTGTTGAAAGTTTTACACTATTCCGTCTCTCGTCTCTATTAAGTATAGTACGAAGGACACCATTTCATTTTCATCTACGTACCTTGAAGGGAAAAAAGGTTTTACTAACGTCTTATCCTGTACGACAGATTAGTATGTAAGACTTTTGTATGTAATATTCACACATGTGTCAATTCCTTTAAATATCTTCGAACGGTAAAAGATTCTTTAACTTTAGTTTAGTGTAAATGTTACGAATTAAAAAGTATTCAATTCAAGTTAGAAGTAAAGTCTTCGGTCAAGACCCAAAACATCACGAAACACTAGTAATAATTTTTGTAATAAAAAATATTATAACGTTTTTTATGTAAATCAACTCGAAACTGGACAACAATGAGATCTATTCACGATCTGACTAACCTACCGTCTTTTTATGTTCTCAAAACGTAAAAATTTACGAGTTTCATGTATGTGTACCCTCACTGTTCCACCCAAGACTTATAAACCGTATGTTTATCCTCATCGTTCCACCCCAAAAACGTGTCATTAAAATATTATTCCCCCTTTAAACCCTATCCCGTCTGAATCCCTACTTTTTGTATTTGAGTAATATCTATAATGTTGGTTAAAAATATTCAGTGTATAGTAAAAAGATGAATAAAACCTCGTTTAGAAGGGTACGTATACGTGGAACAATCTCTCCAGGAAAGTTGTTGTTATATCATTCGACGAGGGAACATCGAGTCAGCCATTTCTTAAACGGACGTCACGTCCTCTAGGTCCAAGTTAAGGACCCAACCCTTCTAGGGGACCTCTTCCTTTACCGTTGGGTGAGGTCATAGGAACGGACCTTCTAGAGTACCTGTCTCCTTGGACCACCTAACGTCAGGTACCCCAGCGTTTCTCAACCCGTGCTGACTCGCGGATTGTGTGTGTTCAACGAGGGTCAGTAGGATTCAGAATCTTTTTACACACATACTCACATATATACATACACACACAAACACTTATACATACACATTATGTACCCCGAAGGGTCCACCGAACCACTATTTCTTAGACGGACGGTTACGTCCTCTGCGATCTCTACACCCAAGTTAGGGACCCGACCCTTCTAGGGGACCTCCTCCTTTACCGTGGAAGAGGTCATAAGAACGGACCCTTTAGGGTACTTGTCTCCTCGGACGGATAGACCACCTTTTCTCAATCTATGCTGACTCACTAACTTATACGTGCACATATTATACATACAGACAGACAAACCCACAAACACACAACAACCTCCTCAACAAATAGACCGTTATCACCAATTTAATTTTATACAAGATACTACGGTATCTTTAGTTCTATAATATGTGATCACTTTCTCAATCTACTCATCTAATTTAAAATTGACGTTCTCGTGTTCTCTTTCATATGGATTGTTATTTATTAAACCTTACTTATTTTACCCTACTTCAAAGATAAGTTTTAGGAAATCATAAAAGTCTCATCTTAAGTTCTTTCGATTTTAAATTCAATTAGTTGTAAAAAATTTTGACAGGTAAAAAGAAACGTCTGTGATATTATTTTTCTTTTCGTATGTAAAGTTATAGAGTGCCCTGAGGACTCGAAAAAGAAATTGGACTTGAAAGTTTGTGTTTTTTAATCGAATCTTTTTATTAATATCCCCAACCCGTAACTTTAAGTACGAATGATTAACAATGTTTCACAAGAGACAAAAACGTACAAAAGAAGGAACAACACTTGGTCTTCCTTTTTTTTTTTTAGAAGCGAAATGGAATTAAGATAATTTAGTTTGAATGTATCGACTTTGGTACTCTCTCTTAAGTTAATACCTTAGTCAGGATTTCGTGAACATATCACTTTAGACGGGGACGGGGGGCGTTTTTTTACCCTCACCACTTATACTTTATTGTTCTCAGTGTATATCAGTTAGTCGTATGTTTTGTGGTTAAATTCATATAGCCACTTGCAGTGAAATTTAAATAGTTCTTCAAGGGTATAAAGGATGTGAGACATTTAAATATACCAGATTCTACCGTTGGTGATCAGTATACACTGATAAATTTAAATTTAATTTTGAACAATAAAAAACAACAAAGTAGTGATTCAGTACAGACTGAGAAAACGTTTGGGTACCCAACATCGGGTGGTCCGAGGAGACGAACCTAAGAGGTCCGTTTTTATGATCTCACCCAATGGTACGGGAAGAGGTCTCCTAGAACGGTTGGGTTTCTAACTTGGGTCCGGAGGATGTAACGTCCGTCTAAGAAATGGGAAACTTGATGTCCCTTCTAGATTTTTATAACCTCGTCTAACGATAAAGGAAAAGGTCCTCCAAAAGGGTTGGGTCCCTAGTTTGAACACAGAGGACGTCACCGTCCGTCTAAGAAATGGTCACTCGGTGAATTTTAATTTTAAATCAAAGAGTCAGAGTGATCGATGTAATATCAAAGTTCATGACCCAACCGTTTTTTCAAGTATTCTATCATGTCTTTCTGAGTTTGAAAATCCGGTAGAGTTATAATTCGTTTCGTCTATATATAATCTGTCACAATGATGTTTAGTAATTTTAAGATAGAATCAAAAACAATTTTGAACATTGTAGTCAAAAAAAATTCGTTTTCTTATTGTTATGAGGAGGTTGATTGTTGACAAAATAAATGATCAAATAACCCATCTGTATAAGGTTCGAAGTTTTACCTCAACCGACCGTATGTATAGGTTACGACTTCTATAGAATGTCCCATGATCTCAAACTTTCTCAGATCTCTATGTATACCGTGGGGTGAGGTCATGAGAACGGATCTTTTAGGGTACCTGTCTCCTCGGACCACCCGACGTCAGGTACCCCAGCGATTCTCAGCCTGTCCTGACTCGCTGAAGTGAAAGTGAAAAGGGAAAGTACGTAACCTCTTCCTTTACCGTTGGGTGAGGTCACAAGAACGGACCTCTTAGGGTCCCTGTCCCCTCGGACCACCCGACGGCAGATACCCCAACGTGTCTCATCCTGTGCTGACTTCGCTGAATCGTCGTCGTCGTCGTCTCTTTGTATTCTAGGTCGGGAGAGTAAAATGGTTACTCCAATAAGTCTGTCTGAACTTCTCCTTTTGTCAAACGTATTCTTGTGTCCTCGATGTTACAATACACCGTCGGACCTTTCCTCCCCTCAAACCGTCTCCCACCTGTGTACAAATACATACCGACTCAGGGGAAACGACGAGTCGACTTTGATAGTGTTGTAACATATGTACGCGCGATTCAGCCAACACAACTGAGAAACCCTGGGGTACCTGACATGGGGTGGTCCGAAGATACGCGTACTCTAAGAGGTCCGTTCTTATGAGCTCACCCAAAAGTACGGAAAGAGGTCCTCTAGAAGGATTGGGTCCCTAACTTTGACGTAGAGAATGCAGAAGACGAAACCGTCGGTCTAAGAAATGGTGATCGTGGTGAATCCTTCGGGTAATTAACCGATATGGGGTTGTGTTTTAATTTTCAATTTTTTTTTTTTCTTTTGTGTCCTCGATGGGTCGAGGTACAGATCTTAGGTCGGAAGACTGAAGTTTAGCGTACGATGTCAAACCTATGGTTTGTCATTCAATATAGAAAGGACTCTGATATAGTATTGGACTTATTTAGAGTGTTCCATATATTTCTTTAATTTACTTTAAAATTTTTACCTCTGAGTTATGTGAAACATACCTTTATAAGTCGTCATGAGTTTTGTTTGTGATCCACAGTATAGTAATCTAAACTTTTCGATTTGGACTACTTGTGTGTCAATATATAAACTAGTTTTTAATAGACAGAAGGTTTTGAGTGATGTTTTAATATACATAACGTACCATTTCATCGAAACGAACTGAACCAACAGGGATGTCTAACCCGGTTCTATTCGTCAGTCAGGGATGGAGACTAAACGCAAGAATCTTATCATAAATGATTTAACTAAAAACAATTGATAAACCCTTGTAGAAATTAACAAGAGACGTGAACTCTTCTTTGGTTTTATAGATTACGAAGAATTGACATTTCTCTGAATCCCATCGTATTATTAAGTGGAAATACAACACACGAATTATAGACTTTCCATCGTATCGAGGTCCCGTTTGTATCTTTCAGAGAGAAAATCTACTAAATGTCTTTGTCTGTGTTTATACAGTTATTTATCTCGAGATTGGGGTCGACCGTTTTCTGTTCTATCGTCCAACTTCTGGTCCCTATGATCCCTTCCTAAATTCGTCTCCTTCCTCTGTTAGGTACCGTTTCGTCTAATCCTACACCCGAATTGTACCTCCCGTGCACCGTCTTTTCCAATACTCAGGTTTCGGTCAAGTCCCTGACTTCCCGTCTCACTTCTCCCTTTGGACCGTTCTCTTCCTTTGTCCTTCCTCACATCCATCTCTATTCTCCATGTTAGATCGGTCGGTACTGAGACGAGGAGGGAGACTTCTACTCTTGAACTATATTCCCTTTAATCCCTTGTTTCAGTTCCTTTCTTCGTTATCTTAATCTTTTTGAACTTTCCTTTTACTTGGTTACTTGAGTGACATTAAGACCCCTTTTACCCTTCTCACTCTCATTTCTTTAGTCTCAAGTCTAGTGTTCTCTTTAAGTCTACTTTTATAATTTTGGTTTTATACCCGTGTACTATAGTGAAATCGTAAACCCTTGTCCTTAAGGTGTTAGGTACTATTTCAATTGAACTGAACCCTGCAAAATGTCGTCTAGTATGGTACGTGCGAGGACAAAAGACTACATACCTGTGAGACCTTTGTAGTCCCCGTGGAGTTCGTATAGTGAGATCTACGGATCTGAATACGAACTGTCAGATACTAGGATACTGGGATTACTAGGAGGATCCCCTCAAAAGTCTATGATATCCTTTGTCCAGTGCGTGGACTTTTTTTGTTTACCTGTTTCAAACGGGAACCCCTCAATAGGACAATTTTGGGAGAGGGAAAAAAATCCTCGGGTACGTTTTCAGGCACCTAGTAAACTTTGACAGAAAGGTATCGGGGATGAGGTGTGTAATGTTGTAAGGTGGTTTAGAATAAGGGAGTCTCAAAGCTCAAAGATCAGATTGTTTCTTTTTCTTTCCATTATACGATTACTTTTCTAGACTCCAAATATTGTACATTTGAATACTGATGTGTAACCCGATCGGGACGTAATGTTCTCTTTTTGGTGTTAATGAAATTCTTGTGAATGTTTCAATCCTTTGAGTCACAAAGGATACACGTAAAAAAGAACATAAATATCCTTAGTCTAAAGGTCACATGAGTCTGACTAGGAAAACCGAAACGTAAAATTTCTGTTAGAATATTTTGACCTCCTTTGGGACGACAAAAGACAGACATAAGAATCTAGATCCTTTTAATTTTATTACCGATTTTCTTACGTCAGTATCACACTCATTTTTCCTAATAGAAGGGTCACCGAAAATTTAGGGGACCTCAATGTCTCACGGTGTCTCTTCGGAAAATGACCCCTTCCTACATGAGACCGTTCTCCCCTTCTAGTCACCCATACCGAATACCGGGGTAAGGGGATCGAAACAAGAAGTAAATAGACAAAATACGTGACTTTAAGTGTAATTTTTTTAAAAAAATTACCAAGATGTCCATTTACAAATTGTCGGTCGAAAGGTCTCTCACGTTTTTTGGGACTAGAAATCACAAAAAGGTAAAAAGTACGACATTCATGAGGGTCATACCGGTTAAAGTTCGACGGTTGTACTTCTGAGACTTACGTTTGAACCCTTCTTTGCGTGTGTCAGTCGAACGTGTTCGACCATACTCAGTCAAGGTTATGTATGGAGTAATTACTTACCTAGTCTTAACCTTGAGTCTTGGCAGTGTTATTTCGTGTTATGGTAATGTGTAAGGTTATTAAAACCTGATTTTAATGGGTCTAGTTACAGATTTAGAGTATACATTTTTAAACTTAAACCTGGTAGAAACAATACCACTAAGTTTGTAAAGTGTTCATTTGTACGCAAATTAATCCGTTCATTTACAATCTTAGTACATAAATCCTAAAAGTCGAAGTTATCCTCGAACCTCAAACAATCGGGTTATTGCGAATGATTCGGATTTAGGGAGTCTCTTCCGTTACCGTGGGGTGAGGTCATGAGAACGGACCTTTTAGGGTACCTACCTCCTCGGACCTTCCGACGTCAGGTACCCCAGCGACTCCCAGCCTATGTTGACTCGCTGAAGTGAAAGTGAAAAGTGAAAGTACGTAACCTCTTCCTTTACCGTTGGGTGAGGTCACAAGAACGGACCTCTTAGGGTCCCTGTCCCCTCGGACCACCCGATGGTAGATACCCCAGCGTCTCTCAGCCTGTGCTGACTTCACTGAATCGTCGTCGTTCGGATTTAGGGATGACATTAAAAAGTCGAATACTCATTTAGGAGGGTTACTGTCTTTTAAATGATGGAGAGTCTAATGGGTAAGGTAGAAATCAATACTTTGTGGAAAAGAATTCATTTGGTTTATAAATAGTGGAACTTCGAAATAGGTAAACAGTAGTAGTTCGTATACCTCGGTTCGTCTAATTCATTTTAATTTGTAAGTGTAATTGTCAGAGAACCGACCTTGTGATTGTTATAGATACTTAAAAGAGAAAGGTCAAGTTCTTGGGAACTAAAGAAAATTAAAATTCGGGATATCCTGAAGGGGTCGTCGAGTCGACCATTTCTTAGGTGGACGTCACGTCCTCTGGGGTCAAGTTAAGGACCCAGCCCTTCTAGGTGGTCTCTTCCCTATCCGATGGGTAAGGTCATATGTCCGGACCTCTTAAGGTACCTGTCTCCTCTGACCGTCCGATATCTGGGACCCCAGCGTCTCAGTCTGTACTGATTCGTTAATTTGATGATGGAGGAGGTAGACGTACTTATTCAGTCGTTAAACGTGATAGAGTCTCACCAACGTAAACCAGTCCTCAATCTTGTTTACGGTCTTCTCCTTACGAGTGATCGGAGTTAAAGTACGATGTATTGTTTAGAACAGGTTACCATCCCACTGATCTCTTTCGAGATTTTGTTAAGTTCCCAAAGTTTATCTCTTAAGTTTTTAGACTCACCTAAAACATAGTAATACTCCGTGATCCCAGACCTCACCTCGACGAAATTCAAGTTCCTTTGGGGACTCACGTCTCCAACTCTGGTCCATTTGAGACTCCGATTAGACTCGAGAATCCAAATTCGTGAAACTAGTGTCCCTCGGAAATCAAGGACCAGTGGGTTATTTATGACTGATACCGTATACGACTCTTAAACCCACGAGGAACACCCTATGGATTAACAGAGGGACCTCCATCATTATGAAATGGTTGGTTACTTTTGTTCTATTTTGAGAGTATGAATTGGAGATTTGAATAGATCAAGGAGGTTCCACCTTCAACTCACTACTTGTATTTCCGTCTCGTCCGAAGTTTACCTGTGTGAGGTTTTAAATGTCCTCCACTGGAACAAGGACCTATTTCCTTCCTTCACTCATACCGGAGAACATAAGTCCCTCTAAACCCCTTTAAGTCAGATCCTTTACACCTGTCAGGGTTTCTTTAGGAACAGTTCCTGTCACAGTGAGTCCTTTCCATCTCTCCTTGTGTAAACTTTAAGGGGTCCTTCAACCTTAATATTTTACTGGTACATAAAAACAACTCACACATCATTTCCCTTCTATTTTCCTTATAAATCTTTTCCCCACCTTTATAGTAAAATAAGTCAAAAATAGTAAAATAAAATTACAATGATTTGAATGTTTTATTAGTCAAAACTTAGTAAAAAGATTACTGTTTTGATTCAGAGTCTTTCCATTTTCTGACTGAGTTCTACTGTTGATCGTTTATTTTTCAGTCTTAAGTTTTTAGTCTAAACAAACTGGGGGTTTAATTACGAAAGAAGGGTATTCCTTCTTCTCTCCTCTTGCCCTTCCTTTTTTGCAATTGACTCAAGGAGTCCAGTCAAGTCAACGAGTCAGCACAGGTTTAGAAACACTAGGGTACCTGACATCGTACGGTCCGAAGTGACAGGTAGTGGTTGAGGGTCCCGGATGAGTTTAAGTACAGGTAGTGTAGTCACTACGGTAGGTTAGTAGAGTAGAAGACAACAGGGGAAAAGGAGGGCGGAAGTTAGAAAGGGTCGTAATCCCAGAAAAGGTCACTCAACCAAGAAGTGTAGTCCACCGGTTTCATAACCTCAAAGTCGAAGTCGTAGTCAGGAAGGTCACTTATAAGTCCTGACTAAAGGAAATCCTAACTGATTACATCTGGTTAATGATACGATCCGTGAAATGTGTATATAAATAAAAATAATACATGAGAAATGTATTTGTCTATACCAACCGTAAAAACAAGACGAAATGTAAACATTGACACCAGAGGACACATTCAAACTCTCAGACTATCGTGTAATTAGGGGAGGACAGGGAAAAGTGAGTCGGGGTCTGAGAGAGGGGACTATACGAGTTCCAAAGACCAGTCATCGATTTTATCAGTTTCCGGGTCTGGATAACTACATAGAGTCTGATGTTGAGTTTTCCCGGTAGAAATTCGACCCCTTAGAGTATTCACTGCACTCTTCGTGTAGCGAGGGCTCATTTGATCCCGAGGACCACAACGGAGTTTTTACTCTCCGGTGACTTGGTTCGTCCGTCTGGTTCCCGAAGAGGAGGTGGCGATCTCCCGTGATAAGAACAAAACAGGTACCAACATGACGGTGACGTCCTACGAGGTGTAGCGATTCGAGACAGTTCCTTCTCGTTTTCTATAAACAGGAGAAGCGGAAATCATGTTTCATGATGTCAGTGACTCTGAGGTTCGCTTTGGTGGATCCCGATTTGGAACGTCGGGAAAGTTCACCAAGTGTCTCTTTAGAGCGGTTTCGATTTCATTCAAAGGGAAGTGAAGGGACTTGGTGACTAGTACTGGACGGGTCGTCAGGAGAGAAAGATGTGGGTAGTAATAAAATAAAATCCTCAACATAGTGTATAAGGGTGAGGGACCCGGAACGAGTTCCTTTAGGACCAGGTGAGCTTAGTGTCTTCTTAACCTTAACTCACCCCTGTCCCGTGTCCGTCATTCAATAGGACCAGGGAAGAGAAAGACCTCAGAAGACACGAGGATTAATGTTTGACTCGATGAGATAAGGGTTTATCAGTAAAAAGTAGAGTGTCCCCTTCTTTTTTGCAACCGGATGGTATAACAGTCTAAGAGGTTTGTATCTACTTTTTTGGACTTCAGTATTGTTTCTTTCTTTTTTCCTTCCTCTTTCTTTTTTCGTATGGGTTTAAGAAAGTCGATCAATCATCTCTAAGTTTGGACACAGACTAAGGTGTCATTGTACACGGAGTTTCTTTTGTTAAAAGACTCTAAGTTTTAAGTTACGCATAGTAAGTAAAAACACCATGTGTGGGACCCTTGGGTCGGGGGTACGGTACTCTTCGAATTCGGTTACCTCTCCGATGACTATCCATGACATTAGATTCCAGGGTCGACTCCGATCGGAAAGTCAGAAGGTCGGGGGGACGGTAAGGTCAGTGGGAGTCGATAAACTCAGAAGGGTCGATTCCGAGGTCTGTGGTTTCTTATTTCTTAGGTAGAGACGAACACGGAATACTTAATGATTGGTGGTGTCTTAGTCACTCATATCATTCTATCGACGACGAAGTTGGGGTTGGGGTTTCAAACCGCTCTAAATAATACGTCGTTTTCCATTGACCCCTTTAGTAGTCTTCCTGATTCTCTAGTTTCCGGAATTTTTCATTCCAAAATCTAGTAGGATTTGTTTGTCGTAGTTTTACGACCTTTCACGTAAGACAGTGTATTCAATAGGTTCGTGTTCAGAGAGGTAATATTGAAAACCGACTCCCTGAGTTATACGTGTAATGATCCATAACAATTGATTCACAACAAGTACGACCCGACCCTTTTGGAAATGACCGTTGTCACCTTGTAGACTTACACCTTAAGAGACGGTGCCTTTTATCCTTTTGGTAAGAAGTCACTTTTTGTGACTAGTAGACCTTTTTTCGAAATAGTTATAGAATGACTACAAAAAGTGAAAGAAACTTCATTTTTGTCAAAGAGAATCCAGATATACTGTAAGTATTGAAAGTTATTTCTCAGGGGAAACACGTTTTTTGTGACTTATTTTCTTCTCTTTGACAGGTTTAACACCTTTTCTAATCTTTTTAGATACTGCACATTCTGTTTCTGGGTATTTATACCTTAACCGAAAGTATAAAGAACAAAGGAATCGTATATATCTCACGGTATATAGTGTACACAACTTATACACGTACTTAAATACTGACTTTGTTTTGTTTGTTTTACTTGAAGACGATAATTTTGAGAACCAAGACATATTGATTTTATATTCCTATTTTAAAAACTATCGGGATAAAAGTAGTAAAGAGAGAGTATCATCGTTCGTCAATTTCAGTTCGTCCTGTATATTGAATTATATACATAAATATCTGAACATTGGTATATGTAAATAAATGTCTGACAGAGTCAAGTAAATACTACGATATCGTTATGGTAACTGATCTCTCAAGTATTATCTTGAAATAAAGAGTATCAAGATTTCCGACCCTTCAGGTCCTAGTTCTGTGACCGTCTAAACCGTAGACCACTCTTAAGTGAAGGACCAAGTATTTACCAATAGAAAAATAACACAGGAGTGTACCACCTTCCTCTCTCCTTCGAGAGACCCCAGAGAGAATATTCCCGTAATTAGAGTAAGGACTCCCCTAATCACGGGAATAGTCTAAGGGGTTACCAGGGTGGACGTTTATGGGAGTATTTCCCCCAATCCAAAGGAGTGTACTTAGACTCCGTATGTGTTTGTAAGTCAGATATCGTCTCTGACAGATGACAGGTATCAGTTTGTAAATAAGTACATAAATAAATAATTCTTTTATATATGACTTGTGGGTGACACAGTCCGTCATGACCTCACCACTTATTCTCTCTGTTCTAGGGAGAGGAGTAATTCGAATGTAAGACCTCCTCTCTCAATTTAATATTTATCCACTTATTTATATACCGACAACTCCTAAGTTCTTTTCTCGTCTAATCTATATTTTGAAAACTTTGTACTGCAGTGTGTCGTTTCTTCATCTCATCCATAAACAAGAAGTGCACAGGTCTTATAGTGGAGGGAGGGAAACTCGTCGAACTGAAGGTAAATTCCCTTTGGAGAACTAGAACTTTCTTGTCGGTGGAGGGTGTTAATTTTGGTTACCAGTTCTCGGAGGGAGAGGAGTGGGACGACATTGTCCCTCCACCCACATAATGACTCCACGACGGTTAGTTCTGAAACTAAGAACTACTGTCTAATGAGTGTTTAGAGTTTCCACCGTCCGATTGGTCCGGTGTAGACATTTCTCCTAAAACGGTAAGTACTACCAATTAAAATATACAGTTGAATCGATCCGTTACCATCGTCTATGACCCAGTTTACAATAGAATCTATAAAGAGACTTCTCTAAAAAAAGTTACTCTAATTATAAATTCGATCTTGTGAGACTCAGACACTCATTACCCCCACACGGAGTGGATTGGGCTTCTTTCGGATAACTGGAGGGCAACTCTGTATTCCTTAAGACGGTCCTCTGACGGAAACCTAAGTTCGACGTTGTAGTTATAAAAGGAAATAGAGATCGGACGATCGGATGGGACGTCTAAAACTTGAACGGTCGGAGGTATCAGTACACTCAGTTAGGGGATTTTATTTAGAAAGACCTATCCACCTATCCATCCATCCATCCATCCATCCGTCTCTAAACCTATCTATCTAAAGATAGAGAGAAAGAGACAGAGGACGAGTACTATCTATCACCTCGAACTTTGATACATGGAACCGACTACGTCCTTTTAACATTGAAAACGTCAAACACCAGAGAAGTTATAGAAAACGAATTGTAGTAAACAGAATAGAGGGAACTTTTTCAGAGGAGTATGGTCATTTAGGGTAGGGATGAATCTTGTAAAAACCGTAGGAGTGTAATTAAGACACATTTCTATTTTCCAAAGAAACAGAGGGGTCGATCCAGGAAGTCTCGTCTCTAGTACAATATATGGGAAGTACAGTGGGTACCGTTAAGAAGTTCTAGAACGGGCACCACCGAAAGGTCGTTACCAGAGAACTCCACCACCTTCACGTTACGGACTTACGTGAAAAGTCGGAAGTGAAACTTTTACGTAGAAACAGGGTCACTTAAGATTTGTCGACTCGTGTACTAAAGTACGTACTTTTATTGAAAAATCGTTCAATAAATGTTTGTCTGTAGGTTATTTCTATTTTGTAACGTTACTAAAAAGGTCCTAGTGTGAATCGATTTTCATTAGACTCTTTTTCCGATGTTAACAGGAATATAAATCATTCGACACAAAATTCGACAAACGGACACACTAATAGATATCGGAAAAAGAAAGTAACTCTGATATAAAACAGTTATAAACTCCACTTCTATTTTTTTCTTTGACCCCATAGACGGGTGTATAGGGATGACTGTCACTTTCCTATTTCTCTCTCCTTTCTTTTGTCTTTCACCCTTCCCGTAATTTCGATAAGTATAGGTAAATCTTCCAGTTCTCTGTCTTAGTTTCTACGGTTTTCCTCTGACTCACGTAGTAGAACGAGCGAGGTTGATACATAACGACACCTAATCTCTTTAGTCCGTTTCCTGACTCCGTTCACCATTTCCAAATATCCGACTTGTGTCGATTCAACACTATAAATTGTGTGATTATTACTTCTACAGAAATACTTAAGGAGAATTCTTGACATCAAAATTTCATAAGGATAAATCCGTTTTTACAAGGGTTCCGTCGAGGGTGAAAAGTCACTAAAAATACTCGAACTTCAATTCGACTTCTTAGTGTTTTATTCTCCAAAGTTTATACTCAGGGTGAGAATGAACAAACATAAAAAACTGCAAAATCTTCAACCATTCCCCTTCGTCGTTTCTTTCTTCTTTGTCGATTCTTTCAAGTTTAAGAATTCCCAAATAACGGTAGACGATGACCGTTGATTAAGTTTAAAATTAATCATTTAATAATTAATATTATATTACCGGTCTTTCAATTTTCCTAGTTCAACTACTTTTAACGATCCGGTCTCGGATTCATTATTATCATACTATCAGAATACATTGGTAATTTTTTCCTTTTAAGTCGGGGGTATCAAAACTTGAGAGAAGAAGTTTGAATAATGTCTCTGGTAATTGGTGGTTCGAGTTTGCGTTTTCCGATACTCTGTTGTTTCCATTTTAAATTCCGTCGACTTTACCTTGAACCGAAGGTCATATTGAATGGGTAATTTAATGATAGTAGTACCTGAGTAAAAGTGGTGTTAGGTTCAATGACCGAAAATGATACTCTAAGATTATCCGTTATATCCTTTTAAGAACAAGACAATGTCTCGAGGTTTGTACCACTAATGAGATAAATTACAGAACATGTGTAGTTGTCGTCAGTATTTTGGGGTAGTACTTGTCAAGAGACGGACATCCCGGATTAATCACAATATGTTGTACTCAAAGACATTAACGGATTTTGTACCCGTTTTGCTCCGGAAGTTTCTTTAGGTCCAGAAATTACGCAGTGAAGGCTAAGAATAGGTTCTTCATCCCGAATATGGACCCGAAATCCATACATTCTCGGTGACTCCGAAACTTGTTGATTGAAATGGAGAGCTCGGAGTCACGAAAATACTCGTTTTATTTCTGTCATCACTATTATTGTTTTTCTATTATCATTATCGGTTATGAAAATAACGACGGTGATAGACGGTCCGTGACAAGACTCGTTAAGTGTCCATATTTAACTGTGAGTCTTGTTGAGACACTCCGTCCATAACCATAGTTACCGGCAAGATAGTGGTGGTGAGTGGGGTCGTGGAGGGGTGGTTGGGAGGATGATACCGGGATTCAGAATCCGGTTGGATTGAAGTGGAGAATATTTGTATACTTCGACTAGAGTTGACCACGGTCGATTTCTTTATCCGGAATTTTAGATTCTCTCTTTTGTCGTGGTCCTGAGATGTTTGTTTTGCAATACAGACACCATATTATTTTTGTGTATATTAAACCAGAAACGGGGACCAAAGACTGTGTTTTGAGGATTCTGGGAACCTTAAAGGACTCACTATCCTCACAGAACACAAAGTATCGGTCGGGGAAAGATGATATGGACTCAACCATTCCTCTATTGAGTATCACCCGGGACTCTATCAAAGTCTTACTGTCGATAAGTGGTGCTTCAGGTTCCTGTACTGATCTCCTAACTTTGAAAGTCGGGGTGGGCAGCTGGGGACCCTTTCCCTGTCCCCGACCTCTGACTCAAATTAGTCCAGTTACTAAATTAACTAGTGTAAATGTGTTACTTGGAACTTATTTTTGAGAATTTGTTACTCTAAACCCTTCGAAGGACCAACCACTTGTGTAACTTCACGATCCTCCCACTGTACGGGTCTCCTCACACCTTCAAGATCTGGTAGGTGGGACTATGGATCGGGACACATAGAGAAGGTAAACTACAAGTACTCAACATCACTATAGAAACTTTTATTTTACAATTAAGATTCATATCTTGGAAGGACTTAAGACACTCATCCAGATCGTATAATGGTTTGGACTCCTCACCAGTGTCCTTGGAGACTTGAACATCAATTGGCTCGTCTTCACATCTATCGGACGACGACGACGACGACGACGACGACGATTCAACGAAGTCAGCACAGGCTGAGACACGTTGGGGTATCTGCCGTCGGGTGGTCCGAGGGGGCAAGGACCCTAAGAGGTCCGTTCTTGTGACCTCACCCAACGGTAACGGAAGAGGTTACGTACTTTCACTTTTCACTTTCCCTTCAGCGAGTCAATAGGTTGAGAAGCGCTGGGGTACCTGACGTCGGATGGTCCGAGGAGGTAGGTACCCTAAAAGGCCCGTTCTCATAACCTCACCCAACGGTAACTCCTGGTATAAATATCGATCACAGACTTCAGTCCCGTGTTTTACACCCTGACACTATTAAGGAATATCAATCACAGTCTTAACTTTAGACCCTGTCTAACAACCACAGTTTTTTCATCTTTCAATCAACAACAACCTTTTTGTGTTTCTTATAGGGGTTACTGATTAATTAACCGATTTGGTTCGAGTCACCGTCTCTACCTATTGATTTTACTTCACCATATTAAAAAGGACATTGAACATTTCATTGCAATATCATTGGACATAAAGATCGTTAATCTTTTTTCTTTGTCTTTTAAGAATGAATAATGTTATGTCCTTAAAGGGGTCAGAGTAAACGGTTCAAGTAGACTGGGAAGAAAGTTACTTTTCTGTATAGTAGACAATAATTTCGATACAAGGTACTCCTTACACGTAGAAGACTTTTGTAGATAAATTTCTGAGTAAGGAGTACTTTTTTGTCTATATGTATTTAACTCTCCCAATATTTTCTAAAATACATCAATATTTTTAATAATGTCATAAAGAAAAATTTCACAAGAGATATGGTTGATGACAGGATAGTGAGTGACTTCATATGTCGTGAGATTTATAGATATTTTTTATTTATTATGAACCGGAATTCAGTGGTGAAGACAGATTTTATATAACTGTTTTACACTTTATAATTATCTACTTCCTCTTTCCTTCTTTCTCTGTCTCCGTTCCACCCTCTCTCCACCCCTTCCCCTTCCTCCTTTTTCAGACGGAAGACGAATGTGATTGGGTGTATCATCGTCCGAAGGGGTAACTAAACATCAGTAGGAAAAACAGTCCATAATTACACTAGATTACTTTGTAGTTGGAGATAAAACTAGACAACGAAGACGTCGTGGGAGTTAAATAATCCATGAACGAACGTAAAGTTTTGTGTCGTTTCGAAACTTCCTACTAACCGGAGGAGATTAGTTTCGTTTAGAGTAATCGACTTTATTGAACTGAATATCGACCGGATATTATGTCTTAACCTTTTTTAAAATTACAGACATATTTTTATGGATGTTTCGGAAAGTTAATACGAAAAGAAGTTTTCTGTTTTCCTTCTACCCTATCGATTAAAGAATAGATTAACTTTTTGGACCATGGATCTTTGGTAAGTCTTTAAAAAGTATATTTGGTTTTATTTTGTGAAAACTTTATGATAGTGTATTTGACGTTTTAGAATGAATTGTCTTGACTATTAATAAATATTTTTTGTTCCTTTGATGTATCAATTAAGAAAAATTCGGGTGTTAAGTATCTTAAATTTATGTCATTCAAGAACCACTAAATCATTAACTATTAAGTTAGTCTCAAAAAAAAAAAATTTCCGGAACAAAGAGACCTTAGAAGAAAGGAGCCGACGTAAAACTCCGTAAAATGACGAAAATCAGTGTTGGTGACTCAAACTTATTTCTCACGTTCTAGATCAAGTTTAAAGGATGAGTCGTAATTAAATTAATGAATCATTGAACTAACCTTTACAGGTTTGGCACCTGATCGTACCCAAAGATCTAAGAGACAGAAACAAAGTATAATAAAGTGAGAAGAAGACGATGACAAACTATTCTTTTCTTACAACCCCAATAATCATTATTGAAATGTCACTTTTTAGAATCGATAAAAGGATGAATCCGTTTACTTTTTTTTCACTACAAGTTTATTGAATGAGTTTATCAGTTAGTCTTATTCAATTTTTTCTTTGTTCACGGAGTTACGTTTACGATCAAGTGGATTTTATAAGATAATGAGCTTAAAGGGACATGAAAACAGAAACAAGATATGGAATAAAAACAATTGATAAAAAACTTTTATATATTAATACACTTTGACTACTTGTGTATCTTTACTAATCGAAAGTAGTTTAAGACCGTGTACTCTACTCCTCGATAGGGAACTTTGAACTCTTTCGACACTAAAATACTATATAGTGTTATTTCAAACTAAGTAGTTTCACCTTTATCTAAGTTTTTTATTTATAAGAATGTCTCGGTGACCGTGAAGGGTCCATCTTGATCGTCATTTCTTGGGTGGACGGTCACGTCTACTACATTCTCTACTCCCAAGCTAGGGACTCAACCCTTCTGGGGTGAGATCAAGAGAACGGACCTCTTAGGTTATCTGTCTCCTCGGACCGTCCGAGACCAGGTATCCCAGGGTTTCTCAACCTGTGTTGACTTAGTTGAATCGTATGTACGTGTCTCGGTAATACATGGTGTTTTGATTTCAATACACACAATCTTGTATTTATAGACTTATAGACTCTAGACAATATATATTCTAATACAGTAAGAAAATGTCAAGAGGGGATCTCTTTTACGTTCTCCAGTCTAAGTCTGGACATGTATTATGGAGTTTACGAGTAGGATGTTACCTACCGTTTTAATCATTTCTCTGTTAGAAACCGAAACCGTTCATTTTAAGATTCAATAAAAAATGTAGAGTCTGGTAACTGTGGTGAAGTATAGTCTTTATCTTACGTAGAAAACAGAACAATTCCTTTCCCCTTTTGTTTGAGATCGTTACTTTAATCTCTCAGATTCACTATCCATTGAATCCTCGTAGGTTCTTTGTATACAAATTACTTTAAATAGTGAATTTCTGAAAAGAATCGGTTTATACTTGTTCTTTTATTATATTTATTTTGAAAATTTTCTCTATAAATCTCTTGTCTTATAAGTGACTTGTAGACGAACTAGGAAATTTACATACTCGAGTGGAGATAAAGAAATCGAACCTCTCTACGACTAAGGTAAAGATCTTATAGGTTTAGATCTCATAGATTATCTCATGTTTTCTTCGTACTATGTTTCACTAAAAATGTAATGTTGAACACATATAAACGGAAAGTGTATATAATTAGTCCTATAAAATGACCTTGAATGTGGTGATTTATCGATTCGTACAAGTCTTTTGATCAGAGGTGTTCTGACTTCTTAAGAGATCAAAGAAGTAAGACTGAGGTCGATGGTGTTTTAAGGAGAATTATCGGACCGGTCAAGGCATCAAATAAAATGAATTCGTTTATGTTGTGTATGATACTTAAAAAAATTTCAAAAAGAGTAAAAATCATTGAAAACGATACACGTGACTTTTAATAGTTATTAACCCTTTCAATCTACTGTTATCGTAAATTTAGTAAATTATTTTGACATAACTAAATTTTCGTTTAAACTCTTATATATTGGTCCGTTTAAGTAAACTTCTAAACGGTGACAAGAGTAATTAATTTATTAAGTTTTAAATCTGGTAATTTTTGAGTCTGTCTTTATCTTAAAGACGGGTACCTGACGTCGTAGTCGAAGACCGGATTATTAAAGGTCAAACGGGAAGGACTGTCGGTCGGGATGACTAAATCCTAAACGGATCAGTCAGGGATGTCAAAGTAATCTAGTTATGGAACATTATTCGGAGAAATTTATAAAGATGACCAAGACAAAGAGACGACCTTGGGACTGACTATGTACGGTGTTACGAGAACGATTGTTGAGGGGTCGGGAGGGGTAAGTTTTAAGGGATGGGATAGGGGTGAGGGTGATAAGGAGAGACTTACATGAGGAATATGGGGTAAGAGACCAGAAGGGACCGTGGTATTTCCGTCTGTATATCTTTTTCTCTTTAAGTGGTGATTATTTCTTTATCTGGTCTTCGGTAAAATTTAAGAAGATGGACGTATAGTAATATTTTTAAAAGTTTGATATCTTATATACTTTGAAAATACCACTTTTGGACATGTTCAATCTAAGATGATAATTGTAATATGACCATTTCTTATTACGTCCTTTGTGTTGTCTACGTCGAAACTAGGGTTTTAACCCTTCTAGGGGACCTCTTCCTTTACCGTTAGGTGAGGTCATAAGAACAGACCTTTTAAGGTACCTGCCTCCTGGGTCTACTCGATATCAGGTACCTCAGTGTTTCTTAGTTTGTACTCACTTATGTGTGTATGTGTATAATTGTAAAATAATGTCAATGAAGTGTACAATAGATAAGTAGGTACATAGGGAGATGAGTGGATAGTTAGGTGGAATAAAAAACTACAGAAAGTTTCATTCATTGTCTGTGTTTGTGAGAAAAGGGATTCACGAAGTCGTACATGTAGTAATTAATGTTAACTTATAAATAAATATTGAAAAATTTCCTTCTAAATTATATTTTGTTTACAGGTTTACAATTCATATGGTAAACTACTGTGATAAACAACAACGATAACAAAATTTTCTAGAATAAAAAATCTCGTCAAAATCCAAGTCTCGTTTTACCTCTTCTTCCATCTCTAAAGAGTATAGGGGAGATGAAGGTGTATACGTATCGGAGGTGGTAATAGTTAAAGGGGGTGGTCTGACCATGTAAGTAATGTTAACTCGGATGTAACTGTGTACTATGAGTGGGTTTCAGGTGTCGAATGACACATTTAATGGGTTTCAGGTAATCCCAAATGAGAACCGCAACTTATAAGACACCCAAATCTGTTTCTATATTAGTACACATAGGTAGTAATATTATAGTTTGTCTCATAAAGGTGACGGGATTTTTAGGACACACGGGGTGGATCAGTAGGAAGGGGGAGGGGTTAGGGACCGTTGGTGACTAGAAAGATGGTCAAAACGGAAGGAAAGTTACTCAAAACTGCATACATAAGTTGATACACTAGACTTGAAATAGTTACTCCGTAAATATACTGGGATCTCAAGGGGAAACAAAAAGGGTTAAACAGAGAGGTGGGATCTTCGTTAATGAGTATACTAAAGAAAAGTAGGTCTATAATCAAAGTGAAAAAGTTCTTAAAGTAATTTTGTCTTAGTCGTCTACATAAGAAAGTACAAACAAAAAAAAATTAAATAAATAAATAAACCTCCGATTAATGTTATAACACCACCAAAAACTGTATGTACCCGTACTTAGTCGGTCCCCACATGTACACAGGGGGTAGGGTTTGGGGGGAGGGGAAGAGAGGGGTTGGGTAGGGGTACCCAACAGGGTCACGTGACCGAAACTCACGGGGCAAAGTACGTAGCTTGAACCTGACCACTAGACAAAGTGAATACCATTATATGTACAAAGTTACGATAAGAGAGTTTAATAGGGTGGGAACGGAAAAGGGTGTCTCAGGTTTTTAGAAAAGAAATATAGACACAGAGAAAACGACAGAGTACGACGACGACGATTCAGTTGAGTCAGTACAGGTTGAGACACACTGGGGTATCTGCCGTCGGGTGGTCCGAGGGGGCAGGGACCCTAAGAGGTTCGTTCTTGTGACCTCACCCAACGGTAACAGAAGAGGTTACGTACTTTCACTTTTCACTTTCACTTCAGCGAGTCAGTACAGACTGAGAATCGCTGGGGTACCTGACGTCGGATGGTCCGAGGAGGTAGGTACTCTAAAAGGTTCGCTCTCAGGACCTGACCCAACGGTAACTAAAGAGGTAGAGTACATATCCCAGTAGCAATGGTAGAAAGATTTAAGGTATATTTACGTAATTATACGACATAACCACGAAAAGAAAGACTGAATGAAGTGAGACATATTATCCGGGGTCAAAGTAGATGGAGTAATCTTGACTACGTTTACACAAGAAAAATTATAAACTCATTATAAGGTAACACATAGGTATGGTATTAAAACATAGACCGAAGTAAACAAGTGACATTACAAAACCTCTAAGTAGGTACACCAACGTACATAATCAACAAATAAAACAAAACGATAACTCTACGTTAAGTAACATACCTATCTGGTGTTATACGAACATGTAAGAGGATGACCATTTATAGACCAAACAAATTCCGATAATGTTTATTTCTACGATACCTGTAAGAGTATAATTTTTATTTAATTTATGTATCTTTAGATTCTGAAGTAATGTTCAAGATAAAGAGTGCACTTGTTTATAAATAATCTGTCGATGATACATATTTCGTGACAAGATCCATGACTATAGTACCTTGCACTTTAGGTTGCAATGTTGTTTGATACATGTATCTAATAATGACAAGTCAAGTCAAGTCAAGTCAACAAGTCAGCACAGGTTGAGAAACGTTGGGGTACTTGGTGTGTGTCGTGTGGTCCGAAGGGCCAGGTAGTGGGTGACGGCCTCAGATGGGTTTGGGTGCAGGCAGTTCAGCCACTACGGTAGGTTGGTAGAGTAGGAGACAGTAGGGGAAGAGGAGGACAGGAGTGAGAGGGGTCGTAGTCCCAGAAAAGTTTACTCAATCGAGAAACGTAGTCCACCGGTTTCATGACCTCAAAGTCGAAGTTGTAGTCAGGAAGGTTACTTGTGGGTCCTGACTAGAGAAATCGTACCTGACCAACCTAGAGGAACGTCAGGTTCCCTGAGAGTTCTCAGAAGAGGTTGTGGTGTCAAGTTTTCGTAGTTAAGAAACCACGAGTCGAAAGAAGTGTCAGGTTGAGAGTGTAGGTATGTACTGGTGACCTTTTTGTTATTGGAACTGATCTTCCTGGAAACAACCGTTTCATTACAGAGACGAAAACTTATACGACAGATCCAACCAGTATTGAAAGGAAGGTTCCTCAATTCACAGAAAATTAAAGTACCGACATTAGTGGTAGACGTCACTAAAACCTCGTTTTTATTTTTATCGTTTTTTTATTTCAGTCGGTGACAAAGGTGACAAAGGGGTAGACAAACGATACTTCACTAACCCGGTCTACGGTACTAGAATCAAAAGACTTACAACTCGAAATTCGGTTGAAAAAGTGAGAGGAGAAAGTGAAAGTAGTCGTCCGAGAAATCAAGGAGAAGTGAAATACGGTATTCCCACCACATTAGACGTATAGACTCCAATAACTATAAAGAGGACCGTTAGAACTAAGGTCGAACACGAAGGAGGTCGGATCGTGAAGAGTACTACATGAGACGTATATTCAATTTATTCGTTCCACTGTTATACGTCCGAACTACATGAGGAAAAGGATAAACCTTGGTAAGACAACAAGTTACAGGCCAAGATTGACAACGAAGGACTGGACGTTTGTCCAATAATTACAATTCTTGATCTTTACGGTGTTCTTACTACACTTTGACTTACATAGAACTCTCCGAAGTCATTTTTCATATAGTCACCTGTTCAGATGTCTTCATACAAACATGATGTAAAGTCTCCCAAAATTGTCTCATCCTCCGAGAGATGACTGAGGTCGTTTATAACTTCCTTTATTGACTTTCTAAAACTCGTTTCTTCACTACTAATCTTAACGTAAAATCGATCTAAGAAGGTCTCCAATACAGTATAACTTTTCTCCTATCGGATCTTAACTATAGTTAAACTATAATTGATTGTATAGTTATAGTTAAATATAATTTATTCTATCGTTATTTATAGAATTAATCTTAATTCTCTAGTTCAACGGTTGTAGGTATCCTAGTATCTTTTTCGTTCTCTCAAGGTCTTTTTGTAGATGAAGACGAAATAACTGATGTGGCTTCAAAGACTGACACACCTAGTGTTGTTTGACCTTTTAAGAAGTTCTCTACCCTTACGGTCTAGTGGAATGGACGGAGAACTCTTTGGACATACGTCCCGTCTTTCGTTGTCAATTTTGACCTGTACCTTGTTGTCTGACCAAGGTTTAACCCTTTTCTCCGACATATAACAGTGGGACAAATGAATTGAATATACGTCTCATGTAGTACACTTTACGGTCCGACCTACTTCGTGTTCGACCTTAGTTCTAAAGACCCTCTTTATAGTTATTAGAGTCTATACGTCTACTGTGGTGGGAATGCCGTCTTTCGTTTCTTGATTTCTTGGAGAACTACTTTCACTTTCTCTTCTCACTTTTCCGACCGAATTTTAAGTTATAAGGACGGACCTCTAGACAGATGACGTGTGTGACCCCACAGGGAGGTCCTGGAGATAAGTCTTTCCCCTCCAAAGTCACTGTTCAGACGCCAGACTTTCTCCCAGAAGTGGACTGGTATGACCCGTGGAACTAGAGTCTGATAGTCGGAGGTCGTGTCGAGAGAACGTCGACACTGGACCTGTACACTGGACCCGGACTGGAAACTCGACACATGTGTGGTCTGAAATTTAGTCATCGATCTCTACACTTCTTCGACTCTGATTCTCTATTTCAGGACTCGAAGACCTCACCCTCGTGACTGAGGTTGTGGGATCTGATGGTGTCTTGATTGGACTCCCTCTTAGTTTATCACTCTTTAGTGTGTTTCCTTTGGTGAACTTACGTTCTGGGTCGTAGTGGGTTGGTGGTGATCGTGGGACACGTCCTACGGTGTAGATTTATTGTTTGTTTTGTTTTTATTTTTGAGTAGTAGTTGTCTATCCTAATGGTGGAGTGAGTCGGAACGGGGAGTCTCCTTTTTACTTGATTGTTTGTTCGTTTGTTTGCTTTTGAGTCGTGTTTAAAGTGGGATATACTTTGAATGTGTTTTGTGACCCGGTTGAAATCCTCCCTTCTTTGGTTTTCTTTCTTTCTTAAGTTGAAACTTCGGACCCTTTTCCTCTGGAGTTTGTGTTATTTGAAATTTTTTATTACTTTTCCGTCTCTTTATGATGTGTTTACTTCCTTGTTTGATCTTTGTATCTTCAGGTTTATTTAATTCTCCTTTATCCGTTTTATGGACTTTTTCTTAAGTCTTAATTATTATCATTTCTACTAGTTTTTAGAACCTTTGTTTTACCTCTTTTATGTTCTGAGTCAATTGTTTCTGGACCTTCTTAATTTCTTATTTGTATGTCTCTGTTTGTTGTGTTAATGACTTTAATTTGTATGAGATCTTCCTTAGTTATCGTCTTATAAACTTCGTCTTCTTATTTAGTTACTCGACCTTCTGTTTTCCCACCTTTATTGAAGACTTCTCGTCTTATTTCATTTTTTTACTTTTCTTGACTCCTATCAGAGTCTCTGGATACCCTGTTATAGTTTTCATGGTTGTAAACTTAATAACCCTAGGGTCTTCTTCTCTTTTTCTTTCCCATACTCTTTTAAAAACTTCTCTAATGTCAACTTTTACAGGGTTGTACCTTTTCCTTTATCAGTTAGTTGAGGTTCTTCGTATCTTAGGGTATGTCCTATTTATATTCCTCTTTGTGCGGTTCTGTGTATGATTAGTTTGATTGTTTCTGATTTGTGTGTCTTTCTTATAATTTTCGTCGTTCCCTGTTCGGTGTTCATTGTATGTTCCCTTTGGGGTATGTGAATTGTCGACCAGAAAGTCGTCTTTGAGACGTCCGGTCTTCCCTTACCGTCCTATATAAATTTCATGACTTTCGCTTTTTAGATGTTGGTTCTAATGACAAGGACCGTTCATAGAGTAAGTTTTGACTACCTCTTTATTTTTCGAAAAGTCTGATGGTTTTCAATTCTCTTAAGTCATGGTGGTTTGGTCGAAATGTTATTTACAATTTGTCTGAAGATATCAGTTCTTTATGTGTTCTTTTTTTTCTAGATGTTTTAGTTGGGGTTTATTAATTGTTTTACCGTTAATTCTTTTACTTCTATATATAGTTATTAATGAAATTTACATTTACCTTACGAGGTTGGTTTTCTGTGTCTGACAGACTTACCCATACTTTTGTTCTGGGTATTTATACGACAGATGTTCTTTGGGTGAAGTCCGGATTTCTGTGCATATCTGACTTTCACTCTCTTACGTTTTTTATATAAGGTACGTTTACCCTTGGTCTTCTTTCGACCTTATAGTTGGGAGTATAGTCTGTTTCATCTGGAATTTCTTATAATGTTCTCTATTCCTTCCTATGTTGTATTACTAGTTCCCTAGTTGGGTTCTCCTTCTGTATTATTAACATTTATAGATACGTGGGTTGTATCCTCGTGGAGTTATGTATTCTGTCTGTGATTGTCTGTATTTTCCTCTTTGACTGTCATTGTGTTATTATCATCCTCTGAAATTGTGGGATGAGTGTGGTTACCTGTCTAGTAGTTTTGTCTTTTAATTATTCCTTTGTGTTCAGAATTTGCTATGTAATCTACTCTACCTAGAGTAATTATATAAGTCCTGTAAGGTAAGTTTTTGTCTTCTTATGTGGAAGAAGAACTCACGTGCACCTTGTAAGAGGTCCTATCAGGTGTAGAACCCAGTATTTAGTATGGAGTCATTTAAATCCTTTTAACTGTAGTATAATTCGTAGGAAAGGCTGGTGTTGTGATACTCTGATCTATAGTTAATGTTCTTTTTTTGACATTCTTTGTGTTTGAGTACCCCTAATTTGTTGTGCAAAGATTTATTGGTCGTCCAATGACTTCTTTAGTTTTCCCTTTAATTTTTTAAAGATCTTTGTTTACTGTTACTTTTGAGCTGTTGAGTTTTGGATACTCTACGTCGTTTTCGTCAAAATTCTGCCTTCTAATATCGTTATATTAGGATGGAGTTTTTTGTTCTTTTTGTAACTAATCTGTTGGATTGAAATGTAGATTTTGTTAACCTTTTTCTTGTTTTAGGGGTTTTAATCATCTTTCTTTCTTTAGTATTTCTAGATTCGTCTTTTTATACTTTTTCTTTTATTTCTTTGTTATCATTTCTAATTATCTAGACTATCTCACAGACTACTTGATATCTGTCTCCAAACACTGTGACATATCCTCTGTCCCTCCTTCTAGTAGAGGTTCTTTTTCTTTACGTTTTTTCGTTTTACCGACAGACTCCTCCAAAATGTTTCTCGACACTCTTTTCTTCGCTTTTCGTTCCCTCTTTTCCTTTCTGTATGGGTAAACTTACGTGTCAAGGTTTCTTATCGTTCCTCTCTATTCTTTCGGAAGGAGTCACTAGTTACGTTTCTTTATCTCCTTTTGTGATCTTACCCTTTTTGATCTATAGGGAAGTTCTTTTAATCTCTATGGTTCCTTTGTAAAGTACGTTTCTACCCAAGTTATTTCCTGTCGTTACCATCCCTGGATTGTCTTCTTCTTCTATACTTCTTCTCCACCGTTTTTATGAGTCTTCTTGACATGTTTTTTCTAGAAGTGCTGGGTCTATTAGTGCTACCACACTTGTAAGTGGATCTCGGTCTACAGGACCTTACACTTCAGTTCACCCGGAATCCTTCGTAGTGATGCTTGTTTCGATCACTTCCACTACCTTAAGGTCAACTCGATAAACTTTAGGATTTTCTACTACGACACTTTCACGACGTGAGTTATACGATCGTTTAAACCTTTTGAGTCGTCACCGGTGTCCTGACCTTTTCCAGTCAAAAGTAAGGTTAGGGTTTCTTTTCGTTACGGTTTCTTTCAAGTTTGATGGTGTGTTAACGTGAGTAGAGTGTGCGATCACTTCATTACGAGTTTTAAGAGGTTCGTTCCGAAGTCGTCATACGCTTGGCACTTGAAGGTCTACAAGTTCGACCAAAATCTTTTCCGTCTCCTTGGTCTCTAGTTTAACGGTTGTAGGTGACCTAGTAGTTTTTTCGTTCTCTCAAGGTCTTTTTGTAGATAAAGACGAAATAACTGATACGGTTTCGGAAACTGACACACCTAGTGTTATTTGAGTTTTTAAGACTTCTCTACCCTTATGGTCTGGTGGACTGGACGGAGAACTCTTTGGACATACGACCAGTCCTTCGTTATCAATCTTGACCTGTACCTTGTTGTCTGACCAAGGTTTATCCTTTTCCTCATGGAGTTCCGACATATAACAGTGGAACGAATAAATTGAATATACGTCTCATTCATGTAGTACTCTTTGTGACCTGACCTCCTTCGTGTTCGACCTTAGTTCTAACGACCCTCTTTAGAGTTTTTGGAGTCTATACGTCTACTGTAGTGGGAATACCGTCTTTCACTTCTTCTTGATTTTTCGGAGAACTACTTTTACTTTCTCCTCTCACTTTTTCAATCGAATTTCGAGTTGTAAGTCTTTTGCTTCTACTACCGTAGGTCAGGGTAGTGAAGTACCCTTTATCTACCCCTTTGTCACCTTTGTCACCGACTGTAAAAACACCCCCGAGGTTTTAGTGACGTCTACCACTAACGTCGGTACTTTAATTTTCTGCGAATGAGGAACCTTCCTTTCAATACTGGTTGGATCTGTCGTATAAGTTTTCGTCTCTGTAATGAAACGGTTGTTTCCAGACAGATCAGTTCCGATACCAAAAAGGTCACCAGTACATACCTACACTCTCAACCTGATATTTCTTTCGACTCACGACTTCTTAACTACAAAAACTTGACACCACAACCTCTTCTGAGAACTCTTAGGGAACCTGACGTTCTTATAGGTTGATCAGGTACGATTTCCTCTAGTCAGGACCCACAAGTAACCTTCCTGACTACAACTTGGACTTTAAGGTTATGAAACCGGTGGACTACGTTTCTCGATTGAGTAAACTTTTCTGGGTCTACGACCCCTCTAACTCCCATCCTCCTCTTCGCCTGCTGTCTCTACTCTACCAACCTACCGTAGTGGTTGAGTTACCTGTACTCAAACCCATTTGAGGTCCTCAACCGCTACCTGTTCCTTCGGACCACACGACGCCAAGTACCCCAACGTTTCTCAACCTATACTGACTCGTTGACTTGACTTGACTAGATTTTTCGACCAAGAAGCTCTTCTATTTGTTTTAACTGTTTGGAAATCGGTCTGAGTAGTTCTTTTTTTCTCTTCTTAGTTTAGTTGTCTTAATCTTTACTTTTTCCTCTCCAATGTTACTTGTTACGTCTTTATGTTTCCTAATACACTCTGATAATATTTGTTGGTATACCGTTATTTTACTTATTAGACCTTCTTTACCTGTCTAAGAATCTTTTCAATTTAGAAGGTTTTGACTTGTTCCTTCTTTATCTTTAGTACTTGTTGGGTTAATGTTCGTGACTTTAACTTCGACACTAGTTTTTAGAGGGGTTTTTAGTTTTCGGGACCTGGTCTAACGAAGTGTCCTCTTAAGATAGTTTGTAAATCTCTTCTCGATTACGGATAGGAAGATTTTGAGAAAGTTTTTTAACGTCTCCTTCCTTGTGAAGGTTTGAGTAAGATACTCCGGTAGTAGTGGGACTATGGTTTTGGTTTCTGTTGTGTGTTTTATCTTTTGATGTCAGGTTATAGTGACCACTTGTATCTACGTTTTTAGGAGTTGTTTTAAAATCGTTTGTCTTAAGTCGTCGTGTAGTTTTTCGAGTATGTGGTACTGATTACCCAAATGAGGTTCCTACGTTCCTAAGAAGTCATACACGTTTAGTTAGTTACACTATCTGGTATAATTGTAGTAAAGACTGAGAGACGTTGGTCAGGTACCTTAAGAGATCCGGTCTTATGACCTTATGACCCTATGGTCTTAGGACCCATCGGAAAAGGAAGAGGTTCCCTAAAAAGGTTGGGTCCCTAACTTGGGTCCAGAGAGTGTAACGTCCGTCTAAGAAATGGTCGACTCGGTGTTCCCTTTGGGGGTATAATTGTGTGACTTTCTATTTTTGGTATAGTATTAGAGCTATCTACGTCTTTTTCGGGAACTGTTTTAAGTCGTCGGTAAATACTAATTTTGAGAAGTTTTTTACCCGTATCTTTCTTGGATGAAGTATTATCATTCCCGATATATACTATTCGGATGTCGTTTGTAATAAGAGTTACCACTTTTTGACTTTCGTAAAGGGGATTCTAGTCCTTGTTCTCGTCCCACAGGTGAAAGTGGTGATAATAAGTTGTATCAGGACCTTCAGGGTCGATGTCGTTAGTTTCTTTTTTTCCTTACTTTCCTTAGGTCGAGTCTTTTCTTCTTTATTTCAAGAGTGACACACGTCTACTGTACTATGACATGTTTCTTTTGGGATTTATATCACAGTCTTTAAATAATCTCAAGTAGTCACTGAAATCGTTTCAACGTCCTATGTTTTGGTTATGTGTCTTTAGTGAACGTAAAGATATATGATTATTACTTTTTAGTCTCTGTCTTTAATTCTTTAGTTAGAGTAAGTGGTAACGTTGTTTTTCTTTATTTATATATCCTTATTTGAATAGATTCCACTGTTTTCTTGACATATGTCTTTTAATATTCTGTGATTACTTTCTTTAGTTTCTACTGTATTTGTCTACCTCTCTATAAGGTACGAGGACTCATCCTTCTTAGTTATAACACTTTTACTGATATGATGGTTTACGTTAGATGTCTCAGTTACGTCAGGGATAGTTTAATGGTTACCGTAAAAAGTGTCTTGACCTTGTTTTTTAAAGTGTTAGGTGTACCTTTGTGTTTTCTGGGGTTTATCGGTTTCGTCAGAACTCTTTCTTCTTACCTCGACCTCTTTAGTTGGAAGGACTGAGGTCTAATATGATGTTTCGATGTCAGTAATTCGGTCATACCATGGCCCTGTTTTTGTCTTTATTTCTGGTTACCTTGTTCTATCTTTCGGGTCTTTATTTGGGTACGTGGATACCCATGAAATAAAAACTGTTTCACTTGCACTTCAACACAGACTGAGAAACACTGGGGTACCCGACATCGAATGGTCCGAGGAGTCAGGTACCTTAAAAGGTCCGTTCTCATGACCTCACCCATCGGTAAAGGAAGAGGTCCCCTAGAAGGGTTTGGTCCCTAACTAGGACCCAGGGGGCGTAACGTCCGTCTGCAAAATGGTAAACTCGGTGGTCCCTTCGTCCTCCGTTCTTATATGTTACCCCGTTTCTGTCGGAGAAGTTATTTACCACGACCCTTTTGACCTGTCGATGTACATTTTCTTACTTTAATCTTGTTAGGATTGTGGTATGTGTTTCTATTTGAGTTTTACGTAATTTCTGGATTTACCTTCTGGTCTTTGATATTTTGAGAATGTCCTTTTGTATCCGTCTTGTGAACTACTGTATTTAGTTTCGTTCTAGGAGATACTGGGTGGAGGATCTCATTACCTTTATTTTTGTTTTCATTCATTCACCCTGGACTAATTTGAATTTTCGAAAATGTGTCGTTTCCTTTACTATTCGTTCCACTTTTCTGTTGTGAGGTTTACCCTCTTTTATTATCGTTTACTTTGTTGACTGTTTCCTAATTAAAGATTTTACATGTTCGTCGAGTATGTTGAGTTACGGTCTTTTCGTTTGTTGGGTTAGTTTTTCACCCTTTTTCTGGATATGTCTGTAAAGAGGTTTCTTATGTATGTCTACCGATTGTTTGTGTACTTTTCTACGAGTTGTAGTGAGTAATAATCTCTTTACGTTTAGTTTTGATGTAACTCTATATTGGAGTGTGGTCAGTCTTACCGGTAGTAGTTTTCAGATGTTTGTCATTTACGACCTCTCCCACACCTCTTTTCCCTTACGGGAACGTGACAACCACCCCTACATTCAACTATTGTTGGTGTACCTTCTACTATGTCTCTAAGGCAATTTTTGATCCTTATTTCGGTGGTATACTGGGTCGTTAGGGTGAGGATCCGTATAAGGGACTCCTTTGGTTTTAACTTTCTCTGTGTACATAGGGTAACAAGTGACATCGTAATAAATGTTATCGATCTTGTACCTTCGTTGGATCTACGGGTAGTCGTCCACTTCCTATTTCTTCTACACCATGTATATGTGTTACCTTATAGTAAGTCGGTATTTTTCCTTGTGTAAACTCAGTCAAGTCTATTCCACCTACTTGGATCTTGGATAATATGTCTCACTTGACTCAGTCTTTCTCTTTCTATTTATAACATAAGATTGTGTATATATATCTTAGATCTTCTTACCATCACTTCTTAAATAAATGTCCAGTCGTTACCTCTTTGTCTGTATGTCTTATCTTAATACCTGTACCCCTCTCTCCTCCTCTCCCTGTACCTTTGAATGTAATGGTATACATTTTAACTATCGGTTACCCTTAAACGACACACCGAGTCCTTTGATTTTGTCCCCGAGACATAGTTGGATCTCCCAACCCCACCCCACCCTCTACCCTCCCTTCAAGTTTTCCCTCCTCTATATACATATGGATACCGACTAAGTACAACTCTAAACTGTCTTTTGTTGTGAGACATTTCGTTAATAGGAAGGTAATTTTTTTTTCATTTTTTTTTTTTGTGAGTTGTGAGTTTTATACTTCTAGTACCGTAGACCAGGGTAGTGAATTACCGTTTATCTACCCCTTTGTTACCTTTGTCACTCTCTGAAATGAAAGAACCAGAGGTTTTAGTGACGTCTACCACTGACGTCGGTACTTTAGTTTTCTAAGAACAAGGAACCTTCTTTTCGATATGGTCGGATCTGTCGTATAATTTTTCGTCTCTGTAATGAAACGGTTGTCTCCAGGTAGATCAGTTTCGACACCAAAAAAGGTCATCAGTACATACCTACACTCTCAACCTGATATTTCTTTCGACTCGTGATTTCTTAACCACGAAAACTTGACACCACAACCTCTTCTGAGAACTCTCAGGGAACCTGACGTTCCTCTAGTTTATTCAGGTAGGATTTCTTTTGGTCAGGACTTATAAATAGGCTTCCTGACTATGACTTCGACTTCGAGGTTATTAAAACGGTGGACTACGCTTCTTGACTGAGTGACTTTTTCTGGGACTACGACCCTTTCTAACTTCCGTCTTCCTCTTCCCCTGCTGTCTTCTACTCTACTAACCTACTGTAGTGGTTGAGCTACCTGTACTCAAACTCGTTTGAGACCCTCGACCACTTCCTGTCCCTTCGGATGACTCGTTGACTTGACTTAACTTGACTTCTATAGTTAATAATTGTCTTCCGACGATATGAGTTCACTCCATCATCGACTGGACGGGTTTCAACCTCCGTCACTCTTCCTCTCTTATGTAACAATGTTTGTCCGGATATCATGAACCGGTGGTAAAAAATTACGTGGGAGATTAATATAGTATTGAGTTGTGTATATGTATAAATATTTATTGACTCTTTTTTTAAAAGTTTTTTTGTGTGAGGAATAATACAAATTACGTGTGATTATGAAAGATAAAAGATAAGAGAAAGAAAAGAAATAAATTTTCGACTCTTATTTGGTGATTATACTAAAGTATTAGACAACCCAGTACTGGAACCAAACGTCTTCCTTTACCGTTGGGTGAGGTCATGAGAACGGACCTTTTAGGGTACCTGTCTCCTCGGACCATCCAATGCCAGGTACCCCAGTGTTTCTCGACCTGTGTTGACTCGCTGAAGTGTGTCTGACCCATTACCATCATTTCTACTCAGTCTAATTTTGGACCCGTTAACCTCCTTACCACCAAAGTACATAAACTTTTATAAAATAACTTTTTCAGAATTGAACAACCCCTTACTTGTATACTGTTAAGGTAAAAAAGGTTATTTACGGAAATAGTACTAGATAGTGAGTGGAAAGTAAGAGTGACTTAAGTAGAGGTGGATTGAAATATTGAAAAGAAAAATATATAAAAATTACCTGAAGTCCTCATGTTATGACCTTTTTCATATTATAAAGAAAGTAATTTATGATAGTAACAAATATCGGGAGAAGAAGAAGTAAACAATAATTAATTATTATTTTATTAGTTATGGGTATTTAGTTGGTGGGTCAATCTCTCAATTTTGTTACTGTTTTGAATGTAAATACAAGTGGAGGAGTAAGATGGAGAACGGAGGAGAATAGACTATATTGATAATAGGGAGACTAATTTTTTTTTATTACGTAACGTTTACGATCAAATCTTGTTTCATTAGTTCGATATTTGTCAGAAGATCCAGACCGAAAATGAGTTGAAATATAATAATCATAAGTACTATTAAAACCCTATAACGAAATTAATTAAGTAAAAGTAACATATTATAAGAAAACACACTTGTTGACGGTAAAAAATAACGAAAAACGGTATTTATAAAAACAATCGGTGTCAAAACAAACGAAAATGATGACTTCATAGCGATGTCAGTGAAAACGTGGACACAGGACCACGTATATAAGTGTTCGTTAAGAACCTATTTATAGGTCCTTATCTTAATGACCCAGTATTCTCACACGTATAGAAGTTGTAGTACTCTATTCAGATTTACTCAAATAGTCAAGTGAAGGGAGATCGTTCTATAATCTTTATGACGACGAAGTATAAGAGAGATTGTGAACCATAGACTAAAAAGGGGTAGTTAAAAGTAAGATGAAGAAATTTAAGTCAGGACTATTAAATCTGTGGAATTACAGTCTACCTAAATCTCGAGAAAACTTATAGGAGAAGATAGGTAGAATCTAGACATTGAGATATTCAAACCCCACCCCCAAACACGTACCAGAGAAATTGTATACAGAGAGTGGGGAGTAGAGGGTACAAAGAGGAGACTAGAATGTCACGTCCCCCTCCCTGTCTCCTCTGTCTTCAAAAGAATAAACTTCCGAGGTCAGGTTTGAAATGTGAAAAGAAAACGAAGGTCCTGTTTCTACTTCTTTCTAGAACCTCTCTTTTCCTCCGTCCACTCTCCAATACCTCAACCTCTCCCGATCTGTGTGTTGTCTAAGTCGACTTTGGTAGAGAGTTCGGGACTCCTTTTCACGGACTGAGGATGTTATCATAAGAGAGACGTAAATCTTACTCCTGACGAATCTTAGGACAAAGGTCGAAACTTGAAATCAGTGTTAAAACTTTATTCAGGGTAAGTCGTGTAAAATGGTAGGATAATGTCTCTTCTTTTTCATCAGAATTCTCTCTCTTCTAAATGGAAGTCTTACAAGACTTTTGTAGGTCACTGTCCAGATCCTAATGATCACTCTATAGGTCCATCCCAAAGGATCATTCGTTAACCATTGTCTCAGGAACTGGAATCCCCCTACTAATCTCGATCTCTCTTCTTGTACCTTTGATCGGTGTTACAGTTACAGTAATTTTCCATTAATAATAATATTAGGTAAAATGATTACTTTTTTAACTTCATACTATCATATTTATTAAATGGGTTCTAGAGTATCGATTGGACTCTGTCTTTCTTATAAACGGAGACTCTTGAACACTGACTTTTAGATACAAAGAGACTGATGTTACTGTTGTAGTGTACTTCCTGTGGTGTTTCTTCCCTTTCCCCCTGGATACTGGTACTAATAAAGAGAACCTTTAGTACCTTTATTCTAGTGTTTACTTTAAAGATTTTCAATTTAACCGATAGGAAATATGTTAGACGAAGATTATTGAGTCTTCGATCTTCCTAAAGGTATATACAATTCTATACTGACATGACTTTCTCGTAAGTATTCTTTGCTACTATCACACCCCTATACATGTTCCACATGCTCTCCGTATTTTACCATGTACCATACTACCTTTAGTCGATTACTTCTTTCCACTTTTTCTCGATGTCTCTGTTTATCACTGACGCGAGTATGTTGAGATTCGTGATGGATACCCCTCTTTCTTGTGACTAGGTGTTTGAGTAGGAAATGGGTCTGGTTCTTATATATAGGGGTAACCCTTCTAGTTGACGTATTAGACATACAGTAAAAGGACGGGGTCCGAGTGATATGTTGGACGACTACTATTAAACCGAAGGAGTGTGAAACAAAATTTTCTCTCTTGTGTAACTGGTTTTCTGTTCTCATAGGTCGTGAGTCACAAGAAGGTTTAGAGTGACGTCAAACTGAGTTAGTTCCAATATTCGTAGTCAAAGACCACTGTAAAAGGGACCCCCATTCCAAACCATTCAGTTAACATCTTCGACTATGGTCTAAAGAGTAGGGTATCCTGAGACTCGTTACCAGTAAGGTGGTACTATTTCTAAACCATTTCGAGGTACTGGTAGGCCACGGGAGGAAGGGTGACGAATGGAAATGGGACCTGAAGAACTAGTTCATTCCTTGGTGACATATATCGATTTTATTAAAATGTTTCCTTCTTATTCCTTTCTCGGTGTCCTGTCTCTTTAATTACCAATTTACTCGTCTCCCAACCATAGGTGACACATTTTATGATGACTCCGTCAGTCTGGACTCGTGTCTCTTTTCTGAAATGAAAGAGATACAGTATGTAAAACTACTGAATATATGTATGTATATATATATATATACATTTCGATTACTATCGTTACTTTCTTGACGAAGACTTACTCCTAGCGTTTACTCCTAATAAATTTACATCATCCATTAAATCCTTTTATAATATCTATTAGAAATTTTCTTCCTTAATTTTCCTCATTTTAATTCACGAAACTGAAAAATTTTCATACTCAATAATTAAGTAAGTTAATATGTGTCCGGTCCGAGCGTGTAAATTCTTGTAGTAGTACTTTGATCGAGATATTTTACTTTTCTTTGACTCTACGAGAGGACTTACAAGTAGAAACACCTCGGGAAAGTACACTTCTGTACTTTAAGGACGAATTTGACGTGTGTAACTAGTGTTTATCCTTACCAACCCCCCGTGAAAAAAATAATAGTTTAATGACTCAGGGTTCAATGTTTTCTGTCGAGAGGGGATTTATTGACAAAAAGTTTTTTGAGACGGGAACAGAATCGTCGAGTTTAAAAAGTTTTATTATCTTAGAGTTTACGTTGAATTTTTTGCATTCGGTCTTCTGACGACTATTTACTACTATACAGGTTTTCTTGTGTATGGTGACGGAGAAGACGCAGGTCACTGAGTATAAGTTTAGTATGAACTCTAAACCTACCCTTTGTTTAGAAGTCGGGACTAAAGGGAAAGACTACATAAACGCTAAGAGAGTCTATTAGTGTGAAATAAATCTCACTCCTGTCTTTGTACCTTTTCCTAATGGATCGTCAGAGTTAATCTATTCTTTTGATACGTTCGGACATAAAGTAAACGGATTTAGACACAGAATCTAATAGTGTGACGGGTGCAAAGTCGAAGAGACGGTCAATCATTGTTTACTTGATTCTTTTCAATACAAGAAAACAGGGTCGACTCCAACGTCCCCATCTCCGACGAGTACGTCCCCTTGGTGTCTCGTCTTATCGTTCTCACAGGAAACACTCGGGGCACACAGGAAACACGGGTCTGTGTAAACTACCCTCGGAGGAGATACTGGGTCCTATGTGATTCTCCTTTGTTATGTTAATTTACTACTTCCATCACAGTTCTAATTTCCAATAATTGTTGGTCCCTTTCGAGTTAAGACCCGGATCATTTATAATGTGTCTATCAAGTAAATTCCGTCTGTGTATACTTATAGTTTTTCTTTAGAGACACTACAGTAAAAGGATCACAGACTTTGGGTGTGTTATCTGTTTAGTTTACAAACCGTTGGAGTCATCACAAAGAAATTAAACTAAACCTACGGTATGAGAGTTATAACTGAAGACTCGAAATAGACCTGAAAGAAAATAACCGTGTCGGAAGGGTTCCTCGACCAACAGATCCACTACTTACGACGTGTGGTATTATTTTATTTGATGAAAACTTTATTTGTCATTAATTACGTAAACGAAACATTTAAATTGGAAAAGGGACTACCTCTTACCCTTGTCCCCGTGGAAGGAACAGTTATCAGTTTTACTCCAAACCACGGTAATTATTAAATGAGTGCACAAACAAGCAGAAGTCACCCGACGTCAATCGGGTGTAATACTTTTATGAAAGTCACTCGAGTTAAATTTTTTTATTTTCTTACAATGTAGTAGAGAACGGTCGACCGTACACTACACATATTTGGTAAAGAAATACTAAGAAAAGTATTGAATGGTTTAAGTGTAATATTCTTAAAGGATCTTCATATGTACGTCGATCTAAACCTAATAATACGGTAAAAGTGAAAGTCGAGTCCAAAGACAGAACGGCGTTGGACTCTCACTGTACGGTCAGGGGTCAATAGTCGTTAAGGTAGTTCAATCGTATTTCACAAGAGAGTCCATGTTGAGTCACTAAGTCACTGTTTGTCGTCAAACTCTCTCCACCCTTACGTGTCGTTACGTCACGGATTAGGAAAATATGAAAATCCCTTTCATTACTTTGACTTCTCTTTGCTTTCGGTAGATATTTTCTTACTTTTATTATGGTCCTACATCACCGGTTAATCCGATCGTGTTACCTAAAAGTGTAAATCCTTTTTTCTCAACTTCTGAATCTTTATTTACTTTCCTTTAACAAAAGTTAAAGACACGATAATAAGTGAATATTTTCATACACGTGTGTATGGTATGTGTGTGTGTGTGTGTGTGTGTGTGTGTGTGTGAGTGAATAGGTAAGTGTGGATGCATGTGTGGTCTCTTGAATCCTTTAGCCACACGACACGGGTTTTTTCCTTTCCCGTCCTTGTCGTCCTTGTCCAGGTAACCGTTTTGATGTGTTGTTTTCTGTTTATGTGTGTCGCACGTCATAGACACGAACCGAGTTCAAACACGTTAATCATGACGATAAATGTCGTTTGAGGAACATGGTCTTGAAATTTTCATTTACTGTTAATCTAACTTTGACAAATTAGACTTACGTTTTGACTTGGTGCCGTCCAAGGTTTCTACTAATTGATCGAGTGAAAAAATAAGGGGAAGACGATTAACGATTCATGTAAACGACCAAGGACCGTAACTAAACGATCTAAGATTAAGTCCCATACTCAAATTTTATAATTAGGTGTTTGAAGAGTAAAAGAAATAACCAGTTATGTTGAGTACTGTTTGATATGAGGTATTTAAGAAGTAGAATTACGAAGGTGAAACTAAAAAAAAGACGAAGAAGGTAGTCGTTTTTGTTCTGGTCCTCGACTGACACCGAGTCTAGTGTAGGAGGAATAACAGTTTAAGTCTGAATTTAACTTCTTTCACCTCTTTTTTGATGATCTGGTAAGTCGTACTGAATATAGTTTAGGAAATACTGATAAGTCACCTTCACTCTTTATCTAAATTCCCTGATCTTGACTATCTGTCTCACGGACTACTTTGTACCTGTCTCCAAGCACTGTAACATGTCCTCTATCCTTAGTTCTGGTAGGGGTGTCTTTTCTTTATGTTTTTTCGTTTTACCGACAGACGTCTCCGAAATGTTTATCGACACTTTTCTTCCCTTCGTTTTTCGTTCCCTCTTTTCCTTTTTATATGGGTAAACTTACATCTCAAGGTTTCTTACTGTTCCTCTCTATTCTTTCGGAAGGAGTCACTAGTTACGTTTCTTTATCTCCTTTTGTGATCTTACCCTTTCTGATCTATAGGGAAGTTCTTTTAATCTCTATGGTTCCCTTGTAAAGTACGTTTCTACCCGAGTTATTTCCTGTCGTTACCATCCCTGGATTGTCTTCTTCTTCTATACTTCTTCTCCACCGTTCTTATGCGTCTTCTTGACATGTTTTTTCTAGAAGTACTGGGTCTATTAGTGCTACTACACTTGTGAGTGGATCCCGGTCTGCAGGACCTTACACTTCAGTTCACCCGGAATCCTTCGTAGTGATACTTGTTTCGATCACCTCCACTACCTTAAGGTCAACTCGATAAAGTTTAGGACTTTCTACTACGACACTTTCACGACGTGAGTTGTACGATCGTGTAAACCTTTTGAGTCGTCACCGGTGTCCTGACCTTTTCCAGTCAAAAGTAAGGTTAGGGTTTCCTCCCGTTAGGTTTCTTACGAGTTTGATGACGTGTTAACGTGAGAAGGGTGTGCGATTGTTTCACTACGAATTTTAAAAGGTTCGGTCCGAAGTCGTTATGTACTTAGCACTTGAAGGTCTACAAGTTCGACCAAAATCTTTTCCGTCTCCTTGGTCTCTAGTTTAACGGTTGTAAGAGACCTAGTACCTTTTTCGTTCTCTCAAGATCTTTTTGTAGATAAAGACGAAATAACTGATACGGTTTCAGAAACTGACACACCTAGTGTTATTTGACACCTTTTAAGACTTTCTCCTACCCTTATGGTCTGGTGGACTGGACGGAGAACGCTTTGGACATACGACCAGTCCTTCATTGTCTTGACCTGTACCTTGTCTGACTAAGGTTTATCCTTATCCTCATGTAGTTCCGACATATAACAGTGGAACGAATAAATTGAAGATACGTCTCATGTAGTACTCTTTGTGACCCGACCTCCTTCGTGTTCGACCTTAGTTCTAACGGCCCTCTTTAGAGTTATTGGAGTCTATACGTCTACTGTAGTGGGAATACCGTCTTTCACTTCTTCTTGATTTCTCGGACAACTACTTTCACTTTCTCCTCTCACTTTTTCAATCGAATTTCGAGTTGTAAGTCTTTTGATTCTAGTACCGTAGGCCAGGATAGTGAAGTACCGTATATCTACCCCTATGTCACCTTTGGCACCGACTGAAATAAAAAACCCGAGGTTTTAGTGACGTCTACCACTGACGTCGGTACTTTAATTTTCTACGAATGAGGAACCTTCTTTTCAATACTGGTTAGATCTGTCGTATAAGTTTTCGTCTCTGTAATGAAACGGTTGTTTCCAGGAAGATCAGTTCCGATACCAAAAAGGTCACCAGTACATACCTACACTCTCAACCTGATATTTCTTTAGACTCCTCTCTCCTTAACTACGAAAACTTGACACCACAACCTCTTCTGAGAACTCTCAGGGAACCTGACGTTCCACTAGGTTGGTCAGGTACGATTTTCTCTAGTCAGGACCCACAAGTAACCTTCCTGACTACAACTTCGACTTTGAGGTTATGAAACCGGTGGACTACGTTTCTCGATGACTAACCTTTTCTGGGACTACCACCCTTTCTAACTCTCGTCCTCCTCTTTCCCTGCTGTCTCCTACTCTGCCAACCTGCCGTAGTGACTGAGTTACCTGCACCCAAACCCACCTGAGGTCCTCAACTACTACCTGACCCTCCGGACCGTACGACGCCGAGTACCCCAACGTTTCTCAGTTTGTGCTGTCACTGACTTGGCTTGACTTGACTTAGAGGGGTGTATCATGTAAAATAGAAAGAAAACCATTTAAAGGAATCTGTTCATGTTACAGTCAATCTTTTTACTCTTATACTCATTGTCTCTAATTATCTATGGAGAATCTCGAATACACGAGTCATGTTACCTGAAAGACACGATTTTTACCTTCGTGTAACCTTTGGAATCTCTCTGATCCTGATGTCCATCTACACCCGGCTAAAGGACGAAAGATGTTTACGAAGATTTATGGAATAAATCCTTCGTGACCCAGAATGTAATTAGTTGTAAAAGAAAACCACAAACACTAGTTAGATTAAAATATTTTCTCGGGGAAACGGACAACCCTTTTACTATGACCACACGATACTTCTCCCATTAACTAGGGTCGTTTGTATTACGGACTAGGTAATCAGACAAGAAATGAATGTCCCTTATTTGATTTGAGACGTGACATATTACCGAATGTTACTATTAAAAAGGTCATCTATTACCGTACTTATGGAGACATAAAGTGTCAGGGAAAACTATTTTGATTTTGTTTTCAATAAACCTTTTTAAATAGTTGGAGAATTTTCAATATGAAGTATAATTATACTATTACGTCGAAAATTTTTTACGATGGTAAAATAAATGTTGTTAGATTAATGAGTATGACGAATGTTAAGTCTCTTCGAGACTGTTCAAAACTTTTATTTCTCTCATCCCATGTCATATAAAATTCTAGTGGACATCCGTTCCACGAAATGTATAAAGTCTGTATACTATGTACTTGTCTTGTTGATACATTCCAGATATATCCTAATGGACTGTCCGTTTTTAACTTTGAGTCTCTCTGATTTATTCAACAGGTGCTAGTGTGTCTGTAATTCAACATGTAAGTTCTAAATTTGGTTCCTTATAGACGGGACTTGTCGGTAGTATTTGAAAGGTCGTATATGTAGTCAGGGGTTTCAACAGAAAAAAGGAAAGGAGAAAATAAGGTTTTCGTTTAAAGAACATAGTGTTAGTGGTCCTTTAATAAGTTCCTATATATTGAATTGAATCATTTCCACAAGATTGTATATTTAATTTAATTAAAAATAATATTGGTTCTCACTAAAAAAGACGATATTTAAGGAACTGTTTATTAAAATTATTACAAAGTAAATGTAATAATTTAGGAAAATAAATTCCGTGTACATGATTAAACCTGAGGTCATATTGTTTAAAATCGTCTCGTGTTTTATTAATACTCGTTAAGAAGTATACATTTGTATTTCCTGTGACCACTGGTCGGTATTTATCCATTATAATAAGTTCCACAAAAAGGTTGTCGTCACTACCTAAACGTGTCTAGGTAAGAAAGAGAAAAAAAAGAAAAACGACCAAGGGAATCCTGGTACACATCATGAGTGTAAACGATCTTTCAGACAAATTCTAACTCTCGTACTTTTGTTACGTTTCACTTGATCGGGTACTCCCTTAATTTGGATACTGGAACCGGAGTAATCATAGTAAGAGTTTAGTTGACTCAATTGGTCGACACAAAAGAATTCAGGTTCATGTATAAATAAACCATGTGTGTCCTCAAGTTTGAAGAAGTTCGAGGAACCCCTGGTAATACACCTATAGTTGTAAGTAAGTAAGTTGTCTATAATTGACTTATGAATTTAACTCGTTAAACAGGAGTTGTTAGACACTCGATAGTTCGTCGCGTTCTGTACCAAAGACCAGTTGTCCTTAATGTTCAATCATCTAATTCCCTTCCTCTATATACATATTCATCTCAGAGTACATGATAATTATGAATTCGTTATAATTATCAATTCTTGGATCCGGACCTCTGTCTCTTTGGACTGGAACTTTGGACCGGTACGGTGAATAACCGACATGTTGTATTGTCTAAGAGATTCTCAGGTGTAGGGATATACACTTTGTCTTTCTTATGATAGTGTCCTTCAAGAATCTTGATCTAATTCTCGGATAAGAGTTTCCGGAGGTGTGTCGACTACTGTATAGTTGTGGGTTACTTAACATCGATGATACAATTTCTGATCTTTCTACTCTTGCTGATAAAATAAGAGTATTTTAATGTGTTAAACAGGTCGTGGTTTCGAGGAGGGTTGGGTTTGATGGGTATAAAAAAAGAGGTAAAGATTACTATTAATTATCACAGTGGTAATGAACTTATTTAGAGACATTTGAGAACACAAAAAAGATGTAAGAAGAACTGGTCTAAGGTTGTAGAGTATAATGAAGAACATGGAAGAGAACGTCTTGGGGAAATTAAGAGGAGACTCGGTAGAGAAGTCGATGAGGAATTAACTTCGAGAACTAAGGATCCGTCCCCATCAGAGAACGGATGAAATCATCGGAGGACTATGTTATATAAAGAAAGGCAAAACGGTACGTAGGTTAGTCAGGAGACACGTAGACAAGGGTCGTTAGAGAGATTCGTGTCACAACCAGTTCAAGACTAAATTGAAAGTGACTGAAAGGTGACGGATGTCTCATGTGTCATTTATTAGTTGTTGGTATAGTTATAGGGAGAAAAAAGACGGAGGTAAAGGACATCATGGGAGTTATAAACGGTAATCTGTATAGTGTTCATCCAGTTCGAAGTGTTGGAGATGGGGGAGTGGGCAGGACGTAGAAAGGTGGAGTCACAGAAGTGGACGGGGGACTTTGAGACGGACAGGACGTTCCAAGTTAATTTTATGTAGAAGGTTTAGTTCGGAGAATACGATAAGAGTCGTACTTTACTCGAGGGGACTAGAGTACAAGGTTGATGTGAAGTAAACATAAAAGTATTTTGTAGATGACTTCATGTGAAAAATAACCTCAATAAACATTTACGGAAAGAAGGTAAAGATTTCATTGGACAGACTTTTATCAGTATCATAGAATATATAAAAAGACATAATGTTTTAGGATCTCGTTACTGACCAAGTTGGACGTCCTAGGAATGAGGAAATGGATGAAAATCGTGATTACGATATTTACTATTCCAAGATGTGTTCAAGAGAATCGAGGATTTGGGATACTGTGTATATCCAAGAATAAAAATGAAAAAAAAAAATTAGATCGGAGAGACTTCATGAACCGTAATAAGTGAGAAGGAATGAAAGAAATTTAGAGAGAAGGTAACCGAAGGTATTGGGAACAACAACAAATCAACGATTCAGTACAGACTGAGAAAACGTTAGGGTACCTGACATGAGACGGTCCAAGGAGACAGGTACCCTTTAGGGTACCATTCTTATGACCTTACCCAACAGTAAAGGAAGAGATAGTCGGGAAGGACTGGGTCCCTAGTTTGGACGTCGAGGATGTAACCATCCACCTAAGAAATGGTGATTAGATGGTCCCTTCGGGAGGTATTGGGATGAGTCAGAGTTAGAATGGGTGATATTTGAAAGAAGAAGGTCAAAGAAAGTATCCTCAGTGAAGGTACGGATGGGGATTTTATGACTATAAGAGTACAAAGTTACTAGTCAATATAAAGGAAAAGTGAAATGTACGTTAGAATGATTATGTGTCTAAACTGGACTTAGGTTGGTTAAGTAGGGAGTGGTTAGGATAAGGAAGGAATAACTTTTAGAAGTTGTATTTGAGTCAGTGTGTTTGACTTTTGAATATGTAACAGGACCTCCAAGGAGGTGGGAGGTGTGGTCGATAGTTAGAGAACGGAAGTTCACGGTTTAAGTAGGAAGTAACGGGACGAATACTATGACTTCGACCTAACTCACATGTAAAGACTTCTTTACAACCGGGTTTCAATTTGAAGTAGTTACCTCCCTTCACCTCCATGTGACGTCTTCCTTCCCAGAAAAAAAGGACCGAGGTTAAAAGAAAAGAGAGAAGAATGATGACACAACGGACAGGTCACACTTACTGTGTGTCACCACACGTGGGGGTTCTCAAAGTCATCGGAGGTACGTCTGTCAAAAGATCATTAAAGGTGACCACGGTGTTAGTCGAAGGGTCACTCCAGTCGGTACTTCACCGAGGGGTCGTTCAATCCGTTGTTAGGAGGTCTGTCGTGGGGTTGTTTAAAGTGGTTTCGAAATAGTTTTGGGATCGTTTACCAAAAGACGAACGGTCGGAGTCCGAAGCCATGGAGTCGTCTGAAGAAGTAATAGTCACCCGGTGTCTTGGGGAGAGATGATTCTGGATTTAGTCGGAACTCCTTACCTTCGTAAAGGTTAAAACAAGGAGGACATAAGACATCTCAAAAGAAATGGAGAATCAATAATCAATTATTTTGAAAGGGACAAGTTTAGTGACACACCATAGACAGAGGACTGATCTCGAACTAATTATTGGGGATGGGTAGAGTTAAGGTAGAGGACTCGTAGAGAGTCTAGAACTGAAGAGAAGTCAGGGTCTCGGGAATAAACTCAGATCTGGGGACAGTAGGAAGTCAAGTCAAGTCAAGTAAAGTCAACGAGTCAGCACAGACTGAGAAACGCTGGGGTACTTAGTGTCGTGCGGTCCGGAGGGACAGGTAGTGGTAGAGGGCCTCAAGTGAGTCTGAGTGTAGGTAACTCAGTCACTACGGTAGGTCGGTAGAGTAAGAGACAGCAGGGGAAGAGGAGGACGGGAGTTAGGGAGGGTCGTAGTCTCAGAAAAGGTTACTCAGTTGAGAAGTGTACTCCACCGGTTTCATGACCTCAAAGTCGAAATCGTAACAACGAAGGTTTCTTGTGGGTCCTGACTAGAGAAAGTCTTACCTGACCAACCTAGAGGAACGTCAGGTTCCCTGAGAGTTCTCAGAAGAGGTCATGGTGTTAAGTTTTCGTAGTTAAGAAACCCCGAGTCAAAAGAAATATTAGGATGAGAATGTAAATATGTACTAATGACCTTTTTTTGTATCGAAACTGATCTACCTGGAAACAACTGTTTCATTACAGAGACGAAAAATTATACGAGAGATCTACCCAGTATTTGAAAGAAGGTTCCTCATTCGTAGAAAATTAAAGTACCGACGTTGGTGGTAGACGTCACTAAAACCTCAGGTTTTTTTATTTCAGACAAAAGTAACAAAGGGGTAAATAAACGGTACTTTACTATCTAGTCTACGGTACTAGAAACAAAAGACTTACAACTCGAAATTCGGTTGAAAAAGTGAGAGGAGAAAGTGAAAGTAGTTCTCCGAAAAATCAAGGAGAAGTGAAAGACGGTATTCCCACCACAGTAGACGTATAGACTCCAATAACTATAAAGAGGGGTATTAGAACTAAGGTCGAACACGAAGAAGGTCGGGTCGTAAAGAGTAATACATGAGATGTATATTCAATTTATTCGCCCCACTATCAAAAACCGTATTCGAGGGATTCATCAACGGATGAAGACCAAATCTTCAAAAGTTCATGAAAAAGGTTTGGTCTCTTTAGTACAATATTACACGTCATCCACACTTAAAACTGGGCGGTTAAGTTTTTGTCTACATTATGGTTTAATGAAAGGGATTTTAAATTAATTTAGATTGAGACTAGTTTTGTTTAGAAATAATATCAAAAATGACTCAAAGAGAATTAATCAGGTTGTAAATGAGGTCCTGATAAACTCCTAGGGTTTTCAGAACACATCTAATTTTATACTAGAGAACTACCACTCACCGTATCGATCAAAAGAGTTTCCTATCCTAAAACGACTTCGAGCGGGTAATTGGTAACCGGTCTGAGTAATAGTACTCAAGTTGAAAGATTCCCGTGCGGTGGGACAGGGGACGATTTGGCGAACGGAAGGATCCTGTAATATTTTCTCACCTCGTGTCCATACTTACCTGGGACTTCTCGACGTAGGGAAGAGTTCTTAGAGAACGGAACGAGGAGAAAGGGATGGGGGATATGGCTTGTTCCACTCCACATTAAGGTCATTCCAAATTAAGAAGACTGTCGGGATGAAATCCTGTGATTCTGGGGTTTGAGGGATTCCGGTTCTTTATGTTTTAGGATCGGTAGAAGTTATTTATCTTCTCCTTTTTCTTTATATACCTCTTTTTTTCTGAATGGAATCATAGAGTGTCTCCCAATACTAGAATAATCTTTTTTAAAAGTCGAGAAATACAAAGACCGGTTTCGTATGTCTCATATATGACATAGCAGAATTTGAGAAAAATGGAAAAGATGTTTAAGAGACTTTGAAATTTATTTTCCAAATCCAAAGTCTCCGTTTAAAAGAAAATAAAAACCATGAAATAAAGCGCGATGTTGGGATTCCGTTACTCCTGTCTCCGTCGTCAGACTTAAACCGTCCAACCCCGTCTGTTCGTCATCTCTTTCCCTTTTATGTCCTTCGTTTATTTTGTATTCGACCGAAGAGTAAAATAGGGTGGTTTATAATTCATTTGTTAGTAAGATTTTTAAATTGATTGAACAGGAGGGGACAATAGTAGGAAGTAATAAAGAGTTAATAGGGATCCTACTTTAAGTCAGAGGGACGTAAACTCGTTCTAGGAAGGGTCACACCGAGAACTACTGAAGAGGTCTTAGGGATCCATGACGGTCAAGGGACGATCGTGAAACGGGGTAGAACGGAACATAAAAATGATAAATTATACAACGTAGAATCTTTACGGACCTAAACAGAAAATTTTAAGTCAAGTCTACTGTAGAGGTGGTTTTTTGGACATCCGTAAAAGGGGTGATTTAGTCGGTCAGGAAGTCTCACGAAGAAGTATAGGACACGTAAGGTGTAGGACGTGACACAAGTAATACTAGACGAAAAACAAACAAACAAACAAAAATGTAAGACAAGTGAAAAGGAAAAACGAAAGGGGAGATCTAATACTCAATGAAAACTTCCTATCTGTGTCATGAAGACTAGAGACATAGGATTTCGATTCTTGTTTCTAACGAAAACTTACAATCGTACAAACAAATTTAGTAAAATGTTTAACGAAACCCAACGATGTTTCTTTAGACTACTGTTCCCACTGGACTTTCTACGTAACAAGGTACTCCATGGTTTTGATTCTACAGTTCATAAAAAAAAAATAGTAAGATTCTTGTGTGATTTGAGTAGAAATTAAAGTCGATATTTCTTCTCGTTTCATTAATGAAGTAGAAAAGTCACAATGAATATTGTAGACGATACTACATCAGAAACCTTGGAAGATTTATACCTTTTCGTACCTTAAAGAGTAAGAGGTGTGAACTTTTAGTCCACACACAATACGGTATACTGTAAAATTTTCCCGTACAGAAAAATTTACTAGATTACTGGTTATCCACTTGAACGACTACTAAACGTAAAAATCCGAAGGTCTTAAACTTAAAACTCAAAAGTCTTCTTCCTTCTATAAAAAGGGAATTTTTACTCTACAATTATAGAAATACAACGAACACATAAAACCGTCAGAGTTCTTTACGGTAGACCTAATTGTTTTACTCCATATAAGAATTCTTGACTTTTTATCGAGTGTTAAGTTTTACAATCACAACTTTTACATTCAATGAAGTTTTTTGTTGTTGATTTCTGCGTCGTACACAGTTTTTTATACCATTTCCTAAGTCAGATTAAATAATTTACAAATCAATAGGTTTTCACTCCAATAGGTTCACGTAAAGTAAAACGTATGTTGTGTTGGTAAGAAAACACTAATAATACATTTGACAAAAGTCTAAAAACGTTTAATCATTTGACGAAAGTGTAAAGACGGACCAAGTTTTGAACGGAGACAGTAAAAGATCGACACGTCGGAATTGGTGAAACACGGAGTCGAAAGAGTAGATATTTTACCCCTGTTATTATCATAGATAAAGTCTACTAGTACCACTATTTTATTATTTAACGTGAGTTTTTATAAATGACTAACGGAAGACACTTAGTTTACGGTTAGTGACACTTATTTTGTCCGTTTTTATAGAAGTATCTCGAGTGGAACATCGATTTTACTCGTTCCGAAACTTGTTACGGAACGTACACTTCGTATATCTTCCTCAATAGTATAATAATAATGGTAATAATTATGATTATGACACTGGTCTTTCATTCGTACACGAGTGACCATTCATATATGTCAGGGATTCGTTAACGAGCACTAGAGTTCAGTACAGAGACATCGGACAGTGTGTTCCGACGGCCTATTTCCAACATTTTGTGACGGGTCAGTTTGGTACAGGACTCCACCTCCCTTCCCCTTCTTTCCCTCACCCGTCTCATAGTAGACGAAGTTCTACGAATTATAATCGTGATCGTTAACTCACAGTGTCTTACATAAAAAGGTGAAGTGTTTTCAGCTCCTTTCTTTACTACTTTTAAATTGAGTCCTGTGTTTCTGACTAGGTTAGGATTCAGCAAGATGAAAACGGTTGTCTTGAAGACCCTGTAAGATTTCTTCAACGTCGGGTACCATGTACTTGGACTTACCGTCGTAGTCCTCCCCCACCTTCAAACCCCTTATTTGATTAGACGGGATTAGAAGGTAAAGGAGGTGTCGGAACATGGTTAAACTTGAAGTGTGTCTCATGAAAAAAGTGTTTCATACTGACTATGTCCATCGGACGTTAAACGAACGAGAGGACAGAATCGGAATAAGAGGAAAACGGTTATAAACCAGAAAGGGAAGTGTCGAAAATAGGAAGAGAAGGACGAGAGGGTTACGAACGAAGTGTCTGAGAGGAGATGTGGGAATTAATAAGTTATCTAGTATTAAAACCTCTTTGAATAATCTAAGATGATTTAGGGAAAAACTTTTGTCCGTGTTTATTCTTTTCGTATTCGTCACCAACAGAAAAATCTAAGTTGAAATGGTATAATTATACTAAATTTGGACTAAAAATAGGACAGATTTTATCACACCCCTATCACACGAGAGTAGGGGTGGGACGTGTGATAGTACCTACTGAGAGTGACGGAGGTTCGAAGAATAGTGTATTCTGGTCTATATATTCAACGGATTAGTGAATGATACGGATGTGTTAGGTAGGTCTGGTACTAACTGTCAAATTTCTTCATCTTTCAGAGGGTTTATTCTGACTACAGAGAGTTTTCACGTCAAGTTGACTGTGGTAGGAGGTTTCACTAAGGTCTCCATAGACTCCCAGGGACACGGAGATAGAACGTTTAGTATCAGTTTGAGGTTCTATGTTCGAAGAGGTTAGTAAACAGACGGGTTCTTATGTTGGGGTTTATGAGTAAGAGAGGAGAGGTGGTTGGGTTGAAAGGTGACGAGAAGAGGAGGGTGTAGAAGGTACCAATGGGGAAATTAAGTAAAGTTACTAATTGTTTGAGGTGGTCGAAGGAGTGATTTGTAAGGGAGGTGTAGGTCCGGACAGTCTCTCTTGTCCCAAAAGGGGTATGGGAGAGTTCGCTTCAACCGTCGACACCTATCACAGGAACTCTTGAAAGGTCGAAGAAACTCCAAGTACCGTAAAACGATGGATTGGATAATCGATGGTCCAACGTCGGTGAAAAAGGAAAAAGTGATTTTAGAACCTTTGTGACAGAGGTGGGTGTGAATCTTAGTTTTTAGAACCTTTTTAGTCACGGGTATTTTCGGTCGACCGGTCGTGAAGTTGGTGGGTTGTGAACCTAGACCAGTAATCGGTCTTGTCTAGGTAGAAAAATTTAATATTCACACCAAAATGTTATTGGACTTGAAGGAATTAGTGTCGTGTATGGTGTTACGACTGAGAAGGGTTAGTCTGACATTCGAGGTACTTTCGTCCCTAAAAATAGACTGAATAAATGACGACAGAAGGATTTGAGATAGTATTGCAGACTATGTCTTGTTTGAAGTTTATTTACGAACAATTTACTTATTCGTTATTGGACACGAACAGGGTCACCTGTTTTTACCAAAGAGTGTTCGTTGTGTCAATTTCTTTAAGTTCTTAAGTACCCTGAACTCGATTAAAAATAAGTCATTATACCGTCTTTATGAACGGTTCAGTGACATACAATCGACAGGAACGTTGTCAATTATTGATCTCCTAGTAAAATACCCGTGGATATACGTTCAGTCCTTCGTTGTCAATCTTGACCTGTACCTTGTTATCTGACCAAGGTTTATCCTTTTCCTCATACAGTTCTGACGTATAACAGTGGGACGAATAAATTGAAGATACGTCTCATGTAGTACTCTTTACGACCGTAGCACTCTTTACGACCCGACCTTCTTCGTGTTCGACCTTAGTTCTAACGGTCCTCTTTATAGTTATTGGAGTCTATGCGTCTACTGTGGTGGGAATACCGTCTTTCACTNTCTCCTCTCACTTTTTCAACCGAATTTCGAGTTGTAAGTCTTTTGCTTCTAGTACCGTAGACCAGGGTAGTGAAGTACCCTTTATCTACCCCTTTGTCACCTTTGTCACAGTCTGAAATAAAAAGACCGGAGGTTTCAGTGTCGTCTACCACTGACGTCGGTACTTTAATTTTCTACGAGTGAAGAACCTTCCTTTCAATACTGGTTGGATCTATCGTATAAGTTTCCGTCTCTGTAATGAAACAGTTGTTTCCAGACAGATCAGTTCCGATACCAAAAAGGACACCAGTACATACCTACACGCTCAACCTGACACTTCTTTCGACTCGCGGCTTCTTAACTACGGAAACTTAACACCATGATCTCTTCTGAGAACTCTCAGGGAACCTGACGTTCCTCTAGGTTGGTCAGGTAAGATTTCCTCTAGTCAGGACCCACAAGTGACCTTCCTAACTACGATTTCGACTTTGAGGTTATGAAACCGGTGGAGTACGTTTCTCAACTGAGTAACCTTTTCTGAGACTACGACCCTCCCTAACCCCCGTCTTCCTCTTCCCCTGTTGTCTCCTACTCTACCGACCTACCGTAGTGGCTGAGCTACCTTTACTCAGACTCACTTAAGACCCTCAACCACTACCTGTCCCTCCGGACCGCACGACGCTAAGTACCCCAGCGTTTCTCAGTCTGTACTGACTCGCTGACTTGACTTGACTCTTAAAATAGGGTTTCTCTCAAAGACTACCACAAATACCGGTAAATTTTTTTTAGCAGTACATCTAAAAAGACTGACGATTTATTTAACGAAAGAACACCTGATTCTGTTTCAATTAGAACAACTCTTATTGGAACGACTTCTGGTGACCCGACGTACGATCCATGGGGGACTTGAGTTTAGATTGGTGTAGAGTGAACATTCTATCGGTTATCCGTGTACTTTTCTACGAGTTGTAGTGTTTAGTAGTCTCTTTAAGTTTAGTTTCGGCGGTACTCTATAGTGGAGTGGTGTCAGTTTTACCGATAATAGTTTTTCAGATAATTATACTTTACAACTGATCCTATATTTCCTTTCTCTTGGTATCCTGTGAACCATCCTTACCTTTAACCACTTCGGTGATACTTTTTGATATACCTCCCAGGAGTTTTTTATATATACCAGAAAGGACGGACGTTACGTCCTCTGGGGTCGAGATAAAGACCGAGTGTTTCTAGGTGACCTCTTCCCTATCCGATGGGTGAGGTCATAAGATCCCGAAGGGAACACCAAGTCGACCATCTCTTAGGTGGACGTCACACCCTCTGGACCCAAGTTAGGGACCCAACCCTTCTAGGGGACCTCTTCCCTTGCCGATGGGTAAGATCATAAGACCGGACCTCTTAAGGTACTTGAGACATCAGGTTCCCCAGTGTTTCTCAACCTGTGTTGACTCGATGAAAGTGAAAGTATGTATGTATACGTGTTACCTAATGATAAACCGGTAATTTTTCTCATTTTAAGACGGTAAACGTTGTTGTACCAATCTGGATCTCGTATAATACGTATCACTTTATTCAGTCTGTCTCTTCCTGTTTAATAGACAATAGTGAAAATACATCTTAGATTTTTTACATTGTTTGCTTATATTGTTTTGTCTTTGTCTAAGTGTCTGTGTCTCTTATTTGATCACCAATGATATCACTTCTCTTCCTTTCCTCTAACTCAGCTCTACCCCCATCCCCTAATTGTCCATGTTTGATAATACATATTTTATTTATTCGATGTTTCTATATAAAATGTCTTGTCCCTTTACACCGACAACAAAACATTATTCAAATTTACCTCACATTGGATATTTTTATGACTTAGTGATACGAATGTGGACTTTGATTATATTATAATATTTAGTTAATGTGAAATTAATTTTTCCTAGTCAAGTCAAGTCAGCGAGTCAACACAGGTTGAGAAACGCTGGGGTACTTAGCGTCGTGCGGTCCGGAGGGACAGGTAGTGGTTGAGGGCCTCCAGTGAGTCTGAGTGCAGGTAGCTCAGCCACTACGGTAGGTCGGTAGAGTAGGAGACAGCAGGGGAAGAGGAGGACGGGGGTTAGAGAGGGTCGTAGTCTCAGAAAAGGTTACTCAGTTGAGAAGAGTACTCCACCGGTTTCATGACCTCAAAGTCGAAATCGTAGTAAGGAAGCTTTCTTTAGGGTCCCGACTAGAGGAAGTCTTACCTGTCCAACCTAGAGGAACGTCAGGTTCCCTGAGAGTTCTCAGAAGAGGTTGTGGTGTCAAGTTTTCGTAGTTAAGAAGCCACGAGTCGGAAGAAGTGTCAGGTTGAGAGTGTAGGTATGGACTGGTGTCCTTTTTGGTGTCGGAACTGATCTGCCTGGAATCAGCCGTTTCATTACAGAGACGAAAACTTATACGATAGATCCAACCAGTATTGAAAAGAAGGTTCCTCATTCGTAGAAAATTAAAGTACCGACGTCAGTGGTAGACGTCACTAAAACCTCGGGTTTTTTTATTTCAGACTGTGACAAAGGTGACAAAGGGGTAGATAAAGGGTACTTCACTACCCCATTCATCTCAGTTAACAAATGGTTTTATCTACTTAAATCGGTCATAAGAAACCCTAACTAGACGACTTCACAAAACTATGGTGTTTCCCCTTTTTTTCTATTATAGTGGTTTGAGAAATATGAGGAACTCTAATTAAATGATAAACTGGAAAATTGAAGTAATCGTCTTATAAAAGTAATTAATTCTATGAAAAAAAGTTAACATTAAATTCACCAAACAAAAAATAAAACTTCAACATTAATGTCGGATCCATAACTACTTTCCCTGTACACTTGAACACTAATGACTTATTTAACTCTAGGTCCTAAGGACCCTAAGGTCATAACTGAAGTGTATTCTTCTGTTTTAAACCTTTTTCAAAGAGAGTAGGTATTAGGAGGAAGACCCGGAAAGATATGTTGGAAGTTTTTATGGTGTCTCTAGGGGGTTTTAATTATGAATGGGTGTGTCGTACTTACGTGTAATTTGATAAGACGATGGGTGACCCTGGTTCTTCAGTCATAAGATTTGTTCGTTGAAAACTTTTATTAGATAAAAATAATATCTTGTCTAGGTCCGTTCTTATGGAAATTGTACCTAGTCTTGTTAAGAGAAAGTACGAATCTCACTATAATCACGTAGGGGTCCGTCTTCCGAACTGTTCATGTCTTAAAATGGTTGTATCTAGAAGTCAGAGAATTGGTCTGAAAAACTTAAAGTTAGATTTTTATTAGAGTTATTTAAAAACATTTTTACGTATCCCTAAAATTCGGTTTATTTTATTTCAAACTGTTGTCAATGGTAAATAACCCGTGATCATTCCACAGTTTGAGACACGAGTCGTGGGAATGTACGTATCACTTTCACTTTCACTTCAGCGAGTCAGTGCAGACTGGGAGTCGCTGGGGTACCTGAAGTCGGAAGGTCCGAGGAGGCAGGTACCTCAAAAGGTCCGTTCTCATGACCTCACCTCACGGTATTCGAAAGGGGTTACAACTTTTGAAGTGGTCAGGTGTTTTTTACTACCCTTAGATTTTCTTTTAAACTAATATTTTATGTTCGTACCTCACGACCGAGACTTTTTATCACCCGTATACCCTCCATAATAATTCCATTATCCAAAAGTTCTGTGTTAGTATTTTTGCATTTTCTCAACTTAGTTAAAAAGGGAAACCTACTTTTGTCGTCAGAGACATCTGACTCTCGAGTCTTAGAAACTCCTCCAGAACCCTTTATAGTCCCGTCCGAATGGTGAAGTGGCAGACGGGGGAAGAAGGAGAGATGGGAGGTGAGGGACCGATGAGAGAGGAGATTGTCTCTGAAGAACCGTACTAACCATCTGAAGGGTCAGACTGAAACCTTATCACTCATTTAAACCTTACTGACTTTAGAATAATATCCTTCGTAATGATAATAATAGTTTGTCTACGATTGTTTCATTTTATTATTTTTAATTTATATTTAGTGTTCACTGAAAACTTCCGGGTTCGTTCTTTTATTTTTGTTGAAGTTGTTATAAATAATTCATTTTTTGAATTTTAGAACTTACACTTCTTTAAGGGACTAATACGTGTGTGGTTTAGTCATGTTTATTAGATATATTATAATTGGTACTTTATTGATTACTAATAGAATTTTCCTATTTGTTTTTTTAATGAAAGTAGTGTTATTTCTGGTTCATGTAAGTGTACCCCGTTACATACTACAATTTTCACTTTTGTTTTATGTAAAGTGACAAACCTTGTGATTTTCCTTATACTCATTAATTCCTTTTTAATTTCATCTCGTGTGGATCATTAATGATGTTGATTGACTTTAGTATTTTGTACTCGTTACTAATCCTTTTTTTAGTGTCGGTGTTTTCTCTAATGGACTTCAATATACAACGTTATTACTCTTTATAATTCGATTTCTTGAATTAAGGTTAACATTTAATCAAGTTCACGAGAAATTTGATAAATATGAATTTACTAGATTTGGTGTGGACTGTCTTCAACTTCAAAGAAAGAAAAAAAATAAAGATTGGTACTAAATCGACCCATGTGTAATTGAATAAGTCGTCTTGTGACACTCCTAGTCGGGTTACTTATTGATGTCTCGGGACAACGACGACGACGACGATTCAGTGAAGTCAGCACAGACTGAGACACGTTGGGGCATCTACCGTCGGGTGGTCCGAGGGGGCAGGGACCCTAAGAGGTCTGTTCTTGTGACCTCACCCAACGGTAAAGAAAGAGGTTACGTTCTTTCACTTTTCACTTTCACTTCAGAGAGTCAACACAGGCTGAGAATGACTGGGGTACCTGACGTCGGGTGGTCCGAGGAGGTATGTACCCTAAAAGGTCCGTTCTCATGGCCTCACCCACGGTAACGGAAGAGGCTGTCTCGGGACAATTCCAAAAGGTTTTCTTTAGAAAATATTCTTATCATTTTTCGTGTGTCTCTAAATACTTTTGACCGTAATTAAAAAGAGGTGTTAAAGAGATCCTTGTTGTTGACAGGAACCAGTTTCAACCTTTCTCCTCCCCTCAATCGGAGACGAGTGGAAACTCAGACGAAGAAGTCCTGTACACCTTGTTTCGGTAGAGAATCTTATCGTTAATATTCGGATTCTAGAATCCTGTCCCCAGGTGTTCGAAAAGGACCTTTTCCGATGTATCGGAAACACTCTGTTCTTCGTCTTAGTTCGTGATACACCTATGAATATAATCCAATGTGTGACGTTTTCATTAGCGTCAAAATGTAACAACTTTAAACGGTAAACTATAACCTTATGTAAGAATTTATTTACACAAATACAATATGTAGTAAAATTACGTGTTAAGAACGGAATAAAAAAACGATTACTAAATAATAACGACAAATAAAATATAAATAAAATCTGATATCTTTACTACAATTTATTTTTCGTTTGAACTTACTAAAAAAAAAATTCAGATCAAGTTTTACTCAGTATTTCGTCACCTCTGTTGAACGTTTTAGTTGTTGCGTAAACCGGGTCCTTGACGATTGTTTGTATGTCACGCCACCACCAAGTTCTTCAAAACGTTTACTCTGTTCTCGGAACGTCTACTCCTCGTGTCACCAGTCGGTAGTGTTCAACTGTTGTTGGTTAACTCTCGTTAGTAACTTCGACTAGGAGAATGTTGATACTGTGACTTCTTAAGTTACAGTTGTCAAGATCCCAGTAATCGTAAACTTCGTTTAACCTCTCCACTTTTACGGACTATTCACCCACGGAGTGTTCGACTGATTTTTAAAAAATTTTAGCAGTAAAACTTCACAGTAGAAGAGAATAAGATAAGTTGTTGTTACTTAATAAAGAGTTAGACTGACACTGTACACTACTTTCACCTAAAATATATTGTTGGACGTTACCGATCGAGTCACCAACCCGGTTCTTCTTCGAGGTTCCGTAAAGGGTTTCGGTTTTTTTCCAGTACCAGTGACAAACCACCAGACGACGGGTAGACTAGTGATATCGAAAAATTTAGGACTGTTTTGGTAATGTAGACTCTTCATACGGGTCGTATAACTACTCCACGTGACTTTTGACGTTACGGATGTCGACCGTAACAGGTTGTCTTACCCGGGGTTTCGAGGGACTGTTACGGGTGGGCGTACAGTATGTTGGTTGTGAAGTTTTCAACTTACTTAACCCAATGTTTCTAAACGGAGTGGGTGGTATAAGTGGACTGGAGAGCGGTTGGCTGATGGTGAAGAAGTTCGTAGAGTTTTTGAAAAACGTCCCTTTTACGAAGGTGTTAATCGTTCTCCGTCTTTTACGAAAGGTTCTCAGACGGTTTAGGGTTTCGTGTTTAAAAGTGTGATGTCCTTCTTTGTTTGAATAAAGAACAACCGTTTTTACACAATTACCATTACCAAGGATAAAGTTAATTATTTCTACACAAACTTGGTTCAATATTACTAAATTTTAAGTGTCAGGTTTTGGTGTCAATGAAAAAGTGGTTCGGTTTTATGAACCCTACGAATCTCAAATGGTAAAGGAACCCCTTTTCCATAATCAATATGAAGGGATTTACGTAATAAATATTCGGACTTAAGACAATGGTCCATCCATTAAGGAGGTGAAGGTTGGAGGAGAACAGAATGGAAGAACGTGATACTCACAACCCTTGACTTTATGACAAAAGGACCAATAGACCAGTATCCTAAGGTACCCTGTGTCAGACCGGTTTTCTACGTTGTCTTGGACCTTCCTAAAGGAAAGGATTTTTTTCCAGTGTTCTCCTCCAAAAATGAAGAAGTGGAAATTGGGACAGACCTTATACTCGTATTACTTCAAAGGATTCTAATAATCTCTCTCTCTGTCTGTCCCTCCCTCCTTCTCTCTTTCTTCTCTTTTCTCTGACTTTCGATATCTATTTCCTACACTTTCGTCTTTCTATTTTCCTAAGATCTATGAACTACGGTATCTGTCGATGTAATCGGGAGTAGAAGGGTGAAGTTCCGAAGAACAATGTTCTTATTTGGTGACATTATCCTAAAAGACAATGTACATCGATTTACGAATTAACAACTGTTCACACAGACGAATTAACAAAGATAAGTGAAAGAGGAAAGAGAGGTCCTCCTCCAACCTTAACCTCCGGTTTGCTCGATTAGGTATGAGATGTGGAATTGAAGAGATAGGATTTTAGAACCATCTTTCCCCAAACCTTCCTTACTCTCTTGTAACCTTGTCACACTGTTAATCCGGTGAATGGACTCACGACGGATCCTCCCCCGGGGACATTTGGACCTTTTCTCCGGACTGTACCTGGATCTCAGTGTAGGTTAGACTGAATCTTTGTGACTCTTTTCCATATATCCTCTAAACGGACTTCATACTCAGAGCCAAAGACGGACACGTACCAAACCCTAGTTCTCTGAAGAAGGTAAGGATAATTTATTCAACCCTATGACTCTCCCTGTAATCTCCTTATTTCCAAATTCTAGTCTCGTGGGACCCTTCTTTACAAATCACGAGTTAGAGAAAGGGATTCTAAGTGTTAATAACTTTATTCGACACTGTCTAGTCGTACCGAAGTTAGTTCCGGGTTTATGTACTTTCTGTTGTTTGTTGATTTTATTCTAATGAAACCTTTGTCCCATTTCGGGTCGGGTTATACGACCGACTACCCTCAGTCTACCTTACTACCAATACCCAAATACTACCTTGATTCCCGTCTACCGGGTCGGGACGGGAGGACCTAGTTAGTCCGAACCTGGTTTCTTCACCGAGACACTTACTTGGATTCCCGAATCCTCACCCCTCTTTCATCCCCTTCCACCATATAAAGGGAATCGTGAAACCTCTTAGTGTTACGGGATCCTTTCTAGTCTTGATCACGGTTATCGTTACTTCGGATGCCCTCCATATAGATGTTCTCTATATCAATGGTGGTGTCTGTTCCAACACCGACACCTAGAGTAGAACAGAGGGTCGACAGACTGGGAGCACCAAGTCGATGGGGACGAAATGGTCGGAGTAAGATCTCTCCCCCGTCGTAGGAAATAGTGATCACCCCTACGGACCTTGATTGTATTTTGTTAATACTTCGATCCCTCGAAGACCCCAAATAGAGTCCTCCTATAAGAGAGAGATCCATTCTACTCTTGAGTTCCATAATTATCTTGATGGAATAGAATTTGAAGAACTTGATAGAATAGATAGGAAGGAGACGTTGACCTCCTTTTCTTCCGAAAATAATAAAACGAGAAGACTACTCGTCTTTTTTTATTAGGTAGTATAGAATAAATATATTTACTGTTGTATTTAAAGTCAAAATAAAAACTCCTGACGACTCAATAGTTATAAAATTAATAACACTATTGTCGATTGGAACCAGACATCGAGAACTTTGGAAAACCTATTATTTCTACTTCTTATCCCATGTCACCTCCAATCAAATATCTTTTACTTAAAACATAATTAACGGGTCGTTAAAAAAACGTAGAATTAAAATGTAAAAGGTATCCTTGTTGACCTTTGTCAGTAATTCTTACATGTCCTTTCTTCTGAAGGGTATTATCAGAAGAGGTTATTTACACTCTTCAACGGTGGGACGTTGTTATGTCAGTTGGGATATATACTACTAGGACCACCCCTTGTTCCTCTTCTTCTCTCTTTCACTCTCACTCTCTTAATTTTACTCTTTTTCTCCTCTTTCTTTATCTGAGGTACCGGATGGACATTATGGGACTTTTGTTCCTTGTCCTTCCGTCATCTTGTCTTCATGTATCCAAGTTTAGAGTCTAGGGTGTTAAATAATCGACACACTGTGACTTGTAATAAACTGTGAGTCACAGAAATAGACATTTTACTTCTATTATGAAAATGAAGTATAGTAATGTCACTACTAATCTTCTGGATTACCTATATTCGAAGGGACCACCGAGTCTACCATTTCACAAACAGACGTTACGTCCTCTGGGTCCAAGCTATATATTTACCTATATTTCGTAAAAGGTCTCACTGACAGTTGTCAAGCACCATTTGTGACGTAATAATAAAATCATTTATTAGTCAGGTAGAGATGAGTAATGGACTACCATAGTTAATGTAGACTATTTTAGATGTTTTACCCAAAAATGAATTTCCCTAAATGAGAAAATATTAATAGACGGCAGTTAAAAAGATGGGTAGGAAATATGTTTCGAATGATACGACAAAAGAGTATTTAAGGTGAAAGTACACTGAGGAGTGAATGGGCGAGGGGTAAGGGTGGAGAGCATCTGGTCTCAACCGAGACGGTGTTTCCTCACCGGGTCTCACGGGTAAGACTGACGTGGAGAGGTCGGGAGTCCGAGTCGTACCTGTGAAGGTACTTGAGAAGGTTCTATGACTAAGGTCAGTAGATCATCCAGTCAGTCGGTTCGTCTCAGTGTCCGAACTAATGACACTACCTTAGGAGGGTTCAGTAAGTCATCAATGTTCTGATATTACGTACGTGAATCCTTGAGAACTGGGTCCGAATAGTTGTTCGGAGAAGGAAAGGGAGTTCGGTAAATTCTTAGGGTTTGAATTTTTAAAGGGGAGTCCGTTTCTTTTCGACAAGGTATGAACCTTCTTTGAACCGATGGAGTGGGTAGAGGAAAGAGACAACCCTTTCTGAGATAACTACAAGTGAAGATTAACGTTGTAAAATCTCGACTTGTCCCACGTCAAGAGAGTAAAATGACTTCTCCTTTGACCCCGGGTCTCTCCGACCATCGAACAGATTCCAGTGTGTCGATCTAGTACCACGTCGACCCTCCCTCCCTGGACTAAACCAGGTCCTAAAAAGGTAAACTAGACTGATAAGAGAATGACAAACTAGGATCCTGTTTCTCTCTCACAACCTAATACAGTGTGTTCAGAGAAATTTATTATGTTACATTCGTTGATGGTATAATATCCCTGTCAAGTTTTTCCCCCTTATGGGAGGTGAAACTCTATACGTATACGATTCTAGTCATTTACAGAATGTAAATTCCACTAACGGATCTTTAACTCAAATGTCGAAATACTTGGGTAAGTTTTAATACTACTCTCGTTACGAGTGGTTTTTCGTACTGAAAATAGATATTAAAATGAAAATCCTAGGACGTATCCCCGTGCTTTTTTAGATTATACAGTTGAGAATGGGTGGACTATACACACACACACACACACACAAATAGGACTGTCGTATACTGTCCAGTGTTAAAAGTTAACTACTTCAAAGGACGTTTGTTCCTTTCCCGAACGGGACAACACTCAAACGGGATTACTGATGGGGAAGGAAAGGGTAAACAGTAACCAGTTCGACCTTGAGGTCGACCCTACTCTAGGTCATGGTTCCTGAGACGTTAGTTACAACATGTTCGTCTCGTGTCTAAGTAGTCCTGTGACTCGAATAGATCTGAAACCAATTTATATTCGTAAATTATATTTCCTTCTTACGTAGTACCGTCCGCACCAGTTTAGGTAAATTTGAGATTAGGTAAATTTGAGTCGAATGTGATAAGATTTGAGATTAGACATCTGTGACTGACTAATCAGAAGTTAAAGTGATGACTCATCTACTATCGTGTGTCTCAATGACAATCTGAACCTCATCTTTTAGAAGTTAAGTAAGGGGTGCATATGTGATTACAGGTTGTGTGGAATCTTGTTTCTTTGTATATATTTTCTTCTGATATTTTATATCCAGTGTTTTTCTACCTCCTTTTCCTCTTTCTATTAAAATAGTTTTTGGGTCCTACTCCGTCAACGGAGTGAACTTGTGGTTTAAATAGGACCCGTAAGACTGGTTTTATTATAACCACTTTCATTCGTGAAATAAAAATATATAAATGAGGGTGTATCTTTCGTGACATTAATAGAGTATCTTAAGAGAAACCAAGAATATGAAACTTGATTTTCCTTAGTGTATACAATTCCCTAAAGACTCAACGGACTGATATTCGGTTTTGATAGAATTGATTATATTATGTAATCTGTTTAACTTCTAGGTGGTAGTGGGTATGTTTTGGTGACCCCGGTCTTAAGTCTTATTAAGTCCCAAACTTTTACATTATTTAATATACCGTGGACGTAATATATATTATGGGTCTCAACATCGACATGGGATATTAGTTTGAATACTGAAAGACTCTCTTTCACGTACTCTACAGTGTGAGCGACCATATATACTTCAGATGTTCATCAGAGTGTAATAAGTATGGTCCAAAGTGGTGGGTACCTCAGACAGTGTCTAAATACCCCTTTTTTACTTAAAAGCCTCGAAAAACCGAAACTCCTACCACTTATTCTCTAACACGTAGTGTGAGTGTATACGTGTGTGAGTATGCATATGTATGTATAGACTTCTTGATGTCTACTTTTCATACTGACGACTTTCGAAATGGAAAAAAGAATTATAGACAAACTTGACCTCGTTTGGTATAATGAGACCCATAAAAACGTCGGTGTTTTTTTCCTTATTTACACCTTAATTGGTTTTCTATTCGACACTGATTTACAATATTTATGAGATACATCGAGACAATCACTTATTCGTATCGGTCCTCCAATCGTCTAGACTCATGGTAATGTCGAAACGATAACTGAAAACTACACTGGGGTCCTTTCAGTGGAGTAAAGGGATCAGGAGTCTAAAGGGAGGAAATTTTACTCCACTGACCTTTGTGACTAGATTCCGTGAAAAGTCAAGGTGTTAGACACGAAGATTCCAAAAAGAAAACGGGTAAATCGAGTAAAGTGAAACGATTATAAGTAAAAAAATTTTAATTTTAGGTTATTGTTATACGAAATTTATTAGATAACTTTATGATACAGATAAAAATGTGTTAACATATACAATTAGTTTGAAATCAGTAACTTGATGTTCAAAACCCGGTTATTAAAGGGAATGATCAAGATTTATGACATACAACAAAATGTACGTTCGTTGTCCCTTATTGATTTGTACTATTATTTTTGTCTTGTGAGGTCTTTCGACTTTAAACGTTTCATTTTGAAAAATAATAAAATCTACGGAATTACAGGAGTTTTCTTCTTGTCTTTCATGGTGTTCTAATAAAGAGTTGAGACCTTTATAAACACTTAATAAAAAGGTTTCATAATCAGTCTTTACGATTAACTTTTGAGGTCTACCGTCATAGTGTCAATGGAACGAATCGATCAAAAGGAGAAACTTTAGAACGGGAGGATTTTTTTGTGTAACTTTAGAGAAACTTTGTAATAGAACCTGTGCCTTTAATCGAAGAGTTCCCAAAATTTGTCGTATGAGACACGGTACAGAAAAAAACATCAGTGACAAAATTAAACATCGTACATTTAAAATCTTATGGGGTTACCATTCTTTGTCGCTCAACTGAAAGATATTTTTTTTTATAAATGGTTGAAACTCGGAATGATGTGAAGACCGTGTGTCCCCTTGTTAATCATACAATAGGTTACAGGAGAACCTCGGTTAGGTCCAAGTTTCAAAGGTCACTGGAACTTATCCTGAAACATGGGTTCAGTCGTCGAACCAATATTTCGTATTTTATTCTTAGATCCAGTCATGACGAACACGACTGTCGTAATGTCGAAAATTTAACAACAGTACACTTAAAGAGATACTGTATATAAGAACGATTACATATAAAAGGGGGAATCGATATTTTTATCCAGGAATATAACATACACACGGGTACGTGTGTAAGTCCTTGGAGAGGTAGAAGATAGAAGTTCTGAACGTTGAATATAGTGATATTAATTAAATAACTAATTTTACTTTTTCTTAGATTTATAGAATTATATAAAATAAAATATCCAATTCCGGTTCAGGAGGTTTAGGATCGAAATAAAAAGTGAAGATTATACATATAAAGGTCGGAATGTGATTATAGATGTCCAAATCTTACCTTCAACCTTTCTTTCTTATTCCTAACTTTGTAAAATAGAAAATTGCGAACAAGGTTCGAGACGGGATATGAAAATACCATAAGACTTGTCACCGGACTTCAATGATATCATCATATAAAGTCATACATAAATATTAAAGTTTTTGTTTTAAACTACGTATCATATAGGTTTATGTATAACATCCTTAGGTGAATGTCAAAAAGAAAAAAAGGGTGAATCAATTCGTTTTGTAAGAGATAAGGGTATACATACTTTTACACAAATATATATATATATATAACTTTATATACTCTTTATACAAATACCAAGGAGATTATAAAAACATGTAACCTTGAGTAAAGGATTATGTCATTTGAAAAATTTTTATCGATAGTGATAAAGATAAGTGACAAGATGATAAAAGTCATTATCATAGTGAAATTAAAGAAAATTTCAAGTCACTCGACAAAGACATATTGAACAGACGAAAAAGAGATTTTCATATCAAAACTTTTATGTTTTTTTAATATATATGGATCCTACTGATATTTTATATACTTCTTTATAAAACTATTCAAGTCTCTACATTTACCCTCCTACTTTTCTTCCGTTGGATAAAGAGGGTCGAGATGAGAGTGGTTTGTTGTCGGGAGTAGATAATGGTGGGGTTGGACGGAGGGTTTCGAACAACTAATAAGGATGACCAGATAGACGGTCATACCTTATTTTCTTTTAGTTCTTCCCCGATAATTCCTCTCTGTCTTTACTTCGATTTTCTATTTTTCTCTATCTACTCTTTTCATACCGACATTCGATGACCTGAGAACTTGAAAACCACGATTTACTTTTTCATTATATGTGTGAAATTCGTTTGGTTTCGTATCTTCTTAAAAATCGTAGACACAAGGGATTGGTTGTTATCGAAAGAGAAGGAGAGATTTGAATTTGTGGATGGGTCAAAGAAACATATTTAAAAAGAAATTTTCTCTTATTTGTTTTTTCGTTAATACGTATTGTAGATTGGATCTGATAAAAATACTCAATCAGATTCTCTAGACTGTACGAATTGACACCTTCAATACCACCTTCATTACACCATCGAATATTAAATGTCAGAGAGGTCACATGTGATTTTTATTATCATTATTGTCGACTGTGGATACCATATGAAGGTACCCGGTATGTGAAAGTACATAAGATTTGTAAAAGGTTCATAATTTAATTGAATCAGCAGTGTTGTTAGTGACAAAATGTCTGTTCCTTTGTCTCTGTAACTTTCTAATTCATTGAAAAGGTTTCAGTTGGGTGAATATTCATCGTTCGGGTTCCAGTGTGTGTACATTCTTTTTTAAAAGTGTCTGAACTCTTTTAACTCTCTGAATTGACTTTTGTCTATTAACACGTTTAATCGTTTATTTATATTCATTTCTATTTATTGTCATGTAAAGTAATTTACCTTTAACCAAAGTATAGGGTATAAATTTATTAAGTAACGTTAAACCCCCTCCTCTCCCCAATCTAATTAGCTTGTGTATGTTTTTTTTTGAAATTGGCGTATCATTTATTTGTCAGTGTCTCGTTGGTAAAACACGGTTTTAATAGGATACCTTACTTTACAAAGATGATAAAGGAATTCGAATCTGTTATATACTCAACTTATGAGGGTACTAGGTCGTTTTCTACGTTTTGTTTTACACATGTACACTCGTAATATATATTTTGACTTCAACATAATATAGGAAATTGTGACTTTTATAAATAATCTTTACACGTAATTAAGAGTTCATAGGGGACAGTCGTCATATAATTTTAGTGTCAGGAAGTACCGAAATATAACTATTAAATTTGATGTACACAATAAATCGAGATTAGAATGGTGGTGGAGTCTACAATACAAACATTTGAATATGGAGGACCAAGTAAAATATCCTACGTTAATTCACCTATCGAGTTTTACCAACACTGTGTCATCATATAAAGTCGTACCGTTAGACTAAATTCCGATAACTATACAAACAAGTTTTCTGACTTTTGATTCACAATATGATCTGTAAATTTCCTCCATGTTATTTTAGTTTAAAGTCTTTCGTATTACCAGTTATACGGATAGTATTTACGAGACGAAACGATAATAAAACTTCTGGATTTTATTGAACGTCTTTTGTAGTATCGAAATTAAAAGAAATGCTTTAGTTTGTTTTATTAACGTGATTTGGATTCGTGTCATAATCTCAAACTTGTGAAGTCATTTTTGTGATCTTATTTTCAAAATAAATGTAAAAATTTCATTTGAAAAATCCTTATAAAGTTCCTTCAATCCTTTTATTATTACATTTATACATACTGGTTTTACTTAAGACATTTTGTGATTTCTCAGGAAATCACAGGAAATCAGGAAATCACAGTATCCGTAATGAGAGGGGGAGGTTTTTTAAGTAAACCCATAGTTTATTAAACTCCTCTACGTTTCAAAGAACTATCCAAAGAAAAGATATCAAGTAGAATATTAAAAGATTACAATTGACGAAATACTTAGAGGTTCTTACCTTATATGTCTTAAAGGAGTTTACAAACTGATATTTTGGGGGGAAAAGTGTCTTGTAGAGTCTACTGAGCCAAATGTGTCTTTAGTGGGTCCCTAAAAACTAAGTCTTTGTTTCGTTAGATTGGTGTTTATATAAACAATCGGAGATCACCTTTTTACAAGGACTCAGACCCGAGAGGAAAGAAAATTCTAAAGGTGAACTGAGACGAGGGAAATCCATCCTCGTCACAGTGGATAGTAACTAAGGGATCGGATGGTCTAACGAACTATGTATAATTCCTAAGTCATTCATAAACGATTTGCAAAGATAAGTTCTATAATAGTAATATGTCGAAAGAATAATAGGAAGAGGGGGAAAAAAATTAGAGGTTTAGTCGAGGGACTTCAATTAGGTAACTTACTGGTAAATTCAGAGCCGGAAAGATCAAGGACTAAATCACAAAGATCTCGGTTCTACACCAATTTTCGGATTTGTGTCGAAGACCCGTGGGTGTCAGAGGAACTGTCTGTTAGATTCACGGTCCTCGGTGTCAATTTACGTATTTTCCTGGAGGTCAATATGGGAGGGTTATGGGAAGATCTGACCGTGTCAGGTCTCTAGACCAGGAGAAGGATCCTAGAAAAAGAGAATAAAAAAATATTTTACAAAATTTATATGTTTTTGTATTTCTCTCATTATAAAAAATTTCATGATCAAGTACCGAATTGTTTTGTAATTGTAACACAGTATGACTTATTTTGTAATGTCTATGTCGACTTCCGGATAGACATAGCGAGGATTGAGGCAAGGATAAGAAGGTAGGACTTTCTACTGATAATAGGATTGTTTCAGTCACACTTAAGTGTTAAATTATAGAAATGATGTATAGCACGTTGGTATCGTTGTGTATTTATAAGAAGACACACAATAATTATATATATTTACTACGTTGGATATACATGGTAAAAAGTTGAACGAAAAAAGTAAGTCACAACACGAAAGTCCTAAATTGGTATAGTTTGTCCATTTAAAGTAAGTGAGTAAAAAATTGAAAATATTTGTTAAGGTGTAATATACCGTATTCTATATTATAAAATGAGTAAGAGGATAATTATTTGTTATCCAAAATAACTTAATGTAAAAAATCCCCTTAACGTCACAGGATGGGAAAAGGAGATCTGTGACGTAAATGGGGGTCGACGAACGAGATTCCAAACTGACGACTGTCGAGTGTCAACGGGTAAATAGGTCTCTAGGGAGAACCGACTACCCTCGATGGAACGGGATCTCTACTGTCGTAGAGTGGGGTATGTGTGTAGGTTCCATACCCCATGTTTTGTAAGGGGAATTGAATTCCCTTCATGAGAAGTTATACTAAACACAGGGTCTTGGGAAGAACCTATACTGGGTTTGATCTCTAAAAATGGACTCTGGTGTAGGACCGACCGTAAAGAGGTAGGACGGGGACGAAAGGAGTGAGGAAGTCTCAATCGTGTGGATATTATTTACCGTATGTATAAATACCGACAGAGTCTGAAACGAGGACTCTTTAGACTAAAGTCTGTCCCAGGGATAGTATTTGTGATAATATTTTACGACACTGTCAGGAGTACCCAGAGGTGCACGTCTAAACGGTCCCCCAACAAACCCATATATGGTTTTAACAACGGATTATCCTATTCGAATTGAAGTTAAGTTAATCTACAGGGGTTTAACGAAATCTTTTATTATAGTTAAATGTGTTGGTGAGAATGTGGAGTCTTAAAGGTAAAGGGAGTGTCATAGAGGTCGTGTAACGACAACAGTCCATAAAATTTAACACGATGGTCACTTTACTAAGTCTATAAGGTGAGAGAATAAGACCTAATAAAGTAAAAACAATAAATTGTTTGTAAATATATTGTGAATGATACTGAGAATATAACTTCGTGAAACGATTATAATTAAGTAAATGAGGAGTAATCTTCGGGGACTCCATCCATGTCGATAGTAATAAAGGTAAGAATGAGAACTCCTTTGTCAGTGTCCCCAGTACCTCCATTCATTGAAGTTCAAACGTACATATCTTTCACCGTCTTAAACATAAACTTTGTTTCGTCAAACAGATTTTTGAGGGACACGAATTAGTGATATGGTTACGATAGATAATTGATATCGGAAATCATCAAGAAAGTCATAGAGAACTAGAGACTAAGGGACTTTTTTATTTAATTTTAATTTGGGATATCTTGTTAACACAAGACGATTTAGTACGGACGAGGGGTTTTATAGGTATAGGTCACAGGTGTAGGTTTAAGAGTCTTGTACACGTATAATGTAATATACCTTTTCCCCCGAAACGTCTATATTCAATTCCAAGAACTCTACCTTTCTTGGACTAAATAAGTCCACCCGGGATTTACATTATTGTTCACAAGGTATTCTTCTTCCATCTTACTCTAAACTGGTGTCTTCGACTACACTGTTGTCTTGTTTTTTTACCTCACTGTGTCCTATCTACTCGGTTCCTTACGTCAGACGGAGGAACCTTTCCTCCGAGAGGGAATCTCGGAGGTCCTATTTGTCGGGACTATTGTGAAACTAAAATCGGATTCACTGTGTGACGTCTGAAAGTCTTGACATTCTCTTTTTTAAACATAACAAAATCCAGTGATTTAAACTCAATTAAACAATGTAGTCATTACCCTTTTATTATGTTGTTAGATGAGTTCTTGAATTTTTTCGTCACTAAATAAAAGTACAGATACCCATTCGAATAGAGGTGGTAAGAGTCAAATCTCACCGACACGAAAAGTGCAGAGAGTAAGAGGAGGATCCTGTTCACCCATCGTATTCGTACAAGAAGGGGTTCCGTTTCCGTAGTCATGTCTTTTATGTCAAGTCCGGAGCCAAACTTTGACCATGTAGTAGTAAAAGTGAAGTATGATAACCGATCTCGTTCAACGTGTCAACTTGGGTCTTAAGTTTGTCATTTCTTTATTTGAGGTGGGAAACAAATGAAGTTGTCAATTTTTACGTAAGGAAACAGAGGAATTATATCAAGAAGTTACTCTTTTAACGAAAGGCAGATTTACAGTGAAGAGAATCCAAAAAAAAAAAAAAAGATAAAGACTATCGAAAATTCACACAAACAAAAACTCCTCGGATCTAAACCTAAACAAAAGTATATAAAGTGAATCTACAATCCAAAAAAAAAAACAAGTTTGACTTCTGAGGATAGAAAGAACTCGAGATCTNAAAAAAAAAAAAAAAGATAAAGACTATCGAAAATTCGCACAAACAAAAACTCCTCGGATCTAAACCTAAACAAAAGTACATAAAGTGAATCTACAATCCAAAAAAAAAAACAAGTTTGACTTCTGAGGATAGAAAGAACTCGAGATCTTTTAAACGTTAGTTTCTTTAAGTAAGAATAATAGAGTCACAACATGATGACTTTAGGGACACGACCCGGAAGAATAGATGAGACGTAGAGAGAAGTAGTAAAAAATTTATAGATTTAAATACAAGGACACGATGTAAAATTAACTAAAAAAGTCTGATCGAGAGGTTAGTGAATAAAAGAAACCCCGGTCCGAATTAGACGATGAATTGTAAACTTAAAAGTAAATTGAATAATACACAAGAAATATTGATACGGAAAATAAAAAAGTATGATGAACAAATAAAAATAATATCTAAAATTAAGAAAGAAAAATTTAGAAATTCGAACAAATTACGTGGATAATACAAAGTCTAGTAAGATATTAGAGATCAAGAACCTCACGTTTAAGAGGACCAATAGCGTCGACAAGAGAGTGGGAGTACCTCAAAATAAAAGATTATAAAAAAATTTAGAGTACACGAGACGAAACATCCTACTAGGAAATTCTCGACAAGGTGAGTAAAGAAGGTCTCTGGACCCTCCAAGTACTCAAGATCACGGTTATAACTTTACTTAAAGAGTTAAACCTTAAGGATGTAGGATTCTCGACACATTCAAGTCCTGAGTGTGGACAAACACGACTGAATTTAGAGGTTAAGGAACAACTAAAGAAATGGGTTGGGTGGAGTCCGTACAGGGTCTCCCACCTCAAAGACGTCAGAGTAAAGTATGTTCCCAGTTGGGAAATTCTGAAAGTGTCTTCGTGTCCTGATAGTGTTACAGACAGAATGACGTGGGCGTAGAGGACAGAGACTTGACCTGAGATCTGGTTTGAAAATTTAGAGAGACCAACCCTTTGGGGAGACTCGGAGATACCGAAGTAGAAGAGGATCGTTTAGACTAAAACACAAGGAAGAAATAAAGACCGTGGACCCTAAAAATAAAAGAAAGAAGGTTAGAATCAAATGTAAATTTTACATGTAAGAAAGGGACATAAAGGTATTGATCCTCGTCCTCCTTTTTTACAAGTAACAGTAGAGGAAAGTGATGAATATCAATATAAACCTCTAGGGACTAAAATATGACCTACCAATGTAGAGTCAAGTCAAGTCAACGAGTCAGCACAGACTGAGACGTTGGGGTACCTGGTGTCGTGTGGTCCGAAGGGACAGGTAGTGGTTGAGGACCTCGAATGAGTCAGAGTTCAGGTAACTCAACTACTACGGTAGGTTGGTAGAGTAGGAAACAGTAGGGGAAGAGGAGGACGGAAGTTAGAAAGGGTTGTAGTCCCAGAAAAGGTTACTTAGTCAAGAAACGTAGTCCACCGGTTTCATAACCTCAAAGTCGAAGTCGTAGTCAGGAAAGTTACTTATGAGTCACGACTAAAGGAAATCTTAACTACCCAACCTAGAGGAACGTCAGGTTCCCTGAGAGTTCTCAGAAAAGGTTGTGGTGTCAAGTTTTCGTGGTTAAGAAACCATGAGTCGAAAGAAATATCAGGTTGAGTGTGTAGGTATGTGCTGATGATCTTTTTGGTATCGGAACTGATTTGCCTGGAAACAACTGTTTCATTACTGAGACGAAAAATTATACGACAGATCCAACCCGTATCGAAAAGAAGGTTCCTCGTTCACAGAAAACTAAAGTACCGACGTCAGTGGTAGACGTCACTAAAACCTCCGGGGTTTTTATTTCAGAGAGTGACAAAGGTAACAAAGGGGTAGATAAACGGCACTTCACTACCCTGACCTACGGTACTAGAATCAAAAGGCTTACAACTCGAAATTCGGTTTAAAAAGTGAGAGGAGAAAGTGAAAGTAGTTGTCCGAGAAATCAAGAAGAAACGAAAGACGGTATTCCCACTACAGTAGACATATAGATTCCAATAACTATGATGAGGGTCGTTAAAACTAAGGTCAAACACGAAGTAGGTCGAACCGTAAAGTGTACTACATGAGACGTATAATCAATTTATTCGTCTCACTGTTATGTATCGGAACTCCATGAGGAAAGGACCAAACCTTGGTCAGACAACAAGGTACAGGTAAAGATTGACAACGAAGAACTGGACGTATGTCTAAAGAGTCCTCCGTCCAGTCCACCAGACCATAAGGGTAGAGAAAGTCTTAAAAGGTGTCAAACGACACTAGGTGTGTCAGTTTCCGAAACCACATCAGTTATTCCATCTTCAACTAAAAAAAGACCTTGAGAGAACGAAAAAGCTACTGGGTTGTTTACAACCGTTAAACTAGAAACCAGGGAGACGGAAAAGATTTAGGTCGAACTTGTAGAACTTCAAGTGTCAAGTGTATGACAACTTCGGACCGAATCAATGTAGATCACTAGGATAAATAAAAGGGTCATGAGGAAATCATGACCTTGACAGAAGATTTAGGTCTAGTATACATACCCGGGATTACACGGGATCGGAAGGAAAGGGTACAACTTAGAAGGTGAGTGTTCGTGGTCGTATTTTGTCAGAAAGTCTTGGTTAATTGGTAGTAGGTAGACCAATCGAAAGGACCACCATCGATAGGTCGGTATAGACCTGAAGATAAAGGTTTCAGTTCGGTCTCAAATGTTGTCAACAACAACGATAAGTCAGTGATTCAGCACAGACTGAGAAATACTGGGACACCTGTTATCATACGGTCCGAGGGGACAGAAAGTGACAGAGGGTCACAAACGAGTTTAAGTACAGGTAACTCAACCACTACGATGAATTGGTAGAGTAAGACACGCCGGGGGAAGAGGAAAACGGAAATTGGAAAAAGGTCATAGTCCCAGAAAAGGTTACTCAGTTCGAGAAGGGTAGTCCACTGGTTTTATAACCTCGAAGTCGAAGTCGTGGTCAAGAAGGTTACTTATAAGTACCAACTAAAGGAAATCCTAACTGACCAAATTAAAGGAACGTCAGGTTTCCTGAGAGTGCTCAGAAGAGGTCGTGGTGTCAAGTTTTCGTAACTAAGAAAGCGCAAGTCGGAAGACATACCAGGTCGAGAGTGTAGGTATGTACTAATGTCCTTGTTGGTATCGAAACTGATCTATCTAGAAACAGTCGTTTCACTATAGAGATGAAAAATTATATGACAGATTCAAACAGTATCGAAAAGAAGGTTCCTCGTTCGTAGAAAATTGAAGTATCGACGTCAGTGGTAGGCGTCACTAAAACCTCGGGTCCTTTTATTTTCTAGACAGTGACGAAAGTGAAAAGGGGGAAGATAAACGGTACTTCACTGCTCTGGTCTACGGTACTAAAATCAAAAAAATTACAAATTAAAGTTCGGTCGAAAAATGAGAGGAGAAAGTGGGTCACGAACCTACAATCTGAAACAAGTGAGTTCCGGGTAGAGGTGTAGGTCCAGTGAAAGAGGGTAGGTCAGGGGTTGACACTTGATGTTGGACAACTCACATAGTGACGTTCACATACTTGATCCGGAGGCGTCAGATCGAGATGTAAGTATTTCAGGGTAGTTCTTGTGTATTTTGGGATGAACTGGTTTGTAGATAGATAGATAGATAGACAGATCCTAAAAATCGGGGACTAATTTGTTACGGTTAGGGTTCGGTAATGATCTTGAGATAAAATTGTTTCTACTTTTTCTTCATGTAAGATTCTTTCCTTCAAATATACTTCGTAAATAAGTTTATTATTTAAGGGACAATTACACGACTTCAATATATATAGGTAGGATTAGAGACTGGTCTGTTACTAATGACTGTAAGTCTTTCGTCTGTGACCTTTAAGTGTCACCAGTTTCTCTAATTATATGAAAAAAATGAAGGACACTGTCATTTCTAACACTTATGTAAATTTTTTCTTAAAGTAACTCTAAAATTTTTCATTAATTTGTTTTATCGTATAATGGGTTTATAACGTCAGTTAACTCCGTAAAGACATGTTGTAAAGACAATTCTATATCATAGCAAATTTCCTTAAAAAATCAAAGGACGTCAACAAAGGATATATACAAAATTTTAATCTGATATCTAAATTAAGAAGAACACTTTTGAATGTCTTTTGTGACCAAAAACTGTACCGATTTTTATAGTTATTACGGAAAACTTCAACGGAAAAGTTCTTATAACACTGGATGTAGTCCTTTTCATGATATCTTTTTAGAAGTCCTTAATATTTTGTCTTTTTTCTTATGTTCATTTAGAATTAGAAAAAGCTCATTAGAATGGATGTCTTATTAATGGTGTGTACTTATTAGATTGGGAATCGAATAAAGGGATCTTAAGGAACTTTTCTAAACGAATAAGTACACAAGAAGTCTAGTAAAGTCGACAGAAGACCTTTTTAAAAAAATTTCTTTTCAGAGATTTGTTGAAAGATTATTTATTCGGAAAATACCAACGATACGGTACAAAAGATAAACTAATGAGAAAAAATTCAATATGGTGTTTTACAAATCGTTGTAAAAGACCCTCTTTAAAAGGTAGTAATCTTGAATTTATAAAGGTCATCATTTATATTTGGGAGATAAAGAATGTCGAGTAGAGACATTATAATTTATAAAGATATATGTGAATTTTTATCGACTTCTATACCAAACGATGTACCATATTGACTTAGTACTTTAATTGAGAAACAATTTTTATCCCCAGATACAATGAATATGTCTATACCTTTTCTCTTGTAAGAAAATTTTGTCCATTTATTACTCCGTAGACAATATTATAAGGATTCAAACAACGTCCTTCCCCCTGGGGGAAGGTCCCGGTCTTTGACCCGAGAACAGATTGTAAGCCTTTACTTACCAGGTTTCTCTGTGCACAACTTTCTTGTTCTCTAAAAAAACCCTTTCCCGTGGGCCCACCTCTCGTCATTCCATTCCCTTGGGTCCTCTTGTCGAGACGGACGCACCGAGTGTCAAAGCCCAAAATACCACTACCCTAATCAAAGACCCACCAAAAACCGGTTAGCAAGATTAAGTCTCAGAAAGGACCACCGCGTGCGTAACGAGTCGGTTCTGCCTACGGTCTCTCTTCCTAAGACCCTCCACCAACCTGTCCACTACAGAGGAAAACTGGAAAAGGCTTTAGAAGACCAACCACCTCCGAATAATCAAGGGAAAAGGAACGGTCCTGGAGGACGGGGATTTTGTTGAGTACATTTACCAATGATACCACGGACCGGTCCCACCCACCAAAGTTAGTATCACGAAGGGGATTGTTCAAATAAAATTACCAGTCAGAGAGACCTAATCTTTCGGAGACTATATTGAGTAAGAATGAGATCTTATCTAGTTTGAAGTTATATAAACGTCTGGTGACTATAAATACCTTGTCTTTCTTATGGTGTTTTCTATAGATCTATACGAAACAAACCCCAGTCAAACAACATCATTTAAGGCCATTACTATCTGTCCCGAACAAACACTAGTTTAAAAGTTCTCAACGTCGTTACCATCTCAGGGAGTCTACAAAGTTCGAAAGTACTAAGAAGGGAATTTGACTCGTACATCTAGGAGTAATAAAAGGGATAAGATTACTTACAAGGGTGATATATTTTTCTGTAAAGAAATCGATCTGGAATGTGAAATGTCGTACTGAAAGACAATTTTAGTTTAATCGAAAATTCCCCGAAACGTGAAAAATAACAGATTTATACTAGTTATAAAATTATCAGTCATGATTTATTAAAATTTGTTAAAATGACTATGACGGAGAAAATTCAAAGAGTCACAAAAGATTTGAAGGTTTAGTTCACGTGTAAGTAAAATCTTACCATTTTCTAACTCAAAAAGTTTTTCTTTTGTGGTATTTCTAAAAGAACAGTAAACACGTATCTGTCGATATTCTTATTAGTCTCCCGGAAACTATATCGCTGTGTCAAGTCCGAAACCTCGGGCTGTCTGGACTACAGTTTAGACATGAATGAATGAGATGTTCCACGTAGTGAGTCTCGCAGTGAAAGGAGTAGACAGTTTACTACTGTTATTAATCGTTGTAAATGTTAATTTTCCCCGAAGGGGTGACCGAGTCGTCATTTCTTAGGATGTTACGTCCTTTGAGTCCAACCTAGGGACCCAGGCCTTCTAGGGGACCTCTTCCCTCACCGTTGGGTGAGGGGGACGGGGGGCGTCATGGGGAGGACCATAAGAACGAACCCTTTAGGGTACCTGTCTCTTTAGACCGTCCGATGTCAGGTACCCCAGTGTTTTCTCAGTATATACTGAATCGTTGATTTGTTGTGTTGTTAATTTTCTCCGTTCCATTCTTATCTATTCTTTTCTATTCAAGAGAGGGAATCTTAGATTCCTACAGGTGTGAAAAACGAAGACTGTTCTTTATTAACTGTATGATATCTACTAGTCAAACAGAAGATTTTTTACATCGTACGAAGGGTAAATAAGACCGTTCAATGAAGGATAATCATCCTCAGCGGTCCTCGTCTACCTACTGTCAAATATTGTATTTAGTTCCTCTTTCGTCTATCAATAGTCAGAATTGAATCAAGTATAGTCAATTGATTTACGACTCGCCAATGGTACAACGCAGGAGTTACTTCACAGGTGTGGTCTTTCTTGTTTGACCTTCATTTTTCGGTTTCCGAAGTCTCTTCTATTTTCCTTCCATACTTTTTAGTACTAGACACGACTTAGACGTAACGGGAGGGAAACTGTCCCAGATAAGATTCAGTGACTTTAAAAAGATCTTCTATTTTTTCGATAAAAGGAAATTTTAATAGTGTTAAAAGGAACACATTCTTTTAGCGACGTGAAGTACTCGGAAATTCAGAGTCTGGAACCCAGTGATTAAGAGACCTTCAGATCTGGGTCTTTCGTATATATTTTCTAACCGGACAGATTTCCTCTGTAAAGAGTTAAAGGTTCACAGGATCACCCTAGGGAAAGAACGATGGGACTGAAACTCATCCACGTAGTCGAGTCGGAAACCGGAACAGAGGAGGACTTAAGATTAGGTCCGGACAAAGTACCTGGAACCAATGACTAGAGTTCAGTCTCGTAGACGGTATCAGAGTGGGTTCAAAGACACTAAAGAATTAAGACTAGTAAGTGTATTTGAAGTGAATATGACAACAGAATTGATTGGGTCAGGTCTGAGGGTTGGACGGAAAGGTTAGGTACTAGTAAGGTCAAGGTTACACTATTTGACAAGGGTTGTTTATGTTGTTATTTTTACGACGGGGTCCCTGAAGGGACCACCAGGTCACTAACGGAAGGTTACGTCCCCATACCCAAGTTAGGGACCAGTCCTTTGACTTTAAGGTATACAGAACACTGGTTTTTTGGTTTTACATTTTTTTTTTTGGTTTGGGTCTTCATTATAACATTGTTTAAGTTATTTCGGAAATTTTACCAGGTGTACTTTGTTTAAATTTTTTTTTTTTTTTTACGACGGGGTCTCGACGGACGGAAGAACCTTAGAGATGACTCTTAAAACCTATAAAGTCATTGTGAAAAGTTTATGTTAAATAGTTGGGTTCAACAATCTTTTGATCCAATATATTTGACAATTTCGTAAGGTTGAGATCTTGAAGTTTTCGTCATACCCCGTTAGGAACAATTTTAGGATACCCAGTCACTAAGAGTCTCTTACCATATACCAGGTGACCACTCATTCGCTGTTCCTAAGAGGAGTACTCGGTTCTTTCTTGTTTTTAGAAAGGAATCAGGAAATACCCCTTACTATGTGAGGAGATACCTAAATCTCCACCCATAGTATGGAAATACATATATCCTAGTTCCCGGTTAAAGGTTTTGGGTGATAGAATCGGTCCAAGGAGTCTTTCGTCTCTATCTTCAATTTCGTATACACGTTGATGAAATAATCTCTCAGGTCGTTTCGTCCTCTGAATACCATTCTTTTAGTCACTTTGGTCGAAATCAAGGATGTAGATAACGATCAGAGTACTCTGATATTAACCACAAGTAGTCGAGTAGGAGGGGGAAGGTGGTAGGTAAGATCTAAGTGAGTAAGAACCGGTCGAAACTTACCGGACCATAAGAACGGATCGCGTACTGTGTCTTGATTGATGTCCCATATTCGAGGAAGAGTAAAGATCCAGTGTTTATGTCCCCGTCGAGTGTCTGGGGTACCACAGAAGAAGGAGTGGTAGTCGTTCCTGTGGGGTCTCGTCTCCCATTTATCACGTACCCTTCCGAATTCCTCTCCATGACATTCCTCTCGACATGAGAGAACTTTTACCAACTTTGAGAATGGTTCTACCTCACTCATTTTACTCTCTGGTTCCTGAACCCCTGTTGACTACCGTTTCCTTAGATTTTACTATGTCTTCACAGACCATGTCTGTTGGTGTACTCAATCGTTTCCAATTTCAAAATTTTAAAAGTAAGAATTAGATTTCTCTTGTATATGTGACCCAATAATAAGGGAACCTTTCATCTTTACTCATCTCATTCACCAGGTATCCCGGATAAGGGAATAGATTGATCAACCTATCCCCTCACAGTTTATGTGACGTGTGATAACGGAATCTACTGGAAATTCAGTGAACAAATCTATAATTATTAGTTGAGTAAAAAATAGAACCGAGAAAAACTTTTCCTAAACTTTACAGATTATTCTTTTCTACTATCTATACTATCTGTATATTTTACCGGGTGTGTTACTGTCTTTGTATTTACACGAATTTCATACGAATTGTATTAACGTTACTATCTCGACGTTTAAACCGAACCTTAACATACCAAGTCCTTTGTACTATTCAATATGTCGAAAACAATAGTCTTTCCTCCTTCGTACGAAATCCTCTTCGTTTTAAAAAGACTTTAGATGTTCTTGAAAGACTACATCTCGAAATATTTCCCTTTAACGCATTACGTTACCTTTTACAAGAGTTGTTGTAAAAATGTCCTTTATGTCTTCAACTGAAACAAAATATTATTCCATACCTTTAAATAAGAAAGGGTTTTGTACCGTGATATTAAGGAAATTCCCTCTTTTGTTGAAAACGACCCTATTGTCAACTCCATCTTCCTAGGTCATACCCGACACTTCCGGAGTCTCCTTATCCTTTTATCAAGATAAATTATCTCCTTTTCCTTAAACCTTCAGAAACCCTGTTGAACCTTACTCATCTACTTGAGTGGAGTCTCTACTCCACTCTTCCCTTTACTCCTTCTCGTTTTAGATGTCTTGTCCACGTAACAAGGAACTTGTTCACTAGAGAACAGTGATTGTTGGTGGGGGCCAGGAGTCATTTCAAACGTTTCAAGTATTAAAGTTACGTGTATAACTTTCGTTTCTCACAATTCAAAGTCAGTTCTACCGTCACCTCGTTCTGTCACTATTTCCGTTCCTTAGGTCTTTGGTTCTTTTTTTCCTTAGTTCGTTAGCATTTGGTTGACCATAATTACTCTTGACCTCTCGTGTTTGTTACGACTAACTCCCGTCCAGGTGACCTATAGTCACGGTCTACATACCCTGAACCACCAGGTCACCGATTCTGAGACACGAGGGTTACGTCCCCTGGGTCCAAGTTAGGGACCAGTCCCTTGATCTAGGGTGTACGACGTCGATTCTCAGACGTACGGTGTTGATTTCTGGGGTATACGACTTTGATTTCTAAGGTATACGGTGTTACTCCTAACTCCTATGGTACACGGAGTCGATTCTGGGTCGTGTCGGTTTATTTATTCATAAAAATTTTCTTATGGTCACACAAGTGAAATTGTAGAGGAATATTTTCGGATTTCAGATTGTAATGGTCTTACTATCTGGGAAGAAGAGGACTTCCGTCTATTGTATAAGTAATATTTTCACAGTCCATCGACGATGGGTCGTACTTAAAAGGGGGAAGAAAATTCTATATCTTGAAGGATAAAAATCGACCTGTGTACCCCAAGGTGGATCTCGGTAAAGAATTGTCTGGTAAGTTAACCAACGTCAAAGAATTTTTTTTTTTTTTACCGGTTACTCTAAATTCACCTTTCCTACCCCTGTTAAAGACCTGGTCTAAGAATAGACCGATGAATCGGTAACACAGATTGAAGAGGGTAAGGACTTTATATGTTATACATGTATCACCACCATTCGGTCGAAACTGATACACCTATTACTGTTGGAAACATTGGATATCTACCGTATCATACTATGTCTTCCTTGGACCTAAAGGACCACTTGATCTTGACAGATAGGAGGAAGGGACTGGTGGATGGAGAATGTGAAATGTACTCTCTTTTTATTTAATAGTTGAAATTCGGGGACAACAAACCAGAGACAATTTCGTCGACACGCAATTTCGTTGTAGGCAACCTAGTAGTTTTTTCGTTCTTTCAAGGTCTTTTTGTAGTTGAAGACGAAATGACTGATGTGGTTTCGGAAACTGACACACCTAGTGTTGTTTGACGCCTTTTAAGAAGTTTCCTACCCTTATGGTGGTGGACTGGACGGAGGACTCTTTAGACATACGTCCAGTTCTTCGTTGTCAATCTTTACCTGTACCTTGTTGTTTGACTAAAATTTAACCCTTTCCTCATGCAGTTCCGACATATAACAGTGAGACGAATAAATTGAATATACGTCTCATGTAGTACTCTTTACGACCTGACCTTCTTCGTGTTCGACCTTAGTTTCTAACGGTCCTCTTGATAGTTATTGGAGTCTATGTGTCTACTCTGGTGTGAATACAGTCTTTCGCTTCTTGGTGGTTTCTCTGAGAACTACTTTCACTTTCATCCGTATTTCGAGTTGTAAGTCTTTTGATTCTAGTACCGTAGGTCAGGGTAGTGAAGTACCGTTTATCTACCCTTTTGTTACCTTTGTCACTCTCTGATAAACCCCCCCGAGGTTTTAGTGACGTCTACCACTGACGTCGATACTTTAACTTTCTACGAATGAGGAACCTTCTTTTCGATACGGGTTGGATCTGTCGTATAATTTATCGTCTTTATAATGAGACGGTTGTTTCCAGGTAGTCCAGTTTCGATACAAAAAAGGTTATCAGTACATACCTACATTCTCAACCTGAATATTTTTTCGACTCACGGCTTCTTAACTACGAAACTTGACAACACAACCTCTTCTGAGATCTCTCAGGGAATCTGACGTTCCTCTAGTTTGGTCAGGTAGGATTTCCTTTAGTCGGGACTTATAAGTAACCTTCCTGACTACGATTTCGACTTTGAGGTTATGAAACCGGTAGACTATACTTCTTGACTGAGTAACCTTTTCTGGGACTACGTTCCTTTCTGACTTCCGTCCTCCTCTTCCCCTGCTGTCTCCTACTCTACAAACGTATCGTAGTGGTTGAACTACCTGTACTCAAACTCATTCGAGGTCCTCAACCACTACCTGTCCCTTCGGATCGTACGACGTCAGGTACCCCATCGTTTCTCAGCCTGTGCTGACTCGCTGATTTGACTTTACTTTCGTCGGTTTAGGTATGTGAAATGAAGTGTATATAGAAATGAAGTTTATATATAAGTAGAAAACCATGATGAGACGAGAAACCCATGTCGAGAATTTTAAATACATCATATTTTATGGAAGGTTTGAATCGATTTTAACATAGAGTGGTCAATATTGTTACTAAGGTAGTGACTGTATGACGTTCGTAAAACAGGTTAAATAAAAACGGTGTTGGTTCGTATAATGATAATCTACCTTTCAAGAAGATTCTTCTGGAAAAACGGGTGATACTTCGTCCCAATTCATACGACGTTTATTCTTCATTCTTCGTACAGTATTATAGTACGACCGTGTTTCTCGGGTTTGAATAATTTGTGCGTTTTCGAAAGGGAGCACTTATATTCGTTCTTTCGTCAGTTTCGTCATTATCGAGGTAAGTAATTTTTTTTTTTTGTGTCACTTGTCTCCGTTTAGACGAACATGTCTAGGATACCATATGATAATTAGAGATCGTCACTAATATGATATTAATAACGACTTAACAAATCTCGTCATTAAGGGGATCTTTGACCTAAACTGAAATACGTTTTCTTTGAGATAACGAACCAAATTGGTGTATATTTCTGTGAATGAGGAACCTTCCTTTCAATACTGGTTGGATCTGTCGTATAAGTTTTCGTCTCTGTAATGAAACAGGTGTTTCCAGGTAGATCAGTTCCGATACCAAAAAGGTCGTCAGTACATACCTACACTCTCAACCTGATATTTCTTTCGACTCGCGGTTTCTTAACTACGAAAACTTAACACCACAACCTTTTCTGAGAACTCTCAGGGAACCTGACGTTCCTCTATGTTGGTCAGGTAGGATTTCCTCTAGTCAGGACCCATAAGTAACCTTCCTTACTACGACTTCGACTTTGAGGTTATGAAACAGTGGACTACGCTTCTCGACTGAGTAAACTTTTCTGGGACTACGACCCCTCTAACTTCAGTCCTCCTCTTCCCCTACTGTCTTCTGCTCTACCAACCTACCGTAGTGACTGAGTTACCTGTACCCAAACCCATCTGAGGCCCTCAACCACCACCTGTCCCTCCGGACCACACGACACCAAGTACCCCAACGTTTCTCAGCCTGTGTTGAGTCGCTGACTTGACTTGACTTGGTGTATATTCTAATCAATGTAGTATAAATTTCTTTAGATCTCATCTGACATTCCAGGTGAAAGAGAATCATCCCTTCTTCCTCTCATCTATTCTCATCCCTTGGTAGACAAAGATGGTAGTCAAGTCTAGTGAGCTAGTCAGTACGGGTTTAGAAACACTATGATACCTGACGTCCTGTGGTCAGTAGGGACAGGTAGTGGTTGAGGACCTCGAATGTGTTTGAGTTCAGGTAGTTCGGTCACTACGGTAGGTTGGTAGAGTAGGAGACAGTAGGGGAAGAGGAGGACGGAAGTTAGAAAGGGTCGTAGTCCCAGAACAGGTTACTCAGTCAAGAAGCGTAGTCCACTGGTTTCATAACCTCAAAGTCGAAATTGTAGTCATGAAGGTGACTTATGAGTCCCGACTAAAGAAAGTCCTACCTGACCAACCTAGAGGAACGTCAAGTTCCCTGAGAGATCTCAGAAGAGGTTGTGGTGTCAAGTTTTCGTAGTTATAAAACCATGAGTCGAAAAAATATTCAGTTTGAGAATGTAGGTATGTACTGATGACCTTTTTGGCATCGAAACTGATCTGTCTGGAGACAACCGTTTCATTACTGAGACGAAAAATTATACGACAGATCCAACCAGTATCGAAAAGAAAGTTCCTCGTTCGTAGAACATTAAAGTACCGACGTCAATGGTAAACGTCACGAAAACCTCGGGGGGTTTTATTTCAGACGGCGACAAAGGTGACAAAGGGGTAGATAACCGGTACTTCACTACCCTGACCTACGGTACTAGAATCAAAAGACTTTTGACTCAAATTCGGTTGAAAAAGTGAGAGGAGAAAGTGAAAGTAGTTCTCCAAGAAATCAAGAAGAAACGAAAGACGATATTCCCAACACAGTAGACATATAGACTCCAATGACTATAAAGAGGGTCTTTAAAACTAAGGTCGAACACGAAGTAGGTCGGGTCGTAAAGACTACTACATGAGACGTATATTCAATTTATTCGTCCCACTTTTATATGTCGGAACTGTATGAGGAAAGGACTAAACCTTGGTCAGACAACAAGGTACAGGTAAAGATTGACAACGAAGAACTAGACATATGTCTAAAGAGTCCTCCGTCCAGTCCACCAGACCATAAGGGTAGAGAACTTCTTGAAAGGTGTTAAAACACTAGGTGTGTCAGTTACCGAAACCATATCAGTTATTTCGTTTACAAAAAAAGACCTTGAGAGAACGAAAAAGATACAAGGTCGTCTACAACCGTTAAACTAGAGACCAAGGAGACGGAAAAGATTTAGATCGAACTATCATACCTTCAAGTACCAAGTACATGACAACTTCGAACCGAATCACTTAAAACTCGTAATGAAACGATCGTATACTTTACTCACGTTAACACGTCTTAGCTTGTAAGAAACCGTAACGGAAAGAAACCCTAACCTTACTTTTGACTGGAAAAGATGGTGCATAACAGTGATTTTAAAGGCGATGAGAGACCTATAGTACACGAGTCTTTCTGATCTTGGTGACCTTATGTTCTAAGGTTTGTAAAGACTTGTGAGTGGTTAGGTAAGATAATGAAGAAAAGTGTTATTAAACAGTAAAAAAGTATCCTTCTTACTTGTGTTGACGAATAATAGAATAAAAAGAAAGCCAGAAGTATAAATTAAATTTTACAAATTATGATATAATTTCTAAAAAAACTGTAAGTATTTTAAGTACTCCATAAGGGGAAAAGAACTTAGACTCACTCGTGACACTGACGAACAGCTTATCTTGTACTGTCTTTGTCACAACCCGGTCAAAAGTCCAGTATCGGAATTATCCGACCATAAAAGGAGAAGGACAGAAAAATTTATGTATGAAAACCTTTAAGTAATGGTACAACCCTCCTTCAAGTTTTTTGTAACACCTTTCCGGTTGCCCCTTTATTTAGTTCCGGTGATCACGTATCGGGACGATTAGAGGGTCGAGTCTTGACCGTGGTTGAACGGTCGAAAATGTCATTCGGTAAAATATTTATCTAGGAAATGGAAGTCAACTCGACCAGATTGACTACGAAGTATCTCGTCTTTACTCGACGAGGAAGGTTTGTGACGGGTTTAAAGTCTAAACACTCATTGTATTGACGATACGAAAATTCGACAATTCAGGACCCACAAACAATGTGTCGTTATTTAATGTAAGTCACTTTCTTTACTTACTGCGGAGTACGAGTACGAATCAGTGAGTCAGTACAGACTGAGAAACGTTGGGGTATCTGATATCGGGTGGTCCGAGGAGACAGGTACCCTAAGAGGTCCGTCCTTATGACCTCACCCATCGGTAAGGGAAGGGGTCTCCTAGAAGGAGTGGGTCCCTGACTTTGCCCATAGGACGTGACGTCCACCTAAGAAATAACAGACTCGATGGTCCCTTCGAGGAATTTACTACGAAGTCAAGTCAAGTCAAGTCAGCGAGTCAACACAGGCTGAGAAACGTTGGGGTACTTAGCGTCGTGTGGTCCGGAGGGACAGTTAGTGGTTGAGGGTCTCAAGTGAGTCTGAATGCAGGTAACTCAGTCACTACGGTAGGTCGGTAGAGTAGGAGACAGCAGGGGAAGAGGAGGACGGGGGTTAGGGAGGGTCGTAGTCTCAGAAAAGGTTACTCAGTTGAGAAACGTCCTCCACCGGTTTCATGACCTCAAAGTCGAAATCGTAATAAGGAAGGTTTCTTTAGGGTCCCGACTAGAGGAAGTCTTACCTGACCAACCTAGAGGAACGTCAGGTTCCCTGAGAGTTCTCAGAAGAGGTTGTGGTGTCAAGTTTTCGTAGTTAAATACTTTACATTTATATATTGCATAAAGATCATCAGTTTATAACACTTCTTATATTTATAATAGTACTTGTACGGTGAATAGAAATAAATCATGTTATTCGGTTTGACATAAATAATGATCATAAACTGAAGCTCAAATAGAACAATATGTGTGTCTCGGTAACTGTGTTTATCAACCATTTTTTTAACTCTCCCCATCTATAAAAGGAGTAAGTGTACTTTCGTTTTTCATAAATCCTTAGTTTACTTTTGATATGGACTTTTCATAAACAACATTATCATAGTGGAAGGACTTAAGACTTCTTAAAGCTTATTTCTAGCGGATAAAAAAATTTATATTTAAATAAATAAAATAAAAAAATTGTTACATGTCGATCGAGATAACACAAAGTGATAAATCTTCTAACCAATGACCGTGATTCGGTGAGTAGATTATTTGTTTTCTTACTTTGTCGTCTTATCTCACGTTACCAGTCAGTCCTACCAAATAGACAGATTACAAAGTCGTATCATATTAAAGTCGAATGTATAAAAGAAAAATCAGATGATGCACATGTTACAAGTCCCAAAAGTAGTTTACTTCAGTAAAGTTTCATCTCGAGGGATCAGACAAATCTCCACGTTGATCTCTATGAAAAGAAATAGGTGGAGTCCTACTCAGAGTGGGGATTTAATTTTGAAAAATTACATGGGTCGTGTGTTTATTTTTAATGTCAACTAAAAAGTCACTCTGGACCAGGTACTCACCCGTTAAACCATACTCTAGATTTTTGACTTAGTGTAAAACGGGAGAGTGAAAGACGTTTTTATCTGTACAATCCTATATTATCCACCAAATATTGGTTTTGAGTTTGATTATTACAGAATTTGTACAAGTGTCATCTGTCATATTACAATGATACCGTCGAGACAAGACGTCCAACAAGTCCCTGGGTCTGAGGAAAACAAAACAAGGAGATAGAAATCCGATAAAAGAAGTGGGTTCTACCGAACAGTGGTGTATGGTGTAAGGTTCGTTATCCTACTTTTTTTCCCGTACGGAAGGGAAAGTCCTACGTTGGATTTCAAAGTGTCTAGTTAAGACGAGTGTAATGTAACCGACCTTAATCAATTGTGTCTGGTGTAGGTTGACTTTCTTTCCACCTGTTACACGTCGAATAAGCCATACCGGTACGTAGGTTTTTTTTTTTTTTTTTTTAGTCATAAGATGACGATACTCTTTCTTTACCTCTGATCTACAACTCGTAGTTGATCTTACGGAAGGTATCCACGTGAGAGAAACTTCCTTCCTACTTAGAAGGTCGATTATAAAATGTAATATGTTTTAGTCACTGAACTTAAAAGACGGACTTACTTGTCATCTGTTTACGAAATGGATTTGGTGAGACTGGTTTTAATGTATTTCTTAAGAATTGATAGTTTACTCTACTACGTAAAAATTCAGTAGAAATACATGATCAGTATTTTATGATATTATTTCTTTGGTCCTCAGTAACTAAGTCTATACCGATTATCTATAAGTGTCGTGAAAATAGAAACGATTCGTTGTTAAAGATCTCACGAGATGCAAACGAAAAATATATTAAAATTACGTGTATTATAGAAAGTCGTCTGTTAGAGTTCTTCGAAAATATTTGTAATTAATTGACTTGAAGTGTGGTGAGAACTCTTGACTCTTAATTATGTAGGTAAATGTACCGTCCTTCGGTCTACTTGTAATGTTAGTTCGTTATACCTCGAATGAATCAAAGTCGGTACATTGTTGTAGTTCATCCGTCATGATGTTTGAGTTACAATTAGACTTTTAACCCATAAATCGATAAAGATCCGACCGTTTACTAATAATGGGGTATAAGTTAAGTTCGTTTTAGTGTAATGATTTTGTTTGTGTTTTTCTTTGTGATAAAACTTCACTATGAAGTTAAATTTACGTTGACTATGAATTAGAAGATATATTTAGATTTATATTTTTATTTTAACTTTGCTAAGAGTGGTCTATCTGAATCGTACTTAGAACTACGTTAAACAAAGGTCTAAACGAAATTTTTTACAATAAGTTAAGTACACATTCCTTTTCTATCGTGTGTAGTCTAAAAAGACTTATTTTATAGGTTCGATATATACTTATGTACAATACACATGAAAGAGTTGGAATCTCAATAACACTACTTATTTATTATTTTTATACCATTTTATGTAATGACACTTATATGATAGGTTTTTCGATTGAAGAGGCATACTGACTTTGTATAACTATTATGAATTTTAGGGTTTTGACAATAAGTAACCTTTTTTAATTAATATGCTAAAATAAACAACATCCCTTAAAGGTTTATGTGTCTCTATGTTGGTACCAGGGAATTACTCCGTCTATTCTAATCAAATCAGTGATTTATTTTCGAAATTGTAATGTGAATAAAGAACGTTAGACTAGATCCAGACTTTTTTCACTCCAGATTCGGAGTGAAATTACCTTCGATTTTATATCTTTATTTCCGTTCTCGTAATAAATAAAAAATATCCCGACCTGTTCACAGGTCACGTTCTAAATGACTCCTGTTTGTCGTACTTCTGATTATTTTATACTTGGTTATCGAAAATCGAGTCTGAAAGTAGTCACTAGAAAGGTTTTACGAGGAACTTATCTAAAAAAAGTTTGGGAAGTTTATTTTCGTTAGGTTTCAAATCTATATCATCTTATAGGACTTTCTAGAAAACTTCGACGATTAAAAGGTTTAGTGTTCTTTGAATTTTGTTTAAAAACCTTTTAAAGAGGATCCTGTAAATAGGACCGATCCAATTACTCTCCCTTGACCCTAAGGTAAGGTGGACCGAGTGGGAAAGGATACCTGACTGTGTGGGTTTTGTAATCTCAAAATTCGGTAGATTGATTACTTTAGGTAAAGTCTCGATTATCAAATTTGACTAAAACAAACCAACTTCCCCACACCCCTCATGAAAAGGTTTCATTATATTTCAATGAAATCATTGAATGGGTTCCTTTTCTTAAGAGTAGTAGTTTTGGACTATTTGTACGTTTCAGAGACGGTTATCATTACCACCTTATCTTTCTACTATTATTAAATACTATCTTACCTTTTATCGAAATAGATCCCTATATTATTGAGAAAAATTCTTTCTATGTATATATACTAAAGGTTATATATAACCTTTCAAAATAACCAAAGAAAAATTTATTTCGATTTTTTAAGACAGACATATACACTATACTTTAAGTAAAATTGTTGTCAATAACTCTCAGAAGATGACACATATCGTTTTCTATACCTTAACTCGTTCTGTTCAAGACGGGAGTTCTTCATATGTTACTATTCCTTCTACTCCTCCATATAAAGGTCCCTCTTATTTTATTCATAACGATCTTTTCCTCTTGAAATTTCCTCTTTTTTTTTTTTACTCAAAGAACCTTCTAAGTCCTTTCCAACTAAGTCGTTCCTTTATAAAATATACCTGGAACTATCTATCCATTCTAAAACCACAAACCTTAGATTCTCACGTGTTATCACTACCTTTCTAAGGTTTATTGTTTTTGTTTTTATCCTGTTCACTTTCAGATTTTGTATGACTCACCATATCGCATCTTACATCTCTCGGTGCATTATCTTATATTTAAACCTTTTTATCCAGTCCCATTTATGACAAGAAAACCCGAACGTTGTACACGTAGTTTTCATAAGCCATGTCCCTGAAGGGACTACCAGGTCACCAATTCTGAAACACGAAGGTGACGTCTCCTATACCCAGACTAGGGACCAGTCTCTTGATTCTAGGATGTACAACACACCGTATAGGTTTTTTTCATAGCCATGTTTGAGGACTCTACTAAACTAAAATTCTTGAACAAGGTATGTGAGAAATAATGATTCTCATGAGTAAGTTAAGAACACTATCACTCGACACGGTTTATTAATATGTAATTTACGAGACTTACGAAATAATTAATACGTGAATTTTACTAGTATCAATTTAATTTTGAAGTAAATATAAGAAGTTTACTCTAGATGTAACCGACTTATCGTGGACAATAGAAAAAGAAAAACTTATATATTTATATAACATCTTCTTGAAATCTGAGATTTTTACTTGGAATCTCCACGCCTAGAGAGGATTGGTTGGGAAGAGGACTTTACAACTTCCTTGACGACGACGACGACGACGATTCAGTGAAGTCAACACAGGCTGAGACACTCTGAGGTATCCGCCGTCGGGTGGTCCGAGGGGACAGGGACCCTAAGAGGTCCGTTCTTGTGACCTCACCCAACGGTAAAGGAAGAGGTTACGCACTTTCACTTTTCACTTTCACTTCAGCGAGTCAGTACAGGCTGAGAAACGCTGGGGTACGTGACGTCGGATGGTCCGAGGAGGCGGGTACCCTAAAAGGTCCGTTCTCATGACCTCACCCAACGGTAACGGAAGAGGCACAACTTCCTCTTGGTCATAATTTACTGAATTCAACTGAAGGAGAGACAGGGGAAAGAAAATTATCTTAATAATTAATCATAACTCTATTGGGTTACGTTCGAGTCGAAAATCTCGGCTTACACTATATTTTCTAACACACGATGGAGAGAAGTAAGTCCAGACTGAGTGACGGTGGGATACCAGACCCCGGGTGGTCCCGTGAAGACAGGTACCTTAAGAAGTCCGTTCTTATGACCTCACCCAACGGTATCGGAGGAGGTCCCCTAGAAGGAATGGGTCCCTAGTTTGGGGGTAGAGAATGTAGACGACGTAACCGTCCGTCCAAGAAATGGTGATCTCGGTGGACCCTTCGGGTTATACTTTCTAAGTCAAGTCAAGTCAAGTCAAGTCAGCGAGTCAGCACAGCCTGAGAAACTCTGGGGTACTTAGTGTCGTGCGGTCCAGAGGGACAGGTAGTGGTTGAGGGTCTCAAGTGAGTTTGAGTGTAGGTAGCTCAACCACTACGGTAGGTCGGTAGAGTAGGAGACAGCAGGGGAAGAGGAGGACGGGGGTTAGGGAGGGTCGTAGTCTCAGAAAAGGTTACTCAGTTGAGAAACGTCCTCCACCGGTTTCATGACCTCAAAGTCGAAGTCGTAGCAAGGAAGGTTTCTTTAGGGTCCTGACTAGAGGAAGTCTTACCTGACCAACCTAAAGGAACGTCAGGTTCCCTGAGAGTTCTCAGAAGAGGTTGTGGTGTCAAGTTTTCGTAGTTAAGAAGCCACGAGTCGAAAGAAGTACCAGGTTGAGAGTGTCGGTATGTACTGGTAACTTTTTTGGTATCGGAACTGATCTACTTGGAAACAACCGTTTCATTACAGAGACGAAAACTTATACGATAGATCCAACCAGTATTGAAAGGAAGGTTCCTCACTCACAGAAAATTAAAGTACCGACGTTAGTGGTAGACGTCACTAAAACCTCGGGGGTTTTATTTCAGACTGTGACAAAGGTGACAAAGGGGTAGATAAAGGGTACTTCACTACCCTGGCCTACCGTAGAAGTAAAAGACTTACAACTCGAAATTCGGTTGAAAAAGTCAGAGGAGAAAGTGAAAGTAGTTCTCCGAAAAATCAAGGACAAGTGAAAGACGGTATTCCCACCACAGTAGACGGATAGACTCCAATAACTATAAAGAGAGTCGTTAGAACTAAGGTCGAACACGAAGAAGGTCAGGTCGCAAAGAGTACTACATGAGACGTATATTCAATTTATTCGTCCCACTGTTGTATGTCGGAACTACATAAGGAAAAGGATAAACCTTGGTCAGACAACAAAGTAGAAGGTCAAGATTGACAACGAAGGACTGGACGTATATCCAAAGAGTTCTTCGTCCAGTCCACCAGACCATAAGGGTAGAGAAAGTCTTAAAATGTGTATGGGTTAACGAATTGTAGGTCCTTTAATTTCGGGTGTCTAACACTGAGTAGATTTCAATGGGTCACTCAATGGGATCGTTTAAAAGTCTCGATTTCTACTTGTCTATTATAAGTCTCGTTCTCTCTTTGAATGACTTAAACGGTTTTCTCATAAAAAAAGATGAATACAACAGTTTCTAGTCGATGATTTGATTCTAGAGTTAAATAAAATTTATTAATTCTGTTATACAAACTCTGACAAAAATAGTGAATACAAAGAAACAAGTGTAACCAAAGAAACAATTAGGAGTTTCTACGATGTTACGGATCGTACCATAGATAAAGTATATATGTATATATAAACATATGTATACTTTTTTAAAACTATTTAGGGTGTCCAAATTGTAGAGTTAAGACCTCCGGGTCTTCTCTGTCGTCTCCTCTACTTGTCCTCCTCTTTTTCAGTACATTTTATAATAGTTTAAAAAGTTATTGTTCTTACTTCGATCTTCTATGATCTATGAACAGAAAGTTAGATCTGAAGAAGTAGGTGTGTTGGATAGTTCGTTCGTTATCCCATTTTATTTTTGTGTAGGTCTGAATGATCCAGAATTTTTTAAAGACAGTGTTAGTAGGAGAAAGAGGAAGAAATTAAAAATTAACTCCATTTTAACCATAATTGTACTATATTCAAAGTTCTCCTATTGTAATATTGAGTTGTGGACGTATGTAATGTTTCACTAGTAGTGGTTTCCAAGTCAATGGTGGGTAGTGGTATATTAACTGAAGGAAGTACGTAAAGTGGGTGGAGAGTTTGGGGACAGGGAGGTTATTGGTGGTTAGACCCCAATGGTATGGTGGTATGTCTTACGTGGTTAGTGTACATGGGAAAAAGTCCTCCGATGTCCACCGTCACGAGGTGGTTTTTTACTTTCTCATTTGGTTCTTTCTCCTTTTGTCTCTTTGACTCTTTCCAATTCTCCATTGTCTCCATGTCTTCACTCTCCATTGTCTTCACAGTTAGTAGGATGAGGACGGGAGGACCGAGTACGGATCCTACATCGTAACGAAGTAGGCGATCAAGACTGTGTTTCATGACGAAGAATTAAAAATTAAAACAGTAAGTAAAAAGTTGGAATTAAGTCTATGAGACCGATGTAATGGTATCGGTAGTGTCTAATTATTCATTCAGAACTTAAACTGGACTGGACGTCCTGGAATACGATGTACACTAGGGAGTATTTACCCAAAGACAACTTCAATGTAGTCGGGTCACTGGCTCAATGTCTATTCAGGGTCCTCTGAACTTAGTTTATTGGTACTTTCTGACGTCGTTTCGTGGAAAAGTCTTCCTAATACGACAGTAAGTTTTCGGTTTGGAAACGATGTATAAAATCTTGTAACGATTTTAATTCCTAGGAAAGATCCATTCCAAAGTAAAGTAAAGAGAAGTAATTTTTCTCCTCCATTAAAGTCCTCGGGTTCATTGTTTGTATCCGGTTACCTTGAAACGGACGTACTTGTCATGTCCTGACGACCGTCCGTACCGAGTGAATCAGAATCTCACTATTCTTTCAAAGAAGAGTGGGATATCGGTCCCCGGTACCCGTACTAGTCGTTTAAGTAGTTTTTCTGTCCACATGAGACTCAGGACCCACTGTAGGTTCGTGTTGGGAGGAAGGGGTACGGGTTCTCTGACCAAATAACTATAGAAGATCAGTGTGTGGGATGGAGTAAACACTGTCCCGATTACCTGTATAGGTCAAGGAATGTAAAAACGAAGGAACTATGATTCGTCATCTCGTAGACTGTCTTTTGTCGATCCTTCGTATAATAGACCTGTTTTTTTTTAACAGGGTTCTTAAAACGTGTGTGATGTACCAAGAGGGAAACACATCATGTATATTATGTATGAAACCCCTCAAATATGAGTAGAGTCACACTGAAGGAATTCTTATTAGTTGTGACCGTGGGAAACAATTAGGGTAAACAAGGATTCTTTACCTTTTCCGTACCTAGTTTCCAGTACTCTGGGTATTTTGACCAACGTATACTTCCGAGAGAGAACTCTCGTGTAGAGGTTACGAGCGATACGGAAGTCTCTTCAGATGTCTCCTATATCAGGTTAAAGGTCTGAACGAACACGTAAAAATTTTGAATTATGTACCTATGGTGCCTCAAATGTGTATACCTAATTACCCCATGATAAAGACCACAGACCGGATTGGTTCGTTTACGTTTCGACCCAGTATGACATAAAAGTTGTACCTTCGGGGAAGACTTACATGTTGTGAGATTCTCTACATTTTGGAAGATTGAGAGGAGTGGGAGTTACCGTCGAAAAGAACAAAAGAAACGGGATTGACGAAAGACTAGGTATTTCCTCCTCTGTCCTTTTTTTTAGTGTACTTAATTATATAGTACGTCAATGTGATAGTTGTTGTTGTTGTTTTCTTAATATTATATCACACTCTATACGATTTAATCCTCATACTTCAGAGTGACCTTTTATCTACTTCGTTGGACAACCGGTCGGGTCCCACACCCTGTCTCACATCACCCTCTCCCGGTCAGTTCCTTCGTGAAGTTGTAATCAAAACATGGAACTTCTTACTCAGTTTTAAAAGGCACGTTTATATTCTTCCTTCCGGTAAGGGTGGTCTCTTTATTTGTTACGGTTATGGTAACGGAAACGACTGTTCCGACGGCTGTGACGGAGGAAGTGGTAAAAGAAGAACCTTATCTTCTGTAGGTACAAGAGGTAACGACCGAAACCTCTTTTCGTTGTGTGTGTATGTGTGTGTTTCATGAGAGGTCCTATGTGGAGAAAGATCCAGTTCAGAGTAAAGGGTTATGACTGTTGTTTCAGTTATGGAGTAGTGGTAGTAGGAACTTCAATTTAAAGTGGACGAAGGGCCCCATCCTCAACAGATACTTCTCTTTTCGTTTACAAATAAGGTCTCAAGAACTTACCCTCGGGGAAAAGGAGTAAGGACAAGAACTGGACGAGTACTGCCCTAGTAGTGACTCGGTTGTCTTAGTCCTTGAGATAAAGTGCCCACAAGAAAGTTGTTTTTGGATGTACGACACGCGAAGTGGGGTTCTTACCGAGTTGGACGGTCGTTCTTCTTTTGGAAAAAAGGACGGTATTAGACGGAATCATGAGGAGGGACAGAGGTTCCGTAGACCCTAGAAGTGCGGACCGAGAGAAACCGAGTCTGTTGAGATCTTGTCATCTAACATAATTTTACAAGTGTAGGTTTATTATTGTTACTACTAAAGAAAACTTCCGTATTCTTGGTTTACAATTTAAAAGTACTTTAAGGAGAATCAATGGGACTGTTAAAGAGGATGAATCTGTGTTATTCTAGTAGTAAGACGTGATTACTAGTGATAGTTCAGTCATTTTATTGTCAGAGAGTTTTAGTTTTGTTGAAGTATCCTATTTTCAAAGTTCATAAGTCAAGTTAGTGAATCAATACAGGTTGAGAAACACTAGGGTACATGACGTCGTGTGGTCCGAAGGGACAGGTAGTGGTTGAGTGGTAGAGTAGGAGACAACAGGGGAAAAGGAGGACGGGGGTTAGGGAGGGTCGTAGTTAGAAAAGGTTACTCAAGAAGTGTACTCCACTGGTTTAATAACCTCAAAGTCGAAGTCGTAGTCAGGAAGGTTACTTGTGTCCTGACTAGAAATCTTACCTGACCAACCTAGAGGAACGTCAAGTTCCCTGAGAGTTCTCAGAAGAGATTGTGGTGTCAAGTTTTCGTAGTTAAGAAGTCGCGAGTCGAAAGAAGTGTCAGGTTGTAGATATGTACTGATGATCTTTTTGGTATCGTAACTGTTCTACCTAGAAACAACCGTTTCATTACCGAGACGAAAAATTATACGACAGATCCAACCCGTATCGAAAAGAAGGTTCCTCATTCGTAGAAAATTAAAGTACCGACGTCAGTGGTAGACGTCACTAAAACCTTGAGTTTTTTTATTTCAGAGAGTGACAAAGGTAACAAAGGGGTAGATAAACGGTACTTCACTACTCTTGTCTACGGTACTAGAATCAAAAGAGATACAATTCAAAATTCGGTTGAAAAAGTGAGAAGAGAAAGTGAAAGTAGTTCTCCGAAAAATTAAGAAGAAGTGAAAGACGGTGTTCCCACTACAGTAGACGTATAGACTCCAATAACTATAAAGAGGACCGTTAGAACTAAGGTCGAACACGAAGTACATCAGGTCGTAAAACGTACTATATGAGACGTATATTCAATTTATTCGTCCCACTGTTATATGTATGGACTGTATGAGGAAAGGGCTAAACCTTGGTCAGGTACAGGTCAAGATTGACAACGAAGAACTGGACGTATGTCTAAGGAATCCTCTGTCCAGTCCACCAGACCACAAGGGTAGAGAATTTCTTAAAAAGTGTCAAACAACACTAGGTGTGTCAGTTTCCGAAACCACATCAGTTATTTCGTCTTCATCTACAAGGAGACCTTGAGAGAACGAAAAAGATACTAGGTAGTCTACAACCGTCAAACAAGAGACCAAGGAGACGAAAAAGATTTAGGTCAAACTTCTTGACAGGTCAACAAGTTGGGAGGCTCGTAGAGACCGTCCATATCCCAAATTAAGATTTGCACTAAAACGGGGAGGATGGTAGAACGACCCCGAAGAGGAAACGGGAATCTGTACCCCATATAAAAAAACCACCCTAGGTTGTAAGAAGACAGTTACCAATAAGCCGTCACTCAACAACTTGTTGACAATTGTCGCTGTCAACAGTTTAACAAGTTCATAATTTACATCGTAAAAAAAGTTCCTCAATACAAACTTTTATGTGAAACAAACGTCGAAATTTTTCTAAGTCAGACCCGTGGACTTTGCGATACTCACTATACCTTCTTCCTTAAATATTATTCTTAATCATAGATGGGTTAACACCCTTCTCGACTCTTCTATTTCTAGGTTTTTTGACGTCAACTTCCTTGTCCCTTTTTTCAGTGTTTGTACAGTCTTGCACATCCCTCGGTCGTGTAGGACGACAACTCTACCCCTAATGTTTCAGACGTCTTCCAACGACCGAGAAGTGGAGATGGTGGATGACTCAACAGTTTTTTCGTAGGTTACCTTCGGACTCCAGTGAAGACTACCCGTTCCAGTCGTAGTCCTTCCTCCCTTCTTGTTCTTGTTTGGTCGTGGGTCGTCTTGGGTCCCGAGTTATTATTCAAAGTCTTATATTACTGAGGACGAATAGAAAACGGAAGGTCTTGAGTGTGTCAAAAACAAATCTGGTTGAGGTTAGACCTTAATGTACCTCTTCCTCTCAGATTCTTTGTATCAAGAGTCGTATTACTTTATCTGTTATCTTGTTAGTCCGTGTAACAATAAAACTGAATTGATGGTCTGGAGGTGTTGGGTTTTACTGTTCCATAATACAGAGTCTGAAAGTAATTTATTGTTGTTGTTTCTATTTGAAAGGAAATTCAGTTTCACTAGACAGATTTTACATCATAAGATTAATAAAATAAATTTTATAAAATCACCGAGAAATAGTAGATGGTGTGTCTAAAAGAAAGAACCACACCATATATACTGGACAGTATAAGACTACGAGTGGATGAATAACTCTTCCCGTACCGTTGGGTGAGGTCATGACAACGGACCTCTTAGGGTACCTGACTCCTCGGACCGTCTGATGTCAGGTATTCCAACGTTTCTCAACCTATGTTGACTTCACTGACTCGAATGTGTGTAAGTGGATGAATAAATCGGAGTAAAAGACAGGATCAGAGTTTGTGTGGTGCGAAAGTTGATAAAGCTTGGTGAACGTCTTACGACTTATATAGTAATAAAATTCGGACACACGGATGAGGGAGAGAATTCTTACTTAAAGGAGTGGTGGTAGGGGGACATTTATGTCAGTGGACCGTTTGAGGACGAGTAGGAAAGTGTGCACCGAGTTTACGCCGGAGGGAACGTCACAGAAGGTACAAAGGAGTGGAGGAGGACTAGGGGTGTCAGTCAACTATTATGAGAGGATTGTCACAAAACGTGAACGGTGTAACATGGTCGAGACGATTAAATATACGACCGAAAGATACGGTCTGATGTTCGAGTCACAATTCCTGGTGTAGAGTAAGTAGAGACATCGGGGTCTGTGATTGTGAAGAGACCGTGTGCCGTCCCCGAGTTATTTGTAAACCAATCTTTAAATGGACTACCTAATGTTTTGGACTGTACAAATTTATAAAATAAGGTATAAATATTGACGAAGATATGTTTAATACTAAGAGTATTTTATATCCAAATATAAAGATTTCTTGACTAATTAAACCTTCATTAAGTTATCTACATCTACCGGTTTATAACTTTAAGTCAGATTTAGAAGTTTACCGGGATTTAGTATACTGGAGTGACTGGTCTAATTATTCTAGAGTTAAAGACGTAGAGTCAAAGTGACCACGAAAATTTGTCCGAGGACTGGACGGTGACCCTATATCTTGTTGTTTCCTTTGTAGACCAAAAAGAATTGAAACCCCACTGTTTAGGTAAACAATTGTCATCGTTACCCTCTCGGTTGTCATGAACTATTGTCGAGATTGTACCCCTCGAGCCCGGTTTTGTCTACCGGGTCTGTGAAGTCCCTTTCGAAATTTTTCTACAGAAAAGATTAAGTCCAACGTGTGAGGAACTTTCAAGGAAGTTGTGTTCGTCTCCAAACGTCTACTAAAATATCCGAGACTGTTCTCCAGACAGTTCTCCAATCAAACATTAACGGAGAACCCCCATCAAACCAACCTAAAACAAAAAGTTTCATTCATTTCCGTCCTTACAAATATTGTCTGGTTTTTTGATCTTCAGACTTCGTCAAATGTAGTGGTGACTGAAAGACTTGTACTGGAGACTGACCAGTGTTGAAAAGACACGTGAGTTAAAAAATTTAAGAAACAACCTTTTGGTTGCAATTACGTCTCAATCACGGAAAGGAAGGTGCGTATATATAATTATCATTAATACAAATTTGAGACTCCATTTGTCTTCCAATTTTAGACCGGTTACCTTTTCGTAACCTTAATAGAAAGAATATGTAGTCTTATGTAATCAATACATATTATCAATATGACTGAGATTAATTTGTAAAGTTTGTAAGATAGTGAAAAGTTACAGTGATTTTGGATCTGTAAGGGAGAGTTGGACAATGTGAAACATCGGTAAAGACTTAACGGTTTAAATGAAAACCTAAGTGATTTATCTGAGAAGAACTTAATAATTTGGTTAGTCAGTGACCTTCTCCTTTTTTAATAAAATAGTATAAACTTGTTCCGTCATCAATTATTCTTGGTGTGTGACTTCATGAAAGAAGGATTATATTACAGGGGAATATATATCATGTTAATCATTTCACAAACGATATAAGTGAGGTTTAACTGAACAAAGTCATTTTAAAACCAACTATAAGTTAAAAAAATTTATTAAATATAGTCTGAAACCTTGACGAAAATATCGACTGCTTTGATTAGGTGTCCCCAATTCACGGTTTCGGGAATAGATTAATCACCATTTTGGATCTTAATTTCATTAATGTGTTTGTATGAGTATATGTGTAAAAATTTCCCAATAAGTGTTTCTTTTCAGCTAGTAACTTCCTTTGTGAAAAAATCATGTAACAAAGTGTTTTACCTAATTAGGTAAACATAGTGACGGTTTATCAAAGCTAATTGTCTACTTTACCTATTTGATCAACTCTTTATTACGGTATAACAAAATATATTTTTACTTTCTAAAGAAGAATATAAGAAATTGTTTTATGAAATTGTCAAATGGTGTTCCATTTCTGTCTTTATCTCCTTTTGCTGTCTTACCCTTTCTAATCTCTCGAGAGGTTCTTTTAATCTATGGTTTCCTTTTAAAGTACGTTCTACCCGTGTTATTTCCTGTCTTTGTCATACCTGGATTATCTTCGTATCCTATAATTCTTGTCCACCGTTCTTTTGTGTCTTGATATGTTTTTTCTAGAAGTACTGGGCCTATTGGTACTACAACACTAGTGAGTGGATTTCGGTCTGAAGGACCTTACACTTCAGTTCACCCGGAATCCTTCGTAGTGATACTTTTTCCCATCAACTCCACTACCTTAAGGACAACTGGATAAAGTTTAGGATTTTCTACGACGACATTTTTATGACGTGAGCTACACGGTCGTTTAAACCTTTTGAGTCGTCACCGGTGTCCTGACCTTTTCCAGTCAAAAGTAAGGTTAGGGTTTCTTTCCGTTACGGTTTCTTACAAGTTTGATGACGTGTTAACGTGAGTAGAGTATTCGATCATTTCATTACGAGTTTTAAGAGGTTCGGTCCGAAGTCGTTATGCACTTGGTACTTAAAGGTCTACAAGTTCGACCTAAATCTTTTCCGTCTCCTTGGTCTCTAGTTTAACGGTTGTAGACAACCTAGTCTCTTTTTCGTTCTCTCAAGGTCTTTTTTTATGGATGAAGACGAAATAACTGATGTGGTTTCGGTAAATGACACACCTAGTGTTGTTTGACCTTTTAAAGAATTTCTCTACCCTTATGGTCTGATGGAATGGAGGGAAGATTCTTTAGACATACGTCCAGTTCTTCGTTCTCAATCTTTACCTGTACCTTGTTGTCTGACCAATGTTTAACTCTTTCCTCATGCAGTTCCGACATATAACAGTGGGACGAATAAATTGAAGATACGTCTCATGTAGTACACTTTACGGCCCGACCTACTTCGTGTTCGACCTTAGTTCTAACGGTCCTCTTTATAGTTATTGGAGTCTATACGTCTACTGTGGTGGGAATGCCGTCTTTCACTTCTCCTTGATTTCTCGGAGGACTACTTCCACTTTGTCCTCTCGTTTTTTCGACCGAATTTTGAGTTGTGAGGTTTTGATTCTAGTACCGTAGGTTAGGGTTTTGAAGTGCCGTTAATCTACCCCTTTGTTCACCTTTATCACCGACTGAAACAAAACCTCCCGAGGTTTTAGTGACGTATACCACTGACGTCAGTACTTTAATTTTCTACGAACGAGGAACCTTCTTTTCGATACTGGTTGGATCTGTCGTATAATTTTTTGTCTCTGTAATGAGACAGTTGTTTCCAGATCAGATCAGTTTCGATACCAAAAAGGTGACCAGTGCATATCTACACTCTCAACCTGGTATTTCTTTCGACTCGTGGCTTCTTAACTACGAAAACTTGACACCACAACCTCTTCTGAGAACTTTCAGGGAACCTGACGTTCTTCTCGTTTGGTCAGTTAGGATTTACTTTAGTCAGGACTTATAAGTAACCTTCCTGACTACGATTTCGACGTCGAGGTTATTAAAACGGTGGACTACACTTCTTTACTAAGTAATCTTTTGTGGTACTTCGGACCTTTCTAACTTCCGTCCTCCTCTTCCCCTGATGTCTCCTACTCTACCAACGTACCGTAGTGGCTGAACTACCTATACTCAGACTCGTTCGTGGTCCACAACCACTGCCTGTACCTTCGGACCACACGACGTTATGTACCCCAGTGTTTCTTAGTCTGTTCTGATTTCGTTGACTTGTCTTAACTTTCTTTTTTTCTCCCCTTCCCTCTTCTCTCCTGTCTTCCCCTCTCCTCCCTTCCCCTTTCCACTCCTTTCTTTTTCTTTTTTTCTTTAATTGTGTCAAAGCCCCCCCTTCATAAAATTACATAAAAGAAATTAACCACCTTTTAACTAAATGTTACAACATAACAAAAGACGGTACGTTGTTGTACTTAATCTGTATTATATATAACGGAGAGAACTCGGAGGGAGAAGAGGGGGGTAGGAGATTCAGTAGTGTTTCATGGTCAGACCCGAGTAACGCAATATATCGTTAACTTATTATTGATAAAACGTGTTCTGTCATATATATATAGTCACGATGTAAGAGTTAAACTCCTTCCTTTCATAACTGTCTTTCTTAATACTCCCGTCAGAAGACCCTGAAAGACGTTCAAAATCAGAAACAAAGAATAGAATACTCCACTGTCTCTCAGAGGATTTCTGGGAGATAATGATGACTGAGAGACAGTGGACCATAAGGGGAAAGAAAAAGTGTAAGGGGGTCCAGAGGTTTCCTCTCGAATCGTCAACACTTTTGTCTCTGTGACCCCTCTCTCGTAAGGTCAAGGAATGTCCCTCTAGAACCAGTATTCGTGAGTTTCAGGTTGTGAATCCGGTGGGACTGACGGGTCCTGGGTACGAGGTGGGACCTTTCACAAAATATCTACCTGTTGCATCCACCACGGTCGTGGAAATGATGTGTACCGTTGTAGGTCAAGGCCTCCGGTTTGTCTCCCCACCGGGACAGAATCCAACACTGACTGAAACATCTGTCTCTTCCCTTTTACTTTCCTTCGGAACTAAAGAGGACGGGGTGTAATTTCTGACATGGTAAGTGTTGTCCTGGTCCCTGTCAAATATTGTCAACGTTCACCTGTACCGTTGAGTGAGATCATAAGAACGAACCCTTTAGGGTACCTGTCTCCTCGGACGGCCCGATGTCAGGTACCCCAGTGTTTTCTCAACCTGTACTGAATCGGTAATTTGTCGTTGTTGTTGTTCCCCTTCACGTCCTCAAGATCTTTCTCTGTCCGAATACGGATAACACACTGGTAATCATTCAACGTTCTAGAGAAACTCAAAGTAAAAGGACCTACATTTGGTTCTTCATACTATGAGTAGAACCTCAAAACAATATTCCTGGATTTCATCTTGAGTTTTTGTACTGTCTATGTATCATCTGTAAATTATTTACTCTTACTTTGCGTAGCATATAAAAGGACTAAACCCCTTTCTCCGTTATTAGACCTACACTTTTACTTGTTTTAATTTCGTCGGACAACCTCTACCATTAAATAAAAGGTAAAAACACGGAGGTCAAAGGATCTGGAAGACTAATTTTAACACTATGAATATTGAAATTCTCGGCTCGTCAGAACAAGAACAAGAGTCATAACTTGTACGAATGAATATAAAAATCTATTGAAATAATAACGTACAAAATCTCTCGGGTCGGTGTTTATATACTGGTTATATTTACCTGTATTTTCGTCCAGTATGACTTTCACGGTAGAAGATCGGGAAACATTGACTATAAAAGTAAGAAATTCCGTTCCGAAGGGTTTCACACAATGGATAATTTGGTTAAAATATCTTTTAACGATGATTTCTACAACTCTTCCCTTTTTTCGTACAAAAACGAAAACAAGACAACACCAAAAAGGTGCACTTAAAAGTCTTAGAAGTTATCAGATTATATGTACTACATAGAGATTTTTCCATTCTCTTCAAGATATAGGGGTTTAACATAAATCGGTGTTTTACTAGATTCCTTGATATTGGACTTAAGAAGAATAGGAAAACTCCTCTGTAGAAGGTATCCGTGTTATTGTCCCCGTGACCCCGGTCCCTTCCCTCCTCTCGTCTCTCTTAGGTTCTTATTTATTCTGTCCCCAGTGTTTAGGATTACGGATTTTTTCACAGTAGTACTAGTGTCCATCCGTCATACGTAATTTTCTCTTCTACCCTCCTGTTACCGTTTGACATCTTGTGTAGGAGACAGATGTGTTAAGGTTAAAAATTTTTCGTGAAATACCCGGAGGTGTATAGACACCCGGGACAGAGAGTATGTCACGGTTATTCTTCAGTGACAAGATATTTCTGACGAAAGTAAAAACAAAGTTTTTGTCATGGTACACTTATGTTTCTCATGGTAGTTTAATGTTTTTTCTACCTTTAAAAAACACACAACTTCCCTCTCGTCTTCACACACTGTCCAAATCTCATCTCGTCCAAATCTCGTACACATTTTGACGACAAGGAGAAGGAGAACTGGTACCGATGGAAATCCAGGTAGAGTCCTAATTCTCTGCCCTAGCAGAAATATCAATTCGTGATACACAATGATTGTTCATGTACAATTTATCATTGAGTATGGAAAACTCATGAATGTAAAAAGGTCTTTGATAAAGTACATGAATGAATGACGAAGAGTAAAGTAGGAGTGTCATAGTGATAATAAAAGGGGTAAAATGTCTATTCCTTATCTCTGAAATTCGGTGACTGGATGTCAATTATTGTATCGATTGTTCGTCATCTTAACTCTAACTTTAGGTCCGACAGACCAAGATTTTGAGTTTGAGAACTTGATGATACGGTTTGACAGAACCTCTACAGAAAGGAGGGTAAACTCCCCATATAGTCAAAACTTACGAAGACCGGGGTCCACTGTCTTTGGGACCGATTTTCACGGACCTTGTTCATAAAAAAGGTGTTTTAATCTGTAGACCTTCGTCCACAGTTGGCCGTAACCACGATGTCGAGACGTTACAGTCTCAGTTGAAGAGAGGGGTAACGATCGAGAGACGACTTTCTCTCGATACATATTGACATAATATTTATTTAAATTTTTCATTCTTCACCCTTCCGTGACGGGTTCAAATGATGTAGGAATATTATTCTTTTGACTTCAGAAAGGGTCTTCAGAGGTTGTCTTAAGTCGAATTGGAGGAACGGTCTTACTATAGTGTATCAGTACAGACGATCGTTTCCTCAAACCCTTTCGTTTGTAAAGAGGAAAGGTCATGATTGTCACCTCCGTTCGTTCCCTTATAGACCAATCTTTGTCCACGACCAGTTCGGTCGGTCGTCGTAGCCGGTGTCCTCAAACCAAATCAAGCCTTTTATGGTTGTCTTGAAGCAGTATGTCACACAGTGGGTACGGTGTCTGGGTTCCTTTTAATTTATCGTTGTTAATCTCAAACGGTGTTTTGGTTTTACCTTAACATCTTAAGGATAACGTAAAAATTTCACAGACAAAGATAGCTTTAGGAAGAAGATTAGGAAAGAGACTAGTTTAAACAGATCATCACACGTTTTGACTAATAAACTAAAAGTGTGTGAGTCTATGAAAACAGTACAATAAGAATCAATACGATAAAAATACTTTACAAAAGAGGAATAAATACCAATTATTTAGTTTTACTATTGAAAATTAGGTCAAAGTTTTAACCTAGCTTTAAACAATCATTGATCTTTGATCCTTTGAAGTCCCGACTTTTATATCTAATAAGTCTAAATATTAGATAAAGTAATGGGTCAAACGTTACCAAAACGACCCAGAAAGATGGTGAATTTAACATTAAAAAAAGAAAATATAAAAATAGTACCGTGTGTTTGAGTCTTTTGGACAATGTCGTTGATGTATTATGTTAGATTTTTGGGTCAATTGTATAACGATACCTTTGGTCCTTTATCTTTTTATCTTTGTCGTGAGATTAGTAAGGAAACCTGTCGATACCGATGAACACACACACACACGCACACACACACACATTTAAGTAATTAAATAAGAAAATAACTTTCAAACATGACTTGGGTTTATATATTAAGTGGACGGGTATTTATAATGGTCGCGGGAAGTTGATCATTTAATCGTAAAATTACACTAATAAAATTACACTTTATCAGCAACAATTTAACACAGTACACTATAGTCCTTTAGAAACCATCTTGACCCAACAAATCCACCGGAACGGTCGGACGTCAGAGAACCGTGCCATACTTTTTGTGGACCGACCCTGAACTCTCGGACCAAGATTAGAGAGGAGAAATTGATTGGTCGACCGACTCCGAGAATCCTTAAGAATCCAAGAACCAAAGGAGTAGACCTTTACCAAGGTACGTCCCGCGATCATAATGGAGTTTATTGTTCTTGAAAGGAAAAGGTGTTTTAACCCCTGAGTACTTCATTAGTGAAAACTCCCAACTTTCACGAGACACATCACGGACGGAGTATTCTTCGAGAGTCCTTTTGCTATTCACACGGTTGATATAAAAAGACAAAAATTAAGACACCATTTATTAAGGACTTGGACGTATCATTTACCACAAAACAAGGAACTGAGAGTAATTGATTGTCGGCGGTAATAGACTGGTGGGGAACTCTCTCAACCTTTCCTCTTGACGATTCAGGAATGTCCGTTCCGACATTGAAAATATTCAAAATATAAGTTTGTACACTCTAAAAAAATTTTTCGATGGAATTTTGTTTTAATTAGGTGGTTCGGGAGTTGGGGGGAAGAATTATAGCACTAAAGGTGTAAATTCTTAATTGGAAAACAAGACAACACAACGAGTGACGGATCAATAAATTAGTCGGATAAAGGACGATACTTCCCCCCATTTTCCCACCACCCCCCCCCATTCGATTTCTTCGTTCAAAGAAGTCCCGATTTGAGGACAAAAAGGAGGGAAGTCTTTAGACTCAATAGTATCATCCCCTATTAGCAACGTAATTACTTTGGTAACCCTGTTAAACAGGTAGGTGAGGATGGAGGCATAGACTGTTTCTTAAGGGACAAACACACCACGTGTTTAGAGGCGCAGGGGCCCAGTCGCTGGCTACGATTGCCTCTACTTTGCGCCCTTTTCGAGAAATCTCGTCTCGGAGCGCGAAAAGCGCGGGCATCGCGCCCCCACGCGCGGAGCACGCGCAGCACACGCGCGGATCAGGAGAGCCACGCAGTCCCGGCGATCGGTGTGCCCGTGGTCCTCCCCCTCTGAGCGACGGCGAATAGTAGTCCGACACGATTGAAGTTTGACGGGCTCGACTCCGCCCCCTCTCACGCTCGCCGGTCCCGCTCTTTTGATGAGGTGGATCTTTCAAAGTGGAACAGCCCCCGCCCCCTCCCCACCCTCCTTTGCGCTGGGGGGCGCCCCGGGCCGCGCCGCGCGCCCGCCGTCCTTCCCGCCCCCGGCTAAAGGGGGAGTCCCACAACGGTCAGGGGTGGAGTCGCCAGGAACCTGGACACCTGCTCCACCTGCCTGGAGCGCGCTCTGCCCGCCTGTGCACGTCCCCGCCCACCCGCTCTCGGGCTCAGACAAGAGGACCGGCACGAAGGAGGACCTGCACGGGCCCGACGGGGCCCGGCGCGCGCGGCCACGGGCCGACTCAGTGACCGGCCCGTCGCGCTCCCACCCTTCCCCGCCTCCCTCTCGCCCCGCCTCCCTCTCGCGTCGGCCTCCCGCCTGATCGCGCGCCGACCCGGGCCGGCGTCCACTGGGCCTCCGAGAGCGACGGGCGCCGCGGGGCTCGCGAAACACTGGTCTACGCCTCAGGTCGCCTCCCGCCCTCGGTTTACGCCCTGCTGTCGACTGAACGACGCTCCTCCGTCCCTCCGCGCCTCGCGCGCCCACCAGGGACGCGCGAACTGAAGAGGAGGCGGCCAAGCACCCACGGCGTTCCATTTTGAGGTCGAGCGAAGACGAGAAGGTGGGGGTTGGGACCGGGGACGGAAAGACGAGAAACAAGGGGGCCTCTGGACTGACCACAAGTCCTCCCGTTCTAGTCTTTCCACCCACTCTCAAGTCCCCGAAGTCTTTGACTTGCCAACACCGGGGTCTCCGACCCAGTTTTGATGTCACCCCGAAAAGCAAAATCCCCCAACGAAGACTGTTGGTGGACACACTGAGTCCTCTCTCCCCGTGACCCTACCCTCTACCATACACTGACAATGACGGGCGTTCAAAGTTCCGACACTAGACTGAGTAGGAAATGTTTTCCCTAGCTCAGTGGGACAGCATCCCACTACACTGGTCTTTCCTAGTTCGTTCGTCAAAAGATCAAAGGTCGCATCGAAATACGCGTAATGCACCCCGTCGAAGGTTCCCCGTCCACAAAGACACTCCCCGACTTAAAAATTAAAGACCGTTTATGTGTCCAGAACACTAGGTAGTAAAAGTTAGAATGAAAGAGAGAAACGACCCCGAGACACCTCCTGTAGACAGAATAATCCACTTTATCTAATATTGGTCTCCAGTCAGTCAGACCGCATGACGATGACTAGGTTATTAATTTGGTCTTTTCTTTCATAAAAGTGTCTGATAACGGTTACGTCTTAAATGAGGTTTCATACCAAAGTGTAAAGTATGGAAAATACAAAATTTTCTCGGTAAATGATTAAACCGTCAACCTCTCTCAAGGACACCGAGTACGTACTTATCAACGGGTCACACAAAATGGAATAGTGTCAAAATATAAGTTTCCTCGGGACTTCGTCTTACTTTATAACAGTTGAGAGAATCAGTTTTATTAGTCCTAGGAAATTAACGGTTCAATTCTACCAGCTACTTATACTCTCCTAACATTTTTAAGTGCAACCTCTCTTATATCCCATAGACCTGGGAGAGGACTTAAAATTCTTCACAAGTGTAAAACATCTTAACCCACCTCTGAATAAGACAGTAAAGGTAGTTGGTCTGTGTACGTGTAACGGTACGTTTACCTAAGTCTCTGTAATAAAAGGAAATGTCGATTTGATAATATCGACTGATTACTTAAAAAAGACGTACTCCTACTAGACTTTTACTACATGTAGTACAAAGACACACGAAGATCCTATATTTAACACGAAAATACATTTGACATTCACCACGAACCTAATAAATGTCCATGTATCGAAAAGAAAGATTCAAATTCGAATAACCCAAAACAAAATTGTACATTTGAAGGGATTACCTTGTTTTTCACTCCCCGAAACCAAGGTCAACATCTGACGTTCAGACACTACATAAGTCACAATTGAGAAAGACTTGACGACTTATTATGTTCATTCTAAATGCAGTGAGTATTCTTTAAAAAATCACGGTTTTGACCAATTAAGGAATATTTTAAATGACCACAAAATTTTTAAGACAAGTCCGGACCAAAGTTTGAAATGTAACGTATTCGGATATTAATAATTGGATTTATATAAAACTAAAAATTGCACCACATTAAATATTGTAAATCTTCTACTAGACGACTGATGACGAAAAAGTTTCTAACGGAACAAGAATTATGTAGTGTTATCTCCAAATGTAATTTACATGAGATACAGGGAAGTCTTAATCACCTACTCCAAAAAGACTTACTATTTCTACATAATCTAATTTGGTGTCGGTCAGTCATACTTTCAAGTATTCATCATAAAAGTATTGAAACTTTGGATGTCATCTTCTTTTTGCTATGAAAACATTCGTCCTCTTTTGGGGAATATTTAAGGACAATTCTGATGTTGGATGATATTAGAACTGTAAGAAATTGTAAACAAATTTCCTCCTAATCTGATTCTTTACGTAAAGTTTTTAGTTAAAGGAATTGACAACCATTTTTTTTTTTATCAAGTTTTACTGTAATCAGATTAAACGGAAAACGTGTAGAGACATTATCGGAGTTCTTTGAAAAAGAGTTTACACCAGTGGAGTGTTGTTCCACTTATTAGTTTTCCCGATGGTAAGAGAGTCCTCTGTGTGGAAAGAGACTGACGTGGATATGGGAACCACTGTGTAAGTACTGATGTCAAGGGACGTTTAACTCTCGTGGAGGGTAGAGAGACGACGGAAGGAGGAGTAGGTAGAAACCAAACCAATCTCGATGAAAGTTCAGAAGACACGGAGGTATAGAACACTAAAGTATCAAAGAAGAAATGACAGTAATCCAAGTGGTTTTAGTAGACACTAAAGGAAAGGGACAGTAGGGGTCAAAAAGAGAACTCGACGATTACAAACAAGTACCTTTTGACTTAAAGGATTAACACGGTGGAATTTCCTTCTTTTATACGTCTCAGTTCACGGTCCCTTAATTAGAGGAAATGGAGTGACCACACACAACTTTGACCACAGAAACTGTGAATCGGGAGACCCGTCAAAGAGGTACCCGAAAGGAGTCACATTTTATCAGTGAAGAATCATTATTTACTACTTATATGACTGATTACAGTTAAGTCCTAGTGAAACTAAGGGACAAGAATTGCCTCAACGAGGGTCCGGGTGTAAACGGAATCGTTTTTTATCGATTCTTGACATTGAATTTGTAGTATACACAAACCATGATCTCCTTGTGAAAATCTTTCCTTCCTTACTTTATAGACGGGAACTTCTTAATCTATAAGTCTTTTTAGTTAGTGTACGTTTTACCTTAGTTCCAGGTATTAACAATCTCCCGAGAGTATTCGCTTACTGTTGGAATCCTTTTTTTAAGATAATAAATTATCGTTTCTCTAGTTGTATGAACGATAATTCTATTAAAAAAAAAATTAGTGTTCTAACCTTGAATTTTAAAACTTCGACGAACACTCACATAGTAGAAAGAATATGATGTTGTGGTAATGTTTTATCCGTGCCAACTATGGTTATAGAATTGGAGGAGTTTAATAGTTGTTCCGTTGACACGTATTCGGATCGGGTGTACGATAAAAGTACCGTGGTGTGTCGGAGACGGGTCAGTAGTTCCTTCCAAATGATAAACTTGGTAAAAGGTGACTCCACATACAACCCTAAGAAGTCAATCATTATTTACTACTGATATTGTAAAGATCAGAGTCCTCAAAAAGAGTAGAAGAAAAAAAGGTCAAGAGAAAAAGGAAAGAACAAGAAAAACATCATTTCGTATGGTTCTTTCTGGAAGTAAGTATACACACCCCGTAAGAGGATAATAGTCTAATCTCGACACTCATTAAAACATTAGATGTGAAGATAGTCTTTGGGGTAAGAGTCTATAGAGAAGTCGACACAAATTGTCAAATCATATAAGGGGGACCCTAAACAAAGTTATTTTTGTAGGTCATTTTAGACTGGTGAAACAAAAAGTTCCCGGTTTTACTTCTTACACAAAAATATTCGACATTTTACATTAACTCTCTTTTTAGTGTACATACCGTAAACATTGTCCTCCACACTCGTATCACTTTATTTTTTTGTTGTCACTTGATCGGTTAGTGTATGGGTCCATATGTATAAAGAAACACTAACACATTTAAACACGTTCATACAAATATGTCCAATGAGAACACCAAAATATAAAGATATTCTTTAAGACATCGATATTCCGTTAATCTTTAATATATTTTTAAATACTCGGTAGATCTAATATATCACCAGATATCCTAAACTTTTCACAAAAAAGATTATATTGTTTCTTAATAACACTTTGAACCGGACTCGTTAATACTTTATAGCAGTTTCTTAGTGTCCAAGATCACTTTCGGTCAAAGAACATGAGAATTCTTACACAAACTCCCAAATCCGTAAGTCCTATTTGACAATACGTGGATGGTCCGTATTAAGATCTGAGACAGTTACGTCGTTTCTTATTTTGTCTGTTTTCAGAGACTGAAGTACAACGACACAAAATATAACTTCTTCCGTTTGGTTTATTTTATGTCTTTATTTTACATACACTCCACCACTTGACACCACAACCTCTTCTGAGAACTCTCAGGGAACCTGACGTTCCTCTAGGTTGGTTAGGTAAGACTTCCTCTAGTCGGGACCCTAAAGAAACCTCCCTTACTGCGAATTCGACTTTGAGACCATGAAACCGGTGGAGTACGCTTCTCGACTGAGTGACCTTTTCTGAGACTACGACCCTCCCTAATCCCCGTCCTCCTCTTCCCCTGCTGTCTCCTACTCTACCGACCTACCGTAGTGACTGAACTACCTACACTCAGACTCACTTGAGGCCCACAACCACTACCTGTCCCTCCGGACCGTACGAAGCTAAGTACCCCAGCGTTTCTCTACCTGTGCTGACTCGCTGACTTGACTTGACAACTCTCGATATTCCTTCGTATTTCATCTCTCTCATCATTCTATCCTCCCTTATCTGACCACTGACTTTTTAAGTCATCACCCAGTCTCTTACGGAATTAAGTTTCCACTGGAAACTCGATATTGGATTTCCTTTAGTTTGTTACTCCGTACACCTATAGACCTCGTTCTGGAGAGGAAACGTAAGGAACTCTCACAGTAAGAGTAAAAAAAAGAGAGACCTTAAAACGTTACCTGTCGACATGTACCTGAGGGACCAGTAAATACCCTTCATGACCCTGTCACGGACGGTATGAAGGAATGTCAGAGTTTCCACTCCAACTTCCTCTCTGGGTGTAGGGGACCAAACTCATGATACTTTCTTTTCTTGGTACTCTAAAAGAACGTAAATAAGGGTGTGGAGTAAGAACTAGTCACTATCACGAGGTAAGTCTGTCAAAATGAAGAATAAAAGATGTGACACTCGGACCGGATTACCTTAAACTAATCTCATTATGAGTTGTCGGAAACAGTGTCTAGGGAAAGTATCATATTTAGACCTCTGTCGTTTCCTCCGTCAACGACTACCAAATGTTGAAGACAGATGATACATGAAGAAAAGAACGGAAGAGAGAGACAGGAAGGAAAAGGGAAAGGTCACAATTTAGTCATACAACTTAAAAGAAGAAGAAAAGAAGAAAGGGTGAATACAAAACAGATATACGACATATTTCTAAACATTTGTCCATTGGATTTATTCATTTTGATTGGGAAAATGATCCCTTGTTGTCAAACGAGTCTTTTTCGGGATCGTTTCGTTACGAGTTTTAAGAGGTTCGATCCGAAGTTGTCATGTACTTGGTACTTGAAGGTCTACAAGTTCGATCTAAATCTTCTCCGTCTCCTTGGTCTCTGGTTTAACGGTTGTAGGCAACCTAGCATCTTTTTCGTTCTCTCAAAGTCTTTTTGTAGACGACGACGACGACGATCCAGCGAAGTCAACACAGGTTGAGACACGCTGGGGTATCTGTCGTCGGGTGGTCCGAGGGGGTAGGGACCCTAAAAGGTCCGTTCTTATGATCTCACCTAACGGTAAAGGAAGAGGAAATAACTGACACGGTTTCGGAAACTGACACACCTAGCGTAGTTTGACACTTTTTAAGAAGTTCTCTACCCTTTAAGAAGTCTGGTGGACTGGATGGAGGACTCTTTAGACATACGTCGAATTCTTCGTTGTCAATCTTGACCTGCACCTTGTTGTCTGACTAAGGTTTAGTCCTTTCCTCATACAGTTCCGACATATGACAGTGGGAAGAATAAATTGAATATACGTCTCATGTAGTACTCTTTACAACCTGACCTTTTTCGTGTCGGACCTTAGTTCTAACGACCCTCTTTATAGTTATTGGAGTCTTTACGTCTACTATGGTGGGAATACCATCTTTCGTTTCTTCTTGATTTCTCGGAGAACTACTTTCACTTTCTCCTCTCACTTTTTCAACCAAATTTTGTTGTAAGTCTTTTGATTCTAGTACCATAGACAAGGATAGTGAAGTACCGTCTATCCACCCCTTTGTCACCTTTATCACTCTCTGCTAAACCCCCCCGAGGTTTTAGTGACGTCTACCACTGACGTCGGTACTTTAACTTTATGTGAACGAGGAACCTTTTTCAATACTGGTTGGATCTGTCGTATAATTTTTTGTCAGTAATGAAACGGTTGTCTCCGGGCAGATCAGTTTCGATACCAAAAAGGTCATCAGTACATACCTACACTCTCAACCTGATATTTCTCTTGACTCGTGGTTTCTTAACTAGGAAAACTTGGCACCAACCTCTTCTGAGAACTCTCAGGGAACCTGACGTTCCTCTAGGTTGGTCAGGTAGAATTTCCTTTAGTAGGGACTTATAAGTGACCTTCCTGACTACGACTTCGAGGTTATGAAACCGGTGGACTATACTCCTTGACTGACTAAATTTTCTGGGACTACGACCCTTTCTAACTCCCGTCCTCCTCTTCCCCTGCTGTCTCCTATTCTACCAACTTACCGTAGTGGCTGAGTTACCTGCACTCAAACTCATTTGAGACCCTCAACCACTGTCTGTCCCTCAGGACCGTACGACGTCAGATACCCCAGAGTCAGCCTGTGTTGACTCGTTGACTTGACTTGACTTCTCCCCCGTCGGTGACGAACCGTAGTAGTCTCAACGACACTCCGAGTCACTCACCGCACCCTGGTACACCATAGAAAGTCTTAAAAATTTGGATCTTTAGAGAGTCAAAATTTTACAACTGAGTTATAGAAATTTTAACACGTTCGATATCTCGGTTTCACAGACGTCCGGTCTAAATTGAGGACCACCAGAGCGAACACAAGAACCGGTGTTAAGACGGACGGTTCATCAGGGTACAGAATCGAAGTCTATGACAAATTAAGTCGTCGTACGTACCCGTTTCTTGGGGTCTGGCGAGACATTTCATGAAATAGAAATCTCCAGAGTCCGAAAAATGGAGTGACCTTTTAACCGAATCGTTAAAATTTTTCTATAAGAGATTAAGTAGTAGATATAACCGTGTATGAACAAAAGGATTTGAGTAGTTGGGTGTATGAAACATAGTTTGATACATATAAGACTTGGTTTCTCATCATATCAATAAAGTAAGAATTTGATGTCGTTATAAAAAAACTTTAGATTTAAGTAATATTGAAATATAAAGTGTAAAATAAAGGTACAAGAGTAAGTCTTATTTGAGACAAACCTTATGACCACGAAAGAAACAAGACAAAAAATGTTAGACAGATTGAAGTGGTCAACAATAAGGAGATGATGACTTTAAGTTTTGCACGTGACCAAAGTTCACGGAAAATTTTCGGGAGGATAAAAACGTTTGGATAAAAAAGGTTTCCTTATTTTCGAGTATCCAACACGTGATTGAACAAAGGAAATTAGGATTTTTGAGTCACTTTATGGGTCCGATCGTCGGAAGGCCTTCCGATAACACAATCTTGCCTTCTAATACATGACATAAAGAAGGATGATAAAATTTACGTTTATATTATTATATAGTACTTCGACACATGTATAATTCTAGTCACCGGAAAAGGACAAAACTTTACTAGAGAACAAGGAGCCATCAACCTTTAGACTTAGATCGTGGATCTTAGAACCCAGGTTAAAATTTCACCATACATTTTTATTCTTAACTGAACCTCTTTAAGTTTATATGAAGTCAACAAGTTATTCTAATACCCTAAAAAGACCCAAAATTATAAAAGAACTTTTATAGTTCTCATAAGTCTCGATCTCTAAACTTTATTACACAGAAATGTTTAGTCTCTCTCCACCTCACTTAAACAAATCGTCTTCTGTCCAACAGAGGAAACTCCGGATTAGTACACCCTTTCATTTTGGATCTGTTCAACATCCAGGTATTCTATTGAGTCTGATAGAAATTTTTATTTAAAACCGAAAAGAGTCCTCATTTCATACAAATTTGGTTGTAAAACCGAGAATTTTAAATTTGGATCTCCAGAAAATTTCCTTTAAATTAGGGACACAAAAACTAAGTGATTTAGGATTTAGTAATGGGTCTTTGACATACAGAGAGATTCGAGAAACTACAGATTCTTTAGAAACTTTATTACATTCGGGGGAAAACAAGATCTTTTTATCCTTCAACCAAAAACAATTCCCAGTCATTTGTCGTAGAAGTTTTTAGACTCAATCCAGATTTTAGGACGTTGGTACTGTTTTACCTACAACTTACTTATGATTACGTAAAAAGACACGTTACACCTTTTACATTCACGAAAATTTCTGGAACGAATGATAACCATAAGGTAACATTAGAAATGATTGGGGTTCCTTTAATAAAACCTTGTTGAGGAAAAAATTAACATTATATTTCAGGTTTACAAATAGTAAAATAGGACCGTGTGTCATCCACGAGTCATTTATAAAACAATTTACAATTCACTTACTAAAGACGGGTCTTGGAAGGTCGATTACAGTTAGAAAAATAAGTCATAGTTATAGGTAGACAGTATAAAACCTTACTCTAGACTCAGTCACTGGACTAAGTTGTTTAAATTTTTTATTTGGTAAATTGATTTGTATACTGTGAATAACTTTAAGTAAGGCATGGTACTTCTTTGTCGGAATGTTTCTCACGACTTTTGTCCTTCCTTAAAGATCCGATTAAACTAATTTATAAGTCAACAATTGTATACGAAAGACTTTTAACTAAAAAAGGGGGGAAAATGACAAGGACGGTAGGAAGATAGGTGGAACTGTATGAATGACTAACTTTCGAAACGTGTCTTTTCCCGTCCAGCAAACATAGACATTCGTTCTCGTCGTTCAAGTTTGTCTGAACCTTTTGTATTACGACATTAGCATTCACCGGTATTACATTCTCCCCTCTCTTCCCGCGAGGTGTCATTATCACCACAAATCAAAACGAGGTTCAACGTATCCACAGTGTAGAAACTTGAGACAACACCCCCTCGCTTTTATAGAAGAATGACATCAATCTAAAGGACAAATACTCTTATTTATTTATAGAAGACCATGGATCTGAAGGGTATATCTGAACCTTATTTGTACATCGAAATTCACGTTAATTTTACAAGTACTAATCTCATAACTTCCGATACCTCTGTCATTAAAGAGAGGTTTTCTTTTTTTCACCATAAACCTACTTCCGTATCTTGACTTAGTACCAGTAACTGTAAGAAGAACTATGGTACAACACTTAAAGATTGTTGAGTAGTGTAAAACAGGGGTCTTTTCGAAAGGACCAGTTTTCACACAACAAAGATACTGTAACCCCACGGTCTTAAACTAAATAACAAAAAATAAAAAAATTATATAGAACCACCCCTGTTTTTCCTTTACACACGATAATACCAGAACTTAACCTCCGAAAAAATCCACTTAGACTTTCAAACGACTGATGTATATAATAGTAATTTGAACAAGACTTTAAACAAACATCCATTGTCACATATTCCTCATTGAATAAACATACCAAAACTGTAAGAATTAAAGACAAAGTTACCAACTGGTTTGGTAGTCATTATTAATTTTTAAGTCCCCTAAAAAATTTGAGTTTTCCAGAGTGTCGGACCATTTACTCGTCAGTTTACGAAGACATAAACATGTAAACCTTTTACACTAAGTTAAATTCTGTAAAAACGTTATTGAGAGTGTGACGTTCATATCCTTTATCTATTGCTTCCTCTTCTGGACGTCCAAAACGGTCCCGTAACCCAGTCGTTCCAATTTCCTTCCCTCTCCACCCACCTATGCGAATTCCCAGTACCTAAACCCACGTAACGTTCAGTACCTCACAGGGTTATCCTCATTCCGACGGTGGAAGACTTATCCTTTTTTCAACCAGTTTCGACAAACCTTAGTTCCCTTCGAGTGTCCTTTTACCATCCGTATACTATTCGTTCCAGTTTTGGGAGGTTGAGACAGTGCACACCAATCTAAGACCCTCTTTACTATCTGATAGTAGATCGGTAAAGATTTAGTTCGGACAGATAGGATGACAATCGATGGTCATTCTTATTGTCCTTATACATCGTCTTTTTCTTTCTTGAAACTAAAACGTACAGTCTCCGTACAGGACACGTGAGAAAATCGATGTGTACTTGTGACATTTACTTTAAGACTCAAGAGTCTTGTTTAATTTCTCATAATTTTCTTTTTGGTTTTAATTTTTACAAAATGTGGTAAAAGTACTGATTTTAAAAGATGGTATAGTCCCATAACATTACCTAGGTAATGACAATCTTGGTTTTCAATGCCGGGAATTTTGACACCACCAACCACCAAATCAGTGATTCAGTACAGGTTGAGAACGTCGGGGTACATGACATCGGACAGTCCGAGGAGACAGGTGCCCTAAGAGGTCCGTTCTTATAACCTCACCCAACGACAAAGTAAGAGATCCCCTGGAAGGTTGGGTCCTTAGTTTGGGTCCAGAGGACATAACGTCCGTCTAAGAAATGGGTGACTCGATACTCCCTTCATATAGTTCCATAACATTACGTAGATAATGACAATCTTAGTTCTCAATATCGGGAATTTTGATATAGGTATCAATGAAAAGCTAAACCCAATAGTAGACGTCACCTGTATATAATTGAAAAGAACGTTTATAATAAAACTCTGGTAAAGAAACCCAAAGTTAACGTGTCTTAAGTACGACCTCATACACATTCTTAACATGAAGAGTACAAGATTTGAAGCAACAGATTCTCAATTCCTTTTGAAGAGAGTTCTCGACGGAAGTGAAGGACAGAAATACGAGGAGACCCTCACAATCCACTCACAGTAAACTAAGACCGAAGTGTAAGTCCGTCTTAGGGAGGTTGTGACAGGTTTCACTCGGACACTGGACTGATGATAGATCAATTCTATCTGTCGTCTGTCTCTCTTAGTAAATCCCGGATCTTCTTTGAGACCTGGATTTTATAATGGGATCGATCAAAAAATTAACTAACATTTTCACATGTTATTTATAAAATTCAAGACAGTAAAATAAATGTATATTTCTTCGTCGGTTTCGTATTCAACAACTGTCTTCCTTTACAAGAGGATTGTCTATATTTTCACGCAAAACCTGAAAAATTCCAAGTGAGCATCAAGTCAACCACTTCTTAGGCGGACGTTACGTCCTCTGGGACCAACCTAAGGACCCAACCCTTCTACACTACCTCTTCCCTATCCAATGGGTGAGGTCATAAGAACCCGAAAGGAACACCGAGTCGACCATTTCTTAGGAGGAAATTTTTCCCTCTGTACCCAAACTAGGGACCCGACCCTTCTAGGGGACCTCTTTCCTTTCCGATGGGTGAGGTTATAAGACCGGACCTCTTAAGGTACCTGTACCCCAGGGTTTCTCAGTCTGTGTTGATTCTCTAATAGTGAAAGTGAAAGACAGTATAGTCTTAATTCTATGAAGATTTAAATAAAGTCAGAGTAATTGTGTAAACCTAATAAGTAACTTTAGATATTCAATTCCAAGTTACTAAAATTTGTAAGAATCCCAAAAGTTTATCGAATGGTTTTTTTTGACAAGAAATTTAGTGATCTTTTCATGTCTATATTGGTACCTGTCAAAGTGATTACTGTTACTTTCCACTGCCAGGATCTTAGATACAGTATTGAACTAATTAACGAAAAGTTTACAATAATTCCTAAGACTTACTTATTGCTCTAACCACAAATCATAGTTCCGAGGGAGTGTTAAGGATTTACCCAAAATTAAAAGTCTCAATTTATTAGTAATATAACTTAAGTAAAGAAATTGTAGAAATCTGACAATCAACTCTTGTCTCATAGATAAAGTTATACAAAAAGAAAAGGGACTACAATAAGGAATATCTAAAGTTATTATTACCAAAACTTTATTTTTGTCAGGTTAAGACCGTAAAAGAGAATTATTCCAAGTACCTAGACTACTTAATGTATTTGTAATGTTCCTTAAGTGATGTTTCTAATACTAATACCCTGGTAAATTAACAGTTTAGACGGAACGACGGACAAATCTATGAGTCATTTTTACTCGTAACACATAATCCTATTTATAATGGAACTCTTGAAAATAAAAACGAAACCAGTAACGGGTAAAACTGGTCAGATATCATGGACGAAGAGAATGGTCGTATAGACAAATGAACAGACATCAGAGTAAAAATGGAGAATGGTGGTGTCACTAACCCGAAGGGACCACCGAGTAGACCATTTCTTAGACGTACGTTACGGCCTCTAGACCCAAGCTAGGGACCCAACCCTTCTAGGGGACCTATTCCCTTGCCAATGGATAAGATCGGACCTCTTAAGGTATTTGACATATCAGGTACCCCAACGTTTCTTAACCTGTGCTGACTCACTGAAAGTGATCACCAATGTTCGAAGGTAATAAGGGAGTTCAAGAACTTAGAGAAACCGAGGGGAAGAGTCACATCATAGAAGTGAACATTGAATTTCTCATTTGTCTCAGGATCTACCAAAGGTAGAGTGGGTAATAATGGAGGAACGAAGACACACTCTACTACTTTACCAGAAAAGTTGAATGCCAGAACTAGAGTAAGGGGTGTAGAAATTCGGGGAACGAGGTAGACAGGGTGGAAGGGATGGTTGGGGAGAGTAGAAATTTAGGAGATAGTGGTAAAAAGTGAGTCGGGAATGAGTTGAACGAAGAAGATCCTTCTTTCTTATGTGTATACAGTGTGTGGACTATTCTAGGTATTATATGTCAATGGAATTCATAAGTGAGCATAAAGACGGAATAGGAAATTTCTTAAAGACTTTTAGAGAATTCACTTTCATTTTCACTTCAGCGAGTCAGTACAGGCTGAGAAACCCTGGGGTACCGGACATCGGATGGTCCGAAGAACCAGGTACCCTAAAAGGTCCGTTCTTATGACCTCACCCAAATGGTAAAGAAAGAGGTCCTCTAGAAGGACTGGGTCCCCAACTTGGGCCCAGAGGGCGTAACATCCGTCTGCGAAATGGTAGAGTAAAAAAAGATGACGGTAAGTAAAAAATTGAGTAAGTTGAGTTCGTCAAACAAGGGGTGTGAGTTCTTTCATAGAAGATTTGTGACCTTTGGAGTAACGGTTTAGACTGTCTATCAAGAAAATAATGGTGAACTAGGAAGATACTCTAGACTATGATATGTGGAACGAAAAAGAAAGAACTTTAAAGAGAAGTTCGAAGACTTTACGGTGAGTTTGGAAAAAAAAAAAAAGAAAAAACGGAAATCTATATTTCAAATCTCAGACCAGGAGAAGTCCCAAAGTAGACTTAGGGAGAAAGGGAATGACTTGTACAGGTATCCACTATAGTGAATGGAGGTACTGGAGTTCATGAGAGTACCCAGTAAAGACTGAGGGAGAAAAGAGGACTGGTGATACGGGAACAACAATTGGTGGAATTTCTGTGACGGTGAACTTACTGTTTGTCTATGGAGTCAATAATTGACTTCATAATAAAAACGGGGTTTTGAGAAGAGACGGATAAAAGGAATAGAAACTAATAATGTATGTTCTGTCTGTAACATATCAGTGGAAACTAAAGAGTAGAGGAAACACCAGTTTTAGGTACAACTTAGTGACAGTGTATTTAAAGATTAAATCAGGAAAAAAAGACAGGAGAGGCATAACGGTCCCAAAAACAAGTCCTGTTAAGAAAGTAAATAATTAAATAAGGTAATAGATAAGAAGTTGTTTAAGAATAGTTCACGGTGTTTACTGTGATGGACGACATGAAAGTCAATACAGTTCGAGAAACGCTGTGATAACTGACATCGGGTGGTCCGAGGAGACAGGTACCCCTAAGAGGACCGTTCTTATGATCTCACCCAACGGTACGGGAGGAGGTCCCCTAGAAGGGTTGGGTCCCTATCTTGGACACAGAGATTTCAGAGTACGTAACCGTCCGTCCGAGAAATGGTGACCACGACGAACCCTTCGGGATTACCGCGATATGGTTCCCCATTTCTGCCTCGAACATCGGACCACCCTCAATACTTATTCATTTAATGTTATGTTGTAATATTTTAGATCTATTCCCTTTCCGTCCAAACAACATAATCGTGAACCCCCTCAAGGATTAGGGTAGGATCTCCCGTTTCCTCCGTAACCACTTTCGAAGGATCTTCTTCACAAAGGATTCTACTCTGAACTTCTCTGTCATTCTCAATTGGTCAACTCCCACTCCCGTCTTCACAAGGTATTTCTTTCTAGATGTACGACTTTGGGTCTCATCCTCTTGTGTACCGAACGAAGTTAAGTACGTTTCTGTCCTACCGACCTCGGACCTAAAGAGTCCTCCACTACCGTTCACAGTTCCACCCTCTTAATCCGTCTTCGGTGTAGTACGTACCGAAAATTCGACACGATTCCTCAACTAGATAAAAATTTGTATTTTTTTAGTATATTAGTCTGGTAGAAAAATCTTTCTATAGAAACGATGTAACCCCTTACCTACTAGTCCCTATTCTTCCCTCTCCCTTCTAGTTCATTATTCATGTTCGTTCTTCACTATGACGGGACCCCTATCTATGTCCACCTGTATAAATTTTATGGACTTCCCTCCTCAATCCGTACTACCCTTACACCCTTACCTCTATCCTATACCTTGCCCACCTTGTTCATAGTACCCTCATCTACCTCCACGGTCTTCCAGATAGGTTGACGAGGAAACATGAGTGGGAAAAGTGGTTGGACAACCGCGACCACACGGGTTCGTGTGTCAAGAGAGAGGTAAGGGATGTGCGGAAGGGAACCACTAGAGGAAGTACAGTACCAAAAAGTATGGTAATTATACGTCTATCGAAAGATTAAATTCAGAGATCAGGTCTAGAAAGAGGAATTGAGGTCCCGAGTTTATAGGTTGACGTTTGAGTCATAGAGTAAAACCCACGGATTCTTCATAGAGTTCGTACTCGTTTTGATTTGAAGACTAGAAGTGTGTCGGGACGGTTAGAACGAGGTGGGAGGACGAGGAGTCATAGACACTGACCGTCTCAGTAAGAGGGAAATGGTTTCGGTTTTAGAAAATCGTGTAAGAACTGAGGAAAAAAGGAGTGTGTGGAGTAGAGGTTTAGGTAGACGTTTAGGAAAATCGAGACACAAGTTTTATACTGGTCTTAAGTCAGTGGAGAGTAGTAAATAAGAAAAGAGAACCGGATCCGCGGGCGGTAGTGAGTGGATCTGTAATGTCGTCGAAGGGTTAGGGACTGGTCGTAGTACAGAGACAAAATAGTGATAGGGTGGAGGACGGCGGCCTTTAGAGAGTGTGGATCAGTTTCACTAATAAAATTTCATATTAGTGAAGGAACAAGTGGTGAGACGTTACCGAAGTGTAAAGGGAGGTTATTTTCGAGTTCTGATGTTCCAGGACGAACGAGACTAAGAAACAGAAGAGACTATATTAGAGGATCAGTGACTCCATGTCCGAATGACCGGGGACACGACACGTAAGAAGTAGGAAACTACGACCAAAAAAAAAAAAAAAAAAAACGGTCATTGTAAGTAGTTGAAGAAAATAAGTGTAAGACTTTGACGAAATAAACAACTCTTGTGAATTGTTTGTTATATTTATGAAGAACGTACCTCGGGATGTAAAAAAGAGTTGTGAATAAGTAGTCGAAGATTATATGATGTACTAACTAAATTGACAAAATACATAAACAACAGACCTTGGTGGACAGTGTTTCATGTAAGGTGTTGTCGTCCGTACAAACAAAACAAATGACTATATGGGGGTGTGTAGAACGTATATAATCCGAGAGTTATTTATAACCAGTTTAAATCAGAATTTATCGACAACTTGTCCTGAAGGGACCACCGAGTCACCATTTCTTGGGTGTACGGAGCCTCGTTGATTCGAACACTCGGTGTTGATAACTCGGACATGAGATCTCGGGTTCTTTACGTTGATGACTCGGGCACATGGGATCTTGGGTACGAGGTGTCGGTCTCTTCGGTGGCGTTGATCCTCGGGTACGCAGAGTTGATCTCTTTTGAAGGTGTGACGTTACTCCTGTGTCGGTTATTTATTTATTCATGAAAGATTTTTTGTCGACAACTTGTATGTTTTGACTACGAACTCTCTACCTGAAGACCTGAGAGACCTGTATTTCTATACTTCTATGTCTAGATCCTCAGAAACAAAATAACCTTTAGAAGTAGGAGATAACGGACCCTTCTACGTCACTGGAAGACAATACAGAAGACCGGGGATCGAAGAAAGGGGAGGTTAGGTAAGTGGTGTGACAGTGGTTTCAACAGATTAATGTCAATATTCATCCGACCAAAGGTACAGGACTAATTTTAAAGGGTCCCTGAGAGGTTATGATTTTCTCACGTCTGGGGAGTCGTCCTAACATTCTGAAAGACACTACACGAAGCGAATTGGAAGTAGGTGTGGGTCCGGGTCGGGTGTGTCGAAGACACGGTCAATGTCATAGGATTTGTCGGGACGTGTAAGAGGGGTGCCGCGGACGTACCCACAACAGAGACAGGTCTCATAGACACAGGACGGAACTGACACGGAATCGTTGAGGTCGAATAGGCTATATCATTATAGAAGTGAGACTTTATGAGACACCGGGTAGGAAATGGCATCAATCGGGGGGAAGGGATATAAGGAGGTCTCTACGTGTGGGTAGACCTTACGTGTTGGATCTCCCGTCACTCACCCTGTCCTCCGACCTTGACGGTTGGTCACCCGTCGTGGACATACCAATCGTTCAAAAAAAACTATAGAACTGGAGAAAAGAGACAAAGAGAGGGAGTCTGTGTGTATGGGACGACACTTAATAAAAAGGAACTAGTCAATATATTTACGTTAGGACTCGTGTGAACAAAAATTCAACAGGATTGGAAAACCAAATAACTAAAAAGTTTCTACGTCTCACAAATGACTCCAAGTCTATAACCTAAGTTAAGAATAAAAAGACAAGACAAGATAAAAATACTCCTAACGAAACAAACCGTAAGGAATAAATTTTCATAAATTCTAAAGACATCTTCCAAAATAAACTTAGAAAATAAGAGACTAATAACTAGAGTTACATCACTATAAATGTACGAAAAAAGAGAGTTGTGTCAATCTTGACACAATACAAATGTGTTCCTTAGGTGTAAATATGTCTTACACCGGTCAAAACAATAAAGAAGACAAGTGTAGTAAAAGAACAAAAGGTTTTCGAAAAAATATGAAACGGACTTTTCTTTTACAATATATGACTGTTTTAAGTGGAACTTTTCACAGGGACCAAGTGAAGTGGTGGTCTCTCAGATGGACCATTGAAACTAAAGGTCTTTTCAAGAGTACACACTCGTTTTATTTTAAGTCCGAATGGGATTCTTGATTCACGTTTATCACCATTTCCTGAGGTATAAAGTCCCAGTGTCGGACCGGAAACCGTAGGAACACACAGAGAAAAAGACAAAAGGGGACCTACGACGAGAGAGAAATACACTGTCCCCGGTACTGTATTTATCCAGGTGAATGGTGGTCGAAAGGAGACGTCCGTAAACTAAAGACGAGATCCAATTGTGGCCTTCTCTAATTAGTCAATATATTTGAGTGAGAACTCGTGTCAAGAGGGGTAAACCTTAAGTGACACAGAATATGGCTCTCGTAAAAGTTGGTGGCTCCCTCCCTTTACAGACTAAGTAATTACTCATTACATGGCCGAAGGAGAGGCACAGAGGGAAGTCACCAAGTGTAAGTCTGGTAAGTCAGTCCAAGTAGGATTAGTTTAGGACATTAACTCACGTTGACCTCTTCTAACGATCCGAAAAAAAAAAAAAAATTAAGCACATGAATCTACAAAGAGTTTACACTGGACACCCAAACTCAATAAGTCCTAAAGACCTAATTAACTTGTTTTAGACTATCGTGAAGACGTGTTAGACTTGATATTTTAACGTAGAAAGGTAATCCGACTTTTTATAAAATTTTATCAAAATACCCTAAAGTTCTTAGAATCGTGAAATTATAAGTTTCAAATTAGAAGTGTATAAGTTCCCGTCACTTTGTAAGAATGGACTGGATGTCGAATAATTACCCTGTTTCCGACAGGTAGTCAGTTCTGTGACTGTCAAGTTACATAAAAGACTTGTCCTGAAAAATTACTATGCGTGTTACTATTTTGTTTACAGATAAATAAGAATTAACGGTCTTCAACTTATGAAAGTCGGTAAGAATTTTCCTGTTTCTATAAATGATTGTCTCATTCTGATATACTTCCTATTAGAACTCTTATATTACTTTAAGTCAAGAAAAATAGAAATGATCATAGTATAGTCTCAACTTGTTACTAGAGTTAGTATACAATGTCGACCTTTTACGTTCAACCGAAAAAGAACACGTTACTAAGTCAGTAAAAGTTGAAAATTTTACAAATAACCTTCTTCCCTATGTCATAATCTATTTTTAGACTCATTCTCGTGACAAACCCAGAGAAAGTTTCTTTGTAAACACATTATTAGTCCTCATTAACAAATCTCGTCGGTGGTTTTATTATAAATATTGTGTAATTTTAGTAAAACACGGTAAAAATAAAGAGGAAATCTTTGGATACATACTTAAAGTTATTCGAAAAATAATATTTATTTCATACGTTTATTTATATCCTCAAGAAAAAGACAAAGTCTTTAAAGTACAGTCACTGTCCAACGGTATATCTGACATTATTCGTGTCTTTAGAAAAGGAACTAAAAATCCCTTTTTTTGGAAATAAAATATACCAATATAGTAGTGTCCTATAAATTTTGGTGGACAATACTTGTCCAATGGAACTATTAGTGAAGCGTTTGTCGTATAAAATCTGTGTGTCGTAGTTTTGTCGTTGTTGTTGGGGGTTTTTTCATACGTGAAAACGTTGTACACACACGATATTTTTGGATTTTTCATGACAAGATGAGGTTGTCTAATCTATCCAAACCGGTTTTGTCAAACTTAGATTCAAGACAATTATTTTTACCATTAATAAGGGAATAAAAAGAGGCAAACGAATGTTGAGTATGACAGTACATCATATGTAAGTACCCTGTATTAATATGATTTTAAAATAAGTAACAAATTATACTTTAAGTCAAATTCGTAAGACATATGAGTAAACGATTCGGAGTCACCACTACACCTAAATGAAAAGAGATTTCTCCATTTCATTATCAAGGAAGGACTTCTTCCGTTACCGTTGGGTGAGGTCATGAGAACGGGCCTCTTAGGGTACCTCCCTCCTCGGACCATCCGATGTCAGGTACCCCAGCGTTTCTCAGCCTGTGTTGACTCGCTGATTGTGTTGTATGTGTGTGTCATCAAGGAACAAACAACAAGACACAATCACACCTTTCGGGAATGTTACCGGAAACAGAATCTCATGTTAAATTCTTCCTGAAGTCCTCGAACTTTATCGAACTCTCCTTTTGGTGTTCTACCGGTTTCCCATCTTTTTATTCTTTATTATGATAAATTTGACACTTACTCTCCCGATTCCACTACTTTCTCAGCCGTTCATAAACCTCACCCGAGTGGGTCACCTGATACGGTTCAAGGAGTAAAAACTACTCCCATCCGTCTTTGACCGATGTGTCGAATCCTTCTACTCGTATTTTCGTCGTAAATAACTTACGGTTTAAGGTCACAGAGTATTAAATAGAAATTGGGAGGACAGGTTGGGTACCTACATATGGGAATAATAAGGGTGCAAAATCTACTTCTTTGACTGTGAACCCCAGTCTTTCATACATTTACCATTTCGGGTCTAAGTGTAGTGTAACTTCACACTACTGTGGCTTCGGACCTGAGAGAGATGATGTGTTGCAGGAGAAGAGGTCTTCCGAATACTCAATAACCCTTGTTACAACAGTTGTTTTATGAGACATTTATAATCTGTATTTTAATTTAGTACACATAAAACTGAGTATTTACACCAGTATATTTTCTCATCAGTACACCCCTTTTTAGTACTTCTTAGGATACACGGAAACTGAATGATAATCTTTAGTAGCAGTTCCATCACAGACCGATGTAATCTTTCCTAAAAACTGTCCGTAATAAAATAGAAAGACTTCAGTCGAAATCCAAACAACTACTATTATTGTGAATTCACAATTTTAAAATCTGGATTCTTAATTTACAAGGTGTTCCGCACAAAATTTTAAACGATAAAGTTGTTAGGTCATCTAGACAGTGAAAAGTAAATCCAACGTGTAAATCTAAAAATCGTAAATAGAATGACAGAAGTTTAGGTGTCTGACATGTGAAAAACTCCTATCTTTGAGATAAATATGTCCCCACACCATATGTTACCCTCGAGTGTTTATAAACTAATTATAAACTATTCTATACTGAAGTATTCATTACTCACAAATATTTATATAAAATTTACAGTAGTCCTTAGAGGATAATCCTAGAAGAAAGGAACTGAAACAAAAATACCCGTGGGAAAATTTAATTACCTTTATTATATATTTACATCTTTCCCGATTCTTAAAAGGAATCATAAAGTGAGACCATTCAGTAGGACCTCTTAAATCGGTACTGACAAAAATACTGACGTTAAAGGAATTATACCCTGGAGTCGGTAAAAGGTAATAGTATTTAGGGAAAATATGTGAATTTTCGTCCTAACTTCCCAAAAGATCAAAAATGAAGGCACCACCGAGTCTCCAATTTCGTAGACGGGCGTTACGCCCTCTGGACCCAAGCTAGGGACCCAGCCCTTCAAGGGGACCTCTTCCTTTACCGTTGGGTGAGGTCATAAGAACGGACCTCTTAGGGTTCTTGCCTCCTCGGACCATCCGATGTCAAGTACCCCAGCGTTTCTCAGTCTGTGCTGACTCGCTGACTCGCTGAAGTGAAGGTGAATCTATGTAATAAAGATAGAAACTATCTTTATAAAGATAGTTTATGTAATAAAGACAAAAATACAATTCATTTAAGATTTCCTCTAGTCGGGACCCACAAGAAACCTTCCTTACTACGATTTCGACTTTGAGGTCATGAAACCGGTGGAGTACACTTCTCAACTGAGTAACCTTTTCTGAGACTGCGACCCTCCCTAACTCCCATCCTCCTTTTCCCCTGTTGTCTCTTACTCTACCGACCTACCGTAGTGACTGAGCTACCTGCACTCAAACTCACTTGAGGCCCTCAACTACTACCTGTCACTCGAGACCACACGATGCTAAGTACCCCAGCGTTTCTCAACCTGTGTTGACTCACTGACTTGACTTGACTTGACTTGACTTTATAACTTCATCTTAAACTTTGATATCTCGTGGAATCTTTAAAATTGATCTTCTATGAAAGGTTTACGTCTTACTTTATAAATTAATAAGCTCATTTATTTCTTTGGTAGAAAAGGTCAATGAACTTATAAAATATATTCCGAAGAAAACACGAGAACTCACACTTAAGTGTTCAAACATCTTAGAAGCTTACCTGTAATAAACCAGTTCTGAAGAAGTCCGTGTTCTTTATTTTTTTAGGGTTACTTTGACGACTATTTTTTTTTCTCTTTCCTCCTTTCCTTTTAAAATGACCAAGAGTAATCGATTTCTTCTGGGTCATCTTTACCTATGAAGTCGTTTTCGTGACCACTGAACGGAAACAGGTACAGATGTTACAAGATAGGGAACCTAGTAAAAGTACGGCTCTGTCCGAAAAAGGTGGGTCACTGTTTTACTAGTTTGTGATGTTTAATTGTAGTAGGAATCCCGACCACTAGAAATTCTCTCTCTTTCTAGAGGGGCATAGATATAATTCGGGATTTCCTGAGACCAACGGAACGAAATCAGTGTACGAGTGGGGACTGGTCTGAGACCCAGTTTCCTTATCTTAAGTGATTGTCTGGTCGGATCAAACGTTCGAGTGGAAGTCCACTCCTCCGCTAACTGTCGGAGTAATCTATCCCCTCTCAAAAGTTTTTTCAACGGTCATCATCTCTCTCAACCCCGACACGTTCATTTATGTCTTTTAAAAAAGTTTTATAACACGGAAATTTTGTCTTTAGAAAAGGTCCTTCATGTTTATTAAACTTTATCAGGTTTATTCGTAGTATAAAAAAAATTTTTTATATTTATGTGAATATTTTTGATCTAAAGTACAAAAAGTATAAAATCTATTATAAAATAGGAGAAACTTAGAAAAAAAAAAAGTATTTTTGTACCCTAAAAAGGTAAAAGGAATTTTTTACACTCGTTACGAATAGAAGATTCTTTTGTAAGTCTAATCTTCTTAAATATATTACCTGGTTTAGAATATTTGATATTTCGTGACTGATATATCAATATTTTATAATATTAAAGATTCTTTTAAGGATTTCTTTCGTTTACATGGGTAAAGTTTCAAAATTTTCATAGTGGAAATGTTTTAGACAAGGTATTGTGGACAGTATAAAAAAGTACTCCGTAGTCATGAACGAATGTTGTATCTCCGAAGGACACCGTGTCTGTCATTTCTTAAACGGACGTCACGTCCTCTGGACCTCCGATAGGGACCCAACCCTGCTACGGGACCTTTTGACTTACCGATGGGTGAGGTCATAAGACCGGACCTCTTAAGGTACCTTTCTCCTCGGACCACCCGATATCAGGCACCCCAACGTTTCTCAGTCTATACTGACTCGCTGAAAGTATTGTGTCCGTATACGAAACTCTGTTCAAAAACAACTACTCCTGTCACTACCACTGACATCATTACCACTATCCGTGTCCATCAATTATTTAAGAATCTCTTAATTCATATAAAGATCTAAAGATCCCGTACTTTTCGGGTTACATTCGTACAATGTATATACTCTTTTGATCTCCATCTATCTACCGTATGTCTCAACTCATCCACCATAATGGAAATCCAATTCGATCATAAACATCGATTATCTCGTTAGGAGAAATTTCCATTATGGGGATTTATGGTTTTGAAATTACTGTTTCCATGGTGACTCTATTAGTGAGGGTCCTTTATGCAACGGTCACTCTAATAGCATTGATAGTTGACTTTTCTTTCTTTCTTTACAAAATACTTACTAAGTCAAAGTGGACGATACACGTACTGTAAAATTCTCTTACTTAATCAGTCAGACAAACTTAGTAGAAATGCACAAGGAAAATCATTCCCACAGTTTCAACCAATTTACCGGTCGTGATAAAGTCTTTCTTTCTTTTTTGTTTGTCATTTTTCTGTAAAATATAACTTTCGGACTAGGTTCGTATAGTGTCCTTATTTATATAGTTCCGTTTTTATATACTTTCTACTTTCATAAAGACCTAAGTGAGGGTTGTATTTATAATTTTAACGAGTGTGTCGGACTAGACCGTCTACTATCTCTTCTTTTTCTTTACGGTTAAGTTACCGTGACCTCATTTTGCATCAACATCTTTTTGTTAGAGTCTCAAGTCATAATAATCTCAACCTTATATGAAGTTTTCAAGTAGTTAAATTGGGTCCCCATACGAACATCCATAAATTATTGGTAGGCAGACACCCCCCTCTCGAGACTAAACATCACAAACGGTTGACGATACCACATTTATGAGGATGATACCGACTACAGTTCGATGGTTCTACTCCAGTGACTTGTACTCAACCCTTCTCTACGTGTGCTATTCGAGGGTAATCGACCAAGGTCTCTTGAGGTAGTGTGTTGAACAAGTTGTGATATTAAAACGTTTATTCTTTCGTCGATTTCAGTTTCCTTGACCCACTTACGAAACCCCAACATGTTGATACATCGAAATGATGGTGTTGATTTTGAGTCCCATTACGGGGGGGTGGGGTACGACTCGAAGTGATGACACTTACGTAACACTCCTTTCCTGGTACTGACTAACTAACTATCTGGACGGACTGAGGGAATTGGACCAATTAAAAGGGAACTCCCCGAGGGTATCTGTAAAGGTACAACTCAAATTTGACAGCAGAACAAACGAAGGAACTGATTAGACTCTAGAGTGACTGTTAAACTTTGACAAAATGAATAAAAACATAGAAGTCGTGAGACGTGTCATAGATCTTATGTGATGTACCAGCCTTTCATAATCAACTCGTGTACTTGTTTGTTATTATCTCTATAAATTACCGAATGACACACGGTTCGTGACGAGTATCCCCAAATATTGGTAAGTAAGTGACTTAGGGGGAATCTCACTGGTAGTGTTGTCTGTCCACGACATTAGTGAGGCTATAAAGTCTACTCTTTTATCTACGAGTCTTTCTAAATGGGTTCCAGTGTGTCTGTCACTTACCTGAGTTTGGGACGTCAGATAGAGGTCTCGGATACGTGAGTGAGTGAGTCTACAGTCAATTGACCGTCGTAGTAGTCCCACATATCGAGTCGTTGTATATAAAGGTCTTCATAAGGAACTGATGAACACTTCCTGTGTTTGAGGACCTCTTCTAGGTTAGACTGGTTATGTGTGGCAACAATTATCCTTTGAATTAATTAACCTTACTAGTCATTTTGTCCTACAAACAAAAGAAAATTAGACTCCTCATTTGTCTTTGGATAAAAAATTAAATTTTAAGACAACAACTGTACCCGGGATCAGGACATTAAAACGAAATTATTTAAAAAAAATTTTTTAACTGGAAAGAAACTAAAGAGTTGGACTCTTTGGCGTAGTGATAAACGACAGTTCTCTTACCTTTCTTTCATCTGACTCAATGATTGAGGACCCCATAAGACGTAACAAAAAAGGAATTTATCTAAAAAAAAGGGAGGAAGGGATGACCAAAAGAATACTAAACGGTAGAGTGATTCGTTCTATTGTTTCTTTGGGTAATTACGTAAACATATAAAAGAACCTAAGATCAACTAACTCCAAATCATAGTACTTTCTGAATGAATGGTTGGAATTCTATACTTGGACAAAAAATTTGTATTATATTATGGAGTCCAAAAAATTTTTCTAACAAAACTTCCGAGGGAGTTTTTCGGATCTTCTTTTTTCAGTAAGAGTGAGGTGTGATAATTACCCGTAGTTAATTCTACGTTAAACCAACATCATGAAAAAAACAAGAAAACCGTCACTATCAAGTAAATATAAGAAGGGAATAATAAAAAGATCTCTTTTATGTCACTATTTAATACATAATCTGATTATAAAGGTAAAAGTCCTCTATGTCACTATGGTAAAACTCTTCACGTAAATCAAAAAGACGTATTATATAAGACCTTCCAAATCCGTGTATAAACATCTAACATAACAGAAGATTATCCTGTTGAACAGAAGTTAGGAAAAGAATTGTTAGGAACGGTAAGGGTAGTGGTCGTGGTTTTTACAAGATCATATAAAGTTTAATTACTCTTAATATATATTTTTGTCGTGTAAATACACACAAATATTTATATACAACCTCTTCCGTTACCGTAGGGTGAGGTCATGAGAACGGACCTTTTAGGGTACTTACCTCCTCGGACCTTCCGATGTCAGGTACCCCAGCGACTCCCAGTCTGTGCTGACTCGCTGAAGTGAACGTGAAAAGTGAAAGTGCGTAACCTCTTCCTTTACCGTTGGGTGAGGTCACAAGAACGGACCTCTTAGGGTCCCTGACCCCTCGGACCACCCGACGGTAGACATCCCAGCGTGTCTCAGTCTGTGTTGACTTCGCTGAATCGTCGTCGTCGTATTTATATACATGTGTACATTCTTAGTATAGTTAAGTCAAGTCAGCGAGTCAGCACAGGTTGAGAAACGCTGGGGTACTTAACGTCGTACGGTCCGGAGGGACAGGTAGTGGTTGAGGACCTCAAATGAGTTTGAGTACACGTAGCTCAGTCACTACGGTAGGTTGGTAGAGTAGGGGACAGTAGTGGAAGAGGAGGACGGGGGTTAGGGAGGGTCGTAGTCTCAGAAAAGGTCACTCAGTTGAGCAACGTACTTCACTGGTTTCATAACCTCAAAGTCGAAGTCGTAGTCAGGAAGGTTTCTTGTGGGTCCTAACTAGAGGAAATCTTACTTGGCCAACCTAGAGGAACGTCAGGTTCCCTGAGAGTTCTCACAAGAGGTTGTGGTGTCAAGTTTTCGTAGTTAAGAAGTCACGAGCCGAAAGAAGTGGTAGGTTGAGAGTGTAGGTATGTACTGATGACCTTTTTGGTATCGGAACTGATCTGTCTGGAAACAACCGTTTCATTACAGAGACGAAAACTTATACGACAGATCCAACCAGTATTGAAAGGAACGTTCCTCATTCGCAGAAAATTAAAGTACCGACGTTAGTGGTAGACGTCACTAAAACCTCGGGGGGTTTTATTTTAGACTGTGACGAAGGTGACAAAGGGGTAGATGAAGGGTACTTCACTACCCTGATCTACTGTACTAGTATCAAAAGATTTAGTATATATGTGTGTGTGTGTGTGTGTGTGTGTGTGTGTGTGTGTGTTTACGATACATTGGCTCACTTAACGAAAGTTTCTACTCTAGAGAACAACTATGAATCTCGTCAGTACACTCCGGTAACCTGGGACCCTGAGTCTCCACTCACTTACGTAACCGATTTCAGTGTGTTGGTCTCTCCCTTTCCCGGTCTTGGTCTCGAGACAGAACGAAGACGAGGTCACGTGAGAGGGAAAATCGAGTCCTTCGACGAAGTCACAATCACTTCGTAAGTTGTCTGACATGTCTAAGGATAGTCGGTCTACACCCTGACTTAGATTAAGATTGACATTGAAAACCGTTCAAACGAACAGATCTTTACCTCTTATCATTATGAAGGATGCAGTGTCCCACAAATACTTCTCATATAGTCTCCAAGTCGTCTTACGGACCGTGCACCACATCCGTGAGTTATGTACAATAACAATAAAAATGATAATGTACTAAATAAGGAATAACTTCGAGACGGAACGGGAGACCAGGTTGATATTAAAACATCGGAAATTTCGGTTATAGGGGATTAGTCTACGGAAGTAAACCTAGGACTTTTAGTAACACAGGAATTGGAAGAAAGAACAACAAAAAGGTATAGAGTACTTACACTTCTCCTTCAGTATATGTAACACAGAATAGAAGTCCTTCGGGATTTTCGATGATATGTTAGGAAAGAAAGTAAAGAACGACTGGAGTCTAACGTACGGGACGACATCTATAAGATTTGAAAGAGGATGTGGGACTTCAGTCAGGGACCATTGAGGACATAGGTAGTCAAAGTCGTCTACTAGTATATGGGATTAAATAAAAATCTATAACTCTAGTATACGGGATTTGAGGAATTTACAGGGATATAGATATAGACTGTAGAGTAGGAGAGGACGACAGAGTCTCTCAGAAGAGAATGTAAAGTCCCGAGAACCTTTACGGAGCAAAACGAGGGAACCTTACAACTAGTTCATGAAAATAGAGGGAGTAAATGGGAAAAACAAAAGGGGTGAAGAGATCCAAGTTGATGAATATAAAGACTAATACAGTGTCTGAGAGAGAACGGTGACATAGAAACGTGTTTACCGAGAGGGTGATCTTTAAGGGTAAGGAGTAACAGAAAGTTCTGAGTTGAGCTCGTAGTAAAGGTCATACTAACAAAAGGGAAGAATGTCTGACGGTATTAAACATAGTTGGGACACGGAGACGGTTCACTGACACACCAAGGGTCCCTTCCATGGTACAAGACATAAGGGTCGTAGATGGTGTCACAGACCGGAAATCATTTATGGGTTGTTTACAATCTTCCTTTTCTCTGGATGTTTATTCACACACAGAAAGGATGTGAGTGAGTAGGGAAGGAAACATAAAAACCCCGGTGGTAGAAAGAAGACCGGGAAAAATACAACACCCGATATTATGGACAGTAGACCAGAAGAGCAACCGGTCCAAGATGGACGAGATTCAGTGAAACGGAGGTCTGGTTAGAAGGAGCTCATTTTGGAACGAGTATTCTGAGAGATGGAGTCTTAGGAAGTCACTGAAAGATAATAGAGGATTTATTACGGACACTCCACTTCCACTTCAGCGAGTCAGTACAGGCTGAGACGTTAGGGTACCTGACATCGGATGGTCCGAGAAGGTAGGAACCCTAAAAGGTCCGTTCTTATGACCTCACCCAACGGTAAACAGTTAAACCATCCTATTTTACTAGAAACTAAAACCTTAGTTATTCTAAACTTAAGTCCAAGACCGATGATGTGAATAGACAAGACACTGAAACTTGAATGACAAATTAAAAATAAGTGAGTAAATAAGTTACATATAAATAACTTGTGGAAGAAGTAAGATCCGAGATATACTTTGGCTACTCTACCTCACTACTCGGTTTGTCCGTAACAGGAAAAGAAGACCTAGAGTTTGTATGACCTGAACAGGTATAAAGAGTACTAGTATCATTAGGGTTCATGTCCGGTATGAAAGGAGAGAACTACGAAAATCGAAGACCAAAAACGATATGTCTTTTAGTATTATCGTACATGATATCATTAAACGTATACACATAGTATAGAGTCGAAGTCACATTCAAGTGACTTCCCATTCACGGTACAGGGTAAAGGGTTCGACGTTCGTGTCTCGGTACGTGTCACTTAAGACAACACAGAGACACCTGAAGCTCAATCAGAAACCGTATTAATGTTACGGGTCATACAAAAATCTCTGAGAAAACAGGACAGTCTTAATGTGTAAGAAATTTTACTTCCCCTTCATCATCGGTAAACCAAAGACAAAGAAGATTCCGGAGAGAAAAGGTTTGGACGGACATTGATAATATTCATCTTGAGTGTTACACGTGGAAGTCAAAAATTTTGGACCTATTGTTCAGGTGAGTACGAAGGATCATCTTTATGACAGGTACGTGTATTTTACCGTACAATTTTATTGCAAGAAAGTTGATTTATCGAAAACTGAAACATTACTTGTTATACAACAAAAAGGGACTCGTTATTAAGGTCGTGAAATCAGAATTTCTAAAATAAAATATGTAAAAATCGAACGACAAAAATGTAAGGGTCACTAGAATGTAATTCAATTCGTAAACAGATAGGTTTTGTTATCCAGCTAATATCGGTTTAATATTGGTATGGAAAAGAGACGTGTGTTTTAGGATATTTGTCGTACACTAGTATGACGAAGATCTTAAATACTAACAAAAGAAGGTTTTCCTTCGATTTAAATCGAATCATTAAGATGTACGAGGGTTCCTTTGTTACGGACGACACTAAACATCTCATTTACTTAGACTTGGTGTCAAGGAAATGAACTGATTGACTCTTTCAAATTTATAGTAGGATCAGTAATTGGTGCCTATAATTTGGTGTACTTTGTTGGTCGTTCCTCAATTCTTTCTTTACACGATAAAAAGACTGAAGTGACGACTTACTCAGATTGAATTAACAACATAGTAAGAATTATGTCTTGTAACAAACGTAGAATATTACCAAGAGATTTTAATGAACAAACACCGAACTCAAGATTTTAATTTTGATACATTTCAGTACAGGTTGACGTGTTACGTAGAAATACACTTCGGTTGATCTCAAAAAACAAAAGTGAGTTACATTTTTAAGGTCAATCCTTCTAAACAAAGATTATCAGATTGACCATATCAAGAGAGTCAAAGAAGAAGAAACAAAGATTACTGTCGATTTGACGAGAGCGGAACTTGCAGAAAACCGTCTATTTTAAGAGTAGTACTTCCGGGGACGACACGAACGTGGACCGTAAGAACACGAAGACAAATGGAAGCACGTCTTCTCGTTACCCCTCACATTTCTCCGTGATCATTTCAGGTCCTACTTACACTTGTACGTTATAGTCGAAGGATTGAAGTGACGTCTTTGTAGGTAGGCCTTACAACAAAACGTGTTTGTAGTGTAAATGGAGCCACGGCAATTGATATAAATGCAAAATTTACTGTTTCTGGAAGTCTTCCAACGACTCATGTTCTGACCCGGACACGACCTTGTGGGTCTAACAAAGGGTACAGTCCTGACGTCGGTGTTTCGATTAAATAGTCCACCACAAACCTTTCTATTGTAGTTGTACCGAGACGAACAACTGTGCATGATACTACTAGTTGAGTAATCGACACCGTCACAGGTGTCTCCCTGGACGGTCGCTGTGCAGGACGGTGGGTTGTTATGACGTCTGTATCTCAGCCTCCAGGTGACGTACATAAGAGGAGTCCTTCTGCTTCTCTGGTTGGTCACAGGACTGACACACCACTCACGGGACCCTTGGTTTCAGGATGACAGACTCTTCCTCGCTAAGTAGTTGAAGAAGCACCCGTTATGGTATTTAAGAAGAATGAAAGGTCTAGTAAGTAACGTGAGCTATAGCCACTCTTCCGATTTCCTTTGCGTTCTACCAAAATTCAAAAACTGTCTGGTTAGGATATAACTACAAGATGGACTCGAGGTTCTAAGGATGGGGTAATTCATGCAGGTGCGGAAACTTTCGTTGGTAAAATAAATGAAAAACTGTCAGGTTGCCCTTTGAGATCTACGAGTCTGAAAAGTGTGTTCTTATTAGTCCAAGACAAGGCGTCTGAGGCCTAACGTAAGTATGTACCTTTACGGAGACCTCACATAAGACTGTCTTTTCTCTTCTTTCTCTAGGTGTTTCGTCCTTCACAAATTATAAGAGGTTCGACGTATACAGTCATTCGGACCCCGAGTCGAACGATCCGTTTATCCACGGTTGGACTTACTACTGTAAAACATACCCCACAAACGTGTTTCGTTCGGTCTAAGGAGTCTTGGTTACTTAGCGAGACGACAGACACGTAAGGGACAGTTTATACAGTTACTCAAGAAGTTGTTCTAGCAGTTGTTTTTGTTACACTCTACAGAGGTCGTGAAAATACCGGGGTTGGTACTTGTGACGAAGTTATCCCATTCAGTGTGTCGAAGGGATGAACGTTTAATACTCCATGTACAGTCTTATCCATGGTCGGATTTTCTCTTATAGTTCCCGAAAAACCACGAACCATTTAACATAAATAGGTTTACAAACCTTTAAGAAAGGTTCTTTTAAATCTTTAACTTAGAAGTAAATTTCTATCTTAGTATTGAACTCTTCTTCAATTACACTATCGAATTTCTTTTATATTTTATAAAAATGTTAAACCCAAACGTACAAACGGTTGTAAAAAGACTAATAATTGAAGTGAAGAGTGCATTCGAAATCATCAAGACCAGTCTACATGTATTTCAATCGTGTTGTCGTCAAGACATTTCGTGTTAATAACTTTACGGTACGTCGGAAATGTCGTAAATCTTGTTCTACGAATTAACATCCACAATTTCCGAAAACAAAAATTACTCCAGGGTAAGCGAGTGACTACATACTTAATAGATATAAGAACCGAGATGAATTTCTTTGTTGATTTTTGTTGGTTTTTTGAGAAGATCTTACAACTATGTAATTTGTAATAATTAATCTTTTGATATCTCCTTTAAAAGCGAGAGTCTAAGGAGGAAACCTAGAACCGAAGTTACGTACTTCAGGATGAACTTACCCGTACATAGATGGTTCAAGACTAAACCACGAAAAGTGGACCAACTGTAAACTACAGATATCTATATTTATAAAACTAACTACTTACAAATACATTGTACTTTACCATAAAAGTGTCCTTGACAATCCCTTTAAGAAACAACGAAACTAAATTTATATCATTTCCGATGGTCGATATGGGTCTCCTAAAAAGGACGACCAGTAGTCTAGTAAATCGCGATCGTAGTTTAACTCTCCTTCTTGTGGTTTAACCCTCAGGTAACACCGGAACGCGAAAGAACCACCCCTGGGTCTAAACTCGTAATGTCTTAACGATAACGGAGGATTACATTCCTGGTGATCACTAGTATTGACCGACTTGTTTACCATATCGAAAAGATTTCTGTGGACTGGAACTTTTACATGTAGAGGGAATGAGATTGTTAAAAGTCAGATTCACCATTTCCAATATTAACGTTCGTCCTTCTTGTAATGTGTACAGGAACTATTTTCTTTCATATATTAAACGTCTACCCATGGTTCCTGTATACTTAAGTCTTTGCAAACAAAATGAAAGCGACTTTACAGATCCTATGAAGAGGTCTACCTTTTAGATACATCAAATAAATATTTCAATCTTTTTACGAAACCTCTTTTACTTAGGTAGAAAGTCACTTGATTTCGGTATTGAATGAAGGAAGGGAGAGGTTTCAGATACTTATATGTATTATATGTATGTATATTTAAGGTTGATTCTGAATAAAGAGGGACTTATGTAAAATTATACACAACGTTTTAGACACTCTTCGTCACCCTAACGAGTACTCCGATGGGGAAAAGGAATGATCTTTTATGTTTTCTTACTTTCCTTTGTTTTTTTGAAAGTGTTTGGACCCTTAATCCTTTATTTTCACATTATAATTATCGTAAAGTCTCTTTTGTGAAAAGGACGTAGGTTATTTAACGAAGTCTTTGTGTTCAAATCTTTACTCAGTTAACCTTTAAGGACGTCCCGGAGATTTCATGTGCTGAAGCAATAAATTTAGAACAACACACTTAAACAACTTTCGATTTCTCTGAAATGGAATATTCCTATATAACTATAGAATAGAGAAACGAAATAAAACATGTAAAGTTTGGGGTCTATATTTTCATAAATAGTTAAGATCTTTAAGAGTTTTGTGTCGACTTGAAATAGGATGGGGAAACTGTAAAAATCACAAGGTTCTCCTTGTTCTTCCGTCCTAATGGGTTACTTTAAGTCCAGTCAAAATAGTGGGTCCTTTTTACGGGTTTTACGTGGTTGGTGTGGACTTTGATAATAGTGAGGGTAGCGTTTTTAAGAACACCCTTTGTTCTACTTTGAACGGTTGTATCAGAAGAATGTTCCCTTCGGTTGAAATTATGATCGGTTTAAGGTATTTCTGTTTATGGAAGTTTAGAGAAGTAAATAAACGAACAAATAGAAAAGACCAATGACTTCCAGTCTTAAGAAGGTTCTCACTTTGATGGGTGTAAGAGTCAAAAGTATATGGGCGGTGTCTTTCTGGAGTCCAACAAGGTTATTGGTCCTATGTCTGTAAAGGGTCGAAGTAGAATTTTATTTCCGTGGATCTCGGTAATGAGTGTGTTTTGGTTTACTAAATGTCCTAGTTTAATCAAAGCTTTCTGAGATTCGTTGTGTTGATGAGGTAAAACAGAACCGTTTAAATGAACCGTCTCTATAGTCCACTGGGTTGTTAAAGGACCTTGACTCAAAAATAAAACCGTATTGTAAATCATTTATCTATGTATATAATATCAAAACAATAATTGTACAGATTAGTTAGTCTAGAAATATCTCCTTGGTAACACACGAGACACCTGTTTCTTTCGACGTCACGATTGAAACGTATCTCCGAAGTCCTCGTACAAACGTCGTCGTCCCCAAAAGACCGGGAGGAACTCGCAGGCGGGACATGTTTTACATAGAGATAGTGTCCTAGTCTGTCTCGTGGTCCTTTCCCAGAAAATCTAAAATTCCCAGGTCGTCATCGTAGTCTGGACTGAACGAATAAAATCTAGTACATACTACAACGAAAAAGGTGAGAGTATAAAATATTTTCATATACACGTTTGAAAGTATATGTAGAAGAGTATAATTACTGTAGTGATTTTGGGAGAAAGCTCAATAGACTATCAAAGGTCTCATCCAGTAGAAGAGGAGAATCAATAAATATGAAGTTTTGAGTAACTAAGGGGTATACTACGACAAAGACCTTTGAATAGGGTGCGGTGTCTATAGGTAAGTACATGATAATTACAACTGATAATCAACAAGAAATAGAAATATCACATTGGTAAAAGAAACAACGAAAACTTTCACTGACGATTTCCCAAACAAGTGTCACTAAAGATGGAAAATCTTTATACTCTAAGATGTAGGTGTTTATTAATTTAGAAACCAGAATTTTCAGAAATGACGGGAAAAATGCGTAAGTAGTAAGTTGGAGACATTCGTAAGATTTAATCATAACTAACTTCAACAAAATCCAATTACACACAAGGGATTTGTCATGTAACAATAAGTTGTATTTTATTGTCTTTTACGGTGTATTAGACCTCTGAACCTTTTGGGGGTTTAAACCCGTAATTTTTTTGGAAGTACAAGATAAAACACTATTTCATAATTTTTAAGTGAAATTCGTGTAACTAACCTATAGGTTGTCACAGTATATTCTCTAAATCATTGTACTGTCAATAAGGTCCTTTTTTTGATCTTAGCCATATGCAACCGGATTAAAGAAGGTTTATTAGTTATAACTTATTTCCTTAAAAAACAGGACTTTAATGTCATATGAATGATTGTCTTAACCTTAATACGCAAAACTTTCTAAAAATTAGTTTCAACTTTACTTTTTCCCCAGAAACTTTATAGAGAGTGGATAGATTTTTTATCAATACTGCAATATGAAAGAGAACGTTGGGGTTATAGTTTCAAAATAAAATGTATATTCGTAAACTTTCTTGTATTTCTGTATTTCTGAACATCGTTTATAAAAATGGTTATAGAACCAGTAGAATTACTGGTCACTAACTAGTGAATTTCCCCTTTTCGTACGTTAAACCACAGTCTCAGTGGACCAACCTTCGGGACCAGAGGATACATGGTGGTCACATTGAAGAAGGTGTAATGGATTAAGAATATCGGAGTCAGAGGAGTAAACATTGTACGTCTATCGTTATGGATGAAGAATACGAAAGACATTTTTGTACCCTATTATTTATATTTCATGGACCGTGCATTCTATTAGTATTTAAATCGATCAACCCTCCGTCGTGTCAGAGTACCTTGTTCTCTAGACCTAAGTTTGAATATGGGGTACTAAAAGATAGACGGACAGGACTCGACGACGACGACGATTCAACGAAGTCAACACAGGCTGAGATACACTGGGGTATCTGTCGTCGGGTGGACGTTCTTGTGACCTCACTCAACGGTAAAGGAAGAGGTTACGTACTTTCACTTTTCACTTTCACTTCAACGAGTCAGTACAGGCTGGGAGTCGCTGGGGTACCTGACGTCGGGTGGTCCGAGGAGGTAGGTACCCTAAAAGGTCCGTTCTCATGATCTCACCCAACGGTAACGGAAGAGGTCGGACAGGACTCTCGTAATAAATTTAGGTTATTTGGGTAAAAGGAGGTACGTCCTGATACTACACCTGTTCACGTTGTTACAAATATTCTTCGAGATTGAAACAGGAACCATGGATTATTTATTATCGAGAGTAACATTCCCCATAAACACATTTCTTTCAGTTTAAGTTTAATGACCTAACAAAAGACCTTCTCCGTGTAAGACCAAGATAACGAGTGTCCCCAGAAAATGAAGGGACTGACTGACAATTCTCACTGGTAGAGGTATTACAAATTAAACATATTCAGGAGGACTTATGAATTATCAAAGTTTTCCGTTTTTCCTCTATACTCTCACCACCACCAAACCTCCCACTGCTCCTGTCGACTTAGTCTCAACACGAGATATCAGTTAGATCTTCCATATTCCACGAGGAAAGGGACTGAAATTAAGATTGATGGATACCGTGATATTTTTATGTCACGAATACAATACGAATTCAATATACAACTTCTTAAACGTCTATTACTTCAAAATCTTTTTCAGTTGGAGTTCCAAAAAACATGGTTCGAAGGAACAAAAATTTGTAGTAAATATGAGTTTCTCATCGGTTGACGAAGGGTTTTATTTCCTTTGAATTTCATCATTAAAAGGTAGAGGCAAAGTCTCACGGTTTCAATTTCCCAGTGGTGAGTCTCGGTAGTTTCCTTCTTTCGTTTTACTAATCTTGTCAAAACTTACTTTTGTTTTAGTTTTGTTCTACGTTTGTTCCCCATTATCTTTATCCGTATTTTTATTTGTATGTCACTACAAAGAAATAATGATAATATTTCTACTATCTACTCATTTTAACCCAATGTAAATTCAACATTACCTTCTTTTATTAACGTCGGAAGGTAGTCCTTTGGTGTCCCTGGTAATAACTAGACAGTAGGAGTCCCGTACAGAGTATTATAAATTATTTTATTTGTTTCTAAATATTGAGAAATATCCGGCATATAGATATTAGAGGGTATGGTGTGGTAAACTTGACCTTTACACCTCAGTCACAATGTTCATTGTAGGTATATTAATATGACCAAACCGTACGAATAAATTTGTCAGATCGTGAGAGTTCTCTTGTGTAAAGCATAATCCCTACTTTTTACACTTCAGTCTAAAGTCCCAAAAAAATGAAGGACACGAAGTTTTACCCTCTTATAATAGGATATACTTTTTACGATAACTCCTAAGAAGTAAGATTTGTGTGATTTGTAGAACCGGTATACGGTTTACATTATCTAATGGTTTCGTTTTAGAACGTTCTTTCTTTTAGGAAGTGTAGATTCCTAAGTTAGATGAATTTTTTTTTTTTAGTTTCATCATTAAGTAATTAAAATGTGAGCTAAGGAAAGGAAGACATTTGAGAAGAGATAACAGAGGGTCCGAGTCCCTCAACGACGAGGGATTGAATCAACTTAAAAGGCACAACAGACAGAGTATTTTACATGATGTAACATAATAAAATAATTCTCCTTAAATTTTAATAAAAGAAAGGTCTTAAAACATTGCGACAGACTCTAGTGTCCCGTGTGGTAACCCCATAGTCTTTTGTACAATGTCTCACTCGGCAATTTCTACAAACGAAAAAAGAGTAGGAGGACTATTGGGAAGAAATTTGGTAAAACATCAAATAAGTGTCCATGTGGGATCCTTTCTTACTTTTTTGTTTCTGTACTGTAAACTTTATTCAATTTGTTTCTTTGTGTCAATTGCGACTCTACTAGTGGTTTTGACATTTATCCAAATTGGACACTTAATATAGTTAAGTCTTACACTAACTATTATAAAGGGTGGACATGTACCCATAAATACGCATTTGACACGCTGTACGTAATATTTAATTAAGAAGTAAAAAGAGTTATAGGAAACTTCGTTCAACACACTAGAAAATAAATTCATCAACTAAAGATGTACCTCTAAGCGAAGTAATTTAATTAACTCGTTTGTTATTCCTCAAGCCCGTTTTTTTTTTAGGATACCAAAAACTTTTCAACTTCACTATTATTTTAAGACTTCGATGTCGAGACCATGTATGTAATAACGGCATGGTGGTGCACTAATCTCTGAAGACTTTCGTATACTCTGAAGTGTAAGAATAATGGAGGAACTCATTAGTATCTAAAAAATAAGGTTCATTACAATAGTTTAAAACTTACAATGTAAGAAGGAAGTCTGAAGATAGAATAACTACCGTAAGGTAGGACGTAATAATAGAGGAGATTATTCTTTTTACTCCTCGACAGTCTTTAACCTATCTTCTGGGTGGTCCTTAAAGACGGCAACGAATAAGTATCCAACCGTGTCTATGACTCAGTCACCCGTGGGTCTCAAGTCCTACTGAGTCACGGGTCTATACACGACATTCAGTGTAGAGGTTACAGGTCTCTCCCGACATTTCCCGAGTAAATAGTCCCTTTACTTTGGTTCACGAGTCGATGAGAACTATAGTAATTTTGAGGAAAATAAAAAATTTTTTATATTATCACTTACACGATTTACTAAGATCCTAGGACCTATGTAAGGTCAGACGAGTAATATATAAACAAGAGATTGATTTTACCAAGTAAACGTATACTTACTGAACGATTCATTTTCGGAACCTTTTCTCCGAAGGACGTGAAGTGGGATCTGGATCCGAGTCCATCCCGTCTACTTCACACAGAAGGAAGATATGACGTTTTTATAGACTATGAGAGAACAAAGAGTTGTTCTCTTGTCTTTTTATATAATATTTACGTACGATTATATCTTATTCCGAACAAAATTGATAAGAACTACAAGTCATTACCTCCACAAAATACTTGTCATAGATTGATATTTTGTTTTTTTATTAATTCTGATTTCAGACTGAATTCAACAAACTAAACTTATTTAGTGGTTTTACAAGTAGTTAGTTTCTTGTAATTTTACCACTATAAAGTTTACTACGACATCCATTTCCATACTTAACTCCAGTCAAAACTAAACATTTCGTAAGAGAAGATCTTGACTATGATGTCTTTAATTTCAACGACTCAAAAGTAGAGTTTTATATACCGAAAGAGTACTAAACGATCTTAAACTTAGTACATTGTCTTTTACATTTAGACATACTATGATTTAAAAGACTACTGTAAAATTTAAATTTTAGGTAAATTGTGAACGGAGATCGTTGATCAGATGTTTGATTTGATATCCATTTTACGATGGGTTCCTTTTCCCTTTTTATGTTTCTAATTTAACCATACAATCGAGACTCACTTAGTTATCATAAATCACGATTTCGTGATTCGTCTAATTTTCGTGATTACGTCACCGTCAGTTATCATTTTTACTTATAGAGATTTTTAATAGAACCGTTATTTTACACGTTGTAAAAGGTAAATAAAATTCGATTAATGTAATGTACGAACAAGCAAGTAAAATAATCAAATTTGGTTCATCATCTTCGGATTGGTAAAGTAAATTACGTATTTTGACGGTTTTCGAACATTAGAAACAAAAGTAGTTCTCTGTCTCCTTTCCTGAATAAGTATGTTGATTCTAAGTTATTTTTTTAAGTTGTCTTTAAATGACTGACAGATTGGGACGACGACGATGACGATTCAGTGAAGTCAGCACAGGCTGAGACGCTGGGGTATCTGCCGTCGGGTGGTCCGAGGCGGCAGGGACCTTAAGAGGTCCGTTCTTGTGACCTCACCCAACGGTAAAGGACGAGGTCACCTAATTTCACTTTTCAGTTTCACTTCAGCGAGTCAGCACGGGCTGAGAATCGTTGGGGTACCTGACGTCGGATGGTCCGAGGAAACAGGTACCCTAAAAGGTCCGTTGTCATGACTTCACCCAACGCTAACGGAAGAGGCTGACAGATTGGGATGACCAGAATTTTATTACTCACTATCTCCGGACCAAGAACGGAAATACTTCGTTTGGACGACCCTCTCCTCTACTGTTATTTGTCAGTAGTCAAGTCAAGTCAGTGAGTCAGTACAGGCTGAGAAACGCTGGGGTACTTAGCGTCGTACGGTCCGGAGGGACAAGTAGTGGTAGAGGACCTCAAGTGAGTCTGAGTGCAGGTATCTCAGGCACTACGGTAGGTCGGTAGAGTAGGAGCCAGCAGGGGAAGAGGAGGACGGGGGTTAGGGAGGGTCGTAGTCTCAGAAAAGGTTACTCAGTTGAGAAGCGTCCTCCACCGGTTTCATGACCTCTAAGTCGAAATCGTAGTAAGGAAGGTTTCTTTAGGGTCCCGACTAGAGAAAGTCTTACCTGACCAACCTAGAGGAACGTCAGGTTCCCTGAGAGTTCTCAGAAGAGGTTATGGTGTCAAGTTTTCGTAGTTAAGAAACCGTGAGTCGGAAGCAGTGTCAGGTTGAGAGTGTAGGTATGTACTGGTGTCCTATTTGGTATCGGAACTGATCTGCCTGGAATCAACCGTTTCATTACAGAGACGAAAACTTATACGATAGATCCAACCAGTATTGAAAAGAAGGTTCCTCATTCGTAGAAAATTAAAGTACCGACGTCAGTGGTAGACGTCACTAAGATCTCGGGGTTTTTTTAGTTCAGACTGTGACAAAGGTGACAAAGGGGCAGATAAAGGGTACTTCACTACCCTGGCCTACGGTACTAGAAGCAAAAGACTTACAACTCGAAATCCGGTTGAAAAAGCGAGAGGAGAAAGTGAAAGTAGTTCTCCGAAAAATCGAGGAGAAGTGAAAGACGGTATTCCCACCACAGTAGACGTATAGACTCCAATAGCTATAAAGAGGGCCGTTAGAACTAGGGTCGAACACAAAGAAGGTCAGGTCGCAAAGAGTACTACATGAGACGTATCTTCAATTTATTCGTCCCACTGTCATATGTCGGAACTGCATGACAAAAAGGATAAACCTTGGTCAGACAACAAGGTACAGGTAAAGATTGACAACGAAGGACTGGACGTATGTCTAAAGAGTTCTCCGTCTAGTCTACCAGACCATAAGGGTAGAGAAAGTCTTAAAAGGTGTCAAATAACACTAGGTGTGTCAGTTTCCGAAACCGTATCAGTTCTTTCGTCTTTATCTACAAAAAGACATTGAGAGAACGAAAAAAGTACTAGGTCCCCTACAACCGTTAAACTAGACACCAAGGAGACGGAAAAGATTTTGGTCGAACTTACAGTCCCTCAAGTGTCAAGTGTATAACGACTTCGGACCGAACCTCTTAAAACTCGTAATGAAATGATCGTACACTCTACTCACGTTGACACGCCATCAAACTAGTAAGAAACCATAACGGAAAGAAACCCTAACCTTAATTTTGACTGGAAAAGGTCAGGATACCGGTGACGACTCAAAAGGTTTAAACGACCGTACAACTCACGTCGTGAAAGTATCGTAGTAGAAAGTCCTAAACTTTGTCGAGTTAACCTTAAGGTAGTGGAGGTGATCGAAACAAACATCACTACGAAAGATTCCGGGTGAACTGAAGTGTAAGGTTCTACAGACCAAGATCTAATCACTAGTGCAGTAGTACTGATAGACCTAGCACTTCTAGAAAAAACATGTTAAGAAGGTACAATATGGTCGTTTGTTTATGTAGTACTATTAAATACTTTATGTCACATTCCCTTTGTTCGTAGACACTTACTTTTATTTCTCCTTCTAGATTTAACCCATCATGTCAGTGTTTTCCGGTGGATCTTCTCCGCTTTCAATTGAAAAAGTACTTGGATTTTCAATTGAATGTAGTTCGAGTTTTAAAATCTTTTTCGTTAATACAGAAATAACGTACCAGTTCATGTATCGATCAAAAATTATTTGACTATCGGTAATGGATATGGTATTCAAATACCAGAATTGATGTACGACACCGAAAAATTTTACCCAAGACTGCCATTCACGGATAACGAAATTTGTATCTTTTTAGATAGTGTTCTTCATCTTGACACGACCTCTTAAATTGCAAAATTTGTGAAAGAGAAAAAATTTTTTTCAACAGTCACAAAGGTTTGAAACAGAAAACAAACCAAAGATTCTTTAACAGTGAAAAACGGTTCATAATTATTAAGAATAATACTACTTCTATTACACACCTAAAGATCTTCGATTCCTGTATTAAATCTATCGTGAGTAAAAGTGACGGAGAGAATCGGATAGTGAAATTAGTGGAAGAAACTTTTGTCTTTACAGATTATAGACAGTTTCAACAAAGAAAGAAGAGGGGGAGAAGAAAGAAGACATCGGTTGTGAATCCTGGGATGAGTAGTCTTTTTGGGTACAAAGAATCCCTGTCTACCCTAACAGAACAATGGTCATTCGGGATACTGTTTTTTTTTCTCAGTATATTAATACTTTTATGTGTTTTATTCGAGAAAACTCGGACAGTTTCAACATTTCAACTACCTTAACTTTCCTTACACTACGACTCGGAGTAACAGAAAGACGTAGACACCTGGCAGGAGATGTGTTGATGTAGGTAAAATGTGGTAAAGGAAGAGCACTCTTATTACACCGGAACTCCCGGTTCTCTCTCTGTTCACAAGGGTTCCTGAGTACTCTACAGTACCCGTGGACGACTCACATGCACTCGTACATGTACCCGCACACGACATCACGATTACGTAGAGACCGACGTCTGTGTATAACGGAAAAAGAAAGTACTATCAGTACAAATAGACATATATAAATTAAGACGTTTATAGATTTATTCAAACGGAATCCGTGAAACAGTACGAAAAAACATGGATTCCTACACGAAACGTCCAGTATCTGTTATCACAACTAAAACTGTTTTTTAAACAGAAGGTTTTTTATACATACATAAAAACGTGTCATTTCTCTCTGGTAGACTAAACGATGTCACAAACCTATTTTCAGGACTATTTTAGTTGTTTATGTAAAAACACTGACCTAGTGTTCTTCGTAACAAAAACAGTAGAGACGTTCAGCGTTTATGAACGTTACGTCCACTTTTTTAAACATACTTCTCATCTCTCTTTAAGAGTGAAAACGTGACAAGTGAAACAAGTGTAAACAAACCGGGACTTACTTCATCTCAAACGGTTCCCTTTTCTACTCCCTTATCCTCCGTAAATAAGAAATCCCGAATAAGGACATGGATGTTCAGTCTCTCCAGTGACCGAACGGGGAAGGACTTCCGACATTAATGTCCGGCTCCTGACAAATAAAAGGTCATTTCACTGGTCTTAAAACTTACATTCTCTAACAAATATTCTCATGGAACACTTATACCAAATATGTTTTGGAGTCTTTTCTAATCCCTACACTTTAATAAAAAGAAGTACAAAAGTGATTAGACTCTTCCAGATTCTGTGACTTTATAAGATGTCACGTTATTGTCTCCACTTACACTCCAGTTCAATCCACTAGGACCATGATTTCCTTGACTTAATTTAATTATTTCTTCTTAAATATTATATTATAAGGACTACTAAGTAGTTTATATTTAAATAGACACCGAGGTTGTAGTACCATTTGTTCTTAGTCATTTATATAATCATTCTTATTAACTCTTTATAAAGATTAAACTTTTTTTGTGGTCAATGTAACCTAAATAAATCTCGACTACACCCCTTTTTTATGTGTCACAAAATATGAGAGTTGATTTGAGTGAGAGTAAAGTCTTCTCAGTCTCCTTTTCATAATTAAGGTTCATCTTTACCTGTCTGTTTCGTGTTCTAGTGAAGACAATGACTGGCTGATTATCCCTATGATCAGTCACAAACGTCTTACTACTTCTCATAAATTCACCACCAAATTGTTATCATTCATGATGAACATTAATTATAACTTTACAGTTTCAAGTCCCAAAACTGTACATGTTTCACCTTCCTGATTTTATACACGGACGAAAATTTTTACTATACCATTTAAAACTGTCAATACCATAGTAGATCTATGAAAAAATCTTAGTTTGTCAATACTTTTGTATTTATCGTCAAAGTCTAAAAATCCGTTTGTCACGAAAAATACTAGGACCCATACACCAAACCACGACGTCATTAACTGACGTCCGGAGGACAGGATACAGGTAAACAAAAATCACCTAAGACGTGTCCTTTTGTATCAATGAAGTCACAACTTTTAAACTTCAAGTAGAAAATACTCTCTCAATGTCTAGGACCCTTTTATATGTGGTCCTGAAATGGTATGGATTGTTTTCTTTTAACATATAATTTTTTTTTTGTTGTTGAGGTTTAATATCCTAGATCCCATCGGTACCACACTCGATACTATAACTCATAGAATAGTGTGATCACTATTTTATTGTTCGGTCGACTTACTTCTACTTGAGTACTTTTTTCTTCCTAATAATTTCTAAACTTTTCATTTGTGGATTTAAAAGTATTCATTTATAATTAAATCATAAACACACTCGAAACCTATAATTTCAAGAGGGACATGAGAGACCCGGGAATTTCGGTCGACAATCTCGAGGACCACGGAATAAATTAAGAGATATTTGACCCATAAGTTCTTGACCAATTCTTTGTCAGTTAAAAAGATAAAAGAGACGGTTATACATTATTTTAGAGACTAGGTCACTCAATGACCCGTTAATAAAATTATTGTTACAACTGTATCAAAGTACAATGGAAAAAAACGATGATCGTGTCGAAAGATTTAAGGTCCACTTAGTGTTCAAATTGACTTGATAACAAACAAATTACAAGACAAAGGAAGATTGGAATAAGAGCAGATAGTTGGAGTCGAGTCAGGGACTACCGAGTCCTTTGAGAGTCAACCCTAATTCATTATCAAATGTGTCGGAGAGAGTGAGTAATTGGGTACAACTGTAAGAGCAAGTCACGTGATTGGAATAAATTCTGGAAGAATTCATGGTATTCGTCGACGACCAAAGTCACGTTGATTGTTGTGGATAAATTAGTTCTTTATTATAAAGGTTTCTTTAATAAAGTGGATAGATTTGGCAGAAGTAATCGTACTCGATTAATTCAGACAAAGAAGACGCGAAAGAGGTCTTCTTTTGGACCAGTATCATTTATACTTGAAACTTTTAGAAATGAAGAAGAGAGGAAGACACATATGGGGTTCGTCTTTGTCTTTTAACATATGACAGTAAGACATGTCCAAAACAAAAATAAGTAGACAACTTTTACTATGGTTATTCTATTCTGATCTAGAGGGACCGAGGTAGAAGCAGGGGTTCATCAGACTTACCAGGGTCTGACGAGGACCTCATTCATTAGAAAGAACTTTCGGTTGGGTACATACATTGACGTAGGGAATTTTCATTAAACTCCCAAGGGGTTACCAAAGTCACACTTCAGGTGTGAGAGGTCATACCATAAGTTCCCCAAAGAATGGAACTAGGACCGATAAAGGACCAGAAGGAAGTGTGAGTCACCACCAGACCGTTTACAAATTGAGACCCGGTCCGAAAGGGCCACCGAGTCGTCATTTCTTAGTGGATGTCACGTTCTCTGGGTCCAAGCTAGGAACCCAGTCTTTCTAGGAGACCTCTTCCCTTACGGATGGGTGAGGTCATAAGAACGGACCTTTTAAGGTACCTGTCACCTCGGACCACCCGATGTCAGGTACCTCAGAGTTTCTCAACCTGTGTTGACTCGTTGATTGTGTGGGTGTCCGCCTCATCTTCAGGGACTAAACACTAGAAAATAGTTCAACCCAACACATTTATGGACGTCGTTCGGTTAAAGTTCAGTGACTTATTTTTAATTCTTCTTTATAAGTGTTAACAAAGACATTCAACCATGTTCTACGGAGTTCGTATGGTGACGGTGAGACGGGATGAGAATTGAAAGATAAAAGAGAGTAAGAATGTAAAAGGAAAAAAGATGAGAAAATCGTCTAAAGTTAAAATGTAATGACACAATAGTTGACGTAGGTACAATACGTAATCTAGGGTCTGGAATAAATAGAAAAGTGACTTTCAAACATACGAAAATGGTTTGAAAGAGATAAGGGGGTGGTGGGATCCGAGACCGTTGGTGAAAAGATAAGAGACAAAGATACTTATGTTGAAAATTTTTATTTTAAGGTGTATATTTACTAGGTTACTTTATGAACAAAAAGGAACAGACTGTAAGGTAAATCGCATCATGGGAGGTCCAAGTATGTATAACAGTGTTTACTGTCCTTAAGGAAGAAAAAAAATCCTAACTTATTATAAGGTAAACACACACACACACACACACACACACATATGTGTGTGTGTAGAATAAAGTAGGTAACTACCGGTAAATCCAACAAAGGTAAAGAACCGAAAACACTGAACAAGACGTCACTTGTACCTTCGCGTTCATAGAGAATCTCTATTACCAAAACAAAGGAAACCTATATATGAGTTTTCACCCGAGTACACTATCAAGACAAAAATTAAAGAACTCCTTGGAAGTATGACAAATGGTATCGTCAAATATAAAGGTGGTTTCCACAGGTTCTTAGGGGAAAAGAAGTGTAAGTTTATTCATAAACGATAGAGAACAGAAATTATTAGCGGTTGGACTACACATACTCCACTATAGAGTAACACCAAAATTAAACGTAAAGGGACTACTAATTACCACAACTCGTTGAAAAGTACACGGACAACCGGTAAATATACAACAAAAAAAAAACTTTTTATAGATAAGTCTAAGAAACGGACAAAAATTCAATATAAAACAAAACGAAAACTCAACATACGTAAAAAACGTAATAATTGGGGAATAACCTATACACAGTTGAATAGTATGAACATCAAAGGTCTTAAGTAGTCAGAGAGAGTCTTGGGACTGAATTGAGTATAATAAAGTGGATGGAGTCAAAGGGAAACTGTGAGTAAAACAGTCTAATTGTAAAAGAGGGACACAAAATGTTGAGATAATTCCGTAAAGGAAGGGATCTTTTGGAGGAGATTGAAAAGGGGTTAGGGAGTAACGTCTATTCAACGGAAAGGACATACGTGGTCATCGTGAGAGACGAATAAAGATCATATAGAACTTAGTATAAAGTATCATTATACAAGCGACCAGGGAGTATCGGGGAACTTCTATACCTGATATCGAAAATGGAGGTATGGGAGCCATGGATGGTTTTGTCGAACTTGTTTCATATATAAATAGTTTTATTATTAATCAACACTGTTTTGGAGTATAAAGTTTATTACATTACCTTACGACTAATCGTTTTTATTAGAATAGACATCTATTTTGTCGAAAGAAAGAGAGGGGGTTTAGGCACTTTTGATTAACTATTTTGACCCTTGAAGGGTTCTCAATTTCTCGTGACTTCTTTAAGACCTTTCAAGGTAAGTGGTAATGGATACGGGAAAGGAATGTGAGTGTGTGTGTGTGTATGCGTGTGTGAGTATGAGTGCACGTGTGTGGGAGAAGGTAGATGGTCAAATTCTACTTCTACTTAGTTTCTTGTTTTCCTCTTTTTACTTTTTTCTTTTCTACTTCTATTCCTGCTACTTATCTGTCTTTAAGGTCTTGAAACATGAATTCGTTTTAACCCTTTTGTATTAATTTCGGTAAACTTTTATTTTCTTTCTGGCACATTGGAGACTCGAGGAATTTCGAAAGAGTTCGAATAGTTGTCTCGTAGAGGAAACACACCCACTGTACCAGAAATACTCCCTGGAATAACGTTTCGGAAGACCACCAATAACGAGTTCGTCACCATGGTCATCTTCGTAGGAAGGTACTTCAAACGAAAACCTGAAGTATCTAAAAATTGGTGACTAGTGGTTAGACACTAAAGTTCAACTTTCATGTCCGATTCCTTTTCTTCAAACTTGTACCTTTAGAAAAAATCATGGAGTAAATGTTACCGGTGTCCTAATCTGAGGTGTCACCGTGACAAAGTATCCGTGAATTCATGTACGAACCACGTCTCTCTTTGAAAGAACTCAAACCGGAACTACATCGACGTCAGCATAATCTTCTCTCAAAACAGTCCTAGAGTTCCTGGAACCGATCACTCTTTCCACCGGGTGTCTAAAATCCGTCCTTGTTCACCTTTTTTCCTCACTTCTCGGAGTGACGTGTCACTATTCTATCTTTACTCAATATTCTCCATTACTGTCTCTGCCGTCCGATCTTATGTCAAGACCCAAATTTGTTGTAAACCCCCGTATTAACTTCCTGAGACCAAAGTAGGTAGAAAGTGGAGAGGACCGGGAGGTGCTTCTGTAAGTAGTCGGACAAAGATAACTCGTACTGTGACGATCTGTGTATTTGTCTGGTACCGTGAAAATAAGAAGTCCTCCTTGATGAAGACAAAATAACCAATTACGTCCCATTGACGACAAGACAGAAACTTATAGAGAATATGAAGAGACTCATTCATATGTAACTTAAAAAAGACAATTATTTTCGTCTTTTGGAGACACGTGATTCGTACTTTTAGACGGAGGGAACCTTGTTGAAAAAAAATACTTAGTGAGACAGTGAGTACTTCCACTATCTTTCCGTGATACTTCCGACGATTGGTTTTGGTGTACCTAAACTAGACAAAGTCTAGACTTAGTGGAATCCTTTACTACTATTTCTTCGTTTGTAAAATTGTAAGTTTTAAGGTTTCGGGGATAGTAACATTTGTACTTAGTAGAAAACTTAGGACTGTCACAGAGTTCTCCTTTTATTTATACATATGAATAAAGTAAATAAATATTTACGTAAACATGTGTGTGTATATATATATTTAGGTATATGTGTATGTGTATTTTATATAAGACGAGGTTCATAAAGAGAGAAGGGAGAAGTCATTAAGTTGAAGATAGTGCCGGTCCGAGATGAAACCGGAGACGGTACTCGACAAATTCGGGTGAGACTAGAGTAGGAATAGATTAGAATGTCGTAAATGATGGATATGGTTACAAAAGTCTTGAATCGATAGTTGTCATTAAAAACATGAAATATAATAATTAATCGACATTACATTTCATGTTTTTTTTTACACGGATGGAGAACAAAGGGAAGCACATGTGACGGAAGTTCACTATAACTCCCTTGTCCGACCTGGAACCTTTGTAAACGATCCCAACAGTTTGACACTGGACAAAAAAACGTGGGTCGTTCAATTGTTTCCAAAAATGTAAAAATTTTCCAATTTTTTTTATCTGATTTGATCTTATACGATGTCCCTGGGTTACTGTGAGTTTTCGGTTCTAAAAACGAGAGACTTTTTTCTTTCACAATCAACACAGATTGAGAAACACTGGGGTATCTGGTATCGGGTGGTCTGAGGAGACAGGTACCTTAAGAGGTCCGTTCTTATGACTTCACCAATCGGTACGAGTAGAGGTCCCCTAGAAGGATTGGGTCCCTAACTTGGGACCAGAGAACGTGACGTCCGTCTAAGAAATCAGACTCGGTGATCCTTTCGGCGAAAACGAGGGAATGGGAAATGTATTTTGCCCACGGTTCGGGGCGAAATTCTTATTACTTTTTATTATCACCTATCTATTATTCAGACTGGAATGATATATATCTATTAAGATGATTTATCCACACTCACAAAGGTAAAATGTTCGAAGAATTGGATTTATTAATCTTAAAACTTGAAAAAGAAGATCCGTGCTACTTCTGAGTCATCTGGTTGGTTGTTGTTGTCATTATTACTGTTGATAAATACAAGGATTCGTGTTCTCGTATCTGAATCCGGAAAAAACAAACGAAAATATAGGAGGTTATAGGTCCTGTTATAGCACCGAACCAAAACATAATCAAAGGATCTTGACGGTGTTGTTTACTGGTGTTTCAACCACCGAATTTTGTTGTCTTTAAATAAGAGTACCTCAAGACCTCAGGTCCTCAGTACCAGTACGAGGGAGATTTCCAAGATCCCCTTTTGAGAAGGAACGTGTTGAGAATGTCAAGACCCCCAGGGCCGGTAAGGAATCCCACGTCGTCGTCTTGAGGTCAGTGACTGAAACACAAGTGTACCGGTAGAAGGGACACACAGAGAGACACAGAAGAGGAAAAGAACCCTTCTGTGGTCTGTAACCTGAATCCTGAGTGTGATTTAGGTCGTCACAAAGTAGAGTTCTAAGAATTGATTAATTGACCTGTCTTGGATAAAGGTTTATTCCAGTGTAAAACTACAAGGTCCACCTATATACTGAACCGCCTTGAGATAAGTGGGACGGTGTCTGGAGTTATTTACAAAAGCTTACTGACACACTTACTTCCTTCACTGGTGAATTATATAACGACTGTGATCTCAGTAAAGTAAATTTGGAACTTTGTTAAGATAATCCATACACAAAAAGACAAAAAGTTCACTTCTTGACTCCAAAGTTCTAGATTCATAGGGGGGATCAAGTGTGTCTGTTACTTCCGTCCCAGTAAGGACTTGGGTACGAGAAGAGGTGAACCGAACACACTAACGGTGACCCGTACTGATTCTTCACCTGAACTCCTTCCTCTAATACCTTAGTTCCTTTAGCCTAACATCCTCAGAATCATACTTGAAAGGAAATTAAGTCATCTTTTTTTTATACTCATCTATCCATCTATATTTGTTATTTCCTTCTCCTTCTCAATTTCTACTGATTCTGGAGTCCGAATCCCTCTCTCCCTGACACTACGGCATATCTTTATCCTTCGACCTTACCCTTAGTCAAACCTTTCTTTTTACTACTCAAAGGTACAGTAGTTACCATGTAAGTTTGAACCGGAATTCCGTCAACGTCTCTGCCCCGACCAGGAGTCTTGTCTCTTACGCGGACCCACACATTTCAAACCAGTAGTGGTGCTCTGTCGAGGTAATGGAGTACTTAGTGGTCTCAACTCGACCGACCGGTCTACAGACCAATATGATACAAGTACTGACAGGCTTCGACGGGAAATAAGGAAGGATCTCTACCAGTTGGAAAGAAATTGACGAGTGAGTAAAACGAGGAGACGATCTTGAGGTTGACTTAAAATTGCAATAACTTTAGTACTCCGTCCTAGTGAAGTAGTCTTCAAGCACCGTCGTTTTGATGATTCCTTCGAAGAAAGAAAATTTAGCACTGACTCGGGCTGTAGTCCGTAGGGGACGAATCGTGTTTTGTTACTTCAGTGTAAGAATCCCAAACTGGTGTCGTGGGATTATCGGACTTTCACTTTCACAATCAACGAGACAACACAGGCAAGAAACGTTGGGGTACCTGACATCGGATGGTCCAAGACACAGGTACCTCAAGAGGTCCGTTCTTATGACCTCACCCAACGGTAAGGGAAGAGGTCTCCTAGAAGGACTGGGTCCTTAACTTGAGTCCAGAGAACGTAACGTCCGTCTAAGATTATCAAACCGTAACGTAATTTCTGGGGCTGTCCTTCCCGGACGAGACGGTCTCTCGACTGAGACGTCGTAAAAAGTCTCTTAGGGCCGAACAACTACAGAAGCTATAGACTCTTGTCTGACTCTCTTCGACTTGATGCACACTTTCTTCGTATTCGTTTGTGATATTCAAGTTTCGAGACACGGAGACGGACATCAGTCGAGAGTTATGGTGGGTGGAGGGTCAGGTTGCGTCGTTTAAATTCTCTCGTGTACTTACTTTAAATCCCTTTGTTTGATTCACCTCAAGGACTTTAATTTCGTCAACTCAAAATCGGTTGAGACAATTTTCCGAATCTGTTTCTTGAAAGATAAAACTTTATACATAGGGGGACTTTTTGTAATAATGTACAGGTATTTTAAACAGATTTTGTAATAACACTTATTTGAATTATAATTTAACAGAGAATTAAATCAATTCCTCCCTTCTCTCGACCATACTCACTTGACCGTTTCTAGAGTGTTCTATCTTGTAAAAAATTTTAGAGAGACATTCTGACTAAATTTAATAGATATCTTCTCGATTTAAACAGGATATCTAGTTAATCTTCTTAGTGATAAAATTTATATAGTGTATGAATTAATATGACTTAATTTACATTAACGTATAAGTGACGTACGTAGTATTACAATTAATCCCCTTTGTAAAACTTAGTTTATGTAACTTCATATATCGTGAAGTCAAAAGAAATATTTTTTCTATCATATACAAAGTCGGTCCAATCTTTATAAACAGTCCATGAGTACTTTTCCATTTCTTTCTGATTTGATTTCATAATGAAGTTCCGAATGCCTAACAACTCATTAAGGACAATAAATTGAGACTGTCATACACCCGAAGGGACCACCGAGTCGTCATTTCTTAGGTGGACGTTACGTCTTCGGTGTTCTCCGTGTCCAAGCTAGGGACTCACCCCTTCTAGGGGACCTCTCCCCGAATCGTTGGAGAGGTCACAAGAACGGACCTTTTAGCGTACCTGTCTACTTAGACCACCCGACGTCAGGTATCCCAACGTTTCTCAGCCTGTGTTGACTTCACTGCCTCGTGTGTACGTATGCTGTCATATATTCCAAGGTCCAATTTCTTTGTTCGGAAATTGTTCAAATTTCTTTTTGGGTTTGTCTTACAAATGGTAACAAAGAGTCTTAATTGTAGTGTATTAATAAAATCTTCTCCTATTTGGAAATTTTCGATTTACGAAAAGTTTTGAAGAATAATTTACCTACATACATAGGTCTTAGATACATACAAAACTTCGTCGGAGACCACCAACCCCCTGTCACTAGTGAGCACCGTAGAATTTGTAGCACTCATTAGCAAACAAGGTTGTCACCCGGCCACCGTCGAACCACTAAGGTCGGGGTCCCTTCGAAACCTTTCAATGGGCATCTGGGTGTCGTACCATCTCGACCTTCTCTTTCAACTTTAGTCAAGACAGGTGGTGAGGAAAATATCTATTCCTTATCCATCGGATCCTATCATCACTTCTAGGACCCCGTGTTACTGGAGTCAAATCAGAATCGGGACGATGTCGACCAGGCAGGAAGTCAAACGAGGATCCTAACAATTCTCCTAAGTCACTTACTTATAAAGTTTTCACGAATCTTGTTACAGACTGTGTAATATGTGTGATACTTGTTTACAAACAATTTATTTCATTTTGAGTCTGACTCTATCTCGTTCGTTAAACGGACTCAAGTACCCTAAGTAGTTTAGAATCGAGCCCATCTTGGTAGGGAGAGGACAAGAGTAAAAAGCAAGGAGGGTCCAGGAATAATCTGATAGGAATCTCACACCCAAACGGAGTCTTTATGACACTCTTGGTTATCTATTTATCGTGCTACGTTATATCCCTTATGTCTCAAATCTAGTTGTGGAATCTAAGTCCAAGGTTAACAACAACAAATCAGTGGTTCAACACAGGTTTAGAAACGCAGAGGTACCTGACATTTGGGCGTCCGAGGAGACAGGTACCCTAAAGGGTCCGTTCTTATGACCTCGTCCAACGGTAAGAAAAGAGGTCTCCTGGAAGGGTTGGGTCCCTAAGTTGGGTTTAAAGGTCGAAATGTCCACCTAAGAAATGGTGACTCGGTGGTCCCTTCGGGACTCTGAGACTATGAATCGTAGCTGAGAGACTTGGAGTCAAAGAAGTAGACATCTTTATACTATTAGTACTGTTTGGGTCGACTCTGAACAGCTCTCTTAGTCTACTCTATTACATGAAACTTTTGGTATTAAGAGGTACGTCTACAATTAAATTGTAGTCATAACACTCGAAGACACTCGACTCTTTTCGATACTCTTACAAAGTTTGGACGAATCCTGTAGTTCTTCAACCCAACCTCTCTTATGAATTATCTGGGAGAGGTGAAACAATGAAAGGTAAATAAGTGACAAAAGAAAATTTTAAGTAAAAATTACTAATATCAGTATATGTGTCTTCTTATTACATATGTACATACACAATACACACACTTTTTATTTATGACTAAGAGATGGTACTTCAAATTTTTCTCTTATAATGGTTACGGAAACTTCGGGGGTACACATGACGGGTCAGTATAGGGAGGGGAGGGTGGGGTCTTTTAACCCATTCACCGTAAACGCTTAATAGACAAGTAGAAGGGGAACGGAAATCAACACGATGTGTACACATATACGGATCTGTTACATAACATGATCCACTAAAAGAGAGAACTGAGTTTATAGAGTTCGACATACCATAGAAGGGGGACGGGACATGATAGGAGATGAGAATCAGAAACAGTGACAGAGGGGAGGGGGTAGGTTATTTGTGTAATGAAGAAATTAACTTTTCTACAACGTTTCTCTCTGAAACCTTTTCTCAGTCCGAAGTCCACATTCACTTGTCCCTCACCCATAGTCACCGGTCGCCCTTCCCCTACAGTCGACGGTTTCGTTTACGTTTTTATGTTCTTACCCTTCCGAGAACACAGTAATATCGGTGAAACTCTAAGTAAACCACAGGATCTACCAGTGAACTGGTAGAATTTCTCTTTAGAATTACGGAATTTACTTTTTTTCTGATTTTTACATTTATCTCCGTATAAACCTACAGTATTCCGAAAACCCTTCGTTGACTTCATAACTTCTTACTTCACTGTCGAGTATTGCCGAAGTTCCGTCTACTTTACCCTGTGTCTACTTTTCCCTTGTGGAGTGGACCCCGTCCCCCCTCCCCACCCACCTCCATCGTGACTTCTCTGTGACACCTGTCCCAAATCGTTCTGAATCATTGACCGACCGACACTCTCTACTATCTCTTTCTCTTCAACCACTACCGACTGTAAAGTTCAATGGTCCTATCTTTGGAGTATTACAAGTGATTGGTTTTATCCACTGTTTTTCCATCTAGACTCTCAGTGTGACTGATCTTGTCGGGTTTAACGACCTCTAGTGGACACAGGGTACCAGGTCTTTTATTACTAATTAAGGTGGGAAAGAGGGTCTTTTCCTTAGTCTCTTCCGTTTAGATGTAAAGGATGAAAGTTCTCAACACCCAAATGTACAACTTACCATTGAAAACATTCACTAAGAATGTTGAAGGGACTGAAAGTCAAAGAGCATGTATTTTACTCCCCCGACCTCATTCCACTAGAAATTCCGGGAAAGGTAAAAATATTGACTTTAGGATCCTTGAAACGGGTCTTATCAATTGTCATCGCATTCGTCAGGAACTCGAACTCTTAGTCTCTCTTAATTTAAACTTACGGACAAGGTGAAACTTGGACACCGGTGGGAACCGACGGGACTCAGAGGACGACTTTCAGTTACACTATCTTGGAGTGGTCCGATGGTACAGAGACGAACATACACTTTTACGGGTTGAGTCACGGACCGTGTCACATCCGTCCCATTTCTGACTAAAGGAGGGAAGGAAGGAAGGAAGGAAGAAGGAGGGAAACAATAGTTTTTCTCTCAAAGTAGACCGAGGAGTTGACCACGACCCCACTTGGAAAGAACAATCTGAGAAAACACCACGGGGTTTCGTCGACAACATGGTTTCTTGATGAGAGGTGTTCGACGTAAGTGAAAATGGGGCTTCGTGTTCTGGAGACCCAAGTTCTCTTCGTGCTCTCGTGTTCACCGTTCCCCTGGGGACCACCACCCAGATGTCAACAAGAAGGACGACGACGACGATTTAGTGAAGTCAACACAGGCTGAGACACGTTGGGGTATCTGCCGTCGGGTGGTCCGAGGGGGCAGGGACCCTAAGAGGTCCGTTCTCGTGACCTCACCCAACGGTAAAGGAAGAGGTTACGTACTTTCACTTTTCACTTTCACTTCAGCGAGTCAGCACAGGCTGAGGATCCCTGGGGTACCTGACGTCGGGTGGTCAACAAGAAGGTCAATCTACGTTTAGGGTGAGGTCTACAGTGTAGGTCTTTGATTGACAACATTTCACCACTCTTCAGTGGGGTAGAAGGGACTCGTTTACTCGTTCCTTGTGTAAGTGAACAATAGACATTCTCGTTTAGTCTACCTATAGAGATGAAATGGAAACGTGACGACTCTCAAATTTGGTTCCGAGGAATTATCAATTTTCAGATGACATGTTCGAGTTTCTGTCGGACGTCGAGACGTTCGGTCAAGGACGGTCAGACTGGTGTCGACAGTTGAAATAGACCTAAGAGTCGTTCTTCTCTGTTCTTCATCAGGGAGAGGATATCTAGAGTCGACACCTCTTTTCCTTTTTCCAACCCAACCCCAGGGGACCGAATACATCAAACTTACGGTGAGTTTGGTCTGTACTATAAACAACCGAAACCGAGGTTTCATGTGTTAAAAAGTTCTAGTTCCTTAAGACATGTAAGAAAATGTTGTGACATGTTTCAAAGACATGAAACCTTAAACAACCCCCGGACCCCCAACCCCTCTTCTCCCTCATCTCTGTATTGAATTAGGAGAGTCAGGAACTCCTTGATGGTAAATCTCTTGAATGAGAAAGGACTTCCTCTGCGGAACTTCACACGTTATATAATGTAATTAAGACTACGTCTCAAGATACCAACAATTCACAATGTACACTATTTTGGTTATTTGTTTACTTTAAAGTGATAAAATTTCGTAGTATGGTATACAAACGAAACATATAAAAATTTTAGTCAATAATTGATTACCAGTTTTTTTTTCGGAATGTGCACTCTTTTGTCTGTTTATCTTCGATTCCAAGACCAGGACAAAAAGACGGAAGTAAATCTTTTCCGGTCACTCCAGGACGTCCAAACGTTTGTTAGACTCTACGTAGATTGGAGACAAGAGGTCCAACAGGGTAAATCGTTGTGTCTAGTGTTTCGTTCGATCCATCCGTTTACCCGAAATTGGGACCCAATGAAACGTTTACGTAATTAAAAAGTCGTCTGAACAATTTATGTGTGTTACACGATCCGTCCCATGTGTCACTCCAATTTTCTATTTACTCTGTCAAGAACCTGAGAACAACTAACCACAAATCAGTTATTAATTCAGTACAGTCTTAGAAACACTGGGGTATCTGACGGACGGAAGGGACTAGAAGTGATAGAGGACCTCAAACGAGTTTAAGTACAGGTAACTCAGCCACTACGGCAGGATGGTAGAGTAGAGACAACGGGGGAAGGGGACAGGAGTTAGAAAAGGTCGGGGTTCCAAAATAGGACCACTCAACCGAGAAGTATAGTCCACTGGTTTCATAATCTCGAAGTCGGAGTCGTAGTCAGGAAGGTTACTTATAAGTCTCAACTAAAGGAAATCCTAACTGACCAAACTATGGGCACAACAGGTTCCCTGAGAGTTCTCAGAACCAGTCGTGGTGTCAAGTTCTTGTAGTTAAGAAGTTGTCATTTGGAAGAAACACCAGGTTGAAAGTGTAGGCATGTACCTTTTTGGTTTCGAAACTGATATACCTGGAAACAGTCGTTTCACTATCGAGACGAAAGATTATACGGTAGATTCAAACAGTATCGAAAAGAAGGTTCCTCGTTCGTAGAAAATTAAAGTACCGATGTCAGTGGTAAATGACATTAAAACCTCGGGCTCTTTTAGACAGTAATAACGGTAAAAGGGGGGTAGATAAACGGTACTACTTCACTATCCTGGTCTACGGTACTAGAATCAAAAAACTTACAACTCAAAACTCGGTCGAAAAAGTGAGGGGAGAAAGTGGGAGTAGTTCTACTACTTAGGTAGTATAGAGGTGGTCGTGACTTAGGGTTCAGTTCAGACTCGGAAATTTCAAGTGTCTTACGGAGGATCTGTATCTTTTTTCATCTTGTTCTTTACTTGTTTTAGTCTCTTCGACTGAGACTTCTCGTCGGAGGAGATATTGTCTTATGAACTCTTCCGGAAACTAAATTTTAACCGGACACAAGGAAATTCTTCGAAGAGATCAAGGTCGGGAGAAGTTTTACCTACTAACTAGTGGTCACCTTTGGATTAATGGTTAATTAGTCAATGATAACTTAACTACCATGTAGAGTCAATAGACGATGAGGAGTCTCGTTAGATATCGTGAAATCACTTCTTTTCGAAGATTAATTTATCATTTTCTCATGAGTGATTATACATAGTTTTTACAGATCTTGATATTGTAGAATAATTAATATTCAGTATTCAAATCGTAGAGACTCTGGGAGACAAGTGATTAAAAAGTGGTAAATTTTATTTTTTCATCAACAACGACATATTTTGTCGTGTAATCCAATATAAATTGGTATTTTCAATTATCTACATTCTTGAAACGTAAAACACACTGTATTCAAACTGTAATACCTCATTCCAATAAAATATACAACAACAAATCAGTACAGGTTGAGAAAACGCTGAGGGTACCTGACATCGGGAGGTGCGAGGAGACAGGTACCCTAAAGGGTCCGTTCTTATGATCTCACCAAAAAGTAAAGGAAGAGGTCCCCTAGAAAGATTGGGTCCCTAGCTTAGATGTAGAGGACGCAACCGTCCGCTCAAAAAATGGTGACTCGGTGGTCCCTTCGGATAAAATGTATTCCTATAAATTTAAAAAATAAAGTCAAACAAAAATTTGTCAACCAAACTTTATATGACACTGTTGAAATACTAATACTGTTTATATTGTCCTGTTATTATCTTATTAGAAATTTAGTAAAAGGCCTGAAGACGAAGTATGTTTCTACACATTTTGACTTGAAAAAGAGAGAAAGAAGGTTCAATCCGAAACAAAATGAATATGTGGAAAAACAGGACCAATAGACGGAGTCTCAATGGTCAAACGTTAGTAAAACAGTCCTATCAGCCTCAGTCAGAGAGGCAAACAGAGAACATTTGAGAATTTGATGGGGGTAAGGACTTTTTTTTTTTATCGAAATCATTAAACCATCAAGATGGGTATTAACTAAGTGAATGAACAAGTAAGTAAGTTAATTATGAATAATTTGTAGATGACACACCGTAAAGTAGATGCTGATTGTTATGTCATCATTTGTCCGTCTCAGAGACTAGTATTCTTGAACCCTTTAGAGTGTAGTGAGTAGTGTTTTTGTTTATCACCAACGTCGATATTCACGGTAAAGTATATCCATTTACCATAATACCGTCAGATGGTATCTTCGTAAACTGGAGCTATAACTCTAGTCCCATCTGTAAAACTTCTTAACTACTGTTTGACTCTAGATTTCCTCCATATCCTCAATGGTTCCACTTACCTCCACCTCCCTCGTCTTCCTTGTCGTACAAGTCTCTGAGACATTCCTCCTGTAAACCGAATAAACCTCTTGACTTCCGGTCGAGTGACCTCGTATCCCTCGTTCCTTCTTTTGTTACGTCCGACTCAGACCTCTTAAACTTGTCCCCGACCTACTCCGTCCTCGGTTGGCCCGTACAATTTTTATAACAGGAACTAGGATTCTCGTCACCCCTTTACAATTCGTAAAATTCGTCTCACTGTACTACTCTATACACAAAATTTTTCTTGTGGACCGACGTCACACCTCTTACCTAGATCTTTCTCCAACTTACTCTAACCTAACCAGTCCAGATCAATTCGGTAAGAGTGTCAGGTCCTTTCTCTACCCCCATGAAACCTACTTCAACGGTACCACCTTTATTTCTTTTGACCTGCCTGGGTCCTCTATAAATATTTCACCTTAACTACCCTGAACCGTCATCTGACAAATACCCCTCCTTAGTCCCTACTGTGAATTTAAAGATTGAACACGTGGACCTCTTTACCACCTCGGTAAACGACCCCATGTAACATAGCACTCCAGTCCGTTCCTCCTAACAACAAAGACGAAACCAGTACAACTCGGACTCCAGAGACTCTGCAGACTTACGGTCAAAGGATCCGTCAAACTATTTACATGTCAGTCGAGTCTCCTCGTCACATCGGACCTCCGTGTTTATTCTCACAGTTGATTTTTCTTATTTTGTAAGGGACCCATCTCTCATAGTTCTCACTCGTCTCCTCGTCGGGATCCTACCTCGGAACTCTTTGGGATTGTAACTATCCGTTTGTTCCTACCAGGACGTCTCCTCTGTTTACGACGTCAAACTCTTCATCATCTTCCCTTTCAATGTAGTTCCGACATATAACAGTGGGACGAATAAATTGAAGATACGTCTCATGTAGTACTCTTTACGACCCGATCTACTTTGTGTTCGACCATAGTTCTAACGGTCCTCTTTATAGTTATTGGAGTCTATACGTCTACTGTGGTGGAAATGCCACCTTTCGGTTCTTCTTGATTTCTCGGAGAACTACTTTCACTTTCTCCTCTCACTTTTTCAACCGAATTTGGAGTTATAAGTCTTTTGACTCTAGCACCGTAGACAAGGGTAGTGAAGTACCGTTTAACAACCCTTTGTTACCTTTATCATTCTCTGAAATAAAACCCCCCGAGGTTTTAGTGACGCCTACCACTGACGTCGGTACTTTAATTCTGAGAACGAGGAACCTTCTTTTCAATACTGGTTGGATCTGTCGTATAATTTTTTCGTCTCTATAGTGAAACGGTTGTTTCCAGGTAGATCAGTTTCGATACCAAAAAGGTCATCAACACATACCTACACTCTAAACCTGATATTTCTTTTGACTCACGACTTCTTAACTACGAAAACTTGACACCACAACCTCTTCTGAGAACTCTCAGGGAACCTGACGTTCCTCTAGGTTGGTCAGGTAGGATTTCTTCTAGTCGGGACTTATAAGTAACCTTCCTGACTACAACTTCGACTTCGAGGTTATGAAACCGGTGGAGTACGCTTCTCGACTAAGTAAACTTTTCTGGGACTACGACCTTTTCTAACTTCCGTCCTCCTCTTCCCCTGCTGTCTCCTACTCCACCAACCTACCGTAGTGACTGAGTTACCTATACTCAAACTCATTCGAGGTCCTCAACCACTACCTGTCCCTTCGGACCGCACGACGTCAGGTATCCCAGCGTTTCTCAACCTGTGCTGACTCGCTGACTTGGCTGACTCTTCCTTTTGTCCTCTGACTTCTCAGTTCTTCCCTCCCTAGGTTCACGAACAGTATATAATCACTTGTCATAAGAAATTTAGGAAAGTGAACTTCAATTTTGATTTTTTATTTAATGGTAGACTAACCCACCATTAACGGAAAATCAATCGACCAATCATTTCGTAAATTACATATTGAAAACGTAAAAAACTCGGAAAGCGGTATCACTCCTGTTAAAGAGACACAAGAGACACATGACCCAAGAAAATATTCTCTAAAGATATTTGATCGAGTAAATTAGAAATGTCGTCGAGACATTCCATCCACGTAAAGACATGAAAAGACTTTTTTTAAAAGTCAAAATGTTTACCTTCTTGACTTTGTCTTCATTGTACTTAAAGTGTTTGTATATCTATTAACGACATACTACGTCCGTGGACCCAGACCCCAACCAAGAGACGACGAAAGAGTACTTAAAAGATATTTAGTAGTGAGGAGTGGTGGAACGACATGTGTTTACGTGTTTCCGTGTGTCAAATTTTATATCACAGGGTTACACTGAGGGTGTAAATACTAATAAGGTCAACCATAGGTAGAGTAACCTGAACGGACGATCTTCACAACGGAAATACAGGTCCGGACTCTGTAAGTATCAAAACAAAAAGAGGATGATCGCGGACGACTTAAGGTAAAAACACATGAATGTACACCGGCAATAATACATGAATGTACACCTCGGCACCATGTTTGACACTACTATTCTAGACTAGGATCAAAATCTTTCACTTTCACGTTCATAATCAGTGAGGTAGCACAGACTGAGAAACGCTGGGGCACCTTACATCGGGTGGTCCGAGGAGACAGGTACCGTAAGAGGTCCGTTCTTATGAGTTCACCCAACGGTAAGGGAAACGGTCCCCTAGAAGGACTGGGTCTCTAGTTCGGGTCCCAGAGGACGTAACGTCCGTCTACGAAATGGTAGACTCGGTGGCTCCCTCGGGATCAAAATCGCAGACACACATATGTTACCGTGAATGACTACGACTTCAGTAAGTCTAGTGACCTTTGCAAAGACGGATAGACCCCTATATACAGGTAAAAGTCTAACAGACAATAGGAACGGTAAGGGACAATAGGAACGGTAAGGGAAATTGGAGACTTTTCTGTGTGGTCCTTCAAAGATTGTCGAACGAGTGTAGACCTGAGTGTAATTAAGATACTGGCATAAAATAAGGTCTGTGAAAACTCTTTAAGTAGTCCTACACTTCACGCGTTACTACTTATAGCTTGCCTCAAATGGTGTCGAAACGGTGCGTAACTGAATAAGTACCCGGTCAAGTTGGTTCAGGAGAATTGTAGATATAGGTGGAAATAGTTTCCTCTAGAGTGGTAGCGATTAGAGCCCTGCAGTCTTCCAGCTAAGTACGTCCATGTACGAAAGATTCTTACCGACACAGACAAAATAGGTCACAGTATGTTAATTAAACGAAGAGAAAAATGTCATTCCACAACCCTTTATGATATTTCACTTTTAGTGTCACCTTCGATCTCTGTGTCTGACTTTCGTTTTGTTACTTCGGATCAGGGAAAGAACTTCACATACCGGAAAAAAACAATTTAAGAATTTCGAAAGTCAAATTTACGCCAACGAAATTAAAAGAACGGACCTTGTCAAACTCCAAAAAAAACAGGTAAGTACTAAATTTAGTGTACTAACCTTTTATTTTACTTTGTTAATTTCGTGAAGGTCCGCTACAAAAGGATAAAGTCCCCTTCGATGCCTAGTTTCCTCTCGATAACACACTTGACACGAAGAGGTACTCTTCTTTGTAAGTGTAGTAACTCTTTATAACCGTCCGTAATCCTTCCCTGCAATAGTCTTAGGGTAACATTGAGGTCGAGAAGACTAAGACGTTTTACTACCCCAGTCTGTGTTACTTCACGTTTGTGACCCCCTTTTTTCTAGGTCTAAAACAATTCTTTACGAAAATTACCTATCGTTGTCATAAGGGTATGTTATTTTCAAGTGTAAAGTCTCAACGCCAATAGCACAGAGGATCTATGTTTTTGGGATCGTGAAACGTCTTTAATTCTACGAGAGTACAACCCAGACAAAATGACAAAATTATCAATAACCATCACGAAAGTTGTACTCAAGTAATCATCTAAGAACCAATTACGTGTTACTGCTACCATAGATACCTTTACAACTGAAAGGTGTTTCTGATCTTTAAAGAAATTTTCCCTCTATAAATAAAGTACTAGTAGACTGTATTAATTGTAGGACCAGTCCTTTACTGAAAGTCACTTCGTTAACTCCTACTACTACAAAAGGATACTGAACAAGTAAACATGTAAGAGATAGACATAAGAAATTGTTTTGTATAAAAAATTTTGATGGTGACAGAAATATCGTCAGACCTATACGTAGTTTACAAGATTAACATGATCACCCGGACCACCTTAAAAACGTTTTAGTATTTTGCACATTTATTTTGGAAGGGTGAAGTGTTACTTAGTATATCTAGATTTACTAAGGTGTGAACTAGAGGGGAGGAGGGTGACGAAGTGTTAATTGATACGAAAAAGAAGGAACGAGGGAGAGAGGGTCGGGTCACAAGGATAAATGGGTAAAGTTTGGTAAATTAAGACAGGAGTTTTACAATTCCTCTCTACGGGTCGGGGTAGGGTGTATCTGTTCGTGAGACGGTTTAAACTTTATACCAGTATAGATGATAAGAACATTTTACACATAACAATACACAAAGATACACAAAAATCAACTATAACTACAATAAGATCTCTTGACGTTCTTTTTAGACTTCCTCTTACTGACTTTGATCGTAGACAACTTAAGAGTGACCGAAGGGATACAAGTAAACGGAGGAAAATGGAAAAAAAGACGAAAACAAAAGAATACAACACATAATGGAGTGGTTAGGCCAACGTATAATTATTCGAAAGATGTCAGCGAAAGCCAGACTGTGAAAAAGCGTAGTGTTCCAAGGACCGGATAAAGGTCTAAGACTTCAAGATTATTTTAAGGTAAAAACATATCTAACGAAATTATTGACTCATTTAAGACGACACACTGTCTAAAGTGGTTCACCGTACAATATATATAGTCAAAGTAATCTTATCTTTACGACATTGTTTACAAAATAAGAATAGAGGGTCGAAAAAGTCGTTTCTTCGATATTATATGGACACGTAGGTATTATGGTTTCTGCTTTTATTCATGAATTTACTTATGAAAAGTATACTTTTCGTGACTATAGGAACTAAAAAATTTTGGTTTCTACTTTTAATCATAAATTTATTTATGAAAAGAATACTTTTCGTGACTATAGGAACTAAAAAACTTTGGTCCATTGAGAGTTAAGTAAGGAATATATAGTCCTTGTATGATTGATACGAAATGATTCGTTTATTCACTCCATTTCCTTCGACACTGTCTCTTGGAAGGAGAGTTCATCCTTTTTATCTTTGTACATGGACTCTGGATCTCTTTTGTTTCTGTATTTTTTGTTCCGATAACTCTGAGAGACTCTCTCCTAGACAAAGAGACGGTGAACGGATTCTCTTAAGGTAAACCATTTTAAAATACATTTATTAGGATTTGGTAAATTTCCTAGTTTCTTAGTGGTAGTGATTTTAGGTCAAACAAATGTCGTTTATTACAACCTCTACCTCAGTCCTCATGTCGTTTTTGAACCCCTGGTAGGTCGGATTAGATAGGTTCGTCACTGAATTGAAGACATTTACAAAACTGACGTGACTTCACGACTTAGACACCGGTTCGGATTCAAAGATGTTGGGTACAAAGTTATTATGATACTTCAAAGACAATGTTTTATCTTCCCTGTATTAAAAAAAGGGGTTTCTGTCGACGATATGTACTTTTCCTTGTCTTCTTACTAAAATGAAGGAAGGATGGGACTTCGGATTTCCGTTTCAACGAAACGTTTACAAAAGAGGGTTCTCAAACGTCGACAAAGACGGAAAGGATAACACGAATACAAGTCGAGACCGACCCTTATGTTCGAAGTCGAGGTCGACAACCCACGTTTCACTTAGTCCATAAAGTGTCACCAATAAACTAATCGTTCTGAATATAACAAATCGATTGTTATAATATACATACCTTCTCTTCTGTAAAAACTGTACAAAGATTGTAAATTCGTACATTGAATAGAGTATGTCCACGTCGATACAGATTTATATGACACATGTATATAAGTTCAGATAGACATCTCGGTACAGTTACGTCTAGATCTAAAGTTTTTGTCAAAAATAAACACACTAACGAGAGAACCCTACGAAACTTCATTTTATTATACTATTTGTGACAACCTCTATCACATTCATTTGTCATTCTCGTCCCGAAGAATGTTCAACACCTCCCCCACCCCTACATCCTTTCTTGTTCCGACCTCTTGTACTCGTGTCTCACGTCCCGATACACCCTCTCCCCTCGCCCTATGAGTACTTCTAGTGTCCTGATTAGTGTCCCTAACGGGTGTAGAGGGGAAGACTCGAGGAGCAGATTAGATGTAGGTTTTTGTTACGAACGAACTAAAAAAAAAATGTCGTAAATATATTCCGGAAATTAGAGATCTACGTTCGTAACGATAATTTTATAAACACGTACTGACAGTCCGGTCCCTCTCACTCACCTACTCCTACCCCACCCCCACCCCTGTGTGAAAGGTCTGAAAAACGTTCAAGTAGAGGTGTAAGTGACCGAACAGACGTATGTCACCGGCGACGGACTCGCGACAGTATCTACAGTAACTTAAGAAACCATAGTAGGAAGAGAAAGGGGTAGGGGGAAAGACACTACGACAATGGTGGGTATTCGAGAAAAGAGGATTGACCTGACCAACCAGAATTCATTCTTTCAAGTTCTCCATCCCTAGTGGATTTTTCTGTAGGAATCGAGTACCAGTAATGAATGTTGGTAATGGATTTCCTAATACAAGCATTAGTCACTTGGACTCTCATTAGTGAGTGAAGGTCATTCTTCTTAGTTAAATAAATAACTGGGGGACAGAGGTTTAAGGAAGCCAAGGACACGGTGGTAGTACCATAAAGTCACGAAACACGACTTCGGACGTCGTACAATGTAAACCCTAATGACGATAAAATCTGATACATCTGTGTCTAGTAGTTGAGTAGTCACGACGTCCCTGTGTCGGTTTGCTTCAAACTTGAAGGTGTAAGAGAAGTCTCTAACGACTGAATGGATAGAGGAAATATTTCACTAGTTTATTTTTATAGTAGACGGAAAAAAAAATTCCGTATGTAGTAATTAAATCAATGCAGATATTTCTTGTCATTGAAACCATATAAACAAATCTTCTTTTATACAAAGTACCTAAGACTCTAAAGAAGACACTCCTTTTTTTGTAGATAATATTTATTATTAATGTCTGAATACAGGTATGGTTTTTTAATTCGGATCAAGTATATATCAGAGGATTTTACTTAATTACGTACTAGAACTTTATGTATGTAGAATATTTAAGAATATCGTATCTTTAAATTTTATAGTATTCATTAAACTTTGTAACTTTTTACGATGGAAAACCCAAAAAAAACAACAACAATCGTCCCTTATTGACCTTAAAGAATAAGTCCACGAATGAACTTTCTTTACCTCTCCGGAAAATTTTACTTTATATAAATAGTCATCGGAGAAACTTTAAGTCTGTCTATATGAGACACATATCTAACTGATTAAGACATCAGTAATATAAATTTTATAACTAAACTTTCAAAACCTAAAAATTTTAATAATGTTACAATGATCGAATATGTAAAGAATCTACGAACTTAAAAAAAATGTCTCCAGAGTTAAACCATAACTGATTAAAGATGAGTGAAACTGAGTAAAGTTTTTCAACTCTGTGTGTGTAACTATAATATTAGTATTTCTTTTAACGATAAACATGTATAGGACCGGAAACATCATAATCCAACCATATCTTTGTGAACACGGGTAAATGGTTTTTCTCACTGTCTTGTTTCGTTTCAAAGTAAATTAAGTTGAAAATAGCGGACCATGAAACAGAATGATGAAGATTAAAATTCAACAGTCGTGGTTAGTCGCTAGAGGTGAAGCATACAAAGTAAAAAAATCAAGATCTTACGAGTCACAAATGGAACCAACTTTGTTTCGAGAAGCATAGACTAAGGAAAGATCTGTTTATAGTTAAAGAAAGTGTATGAATTCTATATTTGGATAACGACCACAAAATCAGTCAAACCCGACGACATTGTTTAATCGTATGATCCACCGAGATTTTTTGTTTGTAAATAAAGAGTCTTAAGACATCCGACCCTTAAGGTCCTAGTTCTACGGTCGTCTACACCACAGATCACTCTCAGACGAAGGACCAGGTGTCTAACGGTAGAAAAACGACACATGAGTGTACCACCTTTCTCCCGTTCTCTTGAGACACCCTAGGGTAAATATCCCGTAATTAACAGTTGTGTCATCTTTGAGTTTTATATTAACGATCAGAGATAAAGAATGATTAACAAGATTCTGACGGTCCACTCAAAAGTATTCTTAATTTAAATTTACCACCTAAAATAAGACGGGAATTTTTATAGAGGTACTGTTGGTTTTCCTTGAGGAATAAAGAACGTTTGTAACGAAGTCCTCATAAAACTCTCAATTTCACCAATGGGTCAATGAATCTTAAAACCGTTCTTCTCTTTCACTCCTCAATTACTATCTTTGTGTAAGAGCCGTAAAATATCGTTATCCATAGGAAGGTCTCTTTCCCGATTACTAGTCGACTTTTCCATAAACGTAGAGACTGCACTGGAGACGAGCTTTGAGGTCCGTCAGTAGAGTGAAAAGGGGTCGGAAGGACAGAAGAGACAAAGTAGAGTAAAAAATATGGTGCGGTGTGAGTAGGATCAAGTACTAGTTTTCAACTTGAACAGCGGACATGATTATTGTAAAGGAGACACGATAGTCTTTGATAAATCTACACCTCAGAAAGAGAAATCCGTGTGAATTGAACATACCGGTTCTACTGACTTTGTTCCTCATAAACCGTTCCGTTTGTATAACACTTTAAACAAAATTACGAAACTGAGTGTTCACCGAGAACCCTCGAGTCTCAACTTCAAAAAATAACCACAAATGAGACCACGAGGTTCTCATATAAACTCACAAATTCTTCTCCAGTTCGTTTGTCAAAGACTGTACTCTCTTTCAAGGAACCTTTGGACTGAAAAAGATCGATTTTAAGAGATAGTATAAAAGAAATACCTTTTATTATCATGGATGGGACATCGAATAACACTTCTGATTTGTTTTATGGATAAATTTCATGAATTGTGTTACGGACCGAGTCAATGGTAGTATATACCACAACAGGTCCATTTCTCAGAATTGTCCATTACTTGGTTTAGTTATATAGGTTCAAGGTCTCCACGTTTTTCGTAGAAACACTTTTCTCTTTATAATTAAGAAAGACCCTTTACCCATAAACTTACCTGAAGTCTATAAACTATTTCAGTTCCCATTCACAATCAGCGACTCAGCAAAGAATGAGAAACCCTGAGGTACCGGACATCGGACGGTCCGAGGAGACAAACACCTAAAAAGGTCCGTTCTTATGACCTCACCTTTTGGTAAGGGAAGAGGTCCTCTAGAAGGGTTGGGTCCTTAGTTTGGATCTAGAGGACATGATGTCCACCTAAGAAATGACAGACTCGGTGGTCCCTTTGGGTTTCAATTTCTACTACTGAATAATTTAATTTTTCTCTAACGAATAATATATATACCACTTACTATAATTTCTCTAGTCTTTCTATCCTCTTTTTTTCATCCTCGAGTAGCAATACATCCTCCAGACTTATCTTACATTCCGTATTCTCTTTGTCTGCGTTTTAAGTTTATAGATATCCTTCCAAGTCTTCCTACTTATTAGAGGTCACTTCATCTTTCGTGTCTTACTCCGTCTCTTGTCTTAGTCCAATAATTTTCTCCGACTATACAACAAAACCAAAAATGAACACTCTTTTCCTTAAAAAAAAGGGAAACGTCAAACTTCACTAACTGTTGTTAGTCTCTTTATAAAAAATTTTATCCCTCGTCCCCTCGTACTCCCCATCCTTTTTGTTCTCCACTACTCGTGGTCTTCATTCAGGTCTATCCTTTTTAACCAATTGACTTTATTCAACCACATCTTCGAAATCTACAGACCACAAGACTATAAGACAAACTTTGGTTGTGGTCGCCCTCCATCGTGACCATTGACTAAAAAAAAAAAAACGTAAGGGATGTTTTCAGTGTTTATTGATAAACCGGGATTTAGATCTTTATTGTCATCAAAAGTAAGAAAGGGTAAGGTTGGTTTACTGGAAGCCAGATAGATAGTGAATTAAAGACACGTTTACATCGGTGGGACGAATTACCTCAACAAAACTTGCACAACTCACAAACCACATCTCTTTTACAAACTTTTTTTTTTTTTTACAGTACTACAAATTGAAAATGTCGTGACACACTTGAACCAAGTAAAGAGATAGTTCTTAGGTAAGACACCCTCGTTTAATCCCTAAACCCCTTAGAAGGGTTTAACAAAGTCTCATTTATCGAGGAAATAACACGACTTCTTTTTATATGATGACCAAGGGGTCTTGTAAAAATACAACACACAAACAATCTCATGATTCGTCAAGTAAGGGTAAAATACCTATTCTTTCGACTCCATCTTCACCAAATAATAAATTAGAGTTAGAGTGTCTACGGGTGTAAATAGGGTACTAAGTTTGTACCGTTTGTTTACGGGAAAGTCACTTTACATTTTCCCATAAACCCACAGTCCGTTAAAGTATTTCAATCAAAGTTCGGGTCTCGATACGAGTCGTAACACGTGGAAGGACATTTAGCTTACAATACCGGATAAATTCTTACTCTCACGCAGATTCGAGAGGACATCAGCCTCACAAGTGGAAGAAGACCAGAATATAGACCTGAAGTAATAATGACGAAAGATCGCTGATCTGACTACCTTTAAAATATCGACTCTTGGTAGGGTTTAATCTTTATGGACTGTCGTTCTTACTGTGGTGAGTAGTTTAGAGGAAAGGTTCTGTAACAATTTTGGTAGTCCGGAATAATATTTTGGTCCGGTTCTTCGTCTTGGAATAAATATTAGTTTCATTATTACATGCTACCCTGTTACCAAATATTCTTTACTGTCGTGTAGTAAAGTTTCAATCGACTCCCGGACAAAGCTGGAGTTTTCTAGATATTTATACCGATTTCCCATCGTTTCGACCTTGGTCAAGGTCCAGAGGTCTGAGGGACAAGTGATGTGAAAGGACATGCAGTTCCCTTCGACGGGCCACCCTCCCAGTCTTCCTATCTAAATTTTTATTAGGTCTTAGGAACATCGTATTTACTCCAGAAGACCCCACTCAAAACCGAGGAGGTCAAGGGTCATGTTAGCACTCGTACACAGACGTACACGACTGACTAACCGACCTTCTAGAGGAAAGGATCTTTAGTAATTTTCTAGTATCCGTTTTGAGACAGAAACCCCCAAGTTTACTTAACAGAAGTTCCGTCCTCTAATCTTCTGCATAACTAAATGTCACGTTATTTGACAACCCGTATAGCAAGTTTGTAGGTACTCGAGTAGATTAGACCATAATGGTAATAGTAGGTGCAAGAGGGGACTATCATATAAATTTGACTCGAACAACCTGACAACCTGATTCTCACGAAGGACCAAACAAAGAGTCCAACACCAAAGAGCTAGTCCTAGTAATTGAGGAGTGCACTTAAAAGGCGACCTAAGGGTGGGACACAGAGGTCTTCACTAACACCTCGTGGGCGATTTGGTCTTACCGATATGTGACCAACAGTGACCCTTCTTCCATTCGGGACAAGGTATCCTTCCAAGGTAGTTACACCAAGGAGGACTCACCTATAAATGTCGGTAACAGTGGACCAGGAAAAATTGAAGAGGGAAGTAGACCTAAATGAAGAGAAGATACTTCGAGAAAGGACTCATAAGGTCTGTAGAGGATTTTAGTTCAATTTAAAAAGGAACCCCTTTTAACCTGGATACCTTCCAGTAGAAGTACTCCATTTGAAGAGGAAAACAGGATATAAAGAGTCACTCTTTGTGTTTGTGTGTTTTACTCTTAATGTCAGGATTCCCGTCTTGAGATCACGTCCGTCTATTGAGGACTTCACATGTAACCTTCTCTAATACGACCGGTCATTAGGGAAAAGGGACTCTCCTCCACGTAAAACCACGGCCTTACTATACATTGGAATGAATCTTAAAGGGTCTTCAAGTTCACACAAAAGGTCGTCGAATTTAATATGAGAGAACAATAAAATTTTAGTAGAGTCGTCCCCTCCCTATTTAACCCTCTAACCCAGACTGTACATATGTGAGATACATATTTTACCCGAAGGGACCACCGAGTCTCCAATTTCGTGGACGGAGGTTACGCCCTCTGGGTCCAAGCTAGGGACCCAGCCCTTCTAGGGGACCTCTTCCTTTACCATTGGGTGAGGTCATAAGAACGGACCTTTTAGGGTACCTGCCTCTTCGGACCATCCGATTCCTGGACAACATATTGTGTCCCTTAAGATGAGTTGTTAGACATTACTGGACATACCCTTTTTTTAAATTTTTCTCACCCATATACACATAGATATTGACTAAGTGAAACAACATATCGTCTGTGATTATGTTATGACATTTAGTTGATATGAGGCTATTTTTTAAAAAACTTTTCATTTTAGTACAGTTTGAAAGGGGTGATTTATCTTGGAGATTGTAACGCACTATTACGAACACAAGTGACCTGTCATTATCAATGAAAATAGTGTATACACGGTTTTCACCTCCCTTCCTTTTGTTTAAAAAATTAAATTAGTGTAATCGTAATAATGTACTACACGTGTGTATTCACCGTAGAGACAATCTGAGACATTTTAATATAAATATACATAGAAACTACATAAACCAAAAACAAATTGTTCGTTTGTTTTGGGAGGAGACCTTCGAGAAAGGTAGTGAACAGAAGTGTCTAGTGGTTCTAGGGCGACTTACCGGACCCGACACTTGTAAAGGTCAGGACGTCAGTCACGGAGAGGCGGGGAAGGAAACACGTCACACCGACCACGGTACTATTTACACACGCTAACCTCCTTACGGGGTCACCTTCCACCTGAGTTCTCTGGACAGACGGTTGTTAGATGTTCCATCCTCAGAGACAGTTGACAGCATACACAAAACAAAACCTTTCGTATTTAGGGTACCTAATTTTTTAAGTTTTTAGTTTGATAAGTAAAAGACACTTCGTAGTCGGGTTCGTGGTGGAGAGAGGGAGGTCCAAGAGGGAAGTCCCACAGAAACCCGTGTTCGGGGACCTGGGACGTGACCTTCACGAACGAAGTGTGAGAGGAACTCGTCAACGAGAGGGAATCGTCTATACACTTATTTTCTCATTTCGCCGATCTCCCGTTGTGACGAGGCGCAAAGGAACGTGACCCTGGACAAGGTAAGACTGGACGGGTAAGACTAACGAGTGGTCGATGAAATAGATAGTCCACGGGTCTGTATTCTGAGGTAGTATGTGTCCCTAGATCAGTAGTAATGTGTCTTGGGATTGGACCTGGCACGTTCGATCTCCAGGTTCTGTACGACCTCGTCCGTTTGTCCCCCAAAACAAGGAAGATTGCGTGTCTGCCACCGATAGTGTAGTAACTACTCTCGTCTCCAATGAAGAGTCCCGTTCAACCCTCCGTTCACCTACCACCTGTGTATCCATCGACACGCGGAAGAGAGTTTCAAGTACCTTCTCTTCATTTCTGTATCGACTATTGGAGTGATTGAAGATATGAGACGTTCGGTTAAGTAAGAAATTAAGTAAGGTCTTTGTAAATAACTCACGGATGGTGTGTCGACCGAAAGAAGATCTGTGACCCCCCTGTGTAAGGGTTTGTTCTGTTTTCACGGAGGACGAGAATCTCTTGACTCGACGATCGTCAGCTGAAGCCGGTACTATAACATCTGTGTGAGTGAAAGACAACGGAACAAACGAATTCGTACATAAGCCGTGAGACTTTTAGAGGTACCGTTAAACATTTTTAAAGAACTAAGTTTATGTAAAACGAACTTCGATGATTGGACCATTCCTGAGTCACACACAAAAGAGACGGACGTACACCTTGTCAACCTGAAACCATTATTATTTACTACGTACACTTTTTTAGTTCAATTTCTAGAACCAGCCAGCGGACCAAGTTCGGGTTCATTTGTCTCACACGTTCAATCTTGTCCGAGACGGGGGTTCGTGTACCGACAAAAGTAAATCGATGCCAAACCCGTTTCTAAACATGACCCACTGACCCAAAATTTGGTTTAGTAAAAAACAATCCACACTGTGTTAATAATTCGGAGTCAAACTAGTCGATCTCTTATTTGCTCTTCTATAATGTTGTTTAAATTTAGACATCACAAATACGTAAAAAACAAACACACAAATTATGTGAAAATTTTGGTGTACGTCATAATATGAAAATTTTTGTGTATCGAAACCGTCAAACTCTGTGGTCCTTAGACTTACGTCGATAAGGTACTTTCCATACCCCTCACACACACACACACACACACACAAACACACGTGCATACGTACACGTTAATTTAGTGTTAAAGTAAAGTTTTTGTTGGTTGGACGACAAAATTTATTTCTCGTCTAACTCTTGGACATGTTTACTTTGTAGATTAAAACTGGTCAAATGGTGGAAAACAATAATTATAATTACTTTCGATGTAATTTTACCAATTTTTGTCATTTATAAAATCTTAAAAGACCTTGGTCGGAGAGAGTATTACAAACTTAGAGGGGAGGAGGTGGAAGGGATTGAGGTCGTGAGATTGACCTTTAAAAATTTTCCAACCCAACATAGTGTGTGTTAAGTGACTCCGAACCCGACATGTCAATCTTTCTTTCATCACGTCGACTCAGGTATTTAGGGAAAACCAAGTATCAACAATCCTTCTAAAGTACGACGTGATCTCGCACTGTAAATCGTAAGAATGACGTTTCTTATTCTGTCTAATAAGTAGAAAAAGAATAGACAGAATTTACGACGTCCGTATTTTGGGTCGATTACACATCTCAAAGTGAAAGGATATTTACATTCAGTTGGACGAAAAGTTCCATGTACTACAAGTCACCGACTCTAAGAGACGTCAAGGTGCATACTTTATAAAGTCCTCACGTTCGGGCAATAAAACAAAGTTTGTACAATAGACTAGAACATGAATTTCTCGTTACTTTTTACGAAGTCTTTTCTTTCTCGTGAAAGGTTATATAAGACTTAAATAATCCTATTTTAACAGTATAGAACATCCTAATCTCAAGTCAGGGCACTCTGTCATTTTGTCGAATAATTAACTAGTCTTCTGAGTCTATTCATCGTCGTCACTATAGAATACTCTCTGTACTCTATAAAATAGAGAAAAGACGTCATGTGACGGTGGTTATATAAACACTGTAAATGACTTCTCTGTCTATAATTAAAAGGTTCCAACAACAACAAAATTAAAAGAGTGCATAATAGGACTACCCAAAACTTTTGTACTGGCAAATTTAGTAAAAGTGGACAAATTCCTGTTATCGATAAAAACACCGATAAAGATGGGATAGGTCTAGGTCGGAGACACCGAAATACGGCATGTGAGTAAAGGAAGAGTGTCTCAAAGAGATGGGAGTCCTATTGTGTCAAACGGTCGGGTAACAACCAAGACAGGGTCCCACACATCAGGTTCTAACACAGAAAGGAAAAGGGGGCCTTCTCACTTACAATGGGGTATTCGATTCCGTCTTATCGAGTCAACGGACGGAGATTAAAAGTCGGTCCTCTCGTTTCGATTCTTTTCGACCGGAAAGTTTAGGACTACTAGAGTGTCTCCAAAATATAATTATCGTGCGTACAGACAACGGTCGTGTGGTTAACTTGTCAAGAGTCACAGAAAAGACTTTAGTAGCGTGTTAGGGAAACAGAATATGTCTTTCACTACTACTTCATCTCACTGTCTGAAGTCAAAAATGTATCTTTCCCCTCTAGATCCGTCACCCTAGTCCGGTTGTAGTCGGAATCCGTCGACAAAAGTCACCCCTTCTGAGGAGTAATTTTCTCCTTTATTGTCGACACACTGTCGGAGTCCGACTTCTCTCGGGACCTCCCAATCTACAGAAAAAGAGAGGATGACTTAAAGATTGTATTATTATTTGTCTAGAAAAAAGATCGTTGAGAGTAACCGATCTGTACCTGCTCCATTTAAAAGTACTTTCCGTGTTGACATATTACCTAAAGTACCCATTTCATCGATATATTTCCGTAATCCGATTCTGAAAATGTCCCCAAACTGTTGTTCCCATACTGCAACCAAACACTAATAAATGAACCCTCCCTACCATTGTAAACGTCTAAACTTAAAACGATTTTCGAGAAGATTTCATATCTTCTTAGTGAAAATGTGAAAGTGATTGGTCAGAAATCGTTTATGAGAATGACTAAAAACTCAACGGACATATCGTCACGACAAAAGGGTGGTAACATGAAATGTCGTGTTAAATGTTATACAGGGGGGTTTTCTCGTAAAGGAAAGAGTTAACAGTGTTTCGACGACTCCTCTTCGAATAAAAATTGTACCTTTAAACAAAATTATCAAAATCGGATTTTTATCAACAGAACATCTGAAGCATTCTCGGATTACGAGAATATAGTGTCAACGGTTTAAAAATAATTACTTAAACAAAATGAAAATTATGTGGTTTCCATTCGGACGTTATTATTTTCCTTGGATGATAATAAATTATGACTCGGACTTCATTTATTCAGTCAGGATCTTTACTTTATATGTTACTACGGTTTTCTTTATTAATCTTTGTAACGATATTATGTCTAGTATGAACTCCGGGAGAGGTTAAGACAAAAATAGATAAAGATTGTCTTATACAACTGATATAATTTACAATGTAGTAAAAATCGAACAATTGATTGGTCGACCATATATAGTTTATCACTGATATAAATTTCCTTTTTTTACCATCAATCATTATTTACACTTAATTCTTATTCATTAATTCATAATTTATTTTATTCAAGTCAATAAGTAAATAACTACGGACCGTGTATCGTCTACTAAATATTTATTTATCACTTACTTACGTTAGGGATAGTTCGATGGTCGTTATAAAAAGTGTCTTGATCTTGTTTATTAAAGTTCTAAACATACCTTTATGTTTTTGGAACTTATCGGTTTCGTTAGAACTCTTTCTTCTTACCTTGACCTCCTTAGTTGAACGGACTGAAGTCCGAGATGATGTTTCGGTGTCAGTAGTTCTGTCATACCATGACCGTGTTTCTGTCTGTATATCTAGTTACCTTGTTTTATCTTTCGGGTCTCTATTTAGGTGTGTGTATACCTGTGGAATAGAAACTGTTTCCTCCGTTCTTATATGTTACCTCATTTCTGTAAGAGAAATTGTTCACCATGACCCTTTTGACCAGTTGGTGAACATTTTCTTACTTTGATCTAATGAAAGATTGTGGCGTGTGTTTTTATTTGAGTTTTACCTAATTTCTAGATTTACATTCTAGTCTTTGATATTTTGAGGATCTCCTCTTGTATCCGTTTTGTGAGAGTCTGTATTTAGTGTCGTCCTAGGAGATACTAGGTGGAGGGTCTTAAGACCTTTATTTTCGTTTTTATTTGTTTACCCTAGATTAATTTTAATTTTCGAAGACGTGTTGTTTCCTTTTATATTCGTTCCACTTTTCTGTCGGAAGACTTACCCTCTTTTATTATCGTTTACTTCGTTGACTGTTTGTTGATTAGAGTTTTTATATGTTCGTTGAAGACGTCGAGTTAAGGTCTTTTTATTTGCTGGGTTAGTTTTTTACCCGGTTTCTTGATTTATCTGTAAAGAGGTTTCTTCTATATACCTACCGATTGTTTGTGTACTTTTCTACGAGTTGTAGTGAGTAATAATTTCTTTACGTTTAGTTTTGACGTTACTCCATGGTGAAGTGTGGTCAGTCTTACAGACACTAGGTTTTTAGACATTCGTTATTTACGACCTCTCCCACACCTCTTTTCCCTTGGGAGGATGTGACAACCACCCTTACGTTTGATCATGTCGGTGATACCTCTTGTCACACCTCTAAGGAATTTTTTAACGTTTATCTTGACGGAATACTGGGTCGTTAGGGTGACGACCCGTATGTGTGGCTCCTTTGGTCTTAACTTTCTCTGTGTACATGGGGTTACAAGTAGCGTCGTGACAAATATTATCGGTCCTGTACCTTTGTTGGATCTACAGGTAGTCGTCTACTTACCTATTCTTTCGTCACCATGTATATGTGTTACCTCATAATGAGTCGGCAATTTTTCTTATGCAAACTTAGTCAAGACTACTCTACCTACTTTGACTTCGGCTAATATGTCTCACTTCATTCGGTCTTTCTTTTTATGGTTATGTCATATGATTGTGTATATATACCTTAAATCTTTCTACCGTTACTACTGGGACATACGTTCTGTCGCTTTTTCTGTGTCTACATATCTTGCCTGAAAACCTGAGTCTCCCTCTCCCTCTCCCACCCTACTAAACCCTCTTACCGTAACATTGTACATATGATAGTACATTCTTAGCTTAGCGGTCAGTCACAGGCTGCGTCCTATGTCGTACGAACCCCGACCACGTGCCACTACTGGGTCTCTCTGCAATACCCCTCCCTCCACCCTCCCCCCAAGTACAAACCCTTGCGTACATGTGGGCACCACCACATGGTGCAGTTACATACCGTTTTGGTTATGTCATAACATTTCATTTTATTTCATTTTTATTTTTAATTTTTTTTTATTTTATTTTATTTTTGGAATTTTTTTTTTTTTCACTTACTTATCCCCACAGGGACCACCAAGTCACCATTTCTTAGACCGGACGTTACGTCCTATGGGTCCAAGTTAGGGACCCAACCCTCCTAGGGGACCTCCTCCCGTACCGTTGGGTGAGGTCATGAGAACGGATCTCTTAGGGGTACCTGTCTCCTCGGTACGTCCGACGTTAGGTATCCCAGCGTGTCTCAGTCTGTGCTGATTTCACCAATTCGTCGTCGTCGTCGTCACTTACTTACTTACCGTATATACATAATTTATGGTATATGCACTGACTATAAGACTATCGACAATTTACGTTGACACTTTTGTGACCCATGTCTTTCTTCATAAAATTGACACACTGAAAGAGGAGACCCACCCCTTATGGTATCGTTGTTATACGTACATCGTGTATGGGTCGACCACGAGTCTTGTTCCGTATATAGCCACGAGTCGAAGATCCTGGGTCCTTCCTCAAAACTAGTCTCAAGTTGGATCTCCGGGTCTAATATATTCGTATATTTTCATACCGAATATATTTTACATTTTAAACCCGGGTTTCACACAGATGAAGTAGGGTTTTTCCGGAAAGTAGGGGTGGATCCGACTTAAACGGGAGAGAGGGTAGAGACTTAGAAGACTTTTGTCGAACAAAGTAGTTGGACTGTCTATCAAAATTACAAACAAGGTCTAAGAGACTCTAAACACAGGAAAAAAGGAAGTCACTTTTAAGTTAAAAAAAACTCCTATGTATAAAACAGACAAAAGGTGTGTACACTTTCTATTATTACATGAGCGAAAAAAATTCAAGATATAACAGGAATATCCAAAAAGGTTGATCACGGGGGGAACTTCCTCCCTGTTGTGACTGACAAACACCGACCCTGAAACCTAAGTTCTCCTTATTATTTAAACTGAACTTCTTTTGGTCTCAAGAGGAACCTTTACTCTCGACGTGGAATTGGAATTCACTCTCGTGTTGTTTGTACATTCCTGGATTTTTGTGAACCGGTCCCACACCAACCTTTTGTCCAAAATCAAAACTTACTTATGAACATTTTGAACGGGGTTTTCAGGTAGAGAACTCAATTTTTTACAGAACCAGGTGATGAGGGGAACACCTAAATAAAACAAAAATTTTGAAATGAGTGGTCCTAATTCCTCCCTCTTTCACTGTAATGAGTCTACTTCTTTTCTTTTTAGATCGTAGACCCTTAAAAAGTTGGTAAAAACATTGTTGACAACTCTTTAACAGACCCATCCAAACTTTCTCATCGTGGCCAACCCCAGCCAAGTAGATTTCAGAAGTTATCTCTCTGAGAAAGGTTGTCAAAAAAGATACTTTTAGTCTCTTCTCGAGTTATCCCTGGGAGAAAAGTTTTAAGTGAAAGACTTAGAGTCTTTACATCACTTCGTCGACATAGTATGAAAACTCTGAGTAACAAAAACTACTCAAATATAAATCGACTAGAAATAACTGTGACGTTACTTTTTAATTTTACAATCAGTGAGTCAGCATAGGTTGAGAAAAGCTGGGGTACCAGACAGGTACCTTAAGACGTTCGTCCTTATGGCCTTACCAAACGGTCCTTTCTCATATAGAGTACATCAGTAAGGGTTTGGAGTCCTTTATCGTTACAATAGGGACAAAATGTTTCACCATTGACTTCAAGTCTTTCTATCTAATCATCTCCATTAAGTCTCTCATTCTCGACTTGTCCGGAAGTTTGAGTCGAGAGAACTAGGTTCTGGACACGGACAAGATGATATAGGATGAACATTGAAGATCTTCTAGACTTAAGGTATTACTTGGAGACTCGGTGGTCCCTTCGGGTATTACTTGTCTCTTGGGTCTTTAAAAATCAATACATCATTGTTATTGGTTTGTAAACTTCCAAATATCAAACTGGATAAGAAAGTTTCACCAATAAAATATGGATCATCTTAAGGAAGGTCCCAATACGTTTCTAGATTTAGATGAGTAGAATAAAATGACTCCGGTTTCGTAGTTAATTACAGTATGAACAAATCGAATTACCGTTTTTTTAAGTAAGTTCTTTAGGGGGAACATTCAAGAACGAGTAACGAATATTTAATCTCGGATATTTTCACTCTGTGTTAAGTAGGAGTAAAAATTTTCAAAGAATTATTTCGTTTAACATGAAAAATCCTAATATTATTCTAATAATTAAATTTTTATTAAAACACCTTTCGGATAGAAATAAAATAGTAATGACAATAATTTATTTACACATATTGGTGTTTTTACGTAGAAAACTGTATGAAACTTCTTCTCTAAAGACGAATCAACATTAGTCGGGTAACAAAGTATACGACAGTTTTATTGTAAAGATATTCATACGGTTTGTAATACGGATGTTAACATATCCCTATCTGACTCTAATAATACTTGAAAAGTTAACCACTCAAGATGTAGCTACTACAAATTGTAAAGGACAAAACAGACATACTTATTATGTTCTGTCAGTTATATTTCAAATCGTATTATCATGTCTTTATCTCGATATGTTAAAAGTCAGAACTACGAATGAACCTTTGAGACGAACGATAAATCTCATCAGTCGAGTGATAAACCTCTATTATTGAGAATTATATTTTGTGGGTTCGGTCTTTTACGGAAACCTGAATATATTTTGAAACGAAAAAGTCCAACTTTACGTGTCAACCAGGACGTTACTTACTTGTAAAGTTATACAGGTATCAATAAAGTTTGTCAGCACCCAGTCATGTCATATCATACAAAAGGATACACCATTCAGATCCGTAAGTAAAAGAGTACTTGATCCTATAAATTAATAATGAATTAGATGAATCTCAATATTTTAATTGTCCAATAAAATAAAACAAAAATAGAGAGTAAGTCCTAGGACATTATTGTTCATAAAGAGGTTTAATACCAGGTTTTTGACCACCGTGAAATGAATGTAATTGACCTTTCGTGGATTTGTCACCTTTAAGTTCTGTGTAAAGTTAGCCACCTTTTTGTACATGAAATTTTTCCACAACATCAAATAGAAAACAAAGTAGTCAGTTCAACCTAATTATAAACATGGATTGTTTAGTTCTTTTATAACAAGAAAACACCGTTTTTCAGTTCTCCAAATAATAAATGACAGGAATGGAATTTTCTGAAGAAGGAAGGGTTTAGGGAGATGAAAAACGACAAAAAAGATGGGAAGGGAATACCAAATAATTAAGGTGGAAGAAATAACAATATGACTTATAGGGTGGATACGATATTCGACACTCCAAGACAATTAACTGTTATTTGTAAAGGTAGTTCTAAATGTTAATCTAGTCTAGTGAAACCCCACCACTCTCGGTACTCCCTCTGATCTAATCTTTCAATACAAAGACGAAGAATTCTCTACCCTTTCGAATTTAGTTCATGGTTTTGAAATTTTTAACGAATTTTAGGGTTTATAAAAATTCAGTCCATCGAACGGATGTTGTCTCGATTCAGACCCTAGATCAGTTTATGTTTGTGGGATGTAATTTTTCTCGAAAAAAAGGGGATCCTTAAGGGTAAATCCACGATAACTGACTATAGGAAAAACTGAATACCTATATTAAGATTGTATACACACAGAAATTATTGCTTCTAGGTAAAAGAATTAAAAAACAAGTCACAAAGTATATCATAAGAGCTTACAATATGGGGTCGGGTTTCACGAGGTTGACTCAAAAGACAATTTAACTTTTAACTGAATCGGTTGGCTCTCCACTTGTCGAAGTAAATGGCCCTTCTGGGGTAACAGATACTTTATGTAGGGTGGTTTAGAAAATAATCCATTCATTTTCAAAGACTACCCATATTCTTTCATTATTTGAACTCTTACTAACCGACGGTTTATCAGTTTTCCTTCTATCAAAATAGAGACCTAAACTATGATAACGTAAAGAAAACTTCTTATGCAAAGGTTAAGTCCTCACTTTTGATGTCAGTCCAAGACTCATGTCAAACTGAAATAGTCACGATCAAGTACGGTAAAATAGGATCAGATTTAAACGACTTGTAGTATCATAAATTCGACTTGTAGTATCATAAATTCGTGAATATAACACATGTAAAATTGAGAAATGATTGGAATCACGGACTCACCTTAGTGGAAAAAGACAGTGAAAATGTCACATAAAAAGGAATGGATTAAATGTGTGTTGAAAAGGGATATGGTCACACAATTAGTGAGTCAGCACAGGTTGACAAACACTAGGACACCTGATATCGAACGGTCCCAAGGAGACAGGTACCTTAAAAGGTTCGTTCTTATGACCTAACCCAACGGTAAGGGAAGGGATACTCTATAAGGACTGGGTCCCTAGTTTAGGTCCAGAGGGTGTAACGTCCGTCTAAGAAATGACAGACTCGGTTATGGTCTGAGGGAGATTTAGTAATAGAGTAACCTGGGCAAAGTCAGACGGAATAAAGACAATAAAGTCAGTCGGATCGCTGTCATCAATTTAAGTAAAAAGAAACATAAAAAAAGTCCGTCCTTTTTTATAAAGAAAACACACAAACCACTTATTTTTCTCTTTAAGTAAGGAAGTCGAACACTTTATTACTTAAAAATTTTATAAAAGCCCACTTTATTCAATAAAGGTTTCTTTTAAATGGTGACTTGAAAGTAAACTGAAGTCAACACCGACATTGAATATCAATGATGTACACTAAATTAAAGTAAAGAGAGAATTTTATGAACTATCTCTTTCTTGGAGAGTAACGATAAAAAGATAAAATAAAACGGTCACCACCCTCATGTTATTGTCCACAACCTTTTTTGGACTTAAGTCAATCATAGTATTCCTACCATTATTTACACGTACTTCGACCTTTCTTGAAATGTCACCATTCAGGAGATGCACTATCAACACGAATCTTGAGACGTAGAGACGGAGATGACGGACGAAAGTCCCATGGTCTCTGTAAAGTCAAAACGGAAATTACAGACGATCAATAGAATGGACGTCACATCAGTTATCCTAAAAAAATTAAGTTACTGATTTTTATAGATGAGAGTCCGATTGTATTTTGTGTGAGTGTGTATTACAAATCTGTGTTTATTACTAATAGTTGAACTCCGTCACAAAAAATTTTTCAGTCATGTTTACGTTTGATGTAGTAGGGACAGAATCAGACAAGTCCCAAGATTTGTTTTTATGGTATCTGACTCACCGAATGTATCGTTTGTAAATAAAAAAGAGTATCAAGAGTTCCAACGCTTCAGGTTCTGGTCCCACGGTCGTCTAGACCGAAAGACCCCTCCCGGACGAAGGACCAAACGTCGACTAATACAAGAGTAACATAGGAGTGTACCTTCCCTTTCTTTCTCCTTCGTTCGAGAGACCACAGAGGAGAATACTCCCGTGATTAAGGTAGTACTCTTGAAGTGAGAGTACTGGATGAATGGAGGGTTTCCGGGGTAGAGGTTTAGGGTAGTACACTCCCTAATCCCAAGGTTTATACTTAAACTCCTCCTACGTTTGTAAGTTTGGTATCGTAAAGGGATAGGAGGAAAAATATTACGGGGGATCTTGTAGTTGGAAAAACCAGATTATTTTGGGGACCCATTTCGGAAATGAGAACGGTTTCGTAGGTACAGAAGGATTCACCATGTCACAAAAGAAAGTATAGGGAAGAATTGGTACGGAGAACAGGAAAACAATCGTACAATAGTTTATTACTTTTTCTCGTAATTTTATGAATACAGGATCTTACCCATACTACACATTGTGAAGAAGTGGAAAAAAGAAATTAAACGTTCCAGGTAGTCTTAAATTGACTTAAGGAGGAATTTAACTGGATAAAACACGAGACTGTCAAAACCCAGTGTAACTTCACCGTCAAAATGAAGTCTGAAGTCCTTCAAACCTCAATAAATACTTCTAATATACAAAACAACAAAAAGAGACTATATTTTATAGGTATTAGATCAGTCTGATGTGTGTTGAATCTTACTTTCAAGATTCACGGGGGAGAGTCCGTCCCAGAACTAACCCCTCCATTATCTAACTTAATGTCGTGAAGGAAAATCTAAGAGTAGGTTATAAAGAACTTCCGATTCCGGTGTCACACGAAATTAATGTTTTTGGTTAAAGCCCGATTTTTACAGTTCGGTTTAGTGGTTTGTTATTCCAGTAGAGTTTATTCTAAAAAGAACTGGAAGAGTTAGTCGGTGTAACGTAGTGGAGATTTCTCATAATAATCTAAAAATATTATAAGGACTCTCTAATATGAGATCCCTCAGGGGTATACTTCATCTCTCGAAACTTTGGTTAGGGACGTGTACCGGTGTTTGTTTCAATCTTATGGTGGTGATAATTAAATTTCCTGTAGTCAAGAGGTGTTGGTCCGTATCGTTAAAAAGTAATTGGTTATTTTTATTGTTATTGGGGGAAACCACAACCGTACGTTGAAAAATTTCATCTTCAGACTCTTTAATAATCAAATAGATTAAGTGTGACTCCAATGTAATAATTTTAGTACTGTCTAAAGAAGGGAGACGGAGTGGTTGTAATACTACTGTGTACTGTAGTAAGTAAGTAAACATTATGCATCAAAAATTTTTGGAGGATCCACACTGTTTCTTCTAACCTTGTTGTCATCTTCTAATCTTAGACCAGACAAACGTATAGACCTTTACATTTGAAACAATAAAATCGGTGTTTCTATAATTTATCTTGTTACCTAAGTTAAACCTGTCCTTACTTTTTAAGTCACCCAGATAAACTGATAACAAACGTTTTTTAGAGTATTTCTCTGGGCTCAAGAAAGGTATAAGGGACGAAGAACATCTTAGACTTCGACTGGTACTACTAAACTTCGGTAAGTAATAAATTGTCTACTTTTGAGAACAAGTCCAGACTAAATCTAAATGACTAGGTCGGTCTCATTTAAAGGTCAGATTGTTTAAGTCTAGAAAATTTTATTTTTATAACTAGTAGAATTGTTTTACGTATAATTAAACAATTGTATGTAATACGGGGTCTTCGGTCTTCAAACAATTAAAAGTTTAAAGAACAATGTATCTTTTAATAACATTATCGTCATTTCAACAAGTAAAGGAAAAAAGTTCTAGTATCCTATCGAAAATCGTAACAGTATACCTAAACTATGTTTTGATTCATTATAAAATATGGATAATACAGACATATATTAAAAAGAAATAGACGTCTATCGTGTGTAAAAAGTTATGTCTTGTTAAAAATTTAGTAAAAATTTTCTTTTATAGTTTATAGGTTAAAACAAACACGAAAAAGACATATAGGACTCATAATAAGATAACACCTGTATTCATTAACAAAATAGAGGTTGAGATGAACAGTTTCTTTTCCTTTAGATTCCCTACAACAACGAACAAACAGAAAAAGAACCCCCCTTTTACGTTGGTAAATTGGAATTTACGTGATGAAACACAACGACCAAAGTAGATTCGTGTTAGTTCTCCTTTGGTGTAAAAGGTTTGAAGATATTTAGTCTTAATATTTCCCCTTTTAAAAATTACTTTCTACTTTCCTGTACTTTATTACTATCTCCTTGGAAACATTTTATCTCTCCTATCCTTTTCAAACTGGTTACATCTTATGTCTCACTTGTTCTTTGGTGTGTCGTACCCTCAGTACACTTAAAATCTCGGTCACCAGATCCTAAATACAAGAAATGAAACGATGAGTCTCGAAACACTGGACCAGACTACTATAGTCGAGTTTTTCGAGATCGTGGATGGAGTATCCTGATAACACTCTTAATTTACTGTGGTCGGAACACTTTATAAAACGTGTCTTGGACCGTGAGTCATTAACTATCGAATTTTGTGTGATTATTCTACTAGAATGATGTATTAATTAATATCACACTTGGTATACCACGAACCGTCAACTGTTTCGTGAAACGGAACATCATAAGGTGTGACACTTATTGTAAAATTACAATTAAAGATTTACTCCACTCAAAGGTTCACTCCCGAAACGGGATTAAGAATTTCGAACTAAATTTCGATTCTACACTTGTCCTGAATTTAACGTGTTTCAAGTCGAAGGGTGAGACGTTATCGACAAAGTATTCGTCGGTGGGAGGACCACTGACAGGATAGAAGAATTCATTCTATTTCACTGTCTCCTTTCTCTGTCGAAGTCTATCTTATCGAATGTAGAAGGGTCGTTCACTTCGAAACATCGAGGAAATTCCGACCTAACAAATCCATTAGAATGTAGGTAGTTCGAAGGTCTTTACACAAGAAGTTGTAGTCACTCAATTTACCTCTAAAAAAAAGGATATTACATATAAAAGTTAACTAACAGACTTTGTCACTTTACACTTTCAACGATAACTACTACAGTTCGACACAAGACAAATGCCACTTATTAACTACAGAGTGACATCCGTACAGTTGTAGCGAGATTAAGTCTCTATTAGACGACATGTTGAGGAAGTGATGTTGTCGACTTGGATGTTGAGGGGGACTTTTGGTTTCGGAAAAAGTACAATCTACCCTAGGTAAGGTTTATGAAACTAGAGTAAATACACGTATTAGGACACAAATTCGGAAAACTTTTCGGTCACTACTAGAGTTATCCGTTACTTTTACATGACCTTTAATTCCATTCTTTACGAATTTTACGAGAGAATTTAGTAGTCGAACGTGAATTAACTGAAGTATCGATACACTTATTTTAACAACACGAACCAGTAATAGAATATAATGTAATCGTTTATAGATTCAAGACTTTTCGTTTAGAAAACTGTATCCTGATTTTCCATACGTATTAGTACCTGACGAAAAATTACTTCGTAAATTTTTAAGAAAGAATTACATATATTATTTCTCATCATTTACATCCTGTGTTTAGGAAATTCATTCAACGGAAACTAAATAAGAAGACGGCTACAATGAATGTATAAAGGGACCTGTGGATTTACACGAGTAATGTTCTATTTTCCATTTTCAGTATTTTCATTTCTGTAGTTGACATTAAGACATGAAGAAAGACTATGAACCTTAAAACATAGACCCACACCAGTAGAGATTCGACTAAATATTTACCTCGACTTAAAGGAGATGGAGTCCTTATATAATCGGAGATTTATATTAAATTAACCTGTTATTGTTTAGTGGAAAAGATTTGGTCGGACAACGTTTATTTCTTATGGTTTGGGGGTCTCTCCAATGTACCAAACTGTTCACTAGTCTAACTCCGTCTTGTTTCTGATCTTATGTTGAGAAAATACAACGAAGTCAGTAAAAATGGAGTTTATCATTATTTTCTCCGTTATACTAGTTTTGAAATTAATAGATATCAGAGTCAGAGATCTTTGTCGTTTTATAAATATAAAGTTGTACTACAAAAATCTGTACGTCATAAAAAGGGGTTCTCTATCGGACTTACGTTTATACTCGTTTGTGTTTCATTATCCCATCAGGAACAAATCTACATTATATTTAAGGGTATCTAGTAGAGGTACATTCATTCTCATACAAAAATGATTTTAATAAGACGAAAAAGTTGTTCTGAAACAGATGTCGGTTTGGGTACGTGTGTAAGTGTGAGTATGTCCAAATGATTGGAGGGTTAACACAAAACGTGTTATTAATTCGTTCGGGTCGTACTTTAATTTACCTTCGGACGAAGTCACTTGTCGTACAAATGGTATCGTTTCAAGAAAGTAGACGAAGAAATTAATCAAAATCTTTCCCTCTTTCGAAAATAGTGAAAAAAAAAGTTATTTTAATTAGATCACACTGGAAAACGAAAGTTGTTAATGACACAAACGGTAAAGTTTCTAAGGTAAACCAAAAAGAACTACTTTTGTTTCCAAATAAACGTTTATGAAGATGTGGGTCTATTTAAGATAAAAAGACAAGGAAATAGATAGTACCTTCCTAATCTCTTATTACTAAGAAATAGATGGGAAAGGTTATCAGAATGTTCCTCCTCTTTTGAAAAAGATATTTAATGTATGGGTAATAAGTCACAGGAGGTTTTAACAACCTGGTCCTTTTTATATTAAACTGTAGTAGGAGTCGGAAATTACGATAAGAGTTGGACCGGGTTCTCCAGAGACCTTTCTCTGTGTTCTCTGAAAGAAAAGAACAGATATATGTCTTACTGAGAGAAGAGATTGTTTCCAGATCGTGGACAGTACAGTGTCTCACCGTTAGACCTCTTTTATCCTTGTCAAATCCCCCTGATAAAACCCTCACAGTACTAAATCAGTAGAGGGTATAAGGTATAATACATATACATCTCTTCTAGATTCGATACGCTCTTAGAAACACAGTGTCATCAAATTGGGAAATAGTCAAAGATTTCAACTGGTATAATTTTGGAGACGGAGAGACTTTATTCCTCGTATTTCGTTCTCTTCTCTTTTCCAGAGAAGACCTGTTTGTCATTTGACAAAAATCGTTTTCTTTCCCACGATAAAATAAAGCACAACACGTACAAGTTAATGGTAACTTTTGTACTTAAACACAAGGTAGTCACTTTCGTGATACCTCTCTTAACACAAATCTCACTCTAAACGAAGAAAAACGGTCCTTCTCAAAACACGACGAATTCGTCGGTACGTATATTCTTAATAAACCGATTTCTCTCTAACACTATCAAAGGTCGGGATCAACACTCTTAACGGAATCAGTCCTCAACCGGGTCACTAATGTGGTACCGGTTCTCCCAGTCAGTCCAAACCCAGTTCTCTTGTATTATCTCTGATTTATAGTCAGAAGGAGTCGTACTTAGTCTTTGGGGTATTACACCCACCATCAAACATAGATTCCGAATCCGTGGTCACACCTGTCATCAGTAGTCTTCATTTGTAGAGAAACCCTCATGTGTACTTCCGTGTCACAAGTACAGTCGTTGTCGAGTGCAAAAACACTTTAAAATCAATTGTGTCATGAAACTGTTTATGACAAAGTAAACTCTAAGTACACCTGTATATTCCAACCCTCTAGTCACTACTAATAGAGGGAAACGACGACGACGACGATTCAGTGAAGTCCTCACAGGAGGAAATATCTATTCATTTGTCTCCAAATCTTTCTAACCTATTAAACAGTACCCAGTGCATCCCTCGTTTATCATATTGAACCCGAGTGTTAGTTCAAAGAACTAAGGTATAAACCAGAAGAAAGATACCGTGGGGTGAGGTCATGAGAACGGACCTTTTAGGGTACTTGTCTCCTCGGACCATCCGACGCCAGGTATCCCAGTGATTCTCAGTCTGTGCTGACTCGCTGAAGGGAAAGTGCCAAGTGAAAATACGTAACCTCTTCCTTTACCGTTGGTCGAGGTCACAAGAACGGACCTCTTAGGGTCCCTGCCCCCTCGGACCACCCGACGACACCCCAGCGTGTCTCAGTCTGTGCTGACTTCACTGAATCGTCGTCGTCGATGATGTAATGTTTCGAAACGTATAATTGAAAGTAAATTACATATGGTTTTATAGAAAGTATTATCCCTTTAAAAGATAGTCCACCACACATCTACAGGTACGTTAAGAAATTCATTTGATCGAGATTTGAGAAGTGTTTATGGACTTTCAGTTAAGACTACTTTTCTTTGGGATATAAAGGATTAATGGGATAATATACTGAAATAAGTATAAAACACCTTTGATCTCTTCGTGTCATAAATTACGACCTGATCTTGACGGACTGTGACGGGACCCCGAAATAGTATAAGATCTCGTATAACTATATGTACCATTATCTCTACGAAGTCTTTAAGTCAAACCTCTTCAACCAATTTTGGACTCTTCCTCGTCCTTCTACTTGATTCAGTTCCTTGTCCTTGAACCCGATACTATGATCCTTCCTCGGATTCTTGTTTCGAGTCTATCTCACGTGAGTCTACCTCCAGACACAGTCACAGAACCGTAATCTTCCTAAATCTTCCCTCTCAGCAAGATTCGATTGAGTCAGATGAAGGACGGGTCTCGGTGGTCTTAAACAGAAGGAGGGTGAAGACCGACTATATGGACCTTAATGTCCGGATTTGGGTAAGTGTTGGTGACACTCCGGTCAAGACAGATGTTGTCCCATCTTTACTTCCCGAGAAAAGAATCTTCAGTAAATCGGGTCACAGTTCTGGACAAGAATAACTACCCTGAGTATTCAACTGTGAATTGGGAACTTGTTATATCCAACTTGACGTGTCCAGGTTGAATGTACGTCCAAAAAAAAAGTTATTTATGTATGATGTCAGGATACACTAGGTCGTAACTCTCTTAGGTACCAAAGTCTTGGAGTCTATGTCTCCCGACTGACACTTTAATATATACCTAAAAGTTTATGTGTCCCTAGTCGTGGGGATTGGGGGTACAATAAGTCCCCAGTCGACAAAAAGAAACACGATATGTGACATTATACGTAAGACCCCATCCCCTTCGGTATAAGGTCCCGAATATCTGTCGTGGACACCATAGGATGACTGGGTTCATCGGTCACTTCTTCGGTCAAATTAAAACCAAGGGGGTCAAAAAGAGTTTACTGGACCCTTGAAGAGAGGGGTTTACGGACAATTACAAGACACGTGAATCAAAACTTCAAAGGGTAGTTCCAAAAAACGGGATCAAGGGTTCGACTCCTCCGAGTATAAGAGAGCCATTTCACATTTACAGGGAGATGGTGGTGGAGTGATTAAAAAGACGACGGTCGGAGGGACTTGGTACCGGCTCAGGATAACGGTAGGAGGATGTACCGGAATCGACTGAACGGGTCTGAGTTGTAACACCGGTGGACCTGTGTACTTTTGAACATTCTAGGGAACACATTACTATAAGAAAAAGTTCAGGACGAAGATGAGGACAGACGAAACAAGAAATTGATCGAGTCTGTACCCAAGGGTCCGGACTCAATCCATCTTTGTACAGTATGCACCGGTCTCGTTATACTGTGTAACCCTCATTATCAAAAAAGTGAAATTTTTACATAAGTAAAATTGTAACGTCACTCTTTTTCGTTGAGAATGAGTAGTAATATAAGAGTCATTGATCGCAAAACAGTATGTGATCATCTACCATTCATCACGTACGTACGTTTCAGTGGAGTCAACACAGACTGAGAAACACTGGAATACCTGACATCGGGTGGTCCGAGGAGACAGGTGCCCTAAGAGGTCCGTTCTTATGACCTTACCCAACGGTAAAGGAAGAGGTCCCCTAGAAGGACTGGATCCCTAGTTTGGGCGTAGAGGACGTCGGGGACGTCGCGTCCGCCTAAGAAATGGTGTCCCGGTGGCCCCTTCGGATTAAAACATAGTCTACCTTAACTAAACGAAGTTCTGGTTCAGAGAAGAACTTGGAATCAAGAGTTACACATTTCGTCACTACTGTTATTAGGGATGGAGTCCTTTCACAGAAATGTCCTATTTTACTCTATTAATGTTGAGATCTAACGAGATACATACATTCCCTAACTTCTGGTCTTTAGAAGAAAATATAACGAAATAAATTTTTGGACAACCTGAAGGGACCACAAGGTCACCGATTCTGAAATGTAAGGGTTACGTCTTCTGGATCCAAGTTAGGGACTAGTCCCTTGATCTAGGGTACACGATGTCTCAAACTTACGGTGTTGATTTCTACAGCGTACGGTCTTGATTCTGACCTTGTCGGTTTATTTATTTATTTTTGTTTTTTTGGAATATATATTACTGACTTTCTAGTTGATTAGGTTGAAACAAGATGATAAATATAATATGACAAATTATTATCAATTATAATTTATTATTTTTCATTTATTTTAAAGATTTGTATGTGTAAAAAAAGGTGTCGAACTATTTCGATACCAAAAAAAAAATTACTGTTTTTGATCGGATATGGAAGAATAAAAAGAGGACTAAGTTAGGAGAGACAATATATCACCACCTGAAGGTCATAGTGTAAAAAATATAGAACCTAACATCTGAAAATTTTATTAGTGACATGTATGTTTCGACTATAATTAAAGATTGTATTCAGTGATTAGTAACACGTAAAGAATCATCCGTGTTTACTCTTTCTCAAAGCAACAAGTCGAAACAGTAGACAAAAACAAAACCTCTACTAAAATACGTTGTAGGATCCGTTCGGACACGGATTTTCCTCATGACCTTTACATCTATGTCATACAAGTAGGGAAGGGGGTCGGAAGTAGTAATAGATTCGACCGTTCTGTGCAAAATCAGTAAGGGAGTATTTAGTTCGGGAGGTCGAGAAATTAGAGAAAGAAAACAGTAAAGGACTTAAGGGAGGTTATACTCCAGGTCCCGATAGGAGGAGTCAGGATTGGTTGTTCAACAGTAAACTTCGGAGTTCCACTGGACAATCTAAATACACGAAGACGTACCTGAACGGGACACACCGACTAGACCAAGTTACCTCATGTGTGTGACGGAGATCTTCATAGTATTCCTATCTCAAACAGATATAGGTAAAAAAAATTGAGGTTTAAGTACAATCTTTCTTCTTATAGAATGGATTCTATAGAATCCTATAGAATGGATCGTGAGATAGCTCTAGATATACTCCGTTACATTCTGATCAAACAGTTTGTAATTTCTAGTACATTTTATTTCACCTTTTGTTCCATCGTCATGACATCAACAATGACTGACGAGAAACAAGGAGTCTTTTTATGTTAACACAAAACTATAGAAAGAGGAGACTGATTACCGAAAAATTATTTATGACATTGGTATGAGTAATTCAGAAGTATACTCTTTGACCTGGAGACAAAAGTAAAGAAAGGGCTCCCATTAATAACCAAAGAATTTGTTTTGTCACCATAAAATTTACGGATTACCACTGAAGTAAATTGATTTATACAGTTTAACTTATTACAAAAATTTCAGGAGTACATTGATATATTAACAAGTTTTATTATATTAGTACGAGAGTAGTATTACTCCCAGAATATCGTAGAATGTTCTTACAGAAATTTTTACCTAAGTAAAAACATATCCTAAGTTGACACGTTCTTCCTACTTTTCTTTGACAGGTTGAGTTTGTGGTTTCGTTATGTAACTGAAAATCTAGGTACGTAGTTTTAGAGACCTCTACCCTGGACCCGTAGTCATAAAATATATTTCGGGAGTTACACTAAGATTTTCATTTCGGTCTCGATTCACAGAGACGTAATCCGTCGAGTTTGATTTAGAGATTTAATAAAGGGAAAACGGTTGGTAGTCATGAGGGACTTTTGTAATTATTCAACTAATACTTTTTCTGTAGTAAACTGCATTCCCACACTCAGTTCTTAGAGAGGAAAAGAGATTTTAGGTTAAACTACCTTTTCGATCTAGGATACTAAGGACTGATTAATCATGGGATTTTACCAGTGAGAGACAAAGTCGGTAGGTTTAGGGGTACTTTTACTCACAGTCTACTAGTACACGGAACTATTTGTTGTACCGGACACAAAAGTCATATAAATATAAGGAAGTATTAACAAACGTAAGGAAGTTTTAACACTTCACAATTGTTCGAGGAAAAAAAAAAAAAAAGGAAGGTCCCTTTACTATAACTGGGACTTCGTCAATTTCCCCTCCACAATTTTCAACCTTTATTCTCGACACTTTTATATGTCAGTGTAAGACTTCGACATAATACATGCCAGGGGTTACTGGACGACTTTAACTTGTCGCTTGATTTATATCTCCACCCTAAGGACGAAAGGAGAGTACTACATTTATTTCTACGGTCACATTAATACAGTGAACGTCCGAATTTTATTTAGTAATTTCGAGTAAACACACATCCGAAATCGAGTAGTCAAGTCGAACTAAGAACCAACAATAAAATCTTTATCACTACAAAAACAACGTGACAGAGGAAAGGTTCGAAGTTTCCCATCCAGAGTTTTCAGGAACGACCGATGTGAGAAGAGGTAGTACGGTGTCAGAACGACTTTAAACGACATTAGGAGTCCTCCCTATTCCTGTGTAAGTTACCACAGAAAAGGGTGGAGAGTGGTGGGATCCTCCGGTCTCAGTTGTGTCATGACGGTCGGTGTCACTAGAGTTTACGTATCAGGGTATTTATTTTCTTACACATACGTGACCTACTTTACTTTATTCTTTGATAAAATATCATTGGAAAAAGTATATTTGTCGATAGAAGTAAGGAAATTTTCCGACTCATTATAAGGTGACACATCTATATGGTACAAAACAAATAGGTTTATATACACTAAAAATTTCCCAAGGACTTCAAAAGTTGGTCAATACTTTACCCTTGTATACTTTTTAAATTTTTAATTTTCGATTTAGTACTCTAGTCTCAAACCTCAAGTTTCCCTGGTATTTAGGTTTTTTAGTATGGTACAATCTCGACCTTCCTCGTAGTTTTTGAAGAAGACACATAGTTTTGTTTCGTTTATTTTTATAAGACTCTAAAATAATAGGTATTATTATTGTATTAATAAGTGAAGAATACCCCTCAGAGGACACGGGAGATGGGATAGGAGATCCTGTCTTAATTACAAGATAACAGAGACGAAGAATGTTATACAAGTACGAAGATGTCGTGTATAGTAGTACTTGATATTGGTAAATAATAAAAAAATTAGTAAATGAAAACACAAACACAGGGAAAGTGTGAAATCAAGGAGCACCAGTCTCTGACTAAAAATAGAAAAATAAGGATCATGGATCAATATTCGTGTTTGTCGATCAGTAGTACATTCATAAAGTCACTAATCATCGGGGATTAATAAACTTGTGACTTGTTCTTAACTTCTTACAGAATTATGAGACCTCCGTAGGTGAAGATCTTGTCATTATTGGTCCATAATAAAACTCGGATCTCTCTAATACTAAGTTGACACATCACATAAAACTTGTATAGTACCAATTAAAGACTGAAAATAAACAGTAAACATCACCTTCGTTCGTTAAAGAAGTTGACAAGAACCTTTTCACTATCAAGTTGGTCTAGTCTTAAAGTGTCCTAACTAACAACCACAACAGAGTCATAGTTATTATGAGAATGACAATGAGCCCGAAAAGGACACCGACTTTTTTTCCTTCGTTTAATTTCCACGTATTAAAAGGAATAACAGACAAAATTTCCACAACGGAATTGTTATGTTAGTAATGTCAAATTTTAACAGTATCTAAGGACACACACCAGAATACGTTAGGTATTTTCGGTACTCAAGACCAGTGGTCCAGTTTCAGATGACCCTGGGTACTATCGGTTTAGAAATTGCTCCAGAAAGAGAGAGAAAATTCTAGACCCGTCACTTAATCAAGCGATACTACGTTCTCATGTGTGAGGTGTAAACCTATCCGAACAGTCACGGGCTTCACATTCGGGTTGATGTCTTTACCAAAGGTTACTTAGACATCTGATGGCTCGATGAAAAGGTCTTCCATATGAAGTCAAATAAAAAGACTTTTTATGGATATGTATGTGGAGTCACCCAACACCGTCACAACAAATAAAAACCAAAACGGAAATATAAAAATATTTTTATATTTTCTTCATTAGTGGAGAAGAAACCGGTTTCTTCATAACTTAAACTGTGTTTCAATGTACTGAGAATAAAAATTTACTTGAGTATATACTCTAAAAAAATCAGAAATTGGAGATAAGAGTGTTTTTTCAAGTAAAATTTTTAGTAAACTCGTTTCCATTCGACAAATAGTAGACTCACGTTACGATTCTTTGACACTTCGAGAGAAATTGTCGGGTCCTTCTCAATTCTGTGTTCTGTATATATAACTTTGTCTTCAACCATGACGATATAAAAAAAAAAATGGACGACTAGGAGTTTGTAAATTTAATATGGAAATCGTGAGGAAACTTCCTCAGAGTTACTTGACAATCGTGGGTCAGAAAATAGGTGTCGTAGGGTCCTGAAGCTATATAAAACTCAGAATTGGTCACACACGAATCAACGAGTCAGTACAGACTGGGAAACATTGGGATACTTGATATCGGGTGGTCTGAGGAGACAGGCACCCTAAAGAGTCCGTTCTTATCACCTCACCCAACGGTAAAGGAAGAGGTCCCTAGAAGGGTCCCTAGTTTGGGTCCAGAGGACGAAATGGTAGACTCGGTGGTCCTTGGAAGTCAATACGACAAATTTTTCCTCTCAATTGCAACCGGACTATTAGTCTAATTGGTGTCATAAAGTGTAACAAAATAAATTTGAGAGGACCATTTTCGTCTTACAGACATAACATAGACGAGGTAATAGAAATCTTCAATGTCCTGTACTCAGTTCATGTTCGTAAAAGGACCAACTTATAAATGGTAACCTGTTTATTTTACTCAGTGTCTAGCAACTCCTATGACGTCTTGAATCTTCGACGAGTAGTTTTGTTCATGTTCTCGCTACTTTGTGAATTGTAAAATTAAAAAAGTTGTGTAACGGAGAATGAAAAAGTTCAAATACAATCAAGATGTCTGCGGTAATTACAACAGAAAAGGGTGTACTGGGGTAAGTGGAAATTCTTAGGTCCGGGAATTGCTGTACCCTTTTAGTTTAGGTCAAATATCAAAACTTTACATCTTGATAAATAATAAAAAATAAGTGTAAATTACCGAGATCAAACTCTAGAAATTTTAATTGTTCACTGAAAAAACTTCTTCATATCAATTAAAAGGAAGTCGGAGTAACGAGTGGTCTGGAGACAGTAGTAACGATTCCTTGAACTCAAAGTAGGAGTAAGGATGTCACTTGGATGAGGAACCTCTGTACCTTTTCATTTTATCCGTTTTCTTCCAATGGGTCTCTTCTCACTTCTTTACGTGTCGGTCATAGATTATTTCTCCGTGAATCTCTCGAAGAGACACACACACACACCACCCCTGTCGGAGAAATACTCAAAAGACGTCTGAATCTTATGTGTCACACAGTTTGGTCTTAGTGTGACCACCAAACACGTGTACAAACTTGAATTGTCTTTCTAGTCATGTTAAAGACACGGTCTCTTGAAAAAGAACACGGAGTAGTTCCTAAAGGGAGGTAGAGACGTGGAGACTCTTATATTGGGATTAGAAATCCACGTTTTCAAACTCTTCACTTCCGTCTCCTTGACTCAAATATCAAAGGTAGTAGACTGAGTAGACGTAAAGGGGGGATCCTTTCTAAACCTTTGGGACTGAGACCCTAATTTCGTTGTGGGTCGATCCGAGGAAGGTAGGGAGTGGGTAGGTTGTAGAGTTCGTGAGGGGATTACAAGACATAGGAAATTTCTTCCTACATCTTACGTAGACAGAGTAAAGATCGATTACTAATGATATTGAATGTTAAAAGTATTGACATCCACTAGGGTTTCGAGAAGACCTTGGTGACGACTCAAATGACGAGACCGGTTTAACTACATCATTGGTTTGACAGGTTACACCGTTTGTGATTTGTACAAATTCACCCAAATTCTTATTAGTCTCCATGGTAGTTGAAAGAAAAATACGGCGAGAGAATTCAAGACTAAAAGGCCTAATAAACGTTCGTTTGTTATAAAAGAAAGCCACGATTACTCCTGGGAGGGGGGTGTATCTGGAGGGAAGAGACACACAATATATGATTATGTAAAGTTATGGGTTGGATCAAATAGAAGTTCAGTCAACGAAGGTTATATCGTGGGACAGGAACTGTATGTACCTAAGGGTAACCTTTCTCGTTTCGTTGACCACGGAAGAGACGGGATAAACTGTAATTCTTTACACGAGAGTCGGGGTGTTAAAGGATGGATCGTTTTCCCTTGGAACGGACTCTGAGGAATATTTCTAGTCGAATGTTCCTTACGACTAGACTGGGGAAAGGTTCACGGGAGTTGATTCGTCACTCCTACCGCGAGATTGGGTCTGGAATCGACGAGGGAGATTTGTTACTATTATGCTCTGGACGACGGTGGTGGTGTCCTACCCTTTGAATGGTACTTACACCTTTCAAAAGTAAGGAGTTTCAAATTGGTAATGTATAAAGATCAACAAACATACGTACACACACACACACACACGCATATCTCTCTCTCTCTCCCTCTCTCTCATATATAAAGTAATATGTATAAAAAGAAACTGATCCTTAGGTACATGTAAAACTCGTTATGATTAATTAAGGTAATTATTCGTCATCAGAGAGTTTTCCGAAGAAAAAAGGAAAAGAATATCAAATCAACTTAAAAACACCTTGTTCCGTCAACGAACTGATGAAAACGGTGAAAAGTAAGAATACTCATATCATACAATTTTTTGTTGGGAGTTCGAACTGAAACGATACATTTTCTCTTTACAGATTCCTTTACTTTTCCTTTTTTGTTTAAAAGTTTCAATGAGGAATTACATTCTTTTAGTTATTTACAAAAAATGTTTGTGTATGGGTATAGAAAAAGGTTAAATGATAAAATAATCTAGTTTAAGGAAACATTTCCAAAAAGGATCGGAGTAAATCACTATGTTATTAATAAAGAAGTGTAAATTTAAATTTGAAACTAAAACAATAATTAAGTCAAACGAGGAGGACAACGTCAGGGGTGATTAACTCCAAGACGATGACAAAGATTATTAAAACGAATTAGAACGTCTGGTCAAAGGATTAAGTAGAGTCTTACCCAGTACGTCTGTTCACGTCATAGGAGACTGTCTAGATAGGGGGTAGAATTGATCACCCCTGAGACTATATAGGTCAGGTAATGACGTTTTATGGCAGGTGTAGCTGGAGTCACGAGATTTAGGTCTCGACCAGGTCCGTCAAGTCGTGCATCATTAACCCGGCTCGTCAGACTAACATGTAAAGTTACTTCAGTATCCTTCTCCATTCATAAAGGTGAGTCGAAAAACAATTTGTGTTAAAAGGTCATTCGTAAAATAGAAGACGGAAACGTCTAATCCTTAATCTGTTACCACTTTCGTTGACTGTCTCGTCCCTATTGTTCACGCGAACTAAAGACAAGACGTCTTTATGTTGGGACGTTTAGTGTAGGTACCCCTAAACGGGGACACGTATCTCTGTTGAACTATTAGAGGGTCTGTAGAATGATTACTTAGTGTAAGGAAGGAGTGGAAAAAGTATTACTGTTGATATTAAAGAACTTTCACGGAAAATGAAGACAGATTTTTAGTAAGATAATTTAAGACTATAAAAATGAGTATAGAGGAAGGTCAGAAAGAAATGGGACTTTTATAACTGATTGAGATACTTCAGGACCAAATATCGTCAAACATGTGACGACCTGTCGTAGTCCTCTGTCCCTTAAATATCGGAAGGGAACTAGACTTCGTCATATGTAGTAGAGATGTTACGTGAGGTTAAAGAAATATGTTTCTCCTTACTTATAAACATAATTCGGTCGGTCTCGTCGTTATTGTCGATCGTATATGTCATGACCTCCTTTATAACTCGTCCTTTTCTTTGGTTGGTCTTCGGTCCTTTACTTGAGGTGACAAGGGAAAAAAAAGATTTTTCGAAAATGGAAATTATGGTTTACCGGAGACTAGGAAAAGAAGTCATACACGACATTCTCTATCGTGTCTGTAGTCGGTCGTACTACGTCTCCTCCGACTTCCCTGTCAACCGGAATACACAAGTGATCCGGAAGGGTAAAAGGACACTATCGTAGTTGTGTAAGGAGATAGTATATGAGGTCCAAAATCAGGGATCGTACGAGGGGAAGTGTTTATCGTCGGAGTGACAACTGTCTGTAGAAAGTGTAGTCTCATTATGTATCAAGAAAGTGGTCAGATATTTAGGGTCATTGATGGTCAAAATCTTACATACTGATTTGATTAATACAAGATTAAGATGTATAAGATTTTAATCATAAAACATAAAAATAGTACTTTCCACTATTTTACCGTCAATAGAGAAAATATTTCATCATTATACTTACTAAGACACTTATGATGACAAATAAATATACGAAAGGGGTTCTCTTACACTCGGGAGTTCTCACATCCAAAATAAATAAGTAGAAACGTAATGTTCTCCCATCTGATTACGGGTTGTGAGTGTACGATCCGTGAGTCCCTCAGAATCGATCGACCTACTTAAAGAATTACTGAATGTGTCGATAGTCTGTAAACCGTGGAGACCCCTTTTAATGACGGTGACCTACTTTCCGATGGTAACCCTTTCACTACACCGACTTTGGTCTCTCTTGACCGACTTTACTGAGTCTCACTTAAACGAAGTAAGTCCGGTAACAGAAAGTCAAAGACGGTCGGACCTAATGTATAATTGGTCACTGATTACCCCTTTTAGGAATAAGATATTACGAGTATAATAAAGATTACCACTGTAAAAATAAAGTAAAGTCAAATAACCTTATATCTCTCGAATAAAATAACATCAAGAAGTACACCTATTTTGAAACAAAAATATAAATTTTCTATAAAAAACTAGGAATTATTATTATAAGGAATATACTCCGTCTACAATGAGGACAAAAGTGACCAAGGTGACAATAACTTATGAAATAATAGAATTGGAGATTATTGTTAATATAGTGGATTTATAAAATGGTACACAATTTATTAGTATAACGAAAATAGAAACCCATTTTATACAGATGTATAAAATGTTTGTGTGTGTTCATCACCATGACAATTAGTTTTCGTATTCTTTGTTACATGAAAAAACGGTACATCCTTTGTTTTTTCTTTACTTCTAGTACTTTTCGAATTATTTATTATAATTTGTTTATTTTGATTACGTCGTGATTGGTTCAAGGGAGATAGTGCATCCTGTAAAACCAACACATATAGTACCTTGAAACAACCTGTTGCTACTATTCTTTTAAGTGACACGACACTTTAGGAACTTATCATTCAACATAAAATAAATTGTCACCTCATATGAAGACACCAACGTCTGATTATTTGTCACGTATTATTTTACAATTAAATGTGAAAGGGAACACCTTTTTAGTCATTGATCGACCTTGCTACCTAGATTAGGACTTTACAAACTAGCTTTAAGAATAACTTTATAAAGGAGTCTTTAATAGGGAGTCTCGAGAGTATTCTTACTTTCTCTTTACTCTAAGAACCTACTCGGATTCATAGTAAATTTATACAAACCGAATGTTATAAACAAAACGTTCACTGTAAATACCTTTGATAACCTTCGTAAAACCGTGTATGTCATCATTACTGAGTAACATGGGTCTCCGTAATGATATTAATAAAGAAATTGGTGTTGAAGGTAGTTTTTCTATTTTTTACTTTATTCAGTTTGTTCTCTTTTGTCTCTTTTAACTTTTTAATATTTACACCATTATGGAGTAAATAGGTGTAAAAACTACTTACTCTATTAGACAATTAATTTACTTGAAGGAATCGTTCACTATGAATGGTAGAAAATTACGATCTTATATACATAAAAATCGTAATAAATGTCAACTCTTTTTAGACGAATTTTACCTTACGTATGAGAAATTCTTCGTCCCTTACGATCTCAATGAGTCAAAAGGACCCAGAAAGGGTACATACACACAGTAATTTGAAACAAACTTAAAAAAGGACAAATTTTTTTCTCTCTTCTTTATACCTTACGAAGGTTTGTATTTGATTCTGACACAATTACTGGGTCTCGGTATTAATACCGTACTTAATGATAGAACATGTTGGGTGGCATGAGGAGTATCATCTCAAACGGACCGAAGTGGAAACGACTGTCCAGAGTGTACAGTTCAGTCACACCAACGGAAAAGATGGGGGTAAAGATTCAAAGACGAGTATCAAACTCCGTCGGATTTTTTTACAATTGTTCTATGTAATGTTTAAATATAACCTTGATTACAAAAGTTACGTATACACTTTCCAAAAGGATGTTCTATACAATAGTTGTCTTTATAAAGTCGGAAAAACTTGTATTTAGACGTACGACTCGTCACAAGACATACCAAGTAAAACAACCTTCAGATTGGTGTTCTATTAATTTCGTTGTTAAATATACTTTAGATTGATGTTTGACACTACCTAATTCATATTAACAGTTATTTAAACGGAGTCATTTCTCGCGATGACGGTCAACATCATTCTTCAGGATAACGGTTCTTTAGAAAGAGACAGGGACCACATACAACTAGAGATAAATCAGGTCTACCTGCAGGTCCAGAACCTTACGTGAGGTAAACATTTTCTCATAGTAGTGACTGTGACTATGATTAGTCTAATTATTTAATTTCCGACAATTGAGAAGTAATCACGACTGATTATAGTCCGGGAACCCTAGAGATAAACCTTTGATAATATTGTTTTCTCAGATGAATCTATCGTATCCGTTGTAAACCAGAAGTCTAGGATGATCAGGTCCCTGACCTTTTGATACCGGACGACGGACAAAAACATTTGTCAAAAAGTTCTGAGTCGGTGATAATAGTCGGTGATCACCGACGGAAACGTGACGTTACCGTTCTCAATACATAAACGTTGTCTCTGGTACACCGAATTTTTCGGTTTTTATAAATGGTAGAACAGGAAATGTCTTTTCAAACGGTTGGGTACGGCACGATCTGAGAAAGTTTTTGTTCCCGTCCACCAGTGAGTTTTCACGTCGTGTCCACTGTAGTAAGTGAGTCAACATAACATTTTTCGTGAGACTCCTACTCCGTAGTCCCGTTCTACATCAGGTCACCAAAATATAAGACACGAAGAGAGGGACTTGAACTACTTCATTAGTAACAGGGACATTACTTCAATTACAGAGGTGACGACCGGAAGAGTCCTTAGTGACTGTATCCTCTTCAAAGGGTTAAAGACTGACTCCCTTAGTAGTACTTTCTAAAATCAGTAGGGTTACAAGAGAGCGAAAACCCTTAGACGGAAGCTTCACTCCCCAGAGGTGACCACCAGGATGGTATGTACTTTGTGCCCCTAGAAGCTTTAAAGTAATCTTTACTCTGAGTACATTCATATAACGGTTCGAACGATTGAGTACTTGATCGGAATTCGGTCGGTCGGAAGGGTTTACACGATAAAACTTGGAAAAAATTTAAAAATCGGTTTCTTTGGGTACACTTTGTAACTGTGGCAAGTTTACCTGTCTCCGGGTAAGTGAAGAGACCAAAGAGTTTTAGGAGACAGGATCACCCTTCTATCACTATGCATCTTCCCAAAGACCCCTGTCACTAAGAATGGACGGGACGTCCGTCGGAACGAGACGGTAGGGGGTCTGTCCATGTGTAGAAAGTTACGGATGATATGTGGTGTTTTTCGTGGCGCGTCCTCTGCATCTCGGTCTTACTCGGAGTCGGGTTTCCGTCAAAATTGGAATCTTCCTTTATGTAACTTTTAATTAATACTTACTTAGAGTGATAAGAAGTTTCAACGACGGGTGAGAAGATGGAGTCCTGGAAACGTGAAGAATCAGAGAGATGGATCTGATGAGAAGAGGTTTTATAGGTGTATAGAGTGAACCAATAATTAAAGTCGAAAGACGGGATTACAGTAGAAGTTTTATTTCGAAGGGGCTGAACAGATTTTAACGTCGACTGGTGACGTGAGAGTACGGAAGAAAGAAAGAGCAGAGGGGACGAAACAAAAATAGGTAGTGTGGGAGTATACTATGACTCCGGATTTAACAGGTTTTGACACCGGTATTCGGTGTGTACTTTACACTGATCATATTTAACTTTAAACGACATTCACATCTTATGTAGGGTCCATAAGTTATAAATCATATTTTTTTCTTCCATTTTATAGAGTAGTCATTAACAAATACGACTAATGTACAATTTTACTATAATAAAACCTATACACCCAACTTTTTGTATGACACTTTTATTAAAAACGAACAAAGAAAAATTAGGAAATTACTCTGATGATCTTTTTAAAGTTGATGTATACACCGAACAGAGTATAAAGATAACTTGTCATGAGACGATCTATTATTTATTTACTATCAACACATATATATATACACACATATATGTGTGTGTATGTGTGTATAGAATAATCTCATGTTCGTGTACTCCCATCCATTAAAACACACATATAACAAGTGATGACACCGAGGTTGTGGATTTTATCTCAATTCATGTATCTGAAAGTCCTCCATAGACGATTTACTTACTCAAGTCCCAATGTTTTCTCTAAGAATCTACAAAGGTTTACTGTCAAAACAATCACTGTAAATACGATCAAGGTTTTTCCGACTCGTTTGTTACCGATCTGGTCCTCATCCCTCCCTTCTTCTTCAGAGGTCTTGACTTCAGTGTCTACCGGGGTCCGACGAAAAACCGAAGACACTTGTCTGGAGAAATCTTCAATACCTCATCGAAATGAGAACTAGTTTTGTTGAAGTATTTGTACCCTAGTCTAAGAATCTCTTTACTCGAGATCCTATCATTTCTTTATAAAACGTAAGTCAGTTTTCTTTTATGAGACATCGAGACTTAAAAACGTTTATTCCACTTAAATGGAATGTTTCATGGTAACGGAAATATCAGGTTCCTCAGACATGAATAATGTTGGTGATTGTCTATATAGAATTTCTCTCCGACTTTTGTGTCCTTTACCGGAGAGATGTACGACCCACGTAATTCCCTCCGACATCGGGAGGAATATCCCAGAGGTGACCGACGGAGAAATCGAGTGTTTGAAGTGACACCGACGACTTCTTCTCAATAGGACAAGGACTACTGGTCCATAACGTCACTGTAGACCCACTGAAGTCTATGTCAAGAATATCAATGATTTCGGTAATACGACAGGTAGGTTCAAACACCCAACTTGTATGCCTCTTACTCTAGAGGATAAAAGACACACCCAAGTCTGGTGACAACGAAGTCATGGTCATCCTCCCGGAGATTATACTAACTAAAGTGATGTCGTATTCGAAACCTCAGAATTGTCTATATCCGATTTTAGGATTGAGGTGTTGAATGGTAGAATCTCCAAATCTCATTAAATAAAGAGAGTTTCGAAGAACATAATTGGTACATAAAGACCTCTGGACGACTGGGACCTTCCTGACGAAAGGGGTGAAGGGTGTCCTGACCGTTTAAGGGTCTCCATAATTCGTCGAGTGGAAGTCTCTCGTACGGAAAGTAGTGATTTGGTTGGTGAGGTCTCGGGTATGGGGTTGGTGGAGGAAATTTCCCACGGTTATGGGACCCGGTGGTAGATGGACGGGAGTAGTGAAGTTCTGGTCAATGGTCTGAAGATCTCGGTCAGGAATGTGGGGTCTTCGTGACTTTAATAAGTTTGGTCGACTAAGATTCGACGAAGGAGACGGAGCGGGCAAGGAAGGGTGTCTTTAGTGGTATTTCCGAGAAAGGGGAACAAAGGAGACGGAGGATTGGTTGGGACCACGAAGGGACACACCGGAACGTACTGTACGGTACGGAGGAGGAGAACCCTTAACACTCATTGTCAGAAAAACTACCGGAAACAAGGGTAGACGACCGACATGGTATGGACTTATTATTATTTGAGGTGTAAAATTTTGTTGAGGTCAAGGGGTAGACCTTTTACCTGTCTTCACTCCCATATTCCTAATGGGGTTTAAATATTTTTTGGAGATTGTACCATCAAATGTTTATTGTCTATGATTCATTTACTACTAATAGTTGTCCTTTGTTTAATAATAAACTTTATCCATTAAGAAACGACAACTATTCTTTAACTATTCCATTAAGAATAGTTATAAAGTCTTAAGATTTTGGTATCGATCTTGTCATTTACGAATAATCAAATACCCAAAGGTTAAGAGAAACTAATGTCTTGGGTTGACATTTTCTAGAATAACCGAAACCAGAAGTTCATCGGTTTCCGTACCTTATAGAACGTTCGTTTTTCAAACAGGTGTCTCTGAACCGACGTTCTTTGACATACATTCATATTCTTAGAGACACGGACGTCAGGTTTAATTCACTGTCCCTCCTTGGACAACGGGTGAGAAGTTCCGATCACTCCTACAAAAGAGAAGAGTACATTTTCAGGAAATAAAAGCAGTGTCAAGATTTAGCTACACATTCGTGACCCATACATCCACCTCGAAAGTCTGAAATAGTTTGTCTTAAATTTTCCTTAAGAGGTCTCCCCCCAGAATTTGTCGACAACACGCGAGATCGAAAAGAAAAAGGAAGGGCGGGTATCGGGGGTCACAACACCAAAGTGTGACGTAATCACAAACCTTCCCTGTTAACCTAGACGTCGTAAAATGTCATTTTGTCTCTCCCCGACCATTGTGTTTATGGTTGTATAACATTGAAGGGTTCTCACCTAAACTTCAGTCGGACGACTTTGGGATGGTTTTTACCATAAACTCTTACTTATATGTTTCTCCAAATAAACACAGACCGACGGACCCGACATATTATGTTGTCAGTTGTCAAACATTAACTAAGTCACGAAAGGGAAGGCATCGTGACTAAGTACTGAATTACCATACACACTTACTTTCTTGACACGATAATTAAAAGGTGGAACCAAAACCAGTTACACTGTTGTATTTTCGGTAGAATTTGTTTCCTATGTATCGGAGTCTATCTTCTTAAATAAAAGGACCTTGGAACTACAAAAGGATCTACGAAATGACATATAGACAAAAGAGATAATGGAGTGACTATTTTTCTTAACATACATGATCGGATCGGGAAGCTCTTCCTTTTTTTACTTTATTGTCAGGGGACAGTATAGAGGGGGTATTTTGATTCATAACGATTATTCAACTGTTCACCATTAATGACTAACGAAACCCATCAGTCAACCGTATGAGTTAAATCGTTGGTTTCTTTCGACCCTCCCACCGGTTAAAACGATGAAGAGGTCTAGATGTAATTTCGTTTTTTCTAAAAGAATACGGTGTAGTAAGTGTTAGAGAAGGGAACCGGACAACTTAAACTTTACATTTACAGTTCGTAAAAATAAGTTCCTAAGGTAACACTAAATCGCGATCAGTTATGTCCGGTCTACTTCGGGAAGGACGTCTTTAATACCTAAAGTTTATGACTTCGACGAACAAGATTAGTCATCTCTAAGTCTTAGTGACATTTAATAAGAGAAAATCGGTGACCATTATTAAAAACAAAAAAGACATCCGACCTACTTTTTAAGTGACAGTTCCAACGACTAAAACCGGAACGGTCTCTGCACATACTATTCCTTATGATATCGCATGTGTTGTTTTGTCCACGTTTTGACGGTCACTTTACCTACCGAAATCTTTCGGACGTCTGAGTCTTTAAGTGGTGGTTCAGTCTACACCATTACATAAGTAGTGGAGTTGGAGGAGAAATGAAAGTATAGGTTGAAAAAATCATTAAAATACCCTTGAATTAAAAAAAAAATTCTCTTTAGAAGTGGTGGTATTAAAGTCGAAAAAATTATTCATTTTTGCCTGAACTAACAGATTGTTCATGGGTATGATACCGGAGTATTTAAGTAAGTAAATAAGTTTTTTACAAACTTATTTACAGGTCGTCTTGTCGTACAATCCAGGAACCCTTGGCCCACATTCGGGACGGGAGGTCCTCGAAGTCGTCCTCTCCCTTCGGATAAGTGGTGATTGAGTGTGTTTCATCTGACCCTAATTAGATCAGTGAGCATCGAGTTCCCGTCTTTTTAAGATGGATCTCTTTGGACCTTCGACAGGGACTCCGTATAGATCGTCACTTCTGTAATAGGGAAACGGACCGGGGGGAAATAGACGTTTCCAGTAGGAGGAGAGTGTCTTGTTCGTAGACTCCCGCACGTCGTCTCGAGACTCCCACCCCTTCTGTGAGTGGACCCGTCGGTTTAGATGGTATCACGGGAAAGTGGACCACCTCTCCCACTAAGAACTTTACCCGAAATTTCATTCCTACTGCCTTACCTGTCACTTTATTTTTTACGGTCAGGTCCACTCTATTTCCCCGTCTTTGCATATGTGAAGAAATTTCAAGATTCGTTTGTTATTCGTCACCACTAAACCGTTTTTATCGTCCGTGTCTCCCTTCAATACTCTTATTTAACTCTTTTTATAAAAGTATCATCTAGTATCTCTAGGAACCTTTCGTTTGGTCCCTCAGACCTTAAATAAGAGACAGGTACACCTTTGTAATTTTACATTAGTCTAATGTGATATCGGAAAGAAGCAAGACATTTTACAAAACTCTCCTCATCTGTGTCCTTCTGTTTCACTCTCCATCTTATACTTTATTGTATGACATTTTTGTCTTTTCTACCTTCTCTTCCGTAGAGTCTCCATCTTTGTTGTCATAAATCGTTCTTTAACTACTTTCAGTATCGACTCGCTTCAACATATGACCACGTCAATGTTAATACGCTCTATCTCCTCGTTTTCGGTCAAATAGTTAGCACGGAACGTGTACGACTCAAACTGAACCCTCATCCTGTATGTCCGTCTTCACAGAAAGTACGTGGACCTTCACACCGAGACGTCGAACATGTTTGTCAAACCAACAGACTTGTGGTATGTGACCCACCGAATATGTCGTCTGTAAATGAAAAGTGTCAAGATCACCGACTTTCACCCTTTACTCCTAAGGTCACACCAGTTTAAGACCACTACGTTCGTGTACCAGTGGAAGAGTGATACGGAACACGACCCCTCTCTCGTTCTCATTCGAGAGACCCAGAGCAGAATATTCCTGTGATTAGGGTAGGAGTACTGGAGTATATTTGGATTAAAAGAGGGTTTCGGAGGGAGAGATTTATGGTAGTGTGACCCCCAATCTCAAAGTTGTATACTTAAAACTTTTCCTACCACGTGTCAAGTCAGGTATCGTCTCCAGTACCGATCTTTATCTGAAAACTCTGAGGTTATGTTAATAAGTCTCCTTGGATGTATGTACGGTACTTCCTCTTTTCGTCTCTCCACCCTCTGGGTCTCCTTCTCTTTCACAGTACTTCTTTACCCCACACCAGTCGTCTCCGAGGACGATGAGTCTCGTGTTCTTCCCAGAACCTTGGACTTACTAAACCAGACCTCACACGTCTCCTCGGACCCACAACTTACCTTATAAGATAAACGGAAAGTATTTAGTTCTCCTAATACTATACACCTCCATCCTTTTGTCGTTACAGAGTCAGGAACTCCTATTGTTGGTTTTTGTTCTTTTCGTAATTGATCACTGTAATCGTTTGTTCCACCCTTCTTTTATCGTAATTACCTCCTGTATCTAACGTTTTCTCTTTCCTAACCGTCGATAATTCTATATTGTTCCCTACCCCTAGACGCAAGCCGAAACCCTCCACTCTTCAACAGATGGGAGGAGGGACTCTCAGTCGTTCTCTCTCTCCACACCGGAGATAACCCTTCTCAAAACTTCTGCAACACCAGAAATTCACTTTCGTCTCAAAGTCAAGGACTCCTTCACCTCCTCAGTAATCTCTTATTCGACTCCCACTGACTCTCGGACAAAAGTCACTTGTGCACATAGTATCCTGTATCACCTCCTTACCCTGTAGTCCCACCAATTCTAACCATTCATCTACACTATCAGGTACGATCTCGAATAAACCTAAAAATAGGACTTTCTAACACTTTTTCTCCTTTATTTTTCCACGATCTCTCCATCCGACTCTTTTGTAATCACTACCACTGTCCATTTCCGTAGTCCATTCCTCTTAATTGGGTAGGACTTTCGTACATGTAAAGTAGATCTGAACTGATGGCGATCCTTCCTCTTGGTTGAGAATCTTGAGTTATTCTTCTGTTTTATTGGGTAAAAAATTTTTATCCGTCTTCTAAACTTATCTGTAAAATGGTTCCTCTACATACTTATGGATCGATTATTCGTGTACTTTTGTATACGGGTGTGTCTGAACGAGTACTTACGAGTGTCGTCACAATAAGTATCATCAGTTTTTTGGTCCTCGTTAAAACTACAGGTAGTTGACCCTTTACCCCTATATTTCGTACCATATTGATATGTTGTCTTATTACGATAAGTCATTACTCTTTCTTGGTGACTACGTACGATGTCACACCTATTTGGAGTTTTTGTAATACAGTCCACTTTCTTCCGTCTGAGTTTTAATAATGTGTAACTCATTAAGGTAAATATACTTTAAAGATCTTTCCCCGTTTTTTAACTCTGTCTTTTGTCTAGTCACCAACGGACCCCGACTCCCATCTTCGTTTCTAACTGATGGTTGTCCGTACTCCCTTCAAAGGTCCTACAACCTTAACTAGATTTTGACTTAACACTACTATCGACGTGATGATATATATTTGTAGTAACTGATATATGAATGTCAACCGTTTAAAATACTGTATATTTAGTATGGAGTCGCTTCAATAATTCTGTTCAGACTACTTTAAAACCTACGAGTTCCGTTCTCAACCCTAAGACTCGAAAAACTACCAGGACATGGTGAGTGGTGATAGAGGTGTTTTTATGTGTACGTGTCGTTCCTCAAGTCGTGAAGAACACTTTGTTGACAGTGAGTCTACGAATCCTTTAAATGTGTCCGAAGATATCTAAGTTTCACGACACAGAAAGAGGGAGAGTAACTTTCTGAGATATGACGTGATATATTTCCCACTTGGACTCATCAGGTATGGTGCGACGAAACTGTTTAACAATAACTAACCTACAAATAACTACCTAAATATGTAAACGTATTCCAAAAGTAAAGATCCTGTCGTGTTAGAAAACTTACAACTGTACCTTGTATAGGTTCGTGGACATTATTTAACATAATACAACTCTGGATGTCTGTTTTTCAACGGACAAACATCTTCCCAGATGAAAGAGTGTTTACGGGTCTACGTCAAGTCGATTTTAGACTTATGGGAACTTTGGGAAAGGTTGTTGACTTCATAGAAGACATGTACGTTAATGAGTATGTATAGGTCATAACGTATCACAAACACGAATCATGTTCACGAAAGTGACTTCAGTCATGACTGAAGTAAGTCGGTTGACCGAAAGAGTAGGACGAAGTAGTAAGACGACGTAAATTATAGCAGTCGACAGGAAGAGAACTTTAAAGGAAGAGGAAACAAAAGTCCCGGTGACATGGTAGGACAACAGGGGGACGAAAATCTGACACAAAAGAAATGGAACTGTCGAAGAGAAAGAAGAGAGTGTCGAATGTATGTTGACAGGGGGTCCTAAAACCAGAATTCCCCAGTCGGAGGGAGTTGTCAAAGTTGGTAAGGGTAGTTGTCAGTGGAAACGTAGAGAGAATGATCTACAAAAGTAGTCGTTGTGTGTAAATGACTCAAGTTTCAGATCAAGAAAGGACGGTTGACAGCTACGGAGTGAAGAAATAAAGATAATTAAGATAATTACCATAGATAATTATAAAGATAATTACCATAGTGGTAACACGTTATATGGTTTAGGAGTAGGAAAGATAACACGTCAAGAAATCCAAAATTTCTAACGTAGTCAACATACTGGGTGTTGGTCCTATACTTTGTCGAGATAGTAGGGTCTTTTAAAGGAATGTGGAGAACTACCATATTGGACGGGATTGGGATTTTGGATCTTTGGTGACCAGGTAAAAGAGAGATATCAAAAAGGAAAAGACCTTACAAGATATTTGCCTTAGTATGTCATCTATCGGAAACTCAGACAGAGGAAGTGTATCGTATTACGTAAACTCTCCTAGTCATCATAGTTACATAGGTGCCAATAAGAAAAAAATAATACTATTTTTTGTATTTCAACTGGTAAAATTGGTAAAATTCACATAACATGTCATGTCAACTGATACACGTGTCACGATACGTTGACTAAAGATCTTGAACGTTGTGACTTTGAGATATAGGTGACTTGTCGAGGGGTAAAAAGGGAGGGGGTCGTAGAGACCGTTGGTGGCAAGATGAAAGATTCTCAAACCGATAAAATCTATGAAGTAATATTCACCTTAGTATATCATAAACAGAGAAACATTGACCAAATAAAGTGTATTCATCCGAACGACCTAGTATACATAAAATAAAAGATCACAAAAATTTTGACCCAATAAAAAATAACATAAAAATTCTCAAGTAATACATAAGACCAATATCCATGTACAATAGTCTATACACAAGAATGTTTATTATGAAAAATCAGACACCGAAAGCAAAAATTAACATAGAAAGTTTCTCGTCTTCAAAAGTCAAAATGACTTTTCTAATAGTTGGATGGTCAACGATTTAAAATAGTTAATTAGGTAAAAATTTAGTCAATACGAAAAAATATTCCCATAATATAGACAAATGAAAAAATTAAATAAAAAATAACTTCCTATTAACGAAAAAACTTACGAGTTTAAACCGAAATAGATAATAAACTAACGACGTCGTTACACGGACAGTGAAAAATATCGAATATTGTCAGAGAATGGAGATTATTGACGAAAGTCGAAACAGAAATCATTTTAATCCGTCTCTAAGAAGTCTACTCGAGTGACGACCACGAGTCTATAAGTCTTTTGGAACTAGTAAGTGTGTTATTCGTACTTACTGACACGAGAGGACAGAACTTCGATTTTGACTGAACGAAGGTAGTTACGTGTCCGTAGCATGTGGAGGGGTTGGGGAAACAGAGAGAGACAGAGGAAGACATAGGGAGGGAGTGTACGGGGTGGGGATGACAGAGAGGAACCAGTCATAGTCAGAGAAGGAAGTGAAGGGGTGGGGGATGGTAGGTCAGTAAGGTTCGACAATTCCCCTCAAACCTTACGTCTAACAAGTACTTTGACGGAGGGAGAGTGGAGAGGACAGGGTACTAAAGAGATTAGGAGGAGACTATGGTCAACAGATTCAGGATGTTAAGGAACCCAAAGGGACCACCGAGTCGACCCATTTCTTAGGTGGACGTTACACCCTCTGGACCCAAGTTGGGGACCCAACCCTGCTAGGGGATCTCTTCCCTTTCCGATGGGTGAGGTCATAAGACCGGACCTCTTAAGGTACCTGACATATCACGAATCCCAGGGTTTCTCAACTTATGATGACTCGTTGAAAGTGATATTAAGGAATGTCCTGATTTAAATAGGTTGAGAAGAGGGAACAAAAACGTTTAAACGGAGGTCTGGAGGATATTGGATCCGACAGTCAACCCCTCTGGACTAGTGTGTGAGCCTCTTCCGTTACCGTGGGGTGAGGTCATGAGAACGGACCTCTTAGGGTACCTGCCTCCTCGGACCACCCGATGTCAGGTACCCCAGCTAGTGTGTGATCATTAGTCGGAGAGTCTTGAAGTCAAGGAGTAAGAATTTTGTAGACGTTTTAGCTCATGTAATGTCTGAACAATATTCCTAATTTATTCTGTTAGAAAAAAATTTTCCGTTCTACGGGTGGGGACGGTTCGAGTAAACTACTGTGTACGAGAGAGGGTGGCGAGATTAAGCCCTCTCGTTTAATCTCTCAAGCCAGAGGGTCGTCTCAAATCAAAGAGGGGCCTCTCTCTCTCAAGTCAGAGTATTCCAAGGTACAACGGTCATAAGTCATCGTCGGGAGTGGACGGGGCAACTTTTCACAGGATTGGCCAGAGACATAACACCTACTCGAAGGGGACAAACAAATTTCGTCACAAATGTCTACCTTAGAGGACCTCGAGTTGGGGTCAGTGCAGGGTAACTAAAGTCAAATTGGGTACTAATTGTAAGTTTTTGTGTCAGGGGAAAGTTGGAATAAGTTTTTGTGCCAGGGGAAAGTTGGAATAGACAGGAAGTAGGGAAGTAGACGAGGTGTGTAGTTCGTCTCACTGGACAACAGGAATACCAAGTTTTTTTGTACAAACTCACAGAATGGGAAATGGGGACCCGGGTGACGGAAGTAGGTCTTATGAGAAAGACGGGAGTGTTATGGACATAGATGCCTTGTTTGTGAGCGACAAGGAGTCCTGGGTGATACGACAGTGAAAGAAGGACTTCGGAGAGAATCAATGGGGTGATAAATAAAATAAATCAATGGTGGAAACGGAAAAGTGTTGTAGACATGGAGAAAAGATGTTAACGAGATATAACGTCAATAATCTAGAATAACAAGATGCACTGTCAATTAATGTATTGATTAACGTACTAAGAGAATTGGGACAATTTAGTCGGAGTCCCGGACAGGTCCTTGAACCTGTCATTGGATGGATACGTAGTAGTTTCCAGTCACACACGATTCAGTGCAAACAGCATAGGTTGAGAAACACTGGGATACCTGACATCGGGCGGTCCGAGGAGACAGGTACCCTAAGAGGTCCGTTCTTATGACCTCACCCAACGGTAAAGGAAGAGGTCCCCTAGAAGGGTTGCGTCCCTGACTTGGACGTATACAGAGGACGTAGTAGCCGTCCGGTCAAGAAATGGAGATCACGGTACGGTGTACCCTTCGGGAGTTCCCATTTATCTATGAACAATTTAACTAAATTAAGACTGCGTTTAAGACCCTGAATTGTGTCACCACAGTAGTCTTCACTGAGTCTTCTAAAACTCCGAAACTTTTGAAACTTTCCGAGGTCTTCTCTCGTTTACATACATCATGGGACGGGGCGGAGGGGGCTGGGTGGGTGGGTTCCTCAAACAAAAGAGATAAACCTAGTTCCTTCAGTCACCGGAATTTCGTAAGAACTTGAACCCACTTTCCTTTTTCAGTAAGTACCTCTAAACATAGTCGTTGATGTTACAGATGGACGAACGAAGGAAAGTCTTTGTGCACGAAATCAGAGGAACGACTCAATACTCAGTGTGAACGTAGAGTCAAAATACAAAAGGACGAGAAGTACAGACGCGACATAAGAGAAAGGGGAGGTCCGAAGAAAAAGGAGTCCCGGGCAAAGACGGGGGTACACGACGACACACGTTCACAGAACCTTCACAACACTCTCTTGATTGAAGGACCCAGGAGACGGGGCCCCCCACTGGGTGTGTACAACTGAATGAGAGTGACACAGTAAGAGTGGAACCGCGTACAGGTCCCACTCTATTGTACGTACTGGACTAGATAAGGTTCCTCTCACGAGATTTAGTTCTTTGACGTATAAATCACTTCAAACCATCTGGTTCGTTTTGGGTTCTCAGTACTTGAGACTTTACAAATAGGGACACACTTAAGTGTAAATAACTCCTTAAAAATCGTTTAGTCAGTTGGAGAGATACAGGAACACTAGTAGGATATTTCATGACAATGTCGACAAAATATAATTAAAGGAGGATATTGTAAAAGTTTTATATCAATAAAATAACTTTAAGTAAAAGTAAGTTCTCGGAACTACGATTCGTCAGAATAATGAAGACTAAAAATTATGTCTAAAAATGAAAATGACTGAATCTGGAAAATTGTAATTTAAAATCTATACCAATGTAAAGAATTCCTCACAAAGGTAAGTAAACCTTTAGGGTGTCTAAATTTAAAACCTTCGAAACAGAAGAGAAAAAAGTGATTATCAGATTTTGACATTACTTCGGTAACTTATTTCTTCCTATCTTTGTACAATTACGAAACTGAGGTATCCTTTCTCGAACCTTTTACGTGACACGATTGATGACTACTTTAACATTAGGAGTACACCTGAAGTCCGTAGGAAAAACTTTTGAAATGTAAATGAACATTAGATTTAAGATTAAGACCGAATTTCTTCAGTATTTGAATATTCAATGATCAACGGAAGTTTCTTTTGAAACGGATTTTGTCGTTATCATAACTTATAATTTGGTTCAAAATAATACTTCCGGATGACTAGTGGAAAGTATAAACACGCCGGTGAGAAGGGAATGGACCTAAGAGGGAAGGGAACAGACTGGTCACCAGGAAGCCGCACGAGGAGACCCTCGACTACTGTTCTCCTCGTGGTGGAATAGGACTGCAGTTGTGGAAACTGTATTGTCAAATGAACAACGTTCCTTCTTCCGAGGATGTTGGACTTATGACGGGTCTAGGGAACATTCATTCTTAAGGTCGTCGTAGAAGACATCGAGAATACAAGAAATGAAAACGTCTTCACGAACGGAAGTCTCAGGAGTGTCGTAACATAGGAAAAATTTTGTCCATACTTCACTACGACTTTACGACCGTGGGATTTCGACTTAACGCGGGTAGGAAAAGACTTGACCAGAGGTCCTATCGGCGCTATAAGAGGCGAAAGTAACCCCTCGTGATACAGGTACACTTACGATGAATGCACTTGCAGTCTACACAGCGGGGCATAGGAAGAGACAACAGTAGTGTTCTCTTACAGTCACCGCTCCTACTACTACTGTGTACTACCTACCTCCGTGGACACGGCGGCTCAGGGAAAGACTCTTCGGAGTGAGTTGACGGACTTGTTGTCAGGTGGGAAAAAGGTTGCAAGAAAAGTGACGGACCGGTGACTTTCCGGTGGTCCATGAAAAACGAAAACGGTTCTAACGTGATAATATCCTGGAATCTAACAATAATTTTACTGACCTAAGATGTCTTAAAGAGTAGACTGTTTCGTAGTCTCGTTCGTCGAACCAGAGCGTCCGGTCATTGGTTGTCGTTAGGACGTCGACACTATTACGAAGACAGTGTAAGTCCGGTTTTGGGTTTACGACCCAACTTTAAAAAATTTAGTTCTAGGGTGAACTAAAGTATACCCCTTGACTTCGTTACGTAAAACTTCTGAAGAATTACTGTCTTTTAAGTTTTCTTTACCATTACAGGGTTGTCTCGTACCGTCGGGACCCTGGTTTGGTGAGTAAATCTTAATTTTACAAAGTTTCTTGAATACACAACATACTTTTTGTGTAAAAAAATAATGGTTACAACAGTAAACGGGTAATCCATCTGTAAGGGAAAATTTAAAAACAGATATGTAAGGAAAATAACCTCTTGATAGGTATTAGTTATGTCAGTTGTAAAGTTTTGTCGTCCTGTACTTTATACAAATATTGAAATATCCTTATAAATGTATAACATGTATTTGTTGTAATTCCAAAAGTATTTTATCGAATCAGTGTTACTTTATAAACGGTAAATTTTTAGTTGACAAATTCTTACTATGAAACGATTAGACCTACACCTGTGAATCTTCAAAACAGAAAAAAAATTACTGTTGAGACTTTTATTTTGTTCATTAAACACTACTGCCAACAAAAATTTCCATTGAGTCGTACAAAAATTTCGTCTTATGGAGACTGATTTTCGTAATAACCAAGGTTAGTACCGAATATACATCTCGGAACCTTTCTTAGTTACCTGACCTTTATAGTCGAAGAAACAGTCCACCGTCGAAAGGTGGGGTGTTTGTTAACCTTTGTTGGTTTAGTCCCCTTAGGTCAAAACATAATCTTGTAATACACAATAATGCGTTTTGTATAAAACCCCTTTTTTTTATACAACTAACTTTCAAGACTGGTAAAGCGGACCTACTTGTCAATGAGACCAGTCCTGAAAACACTACAAAACAAGACACCCTAAAACACGAATGATGACATATTACGTACACCGTGTCCTATGAGTTTGACCAAAACAACTACATTTGTAAATTTCATAATATAAAAATATTTTTCCAAATAAAAATTACTACACTCTTTTGAAAACAATCCGGTGTTTTTATGACGTGACACTTGTAAAGTCTTTTCCATACAGCTTGAACCTAATTATTGTCGTACTAAAATTTACCGACACTTATTCACTATTCCTTTACATGACTGACGGTCTTGAGGGGTGGGAGTAATGCAGTGGTCCTGAACTTCGGTTCCCAATTGTGTCGTTCGATATTTCTCCCACACAAATATCATCTCAACTCGATTTTGGGTTATCATCTCAATTCGAGAAAAACACTCTGTCACTAATGTTGACTTTCCAGAAACTGTCACCACCTTGAATGGTCTTCTGGGTTCCTTAACATGACGTCTCTATAAGGTTAAGTTTATAATAATAAAGCCTTCACATATCTCACTATGATTAATGTCTTATAACATTTATTACCTACTTCTTCTTTTTTTAGACGAGACGTCTTTTTTTTGGCAAAGATGATTACAGTCCTCTTACTTATGTAGTTCTTATCTCGAATACCTTTGTTGAGTAGTTGTTCTGACGTGTGGACATATATACGAACTTTTTCGATGTTACACTTAAAGTACAAACGATAAATATTTGCACAGGAAACCAATTATACAGACCTGTCTGACACCCTCAATTCACTAAGAAGATTCTTAATCTATGAACAGTGACGGATATGGACGTCAACTCGACTTACCATGAAACATACAATTATCAACAACAAGCCTATTTAGTATGTTAATTTCACTACATAGCAGAACATATGACTTTCAACCAATAACAATCAGTACGAACTAATGGACGGGTAAATGTATTCCTGTCCCCTTCGGATTCTAACTAAAGTGGACCGATGTAGTTCAGCAGGTAATCTTCTCACAACAATCAGTTCAATTACGACGACGACGACGACGACGACGACGATTCAGCGAAGTCAACACAGGTTGAGACACGCTGGGGTATCTGCCGTCGGGTGGTCCGAGGGCAGGGACCCTAAGAGGTCCGTTCTTGTGACCTTACCAAACGGTAAAGGAAGAGGTTGCGTCCTTTCACTTCAGCGAGTCAGTACAGACTGAGAATCGTTGGGGTAACCTGACGTCGGGTGATCTGAGGAGGCAGGTACCCTAAAAGGTCCGTCCTCACGACCTCACCTAACGGTAACGGAAGAGGTGTTCAATTACGTAGGAATGGATTTTCTTAAACGTAGGGATTCAAAGTCCTTCAGAGACGGAAAGAATTACCACAAAGGGGACTGGACGACGTAAAGGATCGTAAAGGGATTGTCAGAAAGTCGACGGTCTCGTGGACCGGGGAGGAAGTCGAACTACGAGAAGAGATCGTTCCACGTAGGAACATGGTCTTCTATACTGTTACCTTGACGTTGGACGTCAACCGTGTCTCTATGGGTCAACCCACAACCTCCTCTCTTTTGAAGAATTGGGAGACATTTTGGAGTGAAAAGTAGCTCTCAAGGGTGAGAAGTCCACAGGGGTCCCTGATCGTTTTGATAGAAGTCCAAAATAGACACTCATAACAACATTACCATTTCCTTAAGTCTCCACTTTAAAGTCAGTAGATTCAGAACCCCGTTAGACAAACAAAAAAAAATTTTTTTCCAGGTCCAAATTTGGTTACGGGTGTTTCACACCACCCCCGACTAAGAAATCACTCTCTTAAATTACGGGCATGGGTCAGTCTGAGGAAGAGACGGTTCTCTACGTAAAGGTATCCTGCAACAGTCTGGTGTATCGGGACTTTCTCTTGAACAGTAGGAATGTAGGGTTCATAGACCGTGAATCGTCTAAAAGTTTGTTAACGAGTTGACTTTGTCCTAAAAGAACAGGAGTCAGTCAGTGAAATTCGGTGGTGTCTATTGTTTCAACGTATACGTTCAGGGTACTATAAACCACTTAGTGGTTGTACCCCCAACCTTCTCTTGGAAAGATCCCTCTCTCCCTATTTTTCTATAGGGAAACATCTCAAAACGACCCACGAGACTTAAAAATTAACAGTGTTCTAAAAAAATAAGGTGTCACATCCGTAGTTAATACAAAAACGAGAGACTGGATGTGTTCTCTAACGGAGGAATTTCTTTATACAACTTCTCTATCTTTTGGACATGTTCGTGTAATTTACAAATTAACGACCGTAGAACGAAACAATTAAATGGGTCAAATCAATTCCTTTTTTTCATTGTACATTTTCTTTAATTAAAAATTAAGTAAGTTTATAAAGCACGTGTAGATGTATACAGTCCGGTTGATCCATTACCCTTATGTTTATTTGTGAGAGGGTGGGGTTCTTTAAATTAACTTCTCTGTCATAATGGGTCACTGATAATCTTAACACAAAAGAATCTAGACATTTGGTAGAACTTCTCCGAAGTATCAGATATGACCCTCAAATATCGAAAACTGGGGAACCGGACAAAGAGATTGACAGAATAGGGGAGACCGATAGTGGTTAGACAAAAGACATAGATACTCGTAAAAAACACCCCAATAGAACACTAAACCAAAACCCACAAAACTGCCAAACAAGGAAAATCTAAGGTGTATATTCACTCAGACTGAATAAAATGAATCGTGTCACAGTAGTTCCAGGTATGTCCAACATCGTTTACCGCTCTAAAGGAAGAAAAATACCTATTTAGAATATACGGACCACTGAGTTTACCATTTCTTAGACGGACGTTACGTCCTCTGGGTCCAAGTTAGGGACCCAGAGCTTCTAAGGGACCTCTTCCTTTACCGTTGGGTGAGGTCGTAAGAACGGATCTCTTAAGGTACCTGTCTCCTCGGACCGTCCGATGTCAAGTATTCAGTGTTTCGTAGTTTGTGCTGACTCACTGATTGTACATTGTGACATATATATATACATTAAGAGAAACAGGCAAGTAGGGTGGTTATCTATAAAGCTAACAAAGGTACGGAACCGATAATATTTATTACGACGTCACTTGTACTCTCACGTATACAGAAAAAACTCAATCTTAAAAGCAAAAGAAGTCTATTTACAGGTTTTCACCTCAACAACCTAACATACGTTCAAAATAGAAAAATTAAAAAAAATCCTTGAGGGTATGATAAGAGACATTACCGATGTAATTAAATGTAAGGGTCATCCCGTGTTCCCAAGGAACAAGAGTTGTAGGAGTAGTCGTAAACAAAAGAGAACGGAAAAGGGAGAGAACAGAAAAACTATTTATCGGTAGGATTGTCCACACTCGACTGTACAGTAACCCCAAAACTAAACGTACTGGGATTACTAACCACTACAACTCGTATAAAAGTTCATGTACAACTGGTAGATATATAGTAGAAACCTTTTTACAGATAAGTCTATAAGACGGATTAAAAATTAACCTAATAATAAAACGACTCTCAAGGAATATATAAAACCTAGACACCTGTAAAAGGGGGTAAGTCATCAAACTGAAAGGGAAAACAACTACCACAGGAATCGACACGTCTTTGAAAATTTAAAATATATCAGGGTGAACGAATAAAAACGAAAACAACGGAAGTGAAAACCACAGTCTGAGTTTGTCAATAACGGTTCTAAATGTAGTTCCCCGAATGATGGATACAAAAGAAGATCCTCAAAATACAAAAGTCCAGAATGTAAGTTCAGAAATTAGGTAAAACTCAACTAAAAACACTTACCATATTGTATCACCAGGTCAAAGTAAAAAAACACATCCAGACAGGTTAAAAGGGGTGTGGTAAAAAACTCTTCTAACAGGGAAGAGGTACTTATAAGACCACGGAAACAACTTTTAACTGGTTGGTGCATACACACCCAAACAAAGACCCTAAAGAACAAGTCAAGGTAACTAGATACACAGATCAAAATTACGGTTATGGTATAACGAAACTAATGATATCGAAACACTTTGTCAAACTTTAGTCCCTCCCGTAGTGTCTGATTTGTATGGTTCACTTCGAACAAGTATTTCGTCTTTCTAGTTTCGAGACTGAATAAGACTCCTTTAGGACTTGGAGACAGTTAGATTCGAAGAAGCAGACAGTGTGTCCAATTAGGATACATGACACGTTCAACATATCTCTGATTTCTATCACACATTTCAAGTGGATCTGTGGCATCAACGAGTCATTAGCACTATCATAATGATAGTAGAAGTTATTTTCGGGTACATTTACATCGGACACCAACTACTTTCCCTTTAATTCGGACTTTCTTGGAACGACGACGATTCAGTGAAGTCAGCACAGGCTGAGACACGCTGGGGTATCTGCCGTCGGGTGGTCCGAGGGCAGGGACCCTAAGAGGTCCGTTCTTGTGACCTCACCCAACGGTAAATGAAGAGGTTACGTACTCTCACTTTTCACTTTCACTTCAGCGAGTCAACACAGGCTGAGAAGCGCTGGGGTACCTGACGTCGGACGGTCCGAGGAGACGGGTACCCTAAAAGGTCCGTTCTCATGACCTCACCCCACGGTAACGGAAGAGACCTTCTTGGAATGTCTACGAATTTATGTTTAAGAATGGGGTAGGTAGTGGAGCATGGTCAAAATATATCATCTTAATTTCGACACCAAGACAGAGCAGGAACTCATAACTAGGACGTTATGTCCACCCCCAACTCTTCGTCCTGTTTTGTCACCGTTCTACCACCGAAGAAAGGAGAATCAAGCCAAGTGGGTTTCTGATGGAGACAAGGAAGAACAAAGAGGTCTGAGAGATGATAAAGAAATTAATGAAGAAGTTACTGATCAAAGGAAAAAAGAACAAATCGGAAGTCTGGATGTTAATTGTTGTCTGTACCTTTTTTTTGTTGGACAGATTTAATGTCCTTCCAACGTCCTTCCGTGTTTAACGTCCTTAGGGTTAAGAGTCATAAGTACAGATCTCTCATACTGACAAGGAATGAAACGAGTTCACCTACCAATTACTAATAAGTCTGAGTCCTTTTCATCTGATGCACGTCATAACAATATACCACAAAATACAATACACCCCACATAAACCTTCTATTCCTTATGAAGTAATTATAAGATTAGGTAGACCTACTGATCTGTATGTACCGACTGATGTGTCTGGGTCATCCTACGTGAGGACACCACGAAATCTGTCAAAGTCCTCTATCCATACGTCTGTGATACGGGGTTTCCTTCTTTACGAATAACGAAAATTAAGGTGTTTCACAAAAAGGTAAAGTATGAACTGTAAAAAGAAGTTCTGATACAGTTAAGGGATAGATAGTTTTTAACCTCTATTGAAGTCAGTATTTGGTCACTTTATAAAGTCAACCACTTAACTTCCATTATTTTGTCTCCGAACGGGTTTGACAGGAAACAACATTTAATGTGGTCTCCAGATCTAATGCAGTCGGTTTCCATAACTAGTGTTACGACTCTCCAAATATTGATGATAACTGAATGGTATACTGGGACCTCGTCTTTAGATCCTTTTAACGTTTTCGTATAGATACTATTACTTTTCAGGTAGTAATTATCTTGAATGATAGGACAGTAGGTTGATCATGACACAACCGAAGTTCCGTTTATAAATTGATTACGATTTTTGTCTTTCATGAGAACACAAGTGTGAATAAAGGTAACGAACGAAGACTCGATAAGACTATTTGTACAAAAGGAAGAATAGTTACTTTAATATCTAAATAAAATTTTGTATTTTTTTTGAATATACTTAATCAAACAAGTAATCAAGGTATATTTTAATCGTAGTCTATAGGTTTATCCAAGATTAGGAAAAAATAAAAAAAAAAATTTACTTCTCGATCAAGGGGTGTATCTAGTTAAATCTTATCCCGAGTTCAGGGTGAGAAGACCCATCAATTTGGGATGGACCAATTCGTGAGACTTTCGATCAATCGTAAAAATTTTTAGCTGACTTTACTTTTACCGGTATAAATCCTATATATTTACCTTTTAAAATTCATAATTAAATTGTAATAAAACTTCGTGACCAGGGTCTAATGTCACTATTAATTAAAAAATGGGAAAAGAACTTTTCTTCGGAAACAGAAATACATAAGTGGGAAAGTGACAGTGCACGTATGCAAGAAAAGTGGTGTACTCAAGGTCCGACCGTCTTTGCAGGCGATTAGGAATCTGGAGACCTGACCTTGCTGTTTTTACGTATTTTGGAATGGTCCGGTTTTCTCTAGTTGAAATTTTTAGAAACCGTAGGTTTGTACAGTCTTGACAAAAAGTGACTGAGGGGTTTGGTAAAACACAAGGGATGATACCAGGTACCGCAGATTACAGACAAAGATGAAAATAACCCGTCGGATCTTAAAAATTTGTGAGATAAAGTAGAGTAAAAGGAATTGGAAAGAACCAACAAATATGAAAGGGGTCAACAAAATACTCAACAGAAAGACAGGACTAAGACCTTCACAACCTTTCACCATTGCCTGTCTGATGACAGACGGTCGGGTTCGCCAGTGAAACTGCAAACGATGGCACAAGGTCACGGAGACGAGAAAGGTAATGTCAGTTCGACCCGGAGGGGGAGGTACCTTGACACCGAGTCATTGGTGACATACGTAGTCACCGTTGTTAAGAACACTTGTTCTTTAAGTTTAAGTCTTGGGAACACTTTAGAACGAAACGTGAAGATTACAGTCCGTGTACTAGTGGAAATCTCTAAGAAAGTCTTTATGGTTATTTCTTTTTAACGTCTCCTTGGTTTTATAGAACAACAACCCTATGAAAACTTTTCGACAAAGACTAAAAAACAATCTGATACTCTTAATTTGTATTCTTAAAACTTGATCGAAGTCACCATCGGTTTTCTAGATACCTTTATGTACCCATTTCGTTTTTTACTGATAGTTTTTCTATGACATTTTTGTACAAAGTCGTATATGTATTACCTTATAATGAGTCGATAATTTTTCTTACGTAAACTTAGTCAAGATTACTCCACCTGCTTTGACCTCGGATAACATGTCTCACTTCATTCAGTCTTTCTTTTTGTGGTTATGTCATATGATTACGTATATATACCTTAAATCTTTCTACCATTGTTACTGGGATATACGTTCTGTCGTTTTCTCTGTGTTTATATTTCTTGTCTGAAAACCTAAGACACCCTCTTCCGCTCCCACCCTACCAAACTCTCTTATCGAAACTTTGTAAGTATAATGGTGTACACTTTGTCGAGCGGTCAGGTCCAAGCTACGTACTCTGTCCCACCAGTCCCACCCACGTGCTCCTACTGGGACTCCCTACCCTACTCCTCCCTCCATCCTCCCTCCAAGTCCTAGACCTTGTGTACATGTGGGTACCGACTAAGTACAGTTACATACCGCTTTTGGTGATGTTATAACATTTCATCGGAGGTTATAAGTAAAATTTTTTATTTTATAATTTTTTTTTTGTACAAAGTCTTCCTTTTATGGGTGACAATTTTGATGTATCTATGAAAAATGACGTTTAATTGAATTAACTATTTTTGTTATTACTATTATTATTACTAGAGTAGGGTTCTGTACAGTCTCCTTAATTACTGACAGACCTTCGATTACCCGATTCCATTACGAGAGTCCTTAATCAGAACGAATTACTTTACGACAATCAAATCATTTGCCTACGAATATTACTGTCTTTCATTTTTTGGTCTCGACGGTGGTAGCTCGGACGGACTATGTGTCCCCCTTTTTTCAATTACACAGTACACGACGAGAATAAGTAAAAAGGATAAGTAAACATTATATAGGAAACAAAAAAAAAGAAAGTATGTAGATAGAGGATGAAAATGAGACTCCTATACAAATGAATTCCTAACAATATGACTGTCTCTAAATTCGACAATTATTTTTACATTGAGGGAGATCACGTCTGCATAGTTTGAAATTTAATACTAATGAAACTTGGTAAAATACATAAGACTACACTTCTTTTACCTACGAGGTACACCCGAAATCTTATAACGAAGGTTTCATATCAACCGAATCTTCAATAATGACTTGTAGACTAAGGTTCTAATAAGATTGTTGACGGGAGGACTAAGACGAGAGAGACATAACTGAGCATACTTTCACTTTCTTTCACTTCAGTGAGTCAGCACAGACTGAGAAACACTGGGATACCTGACATCGGATGGTCCGAGGAGGTAGGTACCCTAAAAGGTTCGTTCTCATGACCTCACCTAACGGTAAAGGAAGAGGTCCCCTAGAAGGGTTGGGTCCCTAGTTTGGGTCCAGAGGGTGTAACTTCCGTCTACGAAATGACAGACTCGGTGATTTTGGTAGACGGTTTTAATATATAGACTGACAGTAGAAGGACGAACTTTTGGACACGGGTAAGGATCTGCCAGAGACGTAGTTAAGAAAAACAACAATACAAAACAAAAATTAATGTTTTAAATAAGAGCACCTTTTTTTAAAATGAATCTGATTTTTTATGTGTCACCTGTCCTTTATAGGAGACTGGTGGAAGGATTAAGAGGTAAGAGTGAGGGATTCACATTAGTTATTATTGTGAAAGAACATATAAGAAGGTCTTTAAAGGTGGGCCGTAATCAAGAGTTGATTCGGTTTGTGAAGTCTTGTAGGAAGTTTTCAGAGGTAAAATAACCCCGAACGGACGACCGAGTCTACCACTTCTTAGACGGACGTCACATCCTCTGGACCCAAGTTAGAACCCAGTCCTTCTAGGGGACTTCCTCCTGTGTTGTTGGGTGAGGTCAAAAGAACGGACCTCTTAGGGGTACCTGTCTCCTCGGACCACCCGATGTCGGATACCCCAGCGTTTCTCAGTCTGTGCTGACTACTGACTCGCTGATTGTGAAGGACTGGTTTGATGATGAGTCGTATTAGAGTCAGTTCCTCCGACAGAGAGTTGGAGACACTGACTTTAAGATGATTTACATAGGAGAAAGACTACATTTCTCCCGGACGTGACACGAGAACCCCTGTGGGAGGGGAATGAGACACCGACCGAAGATTAAACCACAGGGAAGTTTGACTATGAGAAATTTACAAAAGAGTTAAAAATAAATTTATCTCTTCTCTAAATTTACTAAAAGAGTATTATTTTTTTTAGTTTCTTGTTTAAATGAATAAAGGTAAACTGTTTCGTCTTAGTTACGTGATTTTTCTAGTTGTTTTATGACATAAAAAGATTTTAAGATCAAGAGAGAAAGTCATAAGGTTTTATCTAACGAACCTTTAATATTCTCAAAATTTGAATCCATTATTTTTGTTTGTAGGGGGTTTTGAAGTTTTTTTTTTTTTTTGTGTGGGTAAGGACTATTCGTAAGACACTCCCTAATAAAGTCTTAAAGTCCCGTGTTGAAAATTGACTGACCTTGAGACAAATGTACACCATTTGTATGTGGTGTCTCTACCCAACAAATGGCATCTTTCAATGAAATGAAGTGACGTTGACAGGAAAACCGTATTCGAATGGGTTGGATTAAAACAGGTAATGTATTCCTCGGTGTACACCTTTGGACTTAGTCGACTGTAGTATAATGACTGAATTAGGTCAGTATTAAGTCCCAGGTCACTGGACCGTCCGTGTCGAAGGGGGCAGAATAAGATGTATCTTCATGATACCATATTTGGAACCTACCTGTGTGAAACCTTAATCTATGAAGTCCAAAATTAGTAAAGATGGTGAATGGTCACCACTCTAAAACCTGATCAACAAATTGAGCGGATTCGAAGTAAAATGTGTAAACATTTTACTTTTATGTTTATCACCGAAGGAATATTCTGACACACTCCTAATTTACTTTACTACGTACATTTTGAGAGTTATTCGCCGTCATTATAAAGACCCCTGGAACTAAAGGTGATACTAATTGACTATTAATGGATGGAACAGGGTGTTTTTGTAAGATACACCTTTTACGATCCTATTTAATGATGGTTTGTCCAGTTTTCAAACCGTGTTAGATCTTTATACACTTCCTCTTTAAGTACTTTTGACTGCGACCAAAAGAAGTAGAACAATCATTATGGTCTTGTCCCAGGATCGGATCAGGACCGACTGAAATGATGGACACACCGAGAGTTACAGTGAATTAAAAAGTTCAACATGAAAAGGACAGATCTTTCTTACTCTTATTAATATGGAGTGCTATGACCAACATTTATAATATATTATACAAAAATACATTTATAATTTACTATACAGAATATTCTAATAATACCAACAATGTATGTAGTTTTATATAAAAAATAATGTTTTATATAAAAAGTAAAATTTATATAGAACCTTAAGTAGACTAAGTATTTGGGAGATTGGGTGAGATCAAGAAGTAAACGAGGTTGCCTTACAGACCCCAACAAACGTCTGTAGACATGAATCTTAGTTTCACGAGTCCTGACCTTTTCAGACGTTTAGACCGGGGTCGGAGGTCTGTCTTCAAGACCCACGATTAACGAACGACTGGGAATTTGTTGAGGTTCAGGATAAGTCTCAAATTTCAAACCCCCAATTTAGTGACGGGGAAGAGTTTCTATTATGTTTACTAGAGTGGTGAAATCTAGAGATTTCACCACAGGACTCGATTGTACTCTGTGTCACTCAAACTTAGAGTAGTGTCGTCATAAAAAGGTTGTATTATTTAATGAGAAACAAGTTCAGTCTTTGACTTAAGTGAAATAAAAGGTTTTAGCCGAGACGGTCCAAAGGAACTAAATTAACATAGAAAAAACAGACGACTGTTACCTTTCGTCTTCTTTTATCAGAACGATTCCTTTACTTTATACTGGTTCTTTTTGTCCGTAAGAGTGTGATATACTCCATCTAAAAAAAAAAGTGTAAGTTAAAAAATATTCTTTTTTCAGAAATGGGAAACTTTGTTGTCGTAATAACACCACTGACAACCCAGTATAGATGTCTCGGGTTTTCTTTTACAACCTTTCTTTTAATTGGTCAAGCGTTCCCATACCTGTTGTAATAAAAATTTTCCTTTACCAAGAAGTATGTATCTTTCTTATTATTTACTATCGGTTTTTTTCACTCTCAACTCCGTTAATAAATTTATTAAGTTTATTTTATACACACTAATTGATTTCGTGGTCACCTTAAATCCATTTTAGTGAATCTCCCTTGTGTTCAATTGGTATAATAATGACGTAAAGAAGTCATATAAATCGATTTTATCAGGAACGAAATTATTTTAACAGAACGAGTCTCTTCTTGAGAAGTTCAGGATGAACTGACTATCTCTCTAGAATATTACTTACTTATTCACAAATTTCGTTCTTTACCAGTCCAAAAGTAGGGTAGAGACGGTAGATGAGTGATAAACGGGTATTTGATTATACCAACAGGTAAATAAGGTACAATTTTACAATGATTCTCGGAAGATGTATTGTGTGTGACAATATTCTTCCCTTTTATGTCGTTGTTTATATGAGCTGTCCTGACAAAAGGGGTGTCCCGTAATTAGGGTTTCATCTCTCTTTCTACTAGTCAAGTCAAGTCAGCGAGTCAGTACAGACAGAGACGCTGGGGTACTTAGAGTCGTGCGGTCCGGAGGGACAGGTAGTGCTTGAGGGCTTCAAAGTGAGTTTGAGTACAGGTAGCTCAGTCACTACGGTAGGTCGGTAGAGTAGGAGACAGCAGGGGAAGAGGCCGGGGGTTAGGGAGGGTCGTAGTCTCAGAAAAGGTCACTCAGTCGAGAAGTGTAGTTCACCGGTTTCTTACCCTCAAAGTCGAAGTCGTAGTAAGGAAGGTTACTTGTGGGTCCTGACTAGAGGAAGTCTTACCTGACCAACCTAGAGGAACGTCAGGTTCCCTGAGAGTTCTCAGAAGAGGTTGTGGTGTCAAGTTTTTGTAGTTAAGAAACCACGAGTCGAAAGAAGTGTCAGGTTGTTAAGAGTGTAGGTATGTACTGGTGACCTTTTTGGTATCGGAACTGATCTACCTGCAAACAACTGTTTCACAACAGAGACGAAAAATTATACGATAGATCCAACCAGTATTGAAAGGAAGGTTCCTCATTCGTAGTAACTTACAGTACCGACGTTAGTGGTAGACGTCACTAAAACCTCGGGTTTTTTTATTTCAGACTGTGACGAAGGTGACAAAGGGGTAGATGAAGGGTACTTCACTACCCTGGTCTACGGTACTAGAATCAAAAGACTTACAACTCGAAATTTGGTTGAAAAGTGAAAGTTGAGAGTTGAAAAGTGAGAGGAGAAAGTGAATTTCCTCTTCGTTCCACACTCCGTCGATCTTTACTTTCGTTCTCGGTCAATCTGAAGATAAGACTGTCGTCACTCTTCAATGACTTCCCACAATTCATTCTCTCCTGTACTAAATAAAAATTATCAAATCAGACCGACGTCTCACTTTTATATAATATCGTTACGTTCTCTTCTTCGTCCCTCCGATAACTTATTGAGGTCCGTACTTTAGTTCCGTCCGAACTTCAACGTATCTCCCTGACCTTCGTCTCGATTCACCTATCTAAACTCTACTCAAAATTCCTTTTTAATTACGTGGCACCAGGACTCAACATACACCCATTCCTCCCCTTCCCTTCATAGTTTTTTACTAAGGACCCAAAAACCGAATCTGTTGATCTACCTATCACAGGGACGAATGATTCTTTCTTTCGACCCTTTCAGTGTCCAGTCTAGTCCTCAGGGTGAAACCTGTACAGTTAAAATCCACTCAAAATCTGTTTTTTTTACCTTTACGGTTCATCTGTAAACTTATACATTCAGATTTAGTACCTCTCCGTTTTTGTAGTTAGAAACCACCATATTTCGATACCTTGGTCTACTCTAGTAGATCCGTACCTTCGATCTCTCCCGGTTCCTACCTTGGGACCCCCTGGTGTCACAAATTTCCACTCCTTCGACTCTAACTCTTTCTCAATGAGTGGAGTAATATTTTACGTCTCAATAGTAGATCTTTCTAATTCATTTTTATACATACAAAACAATGATGGACTATTTCTGTGAGTCATCAACATTAAAGAGGGTAAAAAAATTAGGAGAGGGGTAAGTTACTGAGGGTGGTAGGTCTATATTAATTGTTTAATATAGGTTCGAAGAGAAGAAAGTAAAACTTTACCCTTTAACACGTAGGACATGGATGGATAAGTAGAACTCATGGAGTTGAGGACGAGAAGGAATCTACTGTTCAAATATGCTAGTAATGGTATGAATCTCTTTTAGGGGTCTTTGTTTTTCCTTTTTTTTCATTACCAGGTGTTAATTAGATCTAAGACACGTAGTCCTAATCCAAGTCTTTTGGTGTTTTGTTACACCGAATTTACTCTTTTCTTAAAGGAAAATGTGTTTTGTCCAACCCTCTGTCCATCACACCCCGGACCCTACCTCCGACGTTCTACAACAGTCCCTGGGTCTGAGGGTAGAAAGACAAGACGATAGGGTTACGTGTCGAAGAGAGGAGTTCCAGTGGAAACACCAAGGCTACCGAAGGACTCAAAGTCCTTCTTCCTCCTTTGCGACTCAGTCGTAAAAAATTTAACTGTATGTCATAACACAATTATAACGATATGTCGTTTCACTAAGTCAATATGTATATAGATTGAGAAAAAAATATAAGAAAAAGTAATACCAAATCGTATCCTATGACTTATATGAAGAGACAGGATACATCATCCTGGAACAACGAAAGGGTAAGATATATATTTTCGAATGGAGACGATTGGGGTTGGAGGGTAAGGGGGAACCGTTGATGGTCAGACGAGAGATACAGGGACACTTAGTTGTAAGAAATTCTTGGAAGGAATTTCCGGACGTTTGGAAATTTAAGGTAATTTAAGTCAGTAGGACGACTTAATTTTAGGGCGATTTAAGTCAGTAATACATCAGACTCAGTGTCGATCTATGTTCCTCACTGACCCTTTACATCAGAAATTAAAAAACGGGGGTCATATGGGTCGATTTTTGGTCCCAAGACAATTCCTTATTCCTCTCTTACCTACAACTATCCGGTGATTATCAGAGATGTGTTACACAAATATTCTGGTCATAGTTGATCACAAAAAATACCTTATTTGGTAAAGGAGAAAGAGAAAATTACTAATTAAGTTATTTTTCTAGATAGGGACTGTGTCGGCAGGTGAGACCCAGGAAACAAGTTCAAAATAAGATGGTCAAAGTCATTTAAGTTGTAAATCACCTGGTAGTCACAACATACTCCGTAAACGAATTCCTTTCATTCTCTACCTTTCTAAATGTTTAGGAGTTAACATTTAGGATTAAATGTTAAAATAATCTTTTCTTTTTATTCCTACCTTTAGGATTGACGTTATCCAATGATATTATCCGTATATTTAATTCTTTAGACCCTCAAGTCGTGTATTACTCTAAGTAATAAGATCTTCCGAAATTTCTAAATCATTTTCTTCTATGTATACTTAACCCCGGTCCACCTACCTGTTCTTTTCCTATAAAGTTTACCTCTGTCAGTACAGTCATTTCATATTCTTACCAATTCCTTGTTCTCTCTAATTAAACTTGTATTATCATAAACATTTTCTGTATCATGATACAGGTAATTATTATTCGGAACTACACACTAGATGACACTCGGAGGGACGGAAGTTGTATTACTCGAAAGAATAAGAGAGTACTAAGACCCTTCACAAACCTTTAACGTTCTACCCCAACCCACTACCCTCCTATGTTCGTCCTATTTTCTCCTCCCCCCGTAGGAAACAGGAAAAACCGAAGGTCGGGGAGCGGAGACCGGTACGGTGGAGGGGGTTAAGCACAGGGCCCTTACTCGGGTAGGTCTTGGGAGGTACGGGTATCTATACTACGTTATATCTTCGACGTCTACGACGTGAGCCACCAAGAGAGAGAACATTCTTGTGCCATGTGTCAGTCCGTGTAGCCTAACGTTTGTACAACACTTACTTCTGAGTGCACTGAGAGTACTTCGATTCCACGGAGGAGGTCTCTCCTGAGTTTAGTAGTTTCCGGAAATTACAGTGGAATTCTACAATTCTTTACCCTTCACTGTTTTCCGAAAGTTTTGTCTCCCCGTTGTTTTAGTCCTGACAATGAACCTTATTATTAAGGTTGTGGCAACTGAGCTTTTCCTTTACAAAGTTTGTGAGGCAATTCTCTGAGGTAAAACAGATCAATTGATTGCGTCTTCGATGTCGACATGACTTCCTCTCACTGTTGTCCAGTCGTCGGGTACTAGTGTAACGTGACAACGAAATACTACCACAAACTACCGTGTTAACAAATGTTGGGAGACGAAAGAAGGGACGGAATAGTAATCACAATGAAATCTTATTACTTCGGACAAGTTAGGTAATTGAGGTGATTGTAAACTAGAGGGGTACCTGACTCCAATTTTTAATTAATGAGAAGGTTGTATAACTAATGTACTGATATTTATATTTTTGTCTTGATGTCTCGTTGATCTCCCTGGAAACAAATTTGTCGTACAAACGAGATAAATTTCCGCTCTTAATTACAACTTCGTGGAAAGACAATCACCTTCTACTTTTCGCTGGGATCTCACGGTAGATCACAAGTGTTATATAAATTTATGTCACTTAGTTTCTTTCCAGACCAAAGTCTATGACACACGTCGAAGAAGGACAATCTTCGATCCGTTGTAGACTGAAAAAAAATTAACTTCCTATTAACGAAATGTTATAACACAACCAAAGACGGTTTGTAGTTGTTTACAGACTGATAATTTTCTCGTTTAAGAAGGTGACGGAAATGACGAACAGCAGACTTATATCAAGAGCTAAAATTTGTTTATGAGTAAAACCTTAAAGTAGCACTGTTTCCGGAGTCAAGTCGAAGGTCCCTCATCACACAATTATCTTGACCTCCCGTGACAAACGTCGAAACATAGTAGGGAGTATGTTACGAGAACAAAATAGAAAGATCCTTTTTCAAACGGGATTCTATCTCGATCTAAAAGTGAGATAGAGAAATTGGTCAAAGTCTGATCAAATTCTGGTAAATAGAAATTGATCAAAGTCTGATAAAGTGGATTAATTTTCACTTGAGTATTATAAAGTACTTAATCTCCTACTTATCATACCTCCTCCAATTCTTGACCACCATTTTAGAGGACGGCACCTTTAAGTAACAATGACTCCACCGAGTATATAGTCTCGTGACGGAAAACGTCTGTAATTTTAAGTGAAACAAAGCACAGGGATTATGACGGGTCGGGAACCCTTCGTGCTTAGACTGTAATATAATCCGTTAAGTGTGACTGGATCATTGAGTTTCGTTAGTAGTGACCTTTGAAATTCACTGATGTGAGGTTCACTTTATCTCGGGTTCCAGTGTCAACATTTAGAACGGTGTCTTTCCGGTTTCTAATATTAGAAATACGGTTCACGACGTCTAAGGAAAGACGACTCGTCTCAGTATAAAGTTTCGGAAATGATTAAACTTTGGATATCCGCCAACACTGTTATCGTCTATACCGAATCTACTGTAGTTTGTGTTTAAAATTTCTTATGGCCATTTAGTCACCTTTTTCCCGTTAATGTAAATAATATCGACTCCAACTCTAAAATGTCACGATCGAAGTGAAATATCACTTTAAACTAATAGTATTGTAAATACTTCACTCTCTGATTGTTTATTAACTTAGTACGAATTAATTCTTCCATACACTAGGACAAAGTCACATATAAATATTTTAAACGTTCGTCTGAGACTCAAACGACTAATAAACATCTGACCCTCAAAATTAAGTAAACCTCGAAAAACGAGAACGTTGGATTCAGTCTTCAAACTAAAGATTTGTTTTATCTGTCGAAGTTACTACCCAGGGAGGTCCGTAGAATAGTTACAAAGGAGTCACCTGAAACCCTGTCACTTACACATTCAACCGGTGACGATTTCTTTTTGTAAACAAAATTAAACAACAATAAGTTGTAAATAATGTATTCATTATATATGAAAGACACACATTTTATTAGAGTTTTATATTAAAAAATTTTCCATCGTAAAAACGTCTAAGATCGTTAGGAGAGGTCACGATGGGACAAGGTTATCTACGAGAGTGAAGGTATAAAAGTACGGAAAGTATCTTTATATTTGTATATACAACTAAAATCTCGAAAATTTGTTTTTATCCTAATACGATACATGTATTAGACGTCGTACTAAGAAAAAAGTGAATCGTCATATTGTGTCCATAAGAAGACCGTATATCGAGTCAGAAAAAGTAACGGACTATAAAAAATCTTACCCACAAAGGTTTAAGTGAATTAGTTTGCGAAGAAGGATTCGTAAGTCCAACAAAGGTTCAAAAAACAAAACAAAATAAATCATAATATTTGATTACGTTTTTTTTTTAAGAGTGTGTATTAGATTATATGGTCGGAAAAATAGGAAGATCCTATGTCGGGATTTCTATGTTTTTTTCATTATTTATCAAACCCGTCGGAAATTATAGTACATTTTATAAACGTCGACTTTCTCTTCAAAAGAGAAAACTGTGTGTGATTTAGACACGTACAAAGTATTGTTTTTCTGTACTGTGTAAACGAGATCTAGACTTCAAGACCTCTTTTGTAAATTTTACCTTTTCTTGTTGAGAAATAACAACTATAATCCTAGGAGTTACATGAGAGAGGGTTTTAATGTAAGATACTTCACTAAAGTATTCTACATTGTTGTAATTCAAGAATAATGACGAGACATTAGGGCAATACTCAATTCATTTTTAGATTTGTTTTACAGGAACCGAGTCGATGAGGACTTTTCTCGTAAAGTTTTTTTTCAATAAAGTTGAACAAAAAGATTCTTCTCCTGATTGAACTTACTATCCTTCTGGCGATCTGAACCTCAGTCTCTTAATCCAGTTTCAGGACCGACCCAGTGAAAAATTATCGGTCACAAATAACTCTTGAATGATACACGGTCTGTATTGTGTATTACGAAATGTACCCAATTGTCTACGTGAGAAGTGTCATTGAACTACTCCATGTATGATAGCAATAGGAGCGAAATATCTACTCCTTTGACCTCGCGTCTCTCAATTTCTTGAACGGGTCCTAACGTATCGATTATTTATCAATTTGATCCTTAGTTTGTGTCCGTCACAATGAGGTTCTTAGGTACGAAAATTAGTACAAGATATTCACCCATTGGAAGTCGGGAAAGGAAGGATTCTGAATCTATTGAATAGACCTTGTACTTCTATTATTTGGATAAGATGGATAAAGGGATCCAGTAAAACTCCTCACTCTAGTAATATACATTTTCAGAGTCATTCAATATTTAGTAAGTCAAGTCAATCAGTCAGTCAAGTCAGTGAGTCAGCACAGGCTGAGAAACGCTGGGGTACTTGGCGTCGTGCGGTCTGGAGAGACAGGTAGTGGTAGAGGGCCTCAAGTGAGTCTGAGTGTAGGTAGCTCAGTCACTACGGTAGGTCGGTAGAGTAGGAGACAGCAGGGGAAGAGGAGGACGGGGGTTAGGGAGGGTCGTAGTTTCAGAAAAGGTTACTCAGTTGAGAAGCGTCCTCCACCGGTTTCATGACCTCAAAGTCGAAGTCCTAGTAAGGGAGGTTTCTTTAGGGTCTCAACTAGAGGAAGTCTTACCTGACCAACCTAGAGGAACGTCAGGTTCCCTGAGAGTTCTCAGAAGAGGTTGTGGTGTCAAGTTTTCGTAGTTAAGAAGCCGTGAGTCGGAAGAAGTGTCAGGTTGAGAGTGTAGGTATGTACTGGTGTCCTTTTTGGTATCGGAACTGATCTACCTGGAATCAGCAATCAAAAGTTAAAGAAAAGACCAAAAGTCTTTACTCTTTCTACGACGACGACGACGACGAATCGTTACAGGTGGAGAAAACATTGGGGTACCTGGTATCGAGTGGTCTGAGGAGATAGGTACCTTAAGAGGTCTGTTCTTATGACGTCACCCAAATGTAAAGGGAGAGGTCCCCTAGAAGGGTTGGACACGTAGTTTGGGCACAGAGTACGTAACTGTCGACCCAAGAAATGGTGACTCGGTGGTCCCTTCGGGCTCATTCTACGTAGGATCCAATTTAAGGGTTCATCTACATAGAAAAGTTGTCTTCACAAATATCAATCTATTTTAGTGGACCGTAACTGGAATATTCTGTTGACATGAAATTTTCACCCCTACTACTGGAAATCTATGTCTTATATTCATATCGTACACCTTACGTATCCTCTAGATCTTAGTCTCTAAGTCTGGGTTGTGACCAAAGTGGAGAATGGTTGAAACACTGTATGAGAGAATAAGAAGTTTGAAGGGTAGACATTTTTATCAAGGATAGAGTGTCCCTTACTTTCATCGTATGGACGTGCACGAAACATTTTCACTTTCACTTCAGCGAGTCAGCACAGGCTGAGAAACACTGGGGGCACCTGACATCGGATGGTCCGAGGAGGTAGGTACCCTAAGAGGTCCGTTATTATGACCTCACCCAACGGTAAAGGAAGAGGTCCCCTAGAAGGGTTGAGTCCCTAGTTTGGGCCCAGAGGGTGTAACCTCCGTCTACGAAATTGGAGACTCGGTGGTCCCTTCGGATGGTTTGTTGTTCGACAACAAACATAATGACGGTACAGTCCCTTCTCATTATATGTACATCGAGTGAGTCCTCTTCTTCCTTTCCCACGGTGATCGTCCCTCAGTTGGGGTTAACGGAGTCACCCAGTTTTTGTGACCTCTGTGTCACTCCCTTCCCCTCCCACCCCGCTTACCCCTCTTATCGCACCTTTGTACATGGAATGGTATACACTTTATCCGTCGGTCACTCTTTAACGACACACTGCGTCCCTCTCGGACTCAAACTACCGACACCGAAAACAGTATAAAATAAAACGGTTGGTGTCAACCGACTCCGATAACGGAACTAAGAGACGGTTAGTGTACCTTTGATAAAAAAGTAAGGAAAAAAAGTAAGTTCATGGTTATATAAACAACTCGTAGACGGTATACGGGTCGTAACACCGTAAGCATTATTTGTCACCCTTATGTTACATTAGCTTTATTTCAGGGACAGGAATACCTTAAATGTAAGATCAACAAATCAGTGAATCAACATACGTTGAGAAACGTTACGGTACCTGACGTCGGGCGGTCCGAGGAGACAGGTACCCTAAAGGGTCCGTTCTTCTGACCTCACCCAGCGGTAAACCAGGAGGTCCCAAGAAGGGTTGGGTCCATAACTAGACGCAGAGGACGTTCAGAGGACGTAACGTCCACCTCAGAAATGACGACTCGGTGACCCTTCGGGAATGTTAGATCTCCTCTCTGTACTCGTTTTCTATTTGTTTATGTGTTTTTTAATTTGGTTCACTATTCTCGTACCGGATGTACGATCTTCCTTTAATTGTGGTATCCATTCTTCTACCTAACCCTCTCTGGGTGAAACCTACCCCATCATCTTCATTTCTACCGTAGTACTTCTACCTGATCCCTTCTGTCTAAATTCAAGATTTCTTTGGTGGACGTTAAGTTCTCTGGGTTCAAACTAAGGACCCAACCCTTCTAGGGGACCTCTTCTCTTACAGTTGGGTGAGGTTATAAGAACGGACCTCTTAAGGTACCTTCTCCTCGGACCGTCCGATGTCAGTTACCCTAACGTCTGAGCCTGTACTGACTCGCTGATTGTGAAATTTCCGTCTTGACCACATTGAACTACCTAGACAACTGTCTATATTCCTTTCTCTTAATCTTCTACTGATACTCCGAAGACGTTATCTGTTAACTTTCTTGACACAGTGATAAATGAACAAGTATGCACTCTACAACCTTCTCACCAAAACCTTTAGTCCTCATGGTAAATCCTATACCACTAAAAATTTTCAGAAATTCGGTTAGTTTTTGACACTTTCACACTTGGGTCTGGTGTTTCGGTTCAAGATCTGACTTCCCCTTTTTAAACCTACAGAAAAAAACCCCCCTCCCTACAGAACTGTCATGACTTTTGGTATCCCTAGATATAATTCGACAACTTATAATGAAAACGGAACCAATAACTACATAATTAGTTATTATCTTCAGACCTTTGATAGTTCTTACCTCAAAAATTTAGGGATAATCACTTTAAAGTTCTTGTGATATTAGGAGTCCTTTTTATAAAACCCGGTCTTTAACTTTGCGTAAAGAATCTGAGACCTTTTAATACGGATACCACACTAGACGGTAAGACCAACCCTGTACTACTTGACCTTACTCTAGCTTGAACCTGGTTCTGCCTGGACCCAAACTTAAGGTCAAGAGAGTAGCACTTCAATACACCGAAATTCCTTCAAAGAACAGGAAAAGTAGAAGACAAATTAATGGATTTCTTGTTTTTAATTTTACGGATGGAACATCAAGTCAAGTCAGTGAGTCAGCACAGGCTGAGAAACGTTGCGGTACTTGACGTCGTGCGGTCCGGAGGGACTGGTAGTGGTTGAGGGTCTCAAGTGGGTTTGAGTACAGGTAGCTCGACCACTACGGTAGGTCGGTAGAGTAGGAGACAACAGGGGAAGAGGAGGACGGGGGTCAGGGAGGGTCGTAGTCCCTGAAAGGGTTACTTAGTTGAGAAGCGTAGTCCACCGGTTTCTTAACCTCAAAGTCGAAATCGTAGTAAGGAAGGTTACTCGTGGGTCCTGACTAGAGGAAATCTTACCTGACCAACCTAGAGGAACGTCAGGTTCCCTGAGAGTTCTCAGAGGAGGTTGTAGTGTGAAGTTTTCGTAGTTAAGAAGTCGCGAGTCGAAAGAAGTGTCAGGTTGAAAGTGTAGCTATGTACTGGTGTCCTTTTTGGTATCGGAACTGATCTGCCTGGAAACAACTGTTTCATTACAGAGACGAAAACTTATACGATAGATCCAACCAGTATTGAAAGGAAGGTTCTTCATTCGCAGAATTAAAGTACCGACGTTAGTGGTAGACGTCACTAAAACCTCGGGTTTTTTATTTCGGACCTTTAATGTTTATTATATACATTTTTTACGGATCGTGTCCAACCACAAGTCGTTTATCACTTCACTTCACTTCAGCGAGTCAGCACGGGTTGAGAAACACTGGGGCACCTGACATCGGATGGGCCGAGGAGGTAGGTACCCTAAAGGGTCCGTTCTTATGACTTCACCCAAAGGTAAAGGAAAAGGTCCCCTAGAAGGGCTGGGTCCCTAGTTTGGACCCAGAGTTTGTAACGTCCGTCTGTGAAATTGGAGACTCGGTGGTTTATCATCGTTGTAATTTGAGGTAAAGAAGGGATGTAGTATTCTACAGAACTTTCTGTGGTGGAGATTAAAGTATGGAGTAAGAGGGGAAGTCAGGTTAGTTCAAAGGGTAGGGAGGTTAAGGTGTCCTAGAGGAGACCAGTCTGTGGTCACCACAATTTAAACAGGAGCCAAAACGTGGGGAAGAGGTGTCGTAAAACTGGGTCCACTAGTGAAGAGGGAACGACTAATGGAAAGAAAAGAACCGAAGTTACTGTGGTATGGTAAGACCAAAGGACGGACATAGTCTCTTTTGAGGAAGAGTCAGAGGAAACGACCTAGTAAAGGGTTGAGTCTGAGTCACAGAGTCCAAGTCACGATCTCTGGGAAAAGAAAACACCGGAGTGAGAGAGGTTTCATTACAAAAGGTCAGGACAGTAAAAATTTATGAAGATATGTGAGGGTTTAAAGGAAGAAGGGGACTTGAGGTTTAAGTATGTAAGTCGTGGAGGAACCGTAGAAACACATTATTCGGGTAGTTCAAATTGTCTATTTTTTTCTCTTAAGAACTGGATGAGGTGAGTTTAGAAGACGGTAGAATTATTCTACCACAGTATTGGGTGGATCACTATGAGATGGTTTTAGGATGGGCAGTCGTGTGTAAGAGTTGAGATGAAGGTCTCATATAGGTGTCTGACAAAGTAGGCACGACGGTTGGGGGTTCTGGGACAAGAGTCTCAAAGAATAGATTTAATAACGAGTTTACCAGAGGTTCTAAGGTGATGTTGGGTTAGAAGGTATCGTCAGTCTTACTTGAAAACTTCTATATTTAGTCCAGTACAGTGAACGTGTAGAATTTAGAAATCAACCTAAAGAATCTTACTTCAGGTTCAACAAATACACCAAACGCTTTCGAATGTACTGACTCGGAGTCGAAGGAAAGGTTAGGGAGAGTAAATGGGATGGGAGGATGGAGTGACCGGAAGAAAGAAAGGAGATTCGACTAAAAGGGTAGTCTCAGAACGGGAAGAGCAAAAGAGACCGATTTTGAGAGACGAGGTCTAGAACAGTACAATCCAGGAAAGAGTAGTAAGAGTTTCTCCGGAAGGACTAATAGGTCAGAGTTTATCGTGGGTGAAGGGAGTCAGTACGAGACGTAGTCAAGTCAAGTCAAGTCAGTGAGTCAGCAGAGGCTGAGAAACGCTGAGGTACTTAGCGTCGTGTGGTCCGGAGCGACAGGTAGTGGTTGAGGGCCTCAAGACGTATTGCGACGGAATAAAAGTAAAAGAATATCGATAAACTTTAAAAGAATAAATAGAGACACAAATGAAGACATAATAGACAGAGGGGAGGTGATCTAATATCTGAGGTTCTTTCGTCTCTGTCTAGAGAGAAAAAGTAGAGACATGGGAACTCTTGGAGCTACCTTCGATTGTGTGTTGTCTGAGGGTTTATACACATAGTTTACTCACTCACTCGTAATCAACCATAACGAGATGGGAATATGTGGACTCTGAGTTTACGACACCTTACAGTAGGAGATGGGTCGTGCCAAAAACAGTGAACTGGGTAAAAAAGACGAAATGGGTTTCCAAAAAGGAAGAGAAAGGGTTCCGGGTTGATCGATAATTTAAGACAGTTGGTAGACAAAGAGAGAACAGGAGAGGGTGGGTACAGATGACGAATTGGAGTCCTAGAGCAGTAGTAAATGGAATTGTAATATCAGAGAATTAACAAGATAGAGGGAGGTCGAAGTAATAAGAATTTAGATTATCACTTAAAAAGACTGTATGACTAAAGTCAATCATCGGAAATCTTAGGGGTGAAAAAGAATCTAAGGATCCATTTACTCACTCACTCACTCACTTCAGTGAGTCAGCACAGGTTGAGAAACTCTGGGGTACCTGACATCGGAGGTACCCTAAGAGATCCGTTCTCATGACCTCACCCAACGGTAAAGGAAGAGATCCCCTAGAAGGACTGGGTCCCTAACTTGGGTCCAGAGGGCGTAAGGTCCGTCTGCGAAATTGGAGACTCGGTGGTCCCTTACATTAACCCAAGGACGGAAGTCACTTGTAGTGTCAAGTGTTTAAGGGGATACGAGGTCGGTAAGGTTTTACTGAAAGTTTACCGAAGAGTTAAAGTGGAAAAACGATAAGGAGGAAGATAAGGAGGAAGACCTTTACGGGAAGATAGTCGGATATGGGAAGGGTAGACATACAATTTGAGTATTAGACGGAAATGATTGGTTAAATTCCTGGAGGGGAAATACGTCTTAGAAGAGGTTAGATGGTTTAGGTACAATCAGAAAAAACGGACACACCGGAGAAATTGTATGAGAAAAACAAAATGAAAAGATCGATATACTGTTAATAAATGATCGAACTTCACTCGGGACACTATTGTCTGTGTTACAAAATAGAAAAAAAGGGTGACAATAAGGGATTTTTATAGACTTTTTAGATGTTATCCTACATGTAGAGTTGATATGGTACTCTAGAGAGGACGTGTTTTGTCTTTTGTTCGAAGGGGTGAAAAGTACCGGACAGGAAGAATGATGATTTCAATCCTATATCAAAAAATTTAGGGACAATTTTTCGTGGATAACTTCTACCGTCTCCTCATCCACCTGTAGAGAGGTGACTATGTAGTCCTTATGTGGGAGTCTGTGTCTTCACGTACGTCTTACGGTCGACTCTCACCTGTCCTCATGGACTGGTCACCTTTTCTTGTATGACTGGGTGCATTTTGAGTCAGCGAAGTCAGCACAGGTTGACACACACTGGGGTATCTGCCGTCGGGTGGTCCGAGGGGGTAGGGACCCTAAGTGGTCCGTTCTTGTGACCTCACCCAACGGTAAAGGAAGAGGTTACGTACTTTCACTTTTCACTTTCACTTCAACGAGTCAGCACAGATGGGGAGTCGTTGGGGTACCTGACGTCGGGTGGTCCGAGGAGGTAGGTACCCTAAAAGGTCCGTCCTCATGACCTCACCCCACGGTAACGGAAGAGGCATTTTGAGTCATCCTGCTTCCTTGATCCGCCTTTTCCCCCTCACAATCTTCCGGACCTTGACGGGAGTCGTCCACCCCCTGGACTTCGTCCCCAGACTGGGGCTGTAGCCCCGTTGACAGACTCAGTCTCCTCTTTGTAAATTCCGACTCTCCCTTTATCGACTAGACACCGTCGGATTTACCTTACTCTTAGTCTGTCAGGAAAGGCGTCGGCATGGATGGTGTCTGCCACGTCGCCGACCCTGGACCTCAAATCCCTAACACCTCGTTAGGGTCCCACTCCCGACGACAACTGACGTCTTTCTGTCTACCTCCCCTACACTCCCTCCTCTGACACCACCCTTTTCGGACACCTCCTTTCGCCCGTCGGTACCTTCGTTCCTCTATCACGACTCAGTGCACATCCCCCACCTCGGTAGTGGTGTCAGAGAGGACGGTATACGGTAACAAGTAACGTCGTGATAAATGTTGTCGATCTTGTACCTTCGTTGGACCTACGGGTAGTCGTCCACTTCCTATTTCTTCAACACCATGTGTATGTGTTACCTTATAATGAGTCGGTATTTTCCTTGTGTAAACTCAGTCAAGATTACTCCACCTACTTGGATCTTGAATAGTATGTCTCACTTCACTCAGTCTTTCTCTTACTATTTATAGTATAAGATTACGTGTATATACCTTAGATCTTTTTACCAAGACTTCTTAAATAAATGTCCCGTCGTTACCTCTTTGTCTGTATCTCTTGTCTGAATACCTGGACCCCTCTCCCCTCCTCTCCCACTCAACATATCTTTCTCATTGTACTTTTGAATATAATGGTATACATTTTATCTATCGGTTACCCTTAAACGACATACCGAGTCCTTTGAGTTTGTCCCCGAGACATAGTTGGATCTCCCCACCCTAACCCTCCCTCCAAGTTTTCCCTCCCCTATATGCATATGGATACAAACTAAGTACAACTCCAAACTGTCTTTAAGTTTTTGTTTTAAGACATTTCGTTATTAGGAAGTTATTTTTTTATTTAATTTTTTTTAAAATTTCGTGGACAATTCCAAAGAAGACACGTCTTTAAGAGTAATGAGACAACTGACATAATCAGACAGTCTAAAAGTTTCTCTTTCGTCAAGGGTTCTCCATTTTTCTCATTTTTTATCCTTCGATAACTGTCTTTTCCTTAAGACTCTTTCCTCCTTGTCTTGACCTACGTTTTAAGTCAGATGAAAACTGATTTTGTCCGGAGTTGAAAATGTATTGTCTACACCACTACTTTTGGACGTTTATTTCCTTGGTCTCGTCACCGAAAGGTTACACTATTCTCAATCCTAGGCAACTGGACTTTGTCTGACGGTCTATAAAGAGTCGTTTCTCCTCAAATAAACCGTAGTCAACAAATCAACGAGTCAGTAGAGACTGAGGAACGTTGGGGCACCTGACGTCGTTCGGTCCGAAGGGACAGGAAGTGACAAAGGGTCTCAAACGAGTTTGAGTACAGATAACTTAACCACTACGGTAGGTTGGTAGAGTAGGAGACAGTGGGGGAAGAGGAGGACGGAAGTTATAAAGGGTCGTAGTCCCAGAAAAGGTCACTCAACCGAGAATCGTAGTCCACCGGTTTCATAACCTCGAAGTCGAAGTCATAGTCAGGAAGGTTACCGTAGTCATCTCTTAATGTTAAGACGTTGGTACCTCTCGGTGTCCCGTTCCCTTTTTCTTTAGAAAATATCTCCCTTTTCCGTAATCCCTCCACACATCATTTGTTTCTCAGGTACCAAAAAGTAACAGACTCAGGAACGGTCTTGTCTTCAGAAAGAAGAACCCCGAACGACTCGGGACGACAACAACGTCCCGTACCCTTGAGGGGGAAGACCAACGGGTTGACATAAATTGACTCCGAAGAGAATTAAGAAATAATGTCTAATTCGGAGTTCTCAGAGACCCCGAGTTCTACTAAGAGTCAGAGGTTTCTTTTAGCAAGAAACACAACACGATTAGAACGTCACTGTTTCTGTCTTGAGTATTCAAAATTACTGAACGTATTCGTAGTCTCTAATTTTCGTTTATATCTCAAGGATCGAACCTCACCCGAAGTAAATATTACGGAATGTACCCTGGGCTGACTTATTCGAGTGAAATGTAAACGTAAAAGTAATTTTCACACTCTTTTGGAATTTTTTTGTTCTTGAGACGGATTTTACAGTCTTGGTCTTCCCTTTGGGTGTTATTACTTGACAAAACAAACACTTTCAAATTCTTTGTTATACTATATGTTTTGACGGACATGAATCATGTGGTCCCAGTTATTTGGGGTGTACATTGTCTAATGTCTAAATTTTACCATCCGTGTAATCTTCCCTATGGTTTTGACTTATAGTTTGTAGGGACTCCATCTTTACTCACCGTCACATCTTCGACCTTCACCTCTCTAATATCCACCTGGTCACTTTTTAATAATATCATTTATTTCAGAGAAATGTCTGTGTCTTATCTCGATAATTGAACCAATAGTTCTAGTCGACAATTGACTTTTATATAAATATTCCCGTGTAAGTTCCAAAATTTTTACTGAAAGTTTTCGATATCGATCGAAGGATTTTTCTTGTCATTATCATTTAGAAATTATCACTTAACTACCATTGTTATGAATAACGGATCTCGTATGGACTCATATAAGTTAAAGATTCCGACGGTATTGTTTTATGGTGTTTGATCTGCCGTATTTTGTTGTCTTTAAATAAGAGAATATCAGTCCGTCGATCTTCAGGTTTTAGTACACATCGGTCCCGATACGGGATTCCGGCTCATCTTCGGAAAGAGTGGAGAGAGACAGAAGGTCACCACCGGTATTTAGGGACCACAAGGAACCAAATGTCGAGGTAGTGATGCCAGAGACGGAGACAGTAGTGTGTCGTAAGTGGGACACACAGAGAAGTGTACTACAAAAGGAAGAGAAGGTTTGTGTCGTTAGTATAATCTAATCACGGATGAGATTAACGAAATAGAATTGAACTGATGTAGATGTTTCTGGAATAAAGGTTTGTTTCAGTGTCAATGTCCATGACCCCCATCTTGAAGGTGTATGTAAAAACTCCCTGTAAGTAGGGTGTTCTGCGTCCTAGTAAAGGGAACTAGGTCGAAAGCCACTATTAGATTTCATCCAATTCAGGATTTTATTTTAACAGGGTTGGAGATTTTATTTATAAGGTTCGAGCGATTAAGGTTTACTCTGGACTGTAGACAGAAAGTGGTATTGGTTATAAGAAAACCATTAGAATACTTTGATTAGTATACCAGAGACAAAGATTTTATGGAAATGGAAACTAAATGTATAGTACATTTATCTAATCATGAAATATGTAAGTACAAAGAAAACGAGGTGGATATCAAGGGACTGTACACAGATAAGAACAAACAATCGAGGGTCTTCCGTCACTGATTAGTTACGAAAGAAGAGAGAAAGGACAATTCGAGAAATCTCCCTCAGGATGTCGTCTCAAGAAACCTGGGGATTTCTATTTTAAGTATGAATCTTCGGACCACCCTAACTAAGATGCAGTCCATCCAAGTACACGTCGGTGTGTAACATAAACCTTAGAAGAAAATGGAAGATTAAGTCTGAAACTGGATTCACTGGGTTCATATTCTTGGGGAGATGAGGGAATATTTCTAAAAATAAAGTTTTTAGGGTAACGGGAGGAAAATTAGACTAAAGGGATTTGGACAAGAGGGTACTCATGTAGTTCGTAAAGAGATATACTGATTTGTGGTTTATACCGGTTCAAGAGAGGTGACTGTGAGGACACCGGGTCTGTTTAATTCTCTATATCAACTTTTAGACGAATTCACCAGGTCCTTATAAAAGAAGTAACAGTAGCAATATGAGTAAGGACAGTAGTAAATGTTTCACGAATTGTTCATAAAAGAGTGGTTTTTGGGACATTCTGTCCATGAAATAGTAGGATTAAATTAAATGTATGTTCCTTTTGTTCGCAAGCTCCTAAAATTCATCGAGTGGGTTTTAGTGTGTCGTCATTCACCGCCTTGTGGTCTGCAGTACCGTAGGTTCCTTCGAGTAGACGAACTCCTGTGTCTCCTGAGGTCCTCTGAGAATGGATTGAAGTGAGTGTTCACCGACCATCGATCCTGGGTCTATTATACAACACAATATTTCTTTGTAACATACATATCCTTCTTTTTTATTCATCATAACATAACCGACATCCAATATCTCATCAACTGTTGGAGGACCAATTCGTCCTTTCGACACGAACACGTTTTAATTCGACTCTCTCTTTCTTTTTGTTCCCTGGAGACTCCAGTACGAAGAGAAGGTCTGTTGAGATTAAACGAGAAAAGGGTTAATCTACTTGACAAAGGATAAACAAAAACAACAACAAGAAATCAACGAGTCAGTATAGACTGAGAAACGTTGGGGTACCTGATATCGGACGGTCCGAGAAGACAGGTACCCTAAAGGGTCCGTTCTTATGACCTCACCCAACGGTAAGGGAAGAGGTCCCCTAGAAGGGTTGGATCCCTAGTTTTGGAACAGAGGACATAATCGTCAAGTGAAAATAAAGACTCCTAATTAAATCTTTGATTAAAGGGATTTTTACAGTACTCACTCGGTTATGTATTATTACTCTTCTCTCCACCCCTTTCTTACTTTTATTTTTATGATTCAAATTTTATTACAATCTCGATGTCTTTTACCTTTCCTCTCTCCTCCTCACTTTGAGCGAGTCAGCACAGACTGAGAAACGTTGGGGTACCTGATATGTCAAGTACCTTAAAGGGTCCGGTTTTATGACCTCACCCATCGACAAGGAAGAGGTCCCCTGGAAGGGTTCGGAGCCTAGTTTGGGTCCAGAGGGTGTAACGTCCACCTAAGAATTGGTCTACTCGGTGGTCCCTCTGGGTCTTTCCTCTCCCTTACTCCATTTTACTTTTAGAAATATTTTAGGGATATTTTCTTGGATCTTTCCAAAGAGGGTACATTTTTAAACGACAGTAGTAAGACGACCCACACAAACAGTCTAAAGGTCTTTCATTTGTTACTGTACATTTAAGGTTTGTACATTTGGTTTGTCAAAATACAACGTTCGTATTCCGATATCTAACATACATGACGGGACGTAAGAGAAACCTTCTCTTTTTATAAACAATCACAAACAAAAAAACAATAGTTTTTGTGTCGTCTAGGACTACCATTAAAAACATTTAGTCAGTAAATTTCATATATAGTCAGACGGGAGTAAGACCAGTCATTCTGATGAAAATGAAAGACAAACTTATGTTTTTTATATATATATATGGTAAATGACTATTTACCGAAGGAAAAGTCTTAGTGAAATGTATGTTATTACAATTTTTATGATAATAAACGACGTATTTCAGTTCTCCCTACCTTAGTTTATGGTGAGACATTGGGAATGATTTTTAAAGTAAAGTCCACATTAAAAAACAAAACGAAAGACAAACAGACAAGAAGAAAATAAGGAAAGAAAAGGTTCTTTACATAAATATGTTAATTAAGTTTTATAGAATTCTGTCGTCTCGAAGACTCTGAGAAAGACGGTTCTCGACCGAACTACGTCAGAACTGCTCACTCTTCAAATGAAACCAGAAAGTGGGAAGAGTAAAAATGGAGTAAGAAAGACAAAAAAATTACTTAAGAGTGGTTTAGAGAACAACACATATATACAATTACATTAATTCTATGAACTTAACAAATTCACCTGAGACCATCTACGTCACGATTCGGATCTTCTTATTGACAACTCCTATAAATTTACCAACTCTACTAATCCCTCTAGAAAAATCACTCACGTTCAAAACCACAAGGAGGTTAGGACGGTACTTCGTAACACGATCAGATGGAGGTAAGGTCCGGGACTGAACTAACAAGGGAACTGAAATCCGTCCTGATTCAGTTTGAATAGTATATATACGGATCGTTCTTCACCCGGATGATAGGTACACAGAGTAGTACTATTGTCATCACAGAACAAAAAAGAAAATTCCTTTCTGTCTGGGACTAGACTCAAACAAAGAACCCAAAAAAATTTACTTTTTTTTAAAAAACTAGATAAATAAAACCGAGACGACCCAGAAGTAACGACGTGTCCGGAAAACGATCATCGTCGTTCGTCCCTGACGATCCCCGAAGAGAAACGTAACCGAAGAGAACGACGTCTCGTACCCGAGATCCCGTCCACCCGAAGTCATCAACGCCGTGTACCCGAGTCATCAGTGTCGAAGGTCCGAGATCTCGTGTCCGAGTCATCGACACCGAGCACTCGTATCAACGGGACGTCGTCCACCCTAGAAGGGACTGGTCCCTAGCTAAGAAACACAGGACGTAACCGTCCACTTAAGAAATGGTGACTCGGTCCTCCCTTCGTCATAATAAAAACTTAACAATATAATGTATAAGTTCTGAACTTCTCTTATTTTATCATAGATAAGTAGTACCAACCATATATAACTTTACAGGATTCATAGTTCTTACAAGGTTCGTAAACTGACAATATAGAGTCCATTAAGAGAGTTCTTGGAAAACTTCATCCTTAATTCAAATGGCAACCTTTAACGACTAGAAACTGACGGATATTGGATATTTTTACTGTTAAAGTAAAAAATCTGATTATGATAATAGGGTAAAATGTCTACTCATCTGACTCCGAAGACTTCTAATTCCTTAAACGGACTTTATTCACTACCTCGGTTTATAGACTTAACTGCGTCACACTTAAGTTTCGGGTCTCAGAATTTCTACAAACTTACTGTATCATATGTTGTCTTACGTAAACCTGTTTATATGTGTAAAAATGAACACATTTTTGCGAGACTTTTGACAATGTACAAGAAGTACGAGAAGTAGTTCCTATCAAAGAGAAAAACTCGAACATTACGAAAAGGAAAACTATGGGTTTATGAATCTCGGTTTTAAAACTTCTTTTGTAGTGATATTACTTAACAGGTAATGAAAGACTTTCTAAGATGAGTGGATCATTAATTGGTAATCAGTGAAAAGACCGGAAACAGTGTCATTAAAACTCCTAATAGTGTCCCGAGGTGGTCGGACCTTTACTAAGTAGGTCAGACACGTTAAACAACCCACCAAACTAAACATCTTCTCATCCCCACCGTTGGGTGAGGTCATGAGAACGGACCTCTTAGGGTACCTGCCTCCTCGGACCATCCGACGTCAGGTACCCCAGTGTTTCTCAGTCTGTGTTGACTCGCTGAAGTGAAAGTGAAAAGTGAAAGTATGTATCTCTTCCTTTACCGTTGGGTGAGGTCACAAGAACGGACCTCTTAGGGTCCCTGCCGTCTCTGTCCACCCCACGGCAGATACCCCAGTGTGTCTCAGCCTGTGCTGACTTCGTTGAATTGTCGTCGTTGTCGTCGTCGTCCCCAATTCATCTAGTTTGAAATTCGGTATTGGTTCTATCCCCTCTGAACGTAATGACCAATGGTGGATACGTCCGTCGGATCCTTCCAAAAACCGAAACCCCAAAACAAAAAGAAGAATTATACATAAATACATAAACGGACGTCGTCCAGAATCAACGTCGTACGTCCTAGAAATCACACCGTATGTTTGTGAATCAACACCGTACACTCCAGATCAAGGGAATGGTCATTATCTTGGGTCCGGGGGACGTAACCCTCGTGTCAGAATCGGTAACCTGGTGACCCCTTCAGGGCCGAAACACCCAAAAAAAAAAAAAAAAGTCTACTTATACTCTACTAGTCACAGGGACAATGGTGATTTTATATGAGGATTAAGTCACTTTTTTGTTTTTGGTCTGTTTTGTAAGATACACACAATCAACGAGTCAGTACAGACTGAAAAGTGTTGGGGTACTTGACATCGGGCGGTCCGAGAGGACAGGTGCCCTAAGAGGTCCATTGTCATGACCTCACCCAACGGTAAGGGAAGAGGTCCCCTGGAAGGGGTGGGTTCCTAACTTGGGTCCAGAGGACGGAACGTCCGTCTAAGAGATGGTAGATTCGGTGCTTCCTTCGGGGTTCTGTAGGATTTATACTTATTAAAAGAGATAGAACTTGTATAATAATAACTTGTATCTTACGATTTTTCATCTCGTTCGATATCTTATTTTCTCTACTTGACTTTCTGTACCTTCTCGTGTATCTGGGTAACTCCTTTACTGACTAAGTAAAAGTCCTATAAACCTACTCCGTTGAAGAATCACTTCTCTTCGTTGACTCTTTTCTGTACAGAATAGTGTACGGAATAATAAAAGTAACGACAATGTATACGAAAGAACTAGAGTCAAATAGAAATATTTATATCTTATTAGTAATTTTTATTTCGGTGAAATACGATTTATTTTAGTATTAGTAAAACTGTATTTATTAACCGTGTACTACATGTTTTCACCAAAAGTCAAGACAGACGTGTGACTCGTAAATTTTTAATGAATAAAGGGGAATTCTATTTATTACGTCTTAAAGACTCTCATCTTTATCAATAAAGAAGGGTTCAATAACATAACACGTTGGTTGTGACTTCTGGTGACCAGTTGTTCTTATAAATAAAGATACCTTTCTTCTCTTTGACGTTTTAAGTTTTGAGAAATGTCAAAGTGAATAAAAGATAAGGTAGGATGTAAGGTTATCTTCGTGTTGGTTAGTTATACTATGGGGTTATCAATATAACAAAGTGTTCTAAGTAAAAGAACACTACTTGTTCAAATCGAATTGACGGTCGATCCTTTTCGGTCGTGACTGGCATCCTAAGTCGGTTGTATTTTGTCTCTTTCGTCATTAGTTTTTTTTTTTTTTTAGATAGACGTGTGGGTCGGGGGTCTAGAACAAAAGGTTATGGTGAGAAGTTAATTTTTTTTTTTTTCTTGATCTAGAGATTCTCTTTACCGACTCAGACCCTGACCCCGTCCTTTATATGTTCTACTTCGACCTCGTAGAAGATCACTATCTTTCGTTCCTTTGCGGTTTTGTACGTGCGTCCGTGTGGGGTCTTGTGTCTTTCCTCCTTATTCCCTCACTTGACGTTCTCAAGGGTTGCTTGTTTCGACTTTGTTGGACTCGTCATTTTATTTCACCATAACTAATATTAGGTCTCATAAAAGATTAGATATCTAACCACGATTGTATTTATTAACTAACTTAGTTATTTCTTTGACCTCCTCTTTTCTGTTTAGAGAGTACGTCTTCTTAAGGTTTATTAGTATATTGATGAGGAGGGTACTGCTCCACCTTTTATCGGGGGTGAGGGACACACACAAGTCTCGTAGTACTGAAGGAAGGTTTCCCACGTCAAACCTTTCACTGTGTACATGCTACGAGATATTTACACGTATTTAGGGACGTGCAGACAGTGTTTAACCCTAGGGACCCTTTATCGGGGACTCTACCTCTAATAGTACGGTCTCTAAATAAACCGTCACAGGAACCTCTTTTATTGACACCTTCCCTTGACTTCCTTCGTCCCACCTGTCCCCTTCTCCAACTAGACGTCACGTCAGAATCACCTCCAGAGTCGGTTGGTAGTCTCTCAAAACTTTGTCTTTACAGGGAGGTCTCAACAGGACTGAACCCCCCTCCCTCGTCCAGAAAGATATTGATGTGACTCATCAGTGACCTACGTTCGGTGGGAACCCTCTTCCAGAACTGGAACTCTCGTTTCGTCGAGAGAAAGACGACTCCGGTAGGTACCCTCCACCCCCTCCCCTCGTCGTTTTAGATTCTCGAAAAATGACTGGTACGAGGATTGTGGACCCTGATCTAGGAAATAAGGACTTTCCCTAGTCCGTCGTGTAGTGTTACAGAGGGTGTTGTACCAAATACACACCATAAAAAGTGTCATTTTTTTTTTTTTTTTTTACCCGTTTCGTCCTTTCGGTCCGACATTTTCCCTTAGTAAATCCTCACAACGTCTTAGAACCTGTTCTGTCCTGTTTCAGTCCTTGGATTACACTACTCCGTCTTACACCTTCTTTTGACTTGTGACTAAATCCTCACAGGTAGGTATCTCATTATTCACTCAAAAGGTGACAATCTCCGTTTTGTTCACTTAGTCTACACTGACCCATTGTAGTGGGTCTGATGGTACTAATTGTTTGTCACCTTACTCGTCTCACTCAATCCAACTGTTGAGGGTCCTTCGACTACAACGTTTAAACCGAAGACGAAACAGGGGCACTTGACATTCCCTGTTTACACCTACTCTTGAAAATAAGACACAGGTTCTTATAGACATAAGGAAACTCACATGTTGTCTTTCCCTGGGTTATACCATTACTATCTATACAGTTCGTAATATCAAAACTTTATTACGAGTATACTATTGTTCTTTAGTGAAACAAAAGATAACGGTTAGTAGAACAGTGTTATCTACGATAAATAATCAGGGTAGTGATACTTAGTCTATGGTAAAATTTCACGAAATACTTGTAACGTAGTAAGTAAGGTATGTTGTCGATTCACCCATCCACGATGTTAATAAAAGTAAACTAACTATTCTTTTGATTAGTGAATGAGTCGCAGAGGTTCCCACATTATCCTACTAATAATTTAAATTCGTGGAACCGGGGTCTCTGAAGACAGACTTGTGCGTTGACGAAGGGTCTCTACCCTTCTGTAGTTACATCCACCACGACAAACAATAAGTCAACGTTCAGTACAGACTGACAAACGTTGGGGTACCTGATGTCGTACGGTCCGAGGACACAGGAGGTGATAGAGGATCTCAAATGAGTTTAAGTACAGGTAACTCAACCACTACGATTGAGTAGAAGCCGGTGAGGGAAGAGGAAAACGGAAGTTAGAAAGGGTCGTAGTCCCAGAAAAGGTTACTCAGGCGAGAGGTGTAGTGACCGGTTTCATAACCTCGAAGTTGAAGTAATAGTCATGAAGGTTACTTATAAGTCCTAACTAAAGGAAATCCTAACTGACCAAACTAGAGGAACGACAAGTTCCCTGAGAGTTCTCAGAAGTGACTCTTCGTGGTGTTAAGTTTTCGTAGTTGAGAAACCACGAGTCGGAAGAAATACCCGGTTGAGAGTGTAGGTATGTATTGATGACCTTTTTGGTATCGAAACTGATATGTCTGGAAACGGTCGATTCACTACAGAGACGAAAAATTATACGACAGATCTAAACAGTATATAAAGACTCGTTCACAGAAAATTAAAATACCGATGTCAGTGGCAGGTGTCACTAAAACCTCGGGTTCTTTTATTTTAGGCGGTGAAGAAGGTGAAAAAGAAGATAAACGGTACTTCACTACCCTGGTCTACGATACTAGAAACAAATTACAACTCAAAATTTCGTCGAAAAAGTGAAAGAAGAAAGTGGGAGTAGTTCTCTGAGAAATCAAGGAGAAGTCAAAGACGGTTATCTCACCATTGTAGCGTATAGACTACAACCATAAAGAAGGTAGTCAGAACTAAGGTCGAACACTAAGTAGGTTGGGTCGTAAAACGTACTATATGAGACGTGTATTCTCCTGAGTCATGACTATTTGGATAAACGTCCCGTCCTTATCTCTGAGTTTGTATCCCTTGTCTGAATCCCTGTGTTGTCCCCTTTCTCTCCCACCCTACTTAACTCTCTCATCGAAACTTTATATACGTAATGGTACACATTTTGTCTATCGACTACCCTTCAACGATATACCACATCCTACGAGTCGGACCATGAGACACTATTGGATCTCCCCACCTTACCCCATCCTCCACCCTCTCTCCAAGTTCTCCCTCTTCTGTACACATATGATACTGACTAAATACAACTACATACCGTCTTTGGTTGTGTTGTAACATTTTGTTAATAGGAGCTTAATTTTTATTTAAATTTTTTTTCTCATGAGTCCTAAGGGTCCACCACATCACCATTTCTTAGATGGACGGTTACGTCCTTTGTTTTGTCTGTACCCAAACTGGGGACCTAACTCCTCTAGGGATCTCATCCTTTACCGTTGGGTGAGGTCATAAGAACGGACCTTTTAATGTACCTGTCTCTTCGGACCGTCCAATGTCAGGTGTCTCAGTGTCTCAGTCTGTGCTGATACCGTTCCTGAGACTCCCGGTCTCTGTCGGATTGGGACCGAGAGTGAGACTACGGTGTCTTCAGAGGCCCTCGAGGTGGGATTCGGTGTTTGGGGCAAGACAAGACGAGGGTGCCCGTTTTTTATTCTTTATAATCCTAGTACTGCAAGAATAAAGTTTATTCTTGGACTTCAAGAATAAACTTTTACCTAAGACTCTCTGATTCAGTATATCATAGTCATCTGTCCTTTCTTACAAAACTTCTAAAGAGTCAAAGAACTTCTCCGTCGTCTTTGACTCACTTTTTTTTTCCCCCCCCCTACACAAGAGACTCAGTCTTTTACAGTCATGACCTTATCCTTGAAAAACTCGATAGGGGTATTGTCTCTCAAATTCTTCGTCTGACCGACCCAGGTACCGGACTGAGGTGTTTACTCATTGGTCCCTGGGACTCGTTCTAGGACTTTGAGAGACACGAACTTCGTACCTTTTCTACCGTGGGTGGAGTGTCGTGGTGGTTCTTTTCGAATAGCTCAATTGGGCCCAGGTCACAAATCTTGATCCGAACTCGGTTCAACAAGATTCATGGATACACGATAATAATAGAGAAGGACCCATCGTCCCGTAACAAACGGAACTGTTAAGGTAAGGCCAAAGAAAAAGACGTCCTTTACTCCCACACCAAGACCCTAGTTTTGGTAAGTCTCATTGTTTCACTCATTGGTAAGACAGACCTTCCTTCCGTTCATAGGTTCCATTTTCCGTCCGATAAAGATAAGATTAAGATCTTATTAGTCCGATCAAGATTATGGACCTTTGTGTAGTTTCAAATATTAAATTTTTTGTCTTCTGTGTTAGTATAAGAAACCGGGAGACCAAGGAATATACACCTCACGCCACCCCGAACACCTGATTTAACCACCGAGGGTTTAACCGAAGACGTCTCAGCAACACCATAAGGAGTCTCCACAGTCTCCGGAGATCCCACCACACTCGACACGTCTACTCTGGGGTCGAGGATGTAGTTACTCTTGTTGAGGTGAACGTAGACAAAATGTATACTAATATTGACATTCTTGTTTTGTGGACATCTTGGTGTCAGGGAACTGATTTTTATATTAGTTCAAGAAGGGTCTTATTCTCGAAGTTTGGAGAAAAAAAAAAAACATTAATTCCCTCCTCGGTAATTTTATAATATGAGAAAAGAAATTAAGTATTGTTTAGGTTTACTCGTACTAAACCCTTCGTCGTCTCTCCCCTTACTTAAACTTAACTAAGGACACGACTTATAAGTGCAACAACAAGTCAGTGGGTCAGTACATGTTGAGACGCTGAGGTACGTGACGTCGTCCGGTCCGTAGGGACAGGGAGTGATAGAGGGTCTCAAACGGGTTTAAGTACAAGTAATGTAGTCACTACAGGTCGATAGAGTAGGAGACTACAGGAGAAGGAGACGGGAACTAGAAAGGGTCGTAGTTCCTGAAAAGGTTACTCAGCAGAGAAGATCAGTCTACTGATTTTACGACCTCAAAGTTGAAGTCGTAGTCAGGAAGGTTACTTTATAAGTCCCAACTAGAGGGAAATCTAACAGACCAAACTAGAGGAACAACAGGTTCCTTCTCATAATTGCATCACGGCGTTTTTCCCTCTACGAAATGTTTAAATTTCACTTTTCACTTCAGCGAGTCAGCACAGGCTGAGAAACATTGGGGTACCTGACATCACATAGTCCGAGGAGACAGGTACCCTAAAAGGTCAGTTCTCACAACCTCACCTAACGGTAAAGGAAGAGGTCTCCTAGAACGACTGGGTCCTTAGCTTGGGTCCAGAGGGTGTAACGTCCGGCTGCGAAATGGTAGTCTCGGTGGTCCCTTCGGGTTTCCGTCAACCTTTTATGAAAATAGGAAGAATCCTTAAAACTGTCGAGGTATAGACTCTTCATGAAAAGAGTACCGTCTACACACACCAACCAGCTTGTCCGTCCGGGTGTTCCCTACTGAATGTGTAATCTGTGTCATCCGTGCTACGGATCCCGGGTATCGTGAAAATTCCGGAGTGGTTTTACAAAAGTAAAAGTAGAGAGAAAATTTTTTTTTAAATAAATACAAACCGATACTACCCAGAAGAAACGACACTCCCGAAAGGGATCAACACCGTTCGCCTCTTAAGAAAGATCGACGCCACGAGTCCGAAGAGTAACGTCACCGAAGAGAACAGCACCTCGTATCCGAGATCCCACCCGTCCGAAGTCATCGACGTCGAACATCCGAGTCGACATCACGAGTCCGAATCAATGGGACACCGTACACCTTAGAAGGTCCTGGTCCCTAACTTGACCCAGGGGACGTAACCGTCCGTCTAAGAATTGGTGACCTGGTGGCCCTTTCGGGAGTAAAAGTAAAGAAAACTTTAGTTATCTTCTTATATACATGTAATAATAACAACTGGAATGTGTTCATCTGACGGTCCATAAAGAGGTCATTTCTACCCAAATAAGTCTTAGTCGTCTCTTAACGTCAAGCCACTCAGTGTACGGTCAAAGGTTTTCCGTTCCCTTTCTTTCACGAAACATCTGTCCTTTCCCCTCGACCCTTCCGATCTCCTTTGTTTCCCAGGGGTCGAAAAGTAACCGACTCAGGAAAGGTCTTTGTCTCCTTCGAAAGAAGAAGGACGACCTGAGTCGATACAGTTCCCACACTCTCGAGGGGGAAGACCAAAGAGTTGTCACAAACTCGAAAGGCCGAGTGAGTAAACTGTAATATATTGCATTTAGACCCCGAAGGGACCACCGAGTCTGCCTTTTCGCAGCCGGACGTTACGTCCTCTGGACCCAAGCTAAGGACCCAACCCTTCTAGGGGACCTCTTCCTTTACCGTTAGGTGAGGTCGCGAGAACGGACCTTTTAGGGTACCTACCTCTTCGGACTATCCGATGTCAGGTACCCCAGTGTTTCTCAACCTGTGCTGACTCGTCGAAGTGAAAGTGAAAGAAAGGTACATTTAAATCGGATCTGTTATAAGTAGAAACATGGTTAGTATTTTACAGTTGTAAAAATACCTCCTTCCACAGGTATTTCGTTTGTACGAACGTCGGGTAATTATAGTATTACGTCGGGACTACGGATATCGAATCTCATTGTCCAGTGTTCCTCCTGTTCTAGACGTCTCGGAGTCGGGTCGGGTCTCAGGGGAACTCCCGATCTACGGGAACAGTTACCTTGAACCAGTACCACCGTCAGAAGGGTCAAACAAGACTACTTAGGGAGCGGATCGTACAATACGACGACGACGATTCAGTGAAGTCAGCACAGGCTGAGACACACTGGGGTATCTGCCGTCGGGTGGTCCGAGGGGGTTGGACCCTAAGAGGTCCGTTCTTGTGACCTCACCCAACGGTGAAGGAAGAGGTTACGTACTTTCACTTTTCACTTTCACTTCAGCGAGTCAGCACAGGTTGAGAAACTTTAGGGTACTTGACGTTGGGTGGTCCGAGGAGACAGGTTACCCTAAAAGGTCCGTTCTCATGACCTTACCCCACGGTAGCGGAAGAGGCTCGTACAATACTCTTGGAAGGATAAGTTTGTCCTCACCCTTTAGTTGTATAGTAGTGGACCCCTGAACACTCTTTGCTTTCGAGAGTTTAGGTATGGTTCTGGCTCACGTAGTCTTGGACGTAGAAGTGTTGTAAGACTCACTCAATATTTGTGTAACTTTAAAAACTTCGTATCCTGTTCCGGTCTACTAAGTTAATATCCCTCGTCTCCTTAAGTCTCTCTTTTCAGAGGGAGGCCTCGCTCCACTCACAGACGCTTAGTGGCCTCTAAAGGAATCATCCTTTCCGCGCCGTGTCCATCTCCATTAAGACTCCCGTTCCCTCGGTCCTTCCTTCCCTTAACCTTAAGTTCCCGTAGAAAGTCTCTCCAAAACGGAAATACCTCGAAAGGGGCGACCTGAGACCTTTTCCGAGAAATTGAGGAAGACAGACACACCTTTCAGTCTTGTGTACTGGTGGGTCGTACAGTCTCGAAGCCTCCGACTTCCGTTTCGTACCATCTTAGTTGTCAACTGAAGCGGCGTAAGAGGAGTAACTGGACCCGGGTCCTCTCCCGTGGTGTAGAGTGGTCCCGAACACGGGTCTCGAGGGACTTCCCCTGGCCATCGTTTCCCTGGACACTAAGTCCACCTCAGTCTTAGCTCTGTCTTCCAGTTCCCCGTGGTTTCTTGTCGAAGGGAGATTGATAGAATTGTCCGTACCGACAGACCCCTCCGGAATGTTTGTCGACACTTTTCTTCTCTTCTCTTTTCCTCTTTTCCTTCCTATATTCGTAGACTTACGTCTCAAGGTTTCTTATCGTTCTTCTCTATTCTTTCGGAAGAAGTCGCTAGTCACTTTCTTTATCTCCTTTTGTTGTCTTACCCTTTCTGATCGGTAGAGAAGTTCTTTTGGTCTCTATGGTTCCCTTGTAAAGTACGTTTCTACCCGAGGTATTTCCTGTCTTTACCATACCTGGATTGTCTTCGTCTTCTTTAATTCTTCTCCACCGTTCTTATGTGTCTTCTTGACATGTTTTTGTAGAAGTGTTGGATCTATTAGTGTTACCGCACTAGTGAGTGGATCTCGGTCTGTAGGACCTTACACTTCAGTTCACCCGGAATCTTTCGTAGTGATGCTAGTTTCGATCTCCTCCACTATCTTAAGGTCAACTCGATAAAGTTTAGGACTTTCTACTACGACACTTTCACGACGTGAGGTATACGGTCGTGTAAACCTTTTGAGTCGTCACCGGTGTCCTGACCTTTTCCAGTCAAAAGTAAGGTTAGGGTTTCTTTCCGTTATGGTTTCTTACGAGTTTGATGACGTGTTAACGTGAGTAGAGTGTAAGATCATTTCATTACGAGTTTTAAGAGGTTCGGTCCGAAGTCGTTATGCACTTGGTACTTAAAAGTCTACAAGTTCGACTAAGATCTTTTCCGTCTCCTTGGTGTCTAGTTTAACGGTTGTAGGTAACCTAGTAGTTTTTTCGTTCTCTCAAGTTCTTTTTGTAGATAAAGACAAAATAATTGATACGGTTTCGGAAACTGACACACCTAGTGTTATTTGACACCTTTTAAGACTTTCTCTACCCTTATGGTCTGGTGGACTGGACGGAGAACTCTTTAGATATACGTCCAGTCCTTGGTTGTCAATCTTGACCTGTACCTTGTTGTCTGACCGAGGTTTATCCTTTTCCTATGCAGTTCCGACATATCACAGTGGGACAAATAAATTCAATACACGTCTTATGTAGTACTCTTTGTGCCCCGACCTTCTTCGTGTTCGACCTTAGGTCTAACGGCCCTCTTTATAGTTATTGGAGTCTATACGTCTACTGTGATGGGAATACCGTCTTTCACTTCTCCTTGATTTTTCGGAGAACTACTTTCACTTTCTCCTCTCACTTTTTCAACCGAATTTCGAGTCGTAAGTCTTTTGTTTCTAGTACCGTAGGCCAGGGTAGTAAAGTACCCTTTATCTACCCCTTTGTCATCTTTGTCACAGTCTAAAATAAAACTCCCCCGTTTTAGTGACGTCTACCACTGACGTCGGTACTTTAATTTTCTGTGAATGAGGAACCTTCTTTTCAATACTGGTTGGATCTATCGTATAAGTTTTCGTCTCTGTAATGAAACGGTTGTTTCCAGACAGATCAGTTCCGATACCAAAAAGGTCACCAGTACATACCTACACTCACAACCTGACACTTCTTTCGACTCGCGACTTCTTAACTACGAAAACTTGACACCACAACCTCTTCTGAGAACTCTCAGGGAACCTGACGTTCCTCTAGGTTGGTCAGGTAAGATTTCCTCTAGTCAGGACCCACAAGAAACCTTCCTGACTACGACTTCGACTTTGAGGTTATGAAACCGGTGGAGTACGCTTCTCAATTGAGTAACTTTTTCTGACTATGACCCTCCCTAACTCCCGTCCTCCTCTTCCCCTGCTGTCTCCTACTCTACCAACCTACCGTAGTGGTTGAGCTACCTGCACTCAGACTCACTTGAGGCCCTCAACCACTACCTGCCCCTCCGGACCGTACGACGTCAATTACCCCAGCGTTTCTTAGCCTGTCCTGACTCGCTGACTTCTGGTTTTGTAGACAAAAGGGTGATCTGTTTCCCCTTCATCTGTGATCGGGTATCCAATATAATCCAAAGTAGATTCAAAAGAAGAACTTCTTCACCAACGTAATAAAATTTTACAAGGTTTCGAAAGATTGTCCTTACTTGAGTTTAAGGGAGGACGATATTGCACCGGAAAAGGTCGGGATGAGGAGAGACTGACCCTTCCAAACCCTCTTGATCAGTGGCGGAAGGCGAGACGTCGAAGACTTTCACTTTCACTTTCAGTGAGTCAACACAGGCTGAGAAACACTGAGGTACCTGATATGTCAGGTATCTTAAGAGATCCGGTCTTATGACTCACCCATCGGAAAGGGAAGACGTTCTCTAGAATGGTTGGGTCCCTACTTTGGGTCCAGAGGACGTAACGTCCGCCTAAGAAACGGTCGACTGGTCAACTTTTTTACATGTGTCCCTCGGACTTCTATTATTTTCCTGTTATGTCTAAAATAGTGACCATTACGACTTATCTCTTTATTTTTAAAAGGTATGGGGATATTCACCGAGAGGTTACGACGAACTTTGGATAAGTTCGGTAGTTGAGTGGAGACAATTGTTGAAAATCTTTGGTCGGTTAACCAAAATTAGGGAAATAACTTTCAGTCGGTTAGTGTCTGAGTGGAGTCATTTATGTAGTGTCGTCGTCGGTTAATTGTCGGTGTTGGTTCATTGGTCTGAAGGTGTCTGTTACAGAAGTGAGATTTGAAGACGTTTCGGTGGTCAGGGGCTTGAGACGTGAATGACACATTTTGTGGTCGTCAGACGAACCTCTCTGACAGGGAGGAAATGATCCTAATCGTGAGTTAAGTGAAAAGAACAAAATAATAACTTCCTCTCAGTGTAGTCGGAAACTGTGGAACTTGCATTCTTAAACATTCTTACGTTACAGGGGTTGGTCAACGTCGATTGATGTACCATCAGTCGATTGATGTATCTGTTTTTTCGACATCGTCTCGGATCGTAAGAATGGTTACTCACATAGGCGAGCTTCTTCTCTTACTTGTGAACCAAAAGTGACAGGTCGATAGGTGTCTCACTCGACAGGAGACTTGACAAAGATAAAGTGGTTTTGAATCAATGAAGAGTCCACTTACTCGTGTCTTTTCTCCCTTTTACTTTCCTACTTCTCTCCTCCGTCTTTATTATGTCATCCAGGGTATCTAACCTCGTTCAAGGTAAGACTCGGAAAAGTATTCAGGTCTAACAAGTGTTCCGGTTGTTTCAATCAGATCCATGGGTTGATTATGTTAACCGATATATCATGATATATCTAAGTATTATGAAAAGTGTGTTTATTATGTATTTTCTGTCCGTGTTTTTATTTTTACGAAAATTAGCATGACATGTCTTCACCTCTCACTTTTTCAAGTGAATTTCGAGTTGTAAGTCTTTTACTTCTAGTACCGTAGACCAGGGTAGTGAAGTACCCTTTATCTGCCCCTTTGTCACCTTTGTCACAGTCTGAAATAAAACCCCCCGAGGTTTTAGTGACGTCTACCACTGACGTCTGTACTGTAATTTTCTGCGAATGAGGAACCTTCTTCTCAATACTGGTTTGATCTGTCGTATAACTTCTCGTCTCTGCAATGAAACGGTTGTTTCCAAGTAGATCAGTTCCGATACCAAAAAGGACACCAGTACATACCTACACTCACACCCTGACACTTCTTTCGACTCGTGGTTTCTTAACCACGAAAACTTGACACCACGACCTCTTCTGAGAACTCTCAGGGAACCTGACGTTCCTCTAGGTTGGTCAGGTAAGACTCCCTCTAGTCGGGACCCTAAAGAAACCTCCCTTACTACGACTTCGACTTTGAGGTTATGAAACCGGTGGAGTACGCTTCTCAACTGAATAACCTTCTGAGACTACGACCCTCCCTAACCCCCGTCCTCCTCTTCCCCTTTTGTCTCCTACTCTACCGACCTACCGTAGTGGCTGAACTACCTGCACTCAGACTCACTTGAGGCCCTCTACCACTACCTGTCCCTCCGGACCGCACGACACTAAGTACCCCAGTGTTTCTCAGCCTGTGCTGACTCACTGACTTGACTTGACTTGTCATGGAACTTTTCATGTCATCATGTCATGTTATCAACTGTTTGTCCCCGACCGTGACTCACTTGTTTCTTCTCAATGACTAACCCTCTCCTCTACCCTCTGCCATGTCGACTTCCTAGTAGTTGTTACCCTCCACCTACTGGTCGACGTTAAAGTGAGTACGAAATACAAGTACCGTGTCCAAGACTAAAGAAGGACCTAAGTAAAGATAGATGGGAGAACGCAAGTCTGTAGGACCCGAACTTTATTTCTATGACATGTTGACATCAGATCTCGTGACATGTCACTTCATATGTTTTCGTGTCGGAGGACATCTCCTAAGTGTGGACACTGTTACATACGGTCTGTGTAGTTGATTACACCATACCCTGTACATTAGATACCCTGTACGTTTAGGTATAAACGTAAAAACTTTCAAATGTTAAACTTCTAAGGATAAATCTCCTGAATGACATGAGGTTTTGATAAAGAAGGACTTTAACTTCTGATTAGAGAAGTGTCTTTGTCCTTCTTCTCTCTTATTTTGAAGGGGGATTTGTAAGAGACATAATTGTCGAAACGTTTGACAAATACCAGTCTTATATATTTATTTTGCTAACTCTTTGTGAATATCCTGTTTTATCAGACTCTTTCTGTCACGATAACCCTTATTCTACCACTCTTTTCTAAAGTATCTCTTTTATCTTAAACTTTACTAGACCCTTTCTACCTAATTTAAGTAGTTTACACTAGTCCACAAATAGTTCGTGTCGGACACAGTCCTTCACCCACGACCCACATCTTTGTTTCTATTCATTCAGTGATAGGGAACTTTTGAATGGTATTTTCTTTTTTATTAAACCAGAAGTAATTTTAATTCTAAAAGATTAGTAGCCTTTATCTACCCCTTTGTCACCTTTGTCACAGTCTGAAATAAAACCCCCCGAGGTTTTAGTGACGTCTACCACTGACGTCTGTACTTTAATTTTCTGCGAATGAGGAACCTTCTTTTCAATACTGGTTGGATCTATCGTATAAGTTTTCGTCTCTGTAATGAAACGGCTGATTCCAGGTAGATCAGTTCCGATACCAAAAAGGACACCAGTACATACCTACACTCTCAACCTGACACTTCTTCCGACTCGCGGCTTCTTAACTACGAAAACTTGACACTACAACCTCTTCTGAGAACTCTCAGGGAACTTGACGTTCCTCTAGGTTGGTCAGGTAAGACTCCATCTAGTTGGGACCCTACAGAAACCTTCCTTACTACGATTTCGACTTTGAGGTCATGAAACCGGTGGAGTACTCTTCTCAACTGAGTAACCTATTCTGAGACTACGACCCTCCCTAACCTTCGTCCTCCTCTTCCCCTGCTGTCTCCTACTCTACCGACCTCCGTAGTGACTGAACTACCTGCACTCAGACTCACTTGAGGCCCTCAACCACTACCTGTCCCTCCGGACCGCATGACGTTAAGTACCCCAGCGTTTCTCAGCCTGTACTGACTCACTGACTTGACTTGACTTGACTTAGTAATTTTCTATTATAGTACTCTCATTTTCCTGTTCGGCGTCTGACTACCTCTATAATCGTTGCTTATACAGATTGTTGATGTTTATATGGAGGTATTTCTTACTCATTTATTTAGTACCATACAACTATTTTACCTTAAATAACAACAACGGTTTAAGACAGACTAAGAAAACACTGCGGTACCTGATATTGGGCGGTCCGAGGAGAGAGGTTCCCTAAAAGGTCCGTTCTTATGACCTTACACAACGGTAAAGGAGGAGGTCTCCTCTAAGACTGGGACCCTAACTTGGACTCAGAGGATGTAGAGGACGTAACGTCCGTCTAATAAGTCGTGACTCGGTGACTCCTCCGGTTTTTCGTGTTAGTAATTGCCATTTTTACCCTTCCTTCTTTACTGTGACCCCCTGAGTTCCTACTACCCGTTGTCTTAAACTTAAAGGTTGTCTCACTTCTTTGTTTTCGATGATGACATGTAGCCAAAGTTCTAAATGTAGAAATCCTGTCATCGTTAGTGGCGGTCGTGATCCTTGAAACTTTGTTCTTTGGAATGACTCGCTGACTCACCTTGAAAAAAAAAGACAAAACCTCGTACACTAAAGCATTAAATATTAATAACAAATCAGTGATTCAGCCCAGACTGAGAAACGCTGGGGCACCTGACGTTGTACGGTCCGAAGAGACAGGTGACAGAGGGCCTCAAACGAATTTGAGTACAGGTAACTCAGTTACTACGGTAGGTTGGTAGAGTAGGAGACAACGAGGGAAGAGGAGAACGGGAGTTAGAAGGGGTCGTAGTTCCAGAAAAGGTCATTAAGTCGAGAAATGTAGTCCACCAGTTTCATAACCTCGAAGTCGACGTCGTTATCAGAAGGTTATTTGTAAGTCCCAACTAAAGGAAATCCTAACTAACCAAACTGAAGGAACGTCAGGTTCCTTGAGAGTTCTCAGAAGAGGTCGTGGTGTTAAACTTTCATATTTAAGAAGTCGAGAGTCGGAAGAAACACCAGGTTGAGAGTGTAAGCATGTACTGATGACCTTTTTGGTATCGAAACCGATATGCCTGAAGACAGCCGTTTAAATACAGAGACGAAAAATTATACGATAGAACCCAAACAGTATCGAAAAGAAGGTTCCTCGTTCGTAGAAAATTAAAGTACCGACGTCAGTGGTAGACGTCACTAAAACCTCGGGTTCTTTTATATCAAACGGTGGCAAAGGTAAAAAAGGGGTAGATAAACGGTACTTCACAACCCTGGTCTACGGTACTAGAATCAAAAAACTTACAACTTAGAATTCAGTCAAAAAGTGAGAGGAGAAAGTGAAAGTAATTCTTCGACAAATCAAGAAACGAAGGACGGTGATACCACAATAGTAGACGTATAGACTCCAATAATTATAAAGAGGGTCGTTAGAACTAAGCTCGAACTCGAAGTAGGTCGGGTCGTAAAAAGAACTAATTTCAATTTATTCGTCCCACTGTTATGTGTCGGAACTACATGAGGAAAGGGTTAAAACTTGGTCAGACAATAAGGTACAGGTCAAGATTGACAACGAAGAACTGGACGTACGTCCAAAGAGTCACTGATTTGGTGTTAACCGATGGTCCCATTGGTTGGAACACTGATCCCTCAACCTTGAAAGTCGGGATGGAGATCGTCCCGACCTCTAACTCAAACCAGTGGTAACTGGTTACTAAATTAGTCAACACGGATTCATAACTTCGGAGGTAATTTTTAGGTTTATTACAGGCCCAAACCTCTCGAACAGCAAGACCACGTGGTCTTGTGTTGGCGTCCGGAACCACGGTCCGGGGTTTGGGGTGTCCCTGTCTCGAGGAAACAACCCTGGAGTCGGACCGACAACTAAACATAAGAAATTATGGGAAATATTACTTAGTCATTAGATTACTTATGTGACCAAAGGACTCAATAAGATGTTTAATCAGCTTAGGGTCCTCTCCCAGTACCCTTGGAGATTATATATCGGTCACTCAGTCTTGGTGTTTATTTTGGGAGTTCGACACTAATCGCAGACTTCACGTCCCACCTGTCTCAAGAAGTGGACACCTCAGACTACGTCAGAGACTCATCCATCACAGTCTTGACTCAATTTGCCATCCTGTGGGTCGGCAACTTCTTAAATGACCATCACACCTCTTTATTGAGTGAGTAACCTTGACCAACAGTCTTAGTACCTCTCATTCGGGTCCTATAGGTCCTCCTTCACGAAATATTTGTCCACCTTTATATTTAAACTCTCTGTCGTATCCGTAAAATCTATCTCGGACCTTTTTCCTGATCTGGTCTCCATACCCCTTCCGTAAGTCCTAACCGATTCCTCTACCAGTCTCGAAATGGACGTTGTCCCTGATCTACGGAAGGAACCCTGACAAAAGGATTTACTTCCTTGTAAAAGGGTCAATGTGAATTATTTTAAATATTATATTGTTTATGTGTATGTAAATAAACACCTTTAGTTCATTCTAAAAAAGATCTAGTTAGCCAAAGTGTGAAAACAAATGTTTCTTGATAAGACCCACTTCAATTCTTTTTTATAGATTGTACTAAGAGAACAAATAAACGAACTGTGAAGCCACACAAGGTCTCGGAAACAGGATCCCACCAAACATTTACGATTTTCTTCTTAGATTCAAAGAGTTCAAATAGACTACTCTCTTAAGAAAGAAGAACCTCGTGACTATTGTAGAGGACCTTGGTTCCAAAACGATTTAGTGAACCTTTAGTGACTAGCTCTAATCCCATCATTTGGGCGTAGTCTCAGTCACTCCACGAAAACTTCCGTCTACGACCGTGAGATGGGTCCTGGACTTCTTAGACAGAAATCGTCCGAGGAAGTCCATTAAGATTCAACTTCAGTCGAAACCTTTGTCGACCAGATCTAGTAAAGATTCGGAAGAATATTCTGTTTTATTTTACAAACCCTTTCCTCTTAAACCTTCTTCTTTCTCAACAGTCTTTACACAAACCATGGTTTGTTCGTTCTACTCCCTATAGTAACTTTCAACTGATTCTGTTCCAGCTTTAATGAAATAACGTATAAACCAAGGACATTTGACTTAAGATGGGTAAAGAGGTTATGAAAACAAAGAGGTTGTGAGAGTATAGACAAGTGGGAAGGAGAACATGTCTTTCGATACTCTCTTTCAACGAATTTTGATAATCTCTTATTCAGTCTTCACTGAGTAAAGAAGGGAAACATAAAGAAAGAGAGAAGGACGAGGGGTAGGTGAACCGACCGAGGAAATGTTGGTAGTCTGGAGTCGAGTTTACGGTAAGGAGTCTCTTCAATTTCCTACCTAGTGGACACACCTGAGAGGATCAATGTTGAACAAGGTGACAAATAAAAGGAAATACCGTGAGAATCTCTTTTAATAAAAAATCTTTGTCTGAGGTTTTATGTTGACCCATAAGAGAATTTACGACCTGTTTAGGCAAAATCAGTAGTAGAACGACGGTTACAGGGGGGTGGTGGGAAGTGAGACGCAGAATCTAAACACATGTCTGTGGAAAGGGTTCTGAACCCGTACCTAACGACCCAGAGACCCTAAACACAGTTCGATCCCAATTTCTGGAAAGTCCGAAGACCATGAAACTGAAGTGATCAAAGGATATTGATGTCTCTAATACCAAACGGACGTCAGAGGGAAGAGACACTCGGTGTCTCCCCCTTTTTTTGGAGACGGAAAAGGAGAAAGACAAGTTAAAAGAAAGGGGGGACATCGGTGTCACAGAGTATGGGGTCCGAGGTCGGAGGAGGATGGGTCAGTTCCTTTCGAGTCTTCCGGAAAGAACAGAGGGTGATCCGAGACCTACGATCACTTTTGTTAAGACTTAAACATTAAAATATATATATATATATATATATATATCTCTCTCTCTCTCTCTCTCTCTCTCTCTCTCTGTCTCTCTCTCTCTCTCTCCCTTCAAGACTCTTGTGTCTTAGGGTCGAAGGAGTTGGAAGAGACAAATGGAGTGGTAGTCTAAAATATATTTTCCTATTCGTGGAATATATATTTTATATTATTTTTATAATATATATATGTTTCAATTATATATATTTTACGTCTTATTAAGAATACTTTATATTGGAGTAAAAAATAAACATTCCCATCTTTGTGTTAGAAAACGAGGGTAGAGTCTAGGTGACTCAAACAGACGAACTAAACGTATGTTTTAACTCAACGTCATTTAAGATGGTTCGGACAGGTCCGTTTGGTGACCGAACCATTGTCCTGACCTTTTGCAGTCAAAAGTAAGGTTAGGGTTTCTTTCCGTTACGGTTTCTTACGAGTTTGATGGTGTGTTAACGTGAGTAGAGTGTACGATCATTTCATTACGAGTTTTAAGAGGTTCGGTCCGAAGTCGTTATACACTTGGCACTTGAAGGACTACAAGTTCGACCAAAATCTTTTCCGTCTCCTTGGTGTCTAGTTTAACGGTTGTAGGTGACCTAGTACCTTTTTCGTTCTCTTAAGGTCTTTTTGTAGATAGAGACGAAATAACTGATACGGTTTCGGAAACTGATACACCTAGTGTTATTTGACACCTTTTAAGACTCTCTCTACCCTTATGGTCTGGTGGACTGGACGGAGAACTCTTTAGACATACGTCCAGTCCTTGGTTGTCAATCTTGACTTGTACCTTGTTGTCGGACCAAGGTTTATCCTTTTCCTCATGTAGTTCCGTCATATAACAGTGGGACGAATAAATTGAATATACGTCTCATGTAGTACTCTTTGTGACCCGACCTTCTTCGTGTTCGACCTTAGTTCTAACGACCCTCTTTATAGTTATTGGAGTCTATACGTCTACTGTGGTGGCAGTACCGTCTTTCACTTCTCCTTGATTTTTCGGAGAACTACTTTCACTTTCTCGTCTCACTTTGTCAACCGAATTTCGAGTTGTAAGTCTTTTGCTTCTAGTACCGTAGGCCAGGGTAGTGATGTACCCTTTATCTACCCCTTTGTCACCTTTGTCACAGTCTGAAATAAAACCCCCCGAGGTTTTAGTGACGTCTACCACTGACGTCGGTACTGTAATTTTCTGAGAATGAGAAACCTTCTCTTCAATACTGGTTGGATCTATCGTATAAGTTTTCGTCTCTGTAATGAAACGGCTGATTCCAGGTAGATCAGTTCCGATACCAAAAAGGCCATCAGTACATACCTACACTCTCAACCTGACACTTCTTCCGACTCGCGGCTTCTTAACTACGAAAACTTGACACCACAACCTCTTCTGAGAACTCTCAGGAACCTGACGTTCCTCTAGGTTGGTCAGGTAAGACTCCCTCAAGTTGGGACCCTACAGAAACCTTCCTTACTACGATTTCGACTTTGAGGTCATGAAACCGGTGGAGTGCGTTTCTCAACTGAGTAACCTTTTCTGAGACTACGACCCTCCCTAACCCCCGTCCTCCTCTTCCCCGCTGTCTCCTACTCTACCGACCTACCGTAGTGACTGAACTACCTGCACTCAGACTCGCTTGGGACCCTCAACCACTACCTGTCCCTCCGGACCGCACGACGCTAAGTACCCCAGTGTTTCTCAGCCTGTGCTGACTCGCTGACTTGACTTGACTTGACTTCCCATCTTCGTGTTAGAAAACGAGGGTAGAGTCTAGATGACTCAAACGGACGAACTAAACGTATGTTTTAACTCAACGTCATTTAAGATGGTTCGGACAGGTCCGTTTGGTGACCGAACCAGGGGCCTAGTCATGGGTGATGTGTAGGTTTGACGTTCTATGAAGCGGAGTCACCTCGATAACGGAACTAAATATTACAAATCAGACCGTAGTCATACTTAAAGTATTGAAAAATTATACCAGAATGTCCAGTCCAGTCAAGTCAAGTCAAGTCAGCGAGTCAACACAGGCTGAGAAACGTTGAGGTACTTGACGTCGTACGATCCAGAGGGATAGCAGGTAGTGGTTGAGGGCCTCAAGTGAGTCCGAATGCAGGTAGCTCAGCCACTACGGTAGGTCGGTAGAGTAGGAGACAACAGGGGAAGAGGAGGACGGGGATTAGGGAGGGTCGTAGTTGCAGAAAAGGTTACTCAGTCGAGAAGCATAGTCCACCGGTTTCATAACCTCAAAGTCGAAGTTGTAGTCAGGAAAGTTACTTGTGGGTCCTGACTAGAGGAAATCCTACCTGACCAACCTAGAGGAACATCAGGTTCCCTGAGAGTTCTCAGAAGAGGTTGTGGTGTCAAATTTTCGTAGTTAAGAAGACACGAGTCGAAAGAAATACCAGGTTGAGAGTGTAGGTATGTACTGATGACTTTTTTGGTATCGGAACTAATCTACCTGGAAACAGCCGTTTCAGAATTGCAGTGATTTTTAATTGATTATTTAACTCATAAAACGAATTCATTTTCTAACCTTGTAAGGTCCCAAATGTGTAGAGATCAATACACTCATGAGTTCATGTAAAAAGAAAGAAAACGTCAGTAGTAGTAGAGGAGTTCTCTTCATTTACACTTGGAGTTCCCGAGAGAAATCAAGATCCTATCCTACCGATCCCCATTCTCTTCTAATTGAACTAATTTTCCATGGAACGTTAAAACATGTAGGAAACTCGTCAGAAATGGAGGGTGCTCATGACTTAAATTAGTCCTTTGAGTAACATACTTAATGAAATTATCTTACCATGATATTTTATTTTCCGTTTGATGATGTAAAACTTCTTATTCGGAACAGACATTGAAATTTTTCGGTGGCGATTGGTCTTTCCCTGACACATCAACTAATAATAGGTTCTATTTTTAGTAACAATAGTAAATAGTCACTTTTCTTTAAAAATCTACACTAGTAGTATCCCAAGGATCCAAGGATTTATAATATATATATATATATTATATACATAAGGTAAATAAAATAAATAGTATGGTCAACCAAAGACACCAATACCTCCGGCTCTTCAGAGTTAGACGACTAGACGGTCCTCGTTCGGTCTCTTGGTGCTTTCGACTACCACATCAACAAGTCGGACGCACGGACTCTTCCCCTTCTCTCTGTTACTAATTCAGAGACTCAGACTTACGGGTTTCTAGTCCTCGTGGTCACAGATTTCCGTCTTTTTCTACCTATAGAGCCGAATTAGTCTCTTTTACTTAAACGGGAAGAAAATGGAAAAACAAGACAAGTCAAGGAGTCACTTAATCCACTACAGTCGGAAGTGACCTTTCCCCCTAAGAATGAGTAAGATGACTAAGTTTACGATTACAGAAGGTCTTTATAAAGTGTCTGTGTGGGTATTTATTACAAATAGTCGATAGACCGGTCTTTTTTGTAGGACTCTCATCTGTCACTCCGGTGTACCTTACTCTAGAAAAGGGGTCTTCTCTGCCGTCCATGAGGAATGTTCGAACTTGACCTCTGAGTCTCTCATAATTGGTTGCCTTAACACACTGTCTCGTTTTAGAAACACATTGGTCTTTGGGGAGTTCCTTCACCTCTGGTCATTCACCGTGAATAGAAGGTTGATGTAGGGGAGACCGAAAGAAAAGAAAAAAAAAAAAAAACGAAAAGGTCCGTGGATCCCACCCTTCCGTATACCGATTTATTAGAAAGGGTAGAATTACTTATCATGGACACAAGTGGATCAACTAGTCTGGTCTTTGGAGTCATAGTGAAAACTGTTAAGAAAGAAATGAGGGGTTGAAATTAGGTAGTAGTTTACATGTAGTAGTTTTTACATATGTAGTTTTATAGTAAACTACATATAGAGAGGTAGAAATGATGGAAAAGGGGAAACGGGGGATTCTGAAATCCAGAAAGGACCTGAACCTGTTATTGGAAATTTGACCGGAGGCGAGTAGGTGAAAACAGTAAAGGTTGGGTACGAGGTGTATCATAGACCTCATCCATTGAGGGGATGATTTTAAAAGTATCGGGAATCTCTTTCAGGTGTTCAAAAAAAGTAGCGAATTTTTCGGGAGACACTAAACCGGGAACAAGTAGGGAGGTCGAAGTTAGTCGTGGTAAAGGGGATCAAATGTACCAAGATCTGTATGTCGGGAACAGAAACTCAAGGAGTTTGGGTGGTTTGCATAGGTTGTACACAAAAGAACCGGACCTCTAAGGAAGGAGTCAAGAATAGAATAGTAAGGAGAAATGAGAATTCCATAGTCAAAATAACTTAGTTATTAAGTTATTTAGTTTCATAGATGAGACTGGGTACAAGACACGATCCGTAACACTTACGTTATTTTCCGTTCTGTCTGGACCTAGGATAAGGTGTTAGAATATTAAAGCCACTCTTTTCACCCGTGGTTGTTTATCGTAGGTCTCTTTACATTTTATCGAGGTACCACGCTCCTCTGGGATACTACCCCCTAAACTGGAGCAGTCTTTCCGGGCTTCTATCTTTTTTGTTGACTCATCTTTACACTTCTTCCTATAGTAATTTCTTTTTTGCCCTCCAATATTCTTCTCGTTCAATATGCACCTCTTCTCGTTCAATATCTCTCCGGGTCATCTTCTCATTGACACCTTGAATGTTTCTTGGTTTTCTTTCGGTCACACCACTTCGACTCTCCTCCCTTGACACCATTCTGTACTTGATCTCTACAGTTTCGTGCGTTCCGTCTCCGTCTACTGAGACGGCGAGTCCCTGACCCGTCTATTACCCTTTAACGTTCTCCCTCCTCGTTTTGGATACTCTTTTACTTCTGACATTTGGAACGAAGATTGTCTGAACATAAAACGTTTTACGTCACAAAACGTTTTGATTCTTTCTTTAGTTTTTGTTTTGACCTATTATAGGAGTACACCATTCTATAATGTGGGACGTTAGTTTTGTTCTACGAGAAAGGTCGACGTCACACCACTTACCTGACCTTCAAGATCCATACAACCATTTCAAGTGTGTAAATAGATCAAGAAGGAGGGACTGTTTTGGAGTGATTTTCCTTAAAAAATTTAACTATTTGTGTATTGTTACACCTCCTTTTTTTCCTTTCCTATATTTTCCGGTCCTTAAAACTCCGACCTTTCGTATCCCTGTTAACGTCGTCTAAATTCCTGGAGTTTTTCGGTTTCGGATTTGATCACTACCGTTTTTGGTTCTTACTTGGAGTAAACATGGGTGTCTTAGGAGTTCCCAGGCACTGAAACTATCGAGGTTCGGGAAGACTTTTAGTCTTCCTGATCGACTTCTGATATATTCTTAGTCCATCTAGGAGCCTAGGGGAGAGGATGAGATGTAACGAGTCGGTGACGGGGAAGGGGTGGGACCGTCTTCAGACTTTCAAATAAGAGACCTCTCCCATTCAATTTCCCTAAGACCTGACCACCTATGGGTTGTATCAATTTCCAATTCTATAATACGGTTTTAATCCTTAATTTCCTTGAAGGCCTACCGTTTTGTGGGTCGGAAAAAGGAGATGAACCGAAGACCTTATGATATTTGGTCCGGAAAGGAGAGACCGTCTTCTAATCTTCTCAGACAAGACCCCTAAGACTGGTTTTGTTCTACTAGCAATGTCTTGTCGGGTTAGTCTACAAGGATTTTATTTTGATTTGATCAATTGTACTTGACTATTGTTTACTTTCTCTTTGGACCATCAGTCCAATCAGTCCCGACAATGAACTTTTTCGTCCCAATTTTTCTTTTCTATTCTGATTTGTTTTTGTCTGGTGGTTAGGTCCTTCATCTGATAAGTCTATTGACCTCAACGTCCCTTTCGTCTTCTTACTTTTAGTAGTTACTTTACTAAAATCATCAAAGAGTCTTGACTTCCTGTACTGAAAGGTCTAACTTTCCTGGGTGTTTCGGTCTTATTTTATCTAGGTGTTTTCAGTGAAACAACACTTTAAAGTCTTGTGACTTGTGTTTCTTTTCTAGTATTTGACTTTTTTTTTTTTTAGATCTCTGTCGCCTCGTTACGGAGGTTTTTAGTCTTACTTTTACTTAAAGTTAGATCTTAAGACATATCTTAATTTGACAGTGAGTTTGTACTCCCAGTCCTATTACTACAAAAGTCCACATTTTAAAATGGAGTACACACCAGATATGAAGATATAGGGAAACGAATCCTTCGAAGACCTACTATACAAGATGTTTATACTTTTATTTAGTTTTTTCTTTTTAATAACCTATATCTTTTATTCTTTCGACTGTGTCTACAGATTGTCTAAGTTGTGTGTCATGATTTCCTCAAAGTCCTCTTCCTTTTTCCCTTTGTGGTTTTTCGTGAACTTTTTCTCCCCGTATACAGGTCTAACCTCGTGTCACATGGAGTTCTTTACCCTGTACAACTCTCTCGGTAGTTCCATTTTTACGGATGACATTGGACTCCCAACTCACACCTCCACTAGGAGAGTTCAAGATAGTTCAGTCCCTGGTAAAGACAAAACTAGTAGCAAGGTAGAGGTCATTGATCATTCACGACTATATATTATCTTCATATCACTTTTTTCAAAAATTCTTAAATACGTAATAATCTGAACTTATGTTATTTCTGTTCTGGTCTTATAATTATTGTCAAATGAGTACAGTGTTCCATATTATATGAAATTACTATTAAGAAATATAAGTAGGTAGTGAAAAATAGAAAGTTTCATGGAAAATGTGCAATAAAGTGCCAAAGTGTTATTTAGAAACTTAATCTACTTCTATAATTCTCTAAGTATGCTCTAGTGACCTTAAAATTGACGTTTTGTTTTTTGGTTTTGGTTTTTTGTCCCGACTTTGTACCCATAAGATTTGGTTTTGAGAAAGAATATCAAGCATTCCGGAAAAACAGGTGTTATTAATGTCCTATCCTGTTACAGTTTCGTTTGACTTCTTTTATAGAAAAAAAAGAAGGAAAAGAAAAGAATTTCTACAAAAAATACATCCGGTAAAAAGTTCAAAAATAACAATGTTATAACGAAGACATAATACAAAACCAAAAAACCGGCACTCCGTACAACCTAAAATCGAGGGGTTGGTCACTAGTTTGGTCGTCGGGGACGTAATCTTTCTTTTCAGAATTGGTGACCTGACGGTCCCTTCAGGTTTCCCTTTATAGAAAAATTATAAAAAAATTTTCTTTTCGACTTGTAAGTACCGTTATAAAATCTATAAATAATACGAATAGTGTCACTGATACTTACTTATGTTAAGTTAAAGGTAGTCTGATACTTAATGTTTATTGTTACTAAATATACAAATATTTCATACGTTACCCGAAGGGTCCACCGAGTCACCATTTCTTAGACGGACCGTCACGTCTTCTGTGTCCTCTACGCTCCAGTCGGGGACCCAACCCTTCTAGGGGACCTCCTCCTTTACCGTTAGGTGGGGTTATAGGAACAGACTTTTTAGGGTACCTGTCTCCTCGGACCATCCGATATCAGGAACCTCAGTGTTTCTCAGCCTGTGTTGACTCGCTGACTTGTACGTGTCTCACATGTCGTGTATGTATAAAAATAGTGTTTTGTGTTACTCCATCTATAGCGAAAACAAAGGGAAAATTTTCCACTATTTTAACTCCGAATCTTAATAAAGTGATTAACCGTCTTTAGTGTCTCCATAAACAGGATTTTTAATTTATGTCTTTATAATCTGACTTTTATACTTCGAACGAGTATTTTTCTTTAATGAGAGGGTTCTACATCTGTAGGGAAAGAAGTTATAATGAGTTTCGTCATAACTCATCAAATGAATAAGATTATATGAGACGATATGTAATTGGAGAATGAAACCGATGAGACAGTTTATAACACTTTAATCCTTTGAAAAGATTCTATTCAGTTGAGCAGATTCTTCACCAATCATATTTGAGTATCTTCGTTAGTGTACATATGTAGAAATCTCATATCTAAAAGAGACCTTCGTAATTCTAAATCTAATTTTTATTTATAAGTATCGAATTGTAACATTATACGGATATAAGTGTGAAATCAGTACTCTATCCGTCACATCGTCTAATTCTTTATGTTTCTCATCTCATCATAAGAGATAAAGGAGGAAAGTAGGTAACGAAATTATACAAAATGTAGGTTAGAATATCCTTTCGTAAAGAGTAAGTACGGTCAATAAAACGTGAGTAGTATAGCGTAACATCCGGGTATAAAAATATTCAGATCGAAAGTTTTGGTCTCACATTCAATGAAATCCTATGCCTAATACAAGATATTATATTTTAAGAGAGAACTGAGGTGGGGAAACAAAACGTGTCACAGACTGGGTTCAATCCACTCAAGGACCGAAACGAGATAAAGAGAGGTATAAATTTCAGTGGACGCTTTAATCGAGATGAGATAATGGTCCCGATTAGAATGACTCCGTTCTTAGTTAATTTCAGAAAGGTTTAGTTATAAAACCCCAAGTATAAGTTCGTAAAGGTTGGAACCACTCCAAGAGATTCAAACTATTGACCGGAGGGTGGGGAGTCAGAACTCGAGGTTTCACGAGAACATACGTTTTGGATGGAAGATAAGATAACGACAAGAGGTTGTCACCTTTGTCACAGTCTGAAATAAAAACCCCGGGGTTTTAGTGACGTCTACCACTGACGTCGGTACTGTAATTTTCTACGAATGACGAATCTTCTTTTCAATACTGGTTGGATCTGTCGTATAAGTTTTCGTCTCTGTAATGAAACGACTGATTCCAGGTAGATCAGTTCCGATACCAAAAAGGTCACCAGTACATACCTACACTCTCAACGTGACACTTCTTCCGACTTGCGACTTCTTAACTACGAAAACTTGACACCACAACCTCTTCTGAGAACTCTCCAGAACCTGACGTTCCTCTAGGTTGGTCAGGTAAGACTTCCTCTAGTCGGGACCCTAAAGAAACCTTCCTTACTACGACTTCGACTTAGAGGTCATGAAACCGGTGGAGTACGCTTCTCAACTGAGTAACCTTTTCTGAGACTACGACCCTCCCTAACCCCCGTCCTCCTCTTCCCCTACTGTCTCCTACTCTACCGACCTACCGTAGTGACTGAACTACCTGCACTCAGAGTCACTTGAGGCCCTCAACCACTACTTGTCCCTCCGGACCACACGACGTTAAGTACCCCAGTGTTTCTCAGCCTGTGCTGACTCGCTGACTTGACTTGGCTAGTCTTTCGAAAGGTATTATGGAGTCAGTGAGGGTCCTTTCCGTCCTTTCCGTTCAACTCTACCCAAAAGAGGGAGTCCTCCTTAGACCTAACATTTAATATGGAGTCTCTTCAAGACTGGACTCCGAACCCTCGACCCAAAAGTACGCGGTAGCGGACTGTCGGTAACCAACTCTTGACGAAGTGCCGTCGTACCATCGGGTTCTCGGTAGGAGGTCTCTTTCGATCCAAGATACTTCATCTTCACCTTTTTGTGACCTCGTATCTCTATCGGTTTCACTAGGCTCCCCGTGAAGGTTACAGACGGTGTTGAGATCGGTAGTCTTCATCGAGTGGTCTCTCTTCACGTCTTTCGACTGACGGGGTGTCGGACACCGTCACCGACCCTAGTAGTATTGTGGGCGGACGTTACCTACGTCGATTTCAGTGTCCTCTTCTTTCGGTCCACTGTACTTGTGACTCGGTAGGCAGGGTACGCCCTTGTAGTCCTTTCTACGGGCTCGACGTCGTTGACCTCTCAAGACTACTCTATCTCTCGTCGTCTCTACTCTTGCCGGTAACAGTTTGCTGTCTCCTTCTTAAAGACTTATCCGTACTTGGTGACTCCGTGGAGGCTTCTTGGTCCTGAAACCCGATCATGAGGACGTCAAGAAACCTCCGACGGGACCACCGAGTCAAGTATTTCTTAGATGACGTTACGTCCTCTGTACTCAAGCAGGGACCCAACCTTTCTAGGGGATCTCTTCCTTTACCTTTTGATGAGGTCATTAGTACGGACCCTTTAGGGTACCTGTCTCCTCGAACAGCCCGATGTCAGGAACCCCAGCGTTCTCAACCTGTACCGATTTGGTGGTGATGGCGTCTCATGTTATAATAACATCCAACCACACTGAACTCCTTTGTGTTTACTGTTCGAAAAAAGAGACGATATGACAATAAGACGATAATGACTCAGGTTTATTCCCAATTTTTATAATGGTCTGTAATTCCCCTTTTTTTAGTTTGTACAACCTGGATACGAAAATGAACGATTATCGTTTAGATAAGTAACACAACGAAGTAAGAGGTCCAGTTCTCAGACTGAATTAAAAATGAGTACGGGGTATTAAATTTGAACGGTTTAGTCTCTTTACAAAATTCACTCTTTAATCAGATTATAAGAAATGAGTACAACAAAAGTTTTAGTACGTTCTTTAGTCTGAATAATTAAACTAGGTATTTATGACAAACTTAATAGATGGTATAATTCACCTAATTTTTCTATTTTTTCTTTGTCAGGACACAACTTTTTTTTTTTTTTTCCGTACCCTTACTACTTGTGATCTAAGTCCAATCACGAATGGGTACCCTTCTTCTTTATCTTACCCTAGATCTTCCCCATTTTAGACAAACAAAAAAAAAAAAGGTATATAGACTGTAGAATTATTATTAATTCTTTACATTTATTTATTTTCGAAATCATAAAAGATTTATGATTTCACCTGAAGGGACTACGGAGTCTGACCTTTCTTAGACGGACGTTTCGTCCTCTGGACCCAAGTTATGGACCCAACCCTTCTAGGGAACCTCATCCTTTACGGTTGGGTGAGGCGATAAGAACGGACCTCTCAGGGTACCTGTCTCCTCGGACCCCCCGAACTCAGGTACTCCAGTGTTTGTCAGTCTGTTGTGACTGTGAAGGGGAAAGTTTATAATTTCATTGGTTGTCAAATCTGTTGATTTGACGTTCATTGGTTATCAAATCTGTTGACAAACTGAATCTTTCATTAATGAAACTTTTATATGAACTAAAGATTGTAAAAAGATGACGGTATTTCCTATAATAAATTCTGATCAACACAACTAGTACTCTCTGATTCTTGGTTTATTGTGATTATGACCGTCAAAGAGAGTCTTCACTCCATTCGGCATAAAAATTTGATACCTATAATCAAAAAGTCACGTCTCTAATTGATTCTTATGACCACTCATCGGTAAGGGAAAAGGTCCCCTTTAAGGACTAGGTCCCTAGTTTGAGTCCAGAGAACGTAACGACCGTCTAAGGAATGGTAGACTCGGTGGTCCCTTCGGGGTAACACCACAATGTACTCAGACATAGACCACGTTCATAAATCGTCAAGTTTTACTTATGAAACAAGGTGCCGAATTGACGTATAGTTATTGGAGTCTATACGTCTACTGTGGTGGGAATACCGTCTTTCACTTCTCCTTGATTTTTCGGAGAACTACTTTCACTTTCTCCTCTCACTTTTTCAACCGAATTTCGAGTTGTAAGTCTTTTGCTTCTAGTACCGTAGACCAGGGTACTGAAGTACCCTTTATCTACCCGTTTGTCACCTTTGTCACAGTCTGAAATAAAAACCCCCGAGGTTTTAGTGACGTCTACCACTGACGTCGGTACTTTAATTTTCTGCGAATGAGGAACCTTCCTTTCAATACTGGTTGGATCTATCGTATAAGTTTTCGTCTCTGTAATGAAACGGTTGTTTCCAGGCAGATCAGTTCCGATACCAAAAAGGTCACCAGTACATACCTACACTCTCAACCTGACACTTCTTTCGACTCTCGGTTTCTTAACTACGAAAACTTGACACCACAACCTCTTCTGAGAACTCTCAGGTTGGTCAGGTAAGATTTCCTCTAGTCAGGACCCACAAGAAACCTTTCTTACTACGTTTTCGACTTCGAGGTCATGAGACCGGTGGACTACGCTTCTCAACTGAGTAACCTTTTCTGAGACTACGACCCTCCCTAACCCCCGTTCTCCTCTTCCCCTACTGTCTCCTACTCTACCGACCTACCGTAGTGGCTGTACTACCTGTACTCAAATTCACTTGAGGTCCTCAACCACTACCTGTCCCTCCCACTCCCGTACGACGTCAAGTACCCCAGTGTTTCTCAACCTGTACTGACTCGCTGACCTGACTTGACTTGACTATTTAAAATATTAATGAAAATTAACATAGTTCACCCACTATTATCCTCCAAAAACTTTCCTAATAGTCTTTGATATGCATTGACGACCAACACAGTGATATCCCTTGACGTAAATCTCATAGTGACTCCAATGTTAATAGTTGTACGTACACACACACGATTCAGTGAAGTCAGTACAGACTGAGAAACACTGGGACACCTGATATCGGGTGGTCCGAGGAGACAAGTATCCTAAGAGGTCGGTTCTTGTGACCTCACCTAACGGTACGGGAGGAGGTCCCACTAATATTTGTATCAGACTGAGTTTAATAATGTTTTGTCATGGTCTAAACCCTCTCCAAAGGTCTTCTTTTCTCGTCGGTTAATCAGTTCGTTGTGTGAATGACTCATGGACTGTTTAATAACTAATCCACAACGACCTACTTGTCTTTGGTTTTTTTTTTCCCTTCTTCTTATTTTGTCTTTATGACAACTACTTCGTCGAACACCACTTATGGTCCCACCATCTCATTAGTTGGAAACCATTCAAAATAAACTACCTCTCACGGAGTCGAAATCTCTCCCTCTTCCTAGAGTTCCACCTTTCTTGCACCCTCTGTATGATACTACAATCTTAGATTAGAGTTAAATCAGTGAATCCACGTTGGAACCCGTTCATAAAAAAGACAAAAAAGAGGACATTTTACCTCACATTACGACTATGTACGGAAGGAAGTCCCCCGACGTCACTCTTTAGCACTTCTTTAATAAACATTTAACATTCTTCATTTGTATAAGAAATAAATGTAGGTCATTCAGGAACTAGTTTGACACACCATATAGGAAATGGTACAGAAGAGAAGTGGTAAATGGGAGTTGTCCCGTGGACGAGAAGGGACGTACACAGTCGTTCCAAAGGGAAGGACAAGAGAGGGGTTTACTTGATACTCGAAAAATCATCGTATGGAAGATAAACGAAAGGTAGGCGTTCTTTGCTACTAACCGTGTGGTACTGGTAAGTCATTTAACACACACGTACGTACGACTCAACGAAGTCAGTACAGACTGAAAAACGTTGGGATACCTGACATCGGGTGGTCCGAGGAGTCAGGTACCCTAAGAGGTCCGTTCTTATGACCTCACCCAACAGTGCGGGAGGAGGTCCCTTAGAAGGGGTGGGTCCCCAACTTGGCTGCAGAAGATGCTGAGGACGTAACGTCCGTCTAAGAAATGGACGACTCGGTGGTATACAGGTGTGTGTGTATATATATATATAAGAAAAGGTAATACCAAATAATATCCTATAACTTATATCAAGGACACGATAAGTCATTCTGGAAAAACGAATAAATAAAATATATTTCACTAAACATAGATAGATGATTAGGGTTTAAGGATTAAATAAGGAGGGGGTGGTGAAAGGGAAAGCATTGGTATTCAAAAAACAACAACAACAACAACTTCGTATCAACTAAATGTTATAACGTAATCAAAGTCCATATGATGATGATGATGATGATTCAGCGAAGTCAACACAGGCTGAGACACGCTGGGGTGTCTGCCGTCGGTGTCGTTCCAATTAGTCAGTACATATATAGGTGAGACAACACAAAAAAGATCTAAGAAAAGAGTATCTCCGGTAATGTCTCATGACTCATCTCAAGGGACACGATATGTCGTCGATAATAATCAATAGATAAAATATATACTTCACTTCACTTCACTTTACTTCAGTGAGTCAACACAGGCTGAGAAACGTTGGGGTACCTGGCATCGGGCGGTCCGAGGAGACAGGTACCCTAAGAGGTCCGTTCTTATGACTTCACCCAACGGTAAAGGAAGAGGTCAAAATATACATCATCACACATATACAGTTAGGGTTAACGGGTCAAATAGGGAAGGGGGGAAAAGGGGACCATTGGTACAAACAAGAGACAGACACTCAAACAAAGACAAAACAATTATTCAAGTAAACACAGTATCAAATCTAAGGTGTATAACGACAACAAGTCAGTAGTCAGTACAGGTCGAAAAACACTGGGGTACCTGACACCGTGTGATGTGAAGGTTCAGGAAATGATAGATGGCCTCAAACGGCTTTGAGTATAGGTAATTCAGTTACTACGGTAGGTTGGTAATGTAGGAGATTGTGGGAGAAGACGGGAGTCAGAAGGAGTCGTGGTCTCAGGAAGGGTAACTCAGGTCAGAAGTGTAGTCCACCGGTCTCATTACCTCGAAGGTGAAGTCAGTCAGGAAGGTTTCTTATAAGCTCCTACTAAAGAAAATCCTAACTGACCAAACTAGAGGAACGACAGGTTCCCTGAGAGTTCTCAGAAGAGGTCGTGATGTCAAGCTTTCTTAGTTAAGGTCGGAAGAAATACCAGGTTGAGAATGTAGGTATACACTGTTTGTCTTTTTGGTATCGAAACTGAGATGTCTAGAAACAGCTGTTTCACTACAGAGACGAAAAATTATACGACAGAATCCAAACAGTATCGAAAAGAAAGTGCCTCGTCCGCAGAAAATTGAAGTACTGACGTCAGTGGTAGGTGTCACTAAAACCTCGGGCTCTTTTATTTCCGACAGTGACAAAGGTAAAAAGAGGGGCAGATAAACGGTACATCACTACCCTGGTCTACGGTACTAGAATCAAAAAACTTACAACTCAAAATTCGGTCGAAAGGTGAAAGGAGAGAGTGAAAATAGTTCTCCGAGAAATCAAGGAGAAGCGAAAAACGGTAATCCCACATAGTAGTCGTGTAGACTCTAATAACTATAAAGAGGATCTTTAGAACTAAGGTCGAATATTTAGTAGGTCGGGTCGTAAAGAGTACTATATGAGACGTGTAATCAATTTATTCGTCCCACTGTCATATGTCGAAACCGTATGAGGAAAGGGTTAAAACTTGGTCACACAACAAGGTACAGGTCAAGATTGACGACGATGAACTAGACGTATGTCCAAAGAGTCCTCCGTCCAGTCCACCAGACCATAAGGGTAGAGAAACTCTTAAAAGGTCAAACAACACTAGGTATCTCAGTTTCCGAAATCGCATCATTTGCTTCGTTTTCATTTACCAAAAGACCTTAAGAAAACGAAAAAGACACTAGTTTACCTACAACCGTTAAACTAGAGACAAGAAGAGGAAAAGATTTAGGTCGAACATGTAGACCTTAAAGAGACAAGTGTATGACAACTTCGGATCGAACTTCCTAAAACTCGTAATGGAACGATCGTATACTTTACTCGAGTTAACACGCCGTCAACCTCGTAAGAAACGGTAACGGAAAGAAACCCTAACCTCACTTTTGACTGGAAAAGGTCAGGACACCGGTGACGACTCAAAGGGTTTAAACGACCGTACAACTTACGTCATGAAATTGTCGTAGTAGAAAGTCCTAAACTTTATCGTGTCGACCTTAAGGTAATCGAGGTGATGGAAACAAGTATCATTATGAAGGATTCCGGGTGAACTGAAGTGTGAGGTCTTACAGACCGAGATCCACTCACTGGTGTGGTGACCCAAATAGACCCAATAACTCTGGAAAAAACTTGTCAAGAAGACACATAAGAACGGTAGAGAACAATTGTAAAAAACGAAGACAATCCAGGTATGGCAAAGACAGGAAATAACACGGGTAGAAACGTACTTTACAAGGGAACCGTAGAGATTAAAGAACTTCTCTAGCGATCAGAAAGGGTAAGATAAAAAAGGGAGATAAAGAAACGTAACAAGTGAATCCTTTCGAAAGAATAGAGAGGAACGATAATGACCCTTAAGACGTAAGTCTACTTATATAGAAAGGAAAGAGGAAAAAGAAAGAGAAGAGAAAAGAGTCGATAAACATTCCGGAGGAGTCTGTTGATAAACCGGAACAAGGTAAAGAAAAGGGACCCCTACCAAAACCAGTGGTGGAGGACATGTTACAATACTTGGAGGTAGGTCTCAAGAAGTCTGTGAGATAGTCTAGACATGCTAGTATTCCCTAAACTAAATCCAGTATGGACTTACCGGATGACCAGAAGACATGAAAGAAGTTACATTCAGACTTAAAACGTTATTCCTCGAGTACTAGACTCGGTGTCAATCGAGGTCCAGAACAAAAAAGACTGACATATCTCGAAGAGGTAGAAGTCGATGTTTCTTATATTAGGTAGACTAAAGTCATAACTGGCAGACCACTACAGGTACACATCTCAGCAGAGAACACAACAACCTTCACCCAAAAACGATACTGGTCACTCAAGAAAACCGTTTTGAAGCAATCAGAAACGGGACGAAGGAAAACATGAGGTTCCGGTTTGAACGGACAATGAGGTCCATAGAGAACTGAAGAATGAAAACGTAAGGTCTAAGGTGTATACTAACTTTAATATACCATAAACAGAAAGAGAAAGACTGAAGGAAATGAACCATACTATTAGAGACGACGACGACGGCGATTCAGTGAAGTCAGCACAGGCTGAGACACACTGGGGTATCTGCCGTCGGGTGGTCCGAGGGGGCAGGCACCCTGAAAGGTCCGTTCTTGTGACCTCACCCAACGGTAAAGGAAGAGGTCACGTACTTTCACTTTTCACTTTCACTTCAGCAAGTCACCACAGGCTGAGAAGCACTGGCGTACCTGACGTCGGGTGGTCCGAGGAGGTAGGTACCCTCAAAGGTACGTTCTCGCCCCACGGTAACGAAAGAGGCTACTATTAGAGATCCAGGTAGATACAACGGTGTCTACCGTGATAAAGTAAGAGAAAATACAAACGTATTATAAGGTAACATATGTACATGGTGTAGACCAAATAGGTAAATATACAGTTACCTGTATATCAAACGAAGGTATAGAACCGATAACATTTATTAATACGATACTTGTAACCTCATGTACGTAGAAAAACTTAATCTCCAAAGAGACTTATATACGGGTGTTCACCATAAAGACTCAGTATACCGTTGAGATAAAAATTAAAAAACTCCCTGGAGGTATGACAAAAGGTATCAACGACGTGGTTAAAGGTAAGGGAAATTGTCACATCCCTCAAGGGACGAGGGGTGTAGGACAGATCGTAAACAATAAACATCTGAAAGTTCACTACCGGTAAGACTGGTCACACTCAATATGGAGTGACATCAAAACTAAACGTAAAGAGATTATTAATCACTACAACTCGTAGAAACATACATGGATAACCGGTACACGTACAGAAGTAACGTCTTTACTGTATGTAAAGTAAAAAACTAACCTAACAAACCAAAGAACAATGACTCAACATACGGGACAAACATATAAAACCTTTAATTCGGGAACAGTCAACGTATTAAACGTTTATAAAAGAGGGTCAGACATAGCTTATATGAAAAAATAACTCTACATTAACTGAACATTGTAACACAATCAAAATCCACATGTTGTATTACTAATTTCATAATTAAGGATAGATTTGAGATTCCATAACGATGAGTTAGACACCAGAGGTCTACCCATCGTAACTGTAATGGACCCTCGAACAATCCTTATGTCTCGGACGTCGGGATACGGTCTGGATGACTTAGTCGTTGACGTGAAATATTCTAAGGATCGGTCAAATTTATGTGTCGAAACTGATATAGAAGTAGCGAAAGGTTTGAACTTCTAAGTCTTCATCTATTATTTAACTGTCTGTAGGTTATTTTAAACTTTTGTATTTCATTAAAAAACTACAACGAGTTTACAAAGTACCCTCTTATGAATTTAATATACATTATAATATTTAATATAAGTAGTAAATAGGCTTTAAGTTAAAAAATGACCCGAAAGGGTATAAATTAGTCCGTAAGGGATAAGTCTTCCCATCCTAGATACAAATTATATTGACACATAATGCAAGCAAATTGCTTCTTCGTTGTTTAAAGAAGTCTTGACTCCAAAGAAACCCAAAATGATTTGTAACATGTAGAGGTCTCTGGTGTCATGGGCGGTAGGTGGGACGTGGGGGCGGGGTTACTCGCGCGCACGCGAGTGTGTGTGTGTGTGTGTGTGTGTTATTTCCTGGTTGTCAATAAAGAAATTACTTATATAGACTTGTAGAAGGTTAATATATGACCCAACATTCACGTATAAAATTGATTGCAGCTTATAAAAAGAGCAGTGATTTTTTTTTTTTCACAAATTTTCGATAAACACGTGAACAAGTGTAAAATCGACCGTCTCAAGTCCTGAACTACCCTTGTATTAGTTCCCGAGTTTTACATGAGCAGCGTCTGACCCAGGTATACCAGGTTGTCGCCCCTTTCTTAAGATTCGAGTCCTACGACTGTTCGGGCATCGTCTGCCGCCATCCGTTGCGGGGGGGTAAGGGACCGGCACCTCTGTGGGCGCGTGCGCGTGTCGGCAGGAAGCCCGGGCACCCGGCCCACCTCCCTCCGCCCCGAGGGTCCCGCGCACGCGCCCGCCGGACCCGACGCTCGGGGAGGGAACCGCCCCCGCGCGTCGCTCCTCCTGGCGTGCCTTTCCCCCTTCAGTCCACGGGCGATGGCGGCGGCGGCGATGGCGCCAAACAGCGGTCTTCTTTTTACCGCCTAGACCTCCTCGTCAACAGACTACTTCTCTTCCATTCTCGGAGCCTCCGCCGCCTCGATCAGCAAGCCCCTCGGTCATCTCGGGGCGACATAGCCGGGCCTCAGACCAGCGGCCTCTTCCCGTAACCGGCCACGGGAGCCGACGGGAAGGAAGGGAAGAGGAGCGCCGCGGCCTCACGGACGGGGACAGTCAGTGGGCTCCGGCGCGCCCCCGTCCAGAGGCGGCCCGGACGAGCGAGGCGAGGAACATCCCACACACGAGGCTTTTATCCTTCGCGCTCGACCCGCCGCCGCGAACCGCGCTGCCCGCCCCCGCCCCTACCCCCCGCGCCTCCCGCCTCCGGCGGCCCCTGGGAGAGGGCCGCGGAGCCGGCGCCCCGGGACACAGGCCCAGCCCTTGACGTCTTCCCAGACCCAGGGCCGGACCTTCGCCGGGTTCCTGTCATGCGTCGGGCTTCCGGACCGGCCCCACTCCTGATTCCCCCTTTTTAGCGAATCCTTCGTCTGGAACTGAAGAGAGAAGATGAGGGAGGAGGATGATCGTTTTACGAAGGAAAAGATCCAAGAGACCAAGAAAAAAAAGGGGAAATGGGCACCTTCAGCAAAAAAAAAAAAGGGAAAAGAAAAGAAAAAGCAGAAATCCACATCCGAGACGTCAAGGGTACAAGGGGACCTCCGTTACTTCAACGAGTGTTTTTCTGTGGGGGGAGGGGGTCAACAAACGATGGGGACAACCGTCGTCGGGAGGACCCCCGGCTAAACCACCGCGGGGTAACATGACGATCTGAAGAAGCCTTTTGCCCTCTAACACGTTGAGGAAAATGACATAGAATCTACGACACTGTCGTAACCTTGGTCTACTTGATGAAATTCAAGAGTCCGTAAACTCCTTTAGACTAGTAACTTGACCAAGAGAGCGGCAAAGTAAACCGGGGACACTCCAGGGTGAGGGGTCAGACACAAAACTCCCTGTCCTCATGGGATGATTAAAACTCATAAAGGACCCTTCTAGGAATTAGAAAGGGTTTGAGTCTTCATTGACTGTATTGAAACTTATTCTATCAATGTCAAAAGCTTCACAGGTGAGAATTAAATCATTCCGAGTAAAAGAATTCGAAGTTTCGTCATGACAGTATATACTTTGTGTGTGTATGACCACAAATTCTTTAGAACAACATTCGGATTCCTATAAAAGCCAACCTTGCAAGACGAGGTTCACAAAAATATAGGACACAAGAACATGGCTTTACAGTACAAGACAGAAGGGCAACATTTGCACGTCGTCAGTCGGAGTAGTAATCAAAGCCTTTTTTTCAACAAAAAAAGTTATTGGAGACACGAGAAACCACTTTCACTATTATTTTGATGTTTCACCCCGTTGTTCCAAGAGGTATTAAGTGTCCGGACAATCCGTCTAGGAATACACATATTTTCAACGACGCGTGATAAGTGTACATACTATAACCATTTATTGGTATTTAACCATTGACTTTTACATTTCGTCCACACGTATGTGTAAATTATAATTCATCACCATTTTTCAAAAAACGTTTCCCTAACAGTACAAAAAGCAAGACGACAACCATTCACCACTAATCATCGAGTTAACTGATCTTTAGATCGACTCCTCTCCTCATGAGTCACACCCTCAATTATATCTGGACGGTACACAACATTTGCGGATTTTAATATCGCTTCAAAAAAAGTTTTACTCTACAGTGTTAAAGAAGAATAGACCGCGATTTGAGGTATTTCAACTCCCTTACTCCACCCCCCAGAATAAGAAATACGTACGGGTTGTGGTACAAAATTCTCATTTACTTACTTTTGAGTAAACTTCCTTAAAGTACCCAAACAAAAATGAATCTCAAAACATTCTGATAAGACTTTTATAAAATGGATATTTAAAGACTAATGAAAAAAAGCACTAAATTCTTTTTATAATTAACACCCTAATTTAAGTTCATTGACCAATTCACTTTAAGATTGTCAGAACAATGAAATAAACAAATTTACAAGAAAAATTAGACAACCTCTTCCTGGGTAGTGTATCTTAGTCTTTATCTAAATTCCACTAAAAAATTTTGATTATAAACTTAGTAAAATGAAAAAACGGTGGAACAAACATTATAAGTTCTTATTCAAAAATTATGAAGTCACGAGAACCTTAAAGGCAATGACTAACGTCTATATTCCTTCCTTTGACAATTCTGTACGTCATGATACGAAACATATACGGATTGAGTCTTTTATGAAAATTAAACAACATTCAAACTTGATCCAAAATAATGACGACGACGACGACGACGATTCAGTGAAGTCAGCACAGGTTGAGACACGCTGGGGTATCTGCCGTCGGGTGGTCCGAGGGAAGGGACCCTAAGAGGTCCGTTCTTGTGTCCTCACCCAACGGTAAAGGAAGAGGTCACGTACTTTCGCTTTTCACTTTCACTTCAGATCCACAAAATAATGATGATAAAGTGTTTTATTAATTTTATTCAAAACTTTTCGAAATTCAATAAGTGTCTTCCTGTGAATTCATCCGTCATGTTTACATGATAAATTTGGAATCAAACAGACTTAGTTTTCAACTATGAGAACATTGTAATCCGAAGGAATTGTTAACTCCTACCTTAGACCTGAATATTCAAACAAAAATCAAACTGTCGAATTAAACTTTTTCCTCTTTGTCATCAAGACAAACCAAAATTATCTTTAACATTTATTGATTTACAATTTATCACAACCCAAAATTAAAAACAAAACTAGTAAAACTTTGTTTCAAATAAAAAGAAACTGTGTAAATTTTCAAAGTACGACGACCATATCAAAGTATATATGGAACACCATCCTTCGTAAAATCTTTAATCAGATCTTATTATAGAAACGAAAAAGTTAGTACATGTCAACAAAGAACTCCTACGACACTTTAATTATTGAAAAAGAGGAAACCGGTGATCCAATTATCCCTTCTTTTAATAAACTTCTTCGTGTCACTTCAAGAAATTTCAATAAACGACACCACACAGGATATCTGGAAAAATGTATCAATGTCTTCGGGATCCGGTCTTGTCAAGGTACAAAGGTAAGGAATCAGTCGATGTAACATGTCTTTTCGTAAGAAACACTAACTTTAATACACTTTAACACCAACCATATTCCCGAGTTTACTTTTCTTGATGAAGGTTTAACGAGAGAGTTACTCTTTAGGACTTTCAGTGAGGTCCGAAACCTTTTGCGGAATCAATGACTGAGCTTTCCTAGATGCCGGGGATTTGAGTGGGTGGGGTCACTCATCTCACTAGGTGAGAGTATTGAAGTTGAAAACATTGAAACATCTACACAGAGTCTATGCATCGAGTCGGGACGAAGAGAGGAATCGTAACCAGTGTGTAAAAATACACGACCAGGATGAGTGCACCTCTACGAGTGTCAATTCCTCTACGAGTCTACCTTGGACAGATTTATTTGAGGGGAGAGAGAGGGGAATGGGTCTCGTCCCGTCATCTATGGGTAGAGGAGGACGAGTAAAAAGAGAAATACTGCCAAGAGTAATAAGTTCAGGGTCCAAAAATTAAAGTCCAAATAAAATTGAAAAAAGGAGGAACACGAGAGACTTGGATTGTGAGCCAAAAGTTTGGAACAAAAAAGGTAGTCTTATACAAAATAAGATTAATAAAAAACGAACTTTTTTAATTAAGTGAATATAATTATAAAATAAATATTGGAGTCAACTGGTCTGGTAATTGTTAAATACTTGATGACAACAAATCATTGTTTAAAAATAACATACTTGTTTTACGTTTAACTAACAAGACACTAATGTGTCAACTTCTTTATTTAGATTCCCTTCTTTTTCTCTTCTTACAGAGTACAGACAAAATAAACGGTGACGACCTGAAAATAATATTTGAGAGATCTGTCTAGGGAGATAGAAGGACGGTAAAAAGATGAGGGGTCGAAAATCAAGGACCTAAGGAGGTAACGAAAATACTCCTCCGGGTTGAGAACTTTTACCACAAGCACGGGAACATAAGGTAAGATTGGATTTATCAAGACTGTAAAGGTTATATATGACAATAAATTAGTACGACACTGAAGTTTCTCTGGACGTACGATTAGCGTACATCGTGGAACTCAAGTAACGAGTCATCGGAGACAAATGAGATTTTTCACCCTTATATATTATCTTCCAAGTAAGAGGTAATTGAAGGACATTCACACTGGCAACGGACCGTACATCTGTGTTATGTAAAGTCAAGAAAAAGAGACGAGGACTGAATGGACGAAACTCTTAACCATGACGAGGGGTTAAAGAGGGGAAAAAACTTTTTTACTTTTATAATGAGTAGGAAGTTCTAAATCGAGTCGAGTGAACTGATCAAAAGAAAGAGGACTTTCGACAAAAGAGAAAGAAGACTTGGGACATTGTGCAGTAATCACAATTTATCTCAAAAAGTATAATAAACAAATGAACCAAAAAAAGGGAATATAAGATAACCTTAAGGAATCACGTCTTTATTACGGTAGAAATCGTAGACATGTTATATACACTACTCATGTCCTCAAGTCACTCACTTACTTCTTTCCTCAGTACTTAAGTGTCTTAATTCCTTTTTTTGTAATACTTTTCATCGTCGTATATTTCAGTCCAAAGTCTCCCTTTTAGATCATACGGGTGTAAAAAGTGAAGATTTATTACAATATCTAAAATTTCTAAGTTTATCAATTTACTTTAAGGACCACGAGAAACTCCACGTCCACCGCTATAACCGATGTCAAGTTTAGTGAATGTGTACGATTTATACTTATACGTCAAATATATGAAGAGGGAGTACGTGTTAAGATTAGCTGGTATTAAACCGAAGTCTTCACAACAAACATACATTTTTGTTCCATTCGACGGTCATATAGAGTAGTACGACCCGAGTCAGAGAGTCATCAGAGACTGCGAAACGCTGGGGTATCTGACATCGGGCGACCCGACGAGACAGGCACCCTAAGAGGTCCGTTCTCATAACCTCTCCCAACGGTACGGAAGAGGTCCTCTAGAAGGGTGGGTCCCCAGGTTGGACGTAGAGGACATAACGTTCACTTAAGAAATGACGACTAGGTGACCCCTTCGGGGTATAAAGCAGTATTAAGTACATTTCAGTTATAACAACAATAATTGATTTTGTCATTTAGTTGGTTATTCGATAATTACATCTTTAATATGTAAGAATTAAGGTAAGACATCCACTTACTTAGGACAAAAACGTGGTTATTTTACATTTTTAAGGATGTCGTTCGTCTTTGAACTATCAACGATATTGTAAGTACCTCAAAAAGTCTGAAACGTGTGATTTCGTTTAAACATCATGAAAAGACATGTAACTCCTTAGTAAGGATGTATTTACATCTCCATCCTCTCAGTATATGTATCTCCCATCAGTATATGTATCTCGTAACGCAAAATATTCCTAAAAAAATTTTTTAAATTACAATGAATAAATGAAAAACCGACGTGACACACCGTATGTCTTAGAATCTAGGGGTTGGCTCCTAGCTTAGGTTCGGGGAACGTCCCCTTCGTACCCCAAAATTGTCGACCTGGTGGCCCCTTCAGGACGCGTAGCTCAAAATCACAGTCTTGTGTCATGTATTTTTGTGAGCCTCTGATGCCTCATCTAAAATTCCAACTTTTCATACTACCCCTTTGAACTGAACACGTAGGTACAAGACTGGATTTTCGAATTAACGGACTTCGTCATCAAATAACGTTCTCTCAGTATATATAGTTTCTTTTATCCCCAAAGTATCTTGGTGAACATCAACAGTTTTTTTCTCAAAGTATTTAAAATAAAACTTCCTAGATAAAAGAAAATTCTGTGTACAAGATGACACTTGGATACCTACTCTTGAAAAGAACGAGTAAAATCAAGTGTCCACAACATGTTACAAGGATGACTCTCACTTACCTTTATTAAAAACATTTGATGGACCTCCATCAAAGTAAGTAGATAGTTTATATCATTATGGTAAAAGTAACCAAAGCGTTGAGTAGTAAAAGGTATAAAATTTTAGAGACTTTAGTTCGACGTAACATGTTACGTACCGAACACTTTGACCATCGTAAAATGAAAAAATCACTAGGTACTTTAATACGTAGAATGTAACTAAGACTTAGTTACTTCGTTCCCATATTACGATATTCTTTGTGTGACTTTAGATTTGTACTTCCGCAACCAGAGTGAGTAAGAAACATATAGATCACACCCAGTCGCCGTCTTCTCGGCACTAGTCACTTCAGTATATCAAAGTCCGAGAACCTCTTAAAGTCAGATTTACACTCAAAAGACTATACTAAGAATGTGTGTTACCTTATAATAAATCGGTACTCTTTCCTCCTATCGGATGGTAGACACTGTTGTCCCTACCTGGAACTCGTGGAACACGATTCACTTTACACATCTATTTCTGTTCATGACATGTAATAGTGAATATACACCTTAGATTTTTTTCAGTTTGGACAATTTTGTCATTTTCCACCAATAGTCCCTTACATCTCACCCCCTCATTCTATGCCCATGTTTGTACTCATCATTTATTTGGTATCACTCAACTAGGAGTTATATTACTTATATCTGTCATAACATGATTCTAATACACTGACTTATAACGAAGTCACCTTTGGTTCCATGTCATATATTTATATAGGTTCATTGTCCGACATGTGGAATTTAGGTGTTTTGTCTCGTACACTTTAAATGGGAAGGGGAGTTTTTTTCAGAATCTGAAAAAAAAATTGGTGACAGGGGTATCGTCACCCTTTCTTTACGTCACTTATGGTATGACCGAAAATTTCCAGAGAAGGGGTTGAGGATAGGGGGGAAGAGGATTCTCTGAGTGACGTGAAGACGAATCTAAAGGTAAAAGACTTCGTTCAATATAGATATTTGGATTAAAGTCTCCCCCGTCCCTTCTTCTGCTCTTTACGTCATAAACACTTATTTACTTTGGTATCTAATTCAGAATATAAGTAACTTCTGACCACTACACCAATGGACAAACCATCTGTGTTACAATCTGATATCTAGCTAAGTCTCCACTTGACCTGTATCTATTGTATGTATAACGTGTCTCAGTCTTTCGTCATGCAAGAACCTTTAAGTCTTCTACCTTTCCAATAGAGACGGAACCTCCTACCATCCGTAGTCAATCACATGTTCGAGTACGATCTCTCGTGTTGTATCCTTCTTTTTACCTTTTCATCCTTACTCGTCCTTCACACTGAATTCATGTAAAAATTCATTCTCTACTTTTCTGTTTGACACGACAATTTGTCGTGTCTCAAAGAGTCGGAGTCGTGATAAGTGAAAACCCGGTCCATTGAGAAACAATACCCTGACAGGACACGTAAAATCCTACAAACCCGTAGGAACCGGGTACACCAGTGTTTACAAAGGAAATCATACTTTAGAGGGGACCAACTCTTGGTACCCAGATCTCTCTAACCTTGATCGAGAACTCTGGTCAACCCTTTGACTGAATTCACAATCCTACACTAAATTTCACCAAAAGTGTTCAGTGTCTCCCTTCTTTTCTTTTATTAACGATTGTAAAGTCCCAACCCTAGTTGTTCTGTACCACTCACATCTCTTTCCCTTTTTAGTTACTATTGACACTTGTAATTTTAGACCAACTGACTCTTCACTTTGGTGGTGATTGTCGATTTCTTTTGTCCTCTCTTCTACGTGTCTAACCCCCTTATTATCACTTAAAACACACCCAAGACGACTCAAACTCCACGATCGTCTTACAGAGACATTTGTGGATCGTCTATACCTTTATATCTTCCTCAAACCTGTCCTCTAGTTCGGGTCTCTAAAATACATCTAAACCTCTAGGAACGACACCCAAGTTCTCTCCACTCTCATTAGGAAAATCCTCTTGTTCAAGTCTGTATCGTCTCCTCTCCTGTCTTTCGTACATGAAAACCTATGAAAGTACAATTCAGTATTTCTCCTCTCTTTGATCTTCCACTCCTCACTGGAAACTTCATCGTGTCCCATCCACGAGTAGAGTGTCTTGGACTCCCCTTAAAGATCCTCGTCACGTCATAACGTTTCCCTAATTTTTCCTTATGTCCTAACTCTTCTCGGAAACCGAAATTCTCTTTCCCTACTCTGTGTTTGTTATAGATAATACAGGGTCATAGATGACATAATTAATGAGTTAATTAACAGTCTCGTTGGAACAATAATAGGGATAGAACGTATACGATTTCGACCACGTCTAATCCACCTGACAAAATTCACCATCCACACTCTAGTAATCACTGGAAATTCTTTCGTCAAATTATCGCAATAACAGATGTAACATGAAGTTATTAGACTGAGTTTCCGTAGGGAGGAGAAATGTATGGGACCGGATAGAGAGAAGGGAATCGTGAAACATGTATGGAAACAACATTGTAAATGGTTAAAATTATTCACAGGACTATAAGAATAAAAGACACAAGAAGTCCACGTCCGAAACACAGAATACGAAGAACCATCACCGTCATTTCACATACCGTATATCATCTAGTCACTACAGTTGAGACCGACGTGTAATCTTAGTAGACCTCTTAAATATTTACTTCTACGTACGTGTCTGAAGTGAGTATCCACTCTGGACTCGTAGACATAAAAAAGTTTTTCTCGAAGGGTCTACTAAACTTCTACAGTGGTCCTAACTTAAAGTGACATAATCCATAAGTCGTTTACAACTGATTTCCTACTCTTCACCTCTGTCATTCATATTTAATGAGAAAAAAGGACGACACAAACAGAAAACTAATTAAAAATTCGAAATTTTTAACTGTATATTAAATATTATAAAATAATTAAACCCCATATGGTACATCACTATGTCATAAAAACAGTGATACTATTCAGAACAGTGGTGTCTGTCAATAATGTTATAATAAGAGTTATAAAGGATACGACGTATAAGATAAGGACATTGAGTGAATGAAATGTTGACCTTCAAACATGTAGAAATTAGAGGAAGAGGTAAATTAATATACAGTAAAAACTTTTTTTAAGTCATCTCTTTGGGTTTTCTTTCTTCTTCCTTACCTATCATGAAGTAAAAAAGATAAAGTAAAATCCCTTTGAAAAAAAAAAAATTCTATCTTTTCTAAATCCTCACAAACACCCGACTCTCCTTACTAAGTCTTCTCTCTTTCTTTACCTTCCAAATTCTATTTATTATCAAACATATTGAAAGAGTCAAGTACTATTATGGATGAAACCTAAGTGTCCAAAGAATTATAAAATTTATTCACCATTTTTGTATAATTTTCTTGATCTACAACTTAAGTCACCTACTGGATCAACATCTAATTCACTATACCCGGGAGAAAAATTAATGGTAAGTTTTACTAATTAATATTTGCTTTTCCTGAGCTTTTAAATAGTTTTGTTTAATGGAGAATGCATATGAGTCATTTACTCAGATATTGTGTCTGCACGTTAACTACTAGTGAACTAGTATTTGATAAATTTATTTATTGTTTTCTCAAAAAATTTTCGATGTAAAAAAATGAAAATAAAATGAAAGTTGAGAGTTTTTCCGTATCCTTCAAAAATTTCTCAATACCCTATATTACAGTTCATTAAGAACATCAACTTCATCTTTTTAAGTATTATCGAAAAATTTTAAAATGACGACCAGGGATTCCGTCACTGGGAAAATCCCTAGTGTAAGGAACTCTTAGTCCACTTTGAATACTAAGAAAAGAAGTCTTCTGACTTACGGAGTTTAAAACGTATATATCAGGGAATGTCCAGTCATCCATGTTATAGACCGTCGGTCAGCATCAGTGAACCCCTCTAAAAGTCTTTATTCTAAACATCCAGAGTCAGGAGACCTTTAACTAAGTCATCCAGACCTTACGTTACAATCTCGAGAGAGTGAGTCAGTACAGGTTGATAAACGGTAGGGTACCTGAAACCGGGTGGTCCGAGGAGACAGGCACCTTAAAAGGTCCATTCTTATGACCTCGAGCAACGGTAAAAGAAGAGGTCCCCTAGAAGGGTTGGGTCCCTAAGTTGGGAGTAGAGAAGGGTAGAGGACGTAACCATCCGCCTAAGAAATGGTGACACGATGGACCCTTACCTTGTACCTTTAGACATAAAAAAGTTTTTGACACGGTCGTCGAGATGATCCGTAGATCTAAACCCTTTAGAGATGAGATCGCAGAGAACGGAACTAGTTCCTCCTCTACTCATACACCCCTTTACAGGTTGTATATCTTGAATCTCCCCAACATCCATCCCAAGAGTCTGTCTTATGTCCTACGGATCAATTCAACTGAAATTCCATTAAAAAGTATATTCATAAAGGATACGTCAAATGAAACCTCGAGCACATCTCCCGTCCCGACAAACGGAGATTTAAATTGCCAAGATCTATCGATAAAAAACACCACACGCATACGAAAGTACGTGTACGTGACAGACGAAAGATATGAAAAATAGAGGACAAAGAGTTAACGAATTTAGAAATTTTGTAAAAAAAGTCGAATTATATAAATATAGACGAAACCTTTGTCTAAATTTACCTTCTTCTGAGGTAAAGAATGAATTATTAATTACAAAAGAAGTCCGTCAGTTTTCAGAGGACCTAAAACGGAATCACAAACATTTATAAAACGGTTAAGTGTCACGGGTCGTCTTCGTAGTCTTTTTAGACCTCTTGAGTCTGTGTCAGTCAAGTCAGCGAGTCAGCACAGGCTGAGAAACGCTGGGGTACTTAGCGTCGTGCGGTCCGGAGGGACAGGTAGTGGTTGAGGGCCTCAAGTGAGTCTGAGTGCAGGTAGCTCAGGTACTACGGTAGGTCGGTAGAGTAGGAGACAGCAGGGGAAGAGGAGGACGGGGGTTAGGGAGGGTCGTAGTCTCAGAAAAGGTTACTCAGTTGAGAAGTGTACTCCACCGGTTTCATGACCTCGAAGTCGAAGTCGTAGTAAGGAAGGTTTCTTTAGGGTCCCGACTAGAGGAAGTCTTACCTGACCAACCTAGAGGAACGTCAGGTTCCCTGGGAGTTCTCAGAAGGGGTTGTGGTGTCAAGTTTTGTTAGTTAAAGAAACCGCGAGTCGAAAGAAGTGTCAGGTTGAGAGTGTAGGTATGTGCTAGTGACCTTTTTGGTATCGGAACTGATCTACCTGGAAACAACCGTTTCATTACAGAGACGAAAAGTTGTACGATAGATCCAACCAGTATTGAAAGGAAGGTTCCTCATTCGCAGAAAATTAAAGTACCGACGTCAGTGGTAGACGTCACTAAAACCTCGGGTTTTTTATTTCAGACTATGACAAAGGTTACAAAGGGGTAGATAAAGGGTACTTCACTACCCTGGTCTACGGTACTAGAAGCAAAAGACTGACAACTCGAAATTCGGTCGAAAGTATCTGTGTTCAATGGTAATTAAAACGGTTGTCGAAAATATTTAACATGGTTATCAACTAACTGTTGGGCACCATTTAAGGGGTGAGATAACATGAAAGGACAAGATCGACCATTAGTGTCTCAACGTCATCGTGACGGTCTACGAGTGGAGAAGGTCATTGTCCACATAGAAGTTCTCCGTCACATCCGGATCCCTTAGCTTAGTGAAGATAGGTACCGACGACGACGACGAGTCAGCGAAGTCAATACAGGCTGAGACACGTTGGGGTATCTGCCGTCGGGTGGTCCAAGGTGACAGGAACCCGAGAAGGTCCGTTCTTGTGACCTCACACAACGGTAAAGGAAGAGGTTACGTACTTTCACTTTTCACTTTCATTTCAGCGAGTCAGGACAGTCAGCACAGGCTGAGAAGCTTTGGGGTACCTGACGTCGGGTGGTCCGAGGAGGCAGGTACCCCAAAAGGTCCGTTCTCATGACCTTACCCCACGGTAACGGAAGAGAAGATAGGTATCGTAAAGTGGTGCTTCGAACCGAAGTGAACTCATCCCACGAAAGATATGTGATTATCTGACTGTCTCAATTCCTGACGTTTCGTCTTTCGATGCATACCTTAAATAGTCGGGTAAAATGGGAAAGAAGAGGAAGGAACTCTTAAAAAAGTCCAAATAAGTCGTCACATCTATTCTACCATCCAAAATTCTCATATCAGGATTTTGACATCAGGTCCATTGTGAATTACACAAAATGACATGAGTAACATGAGTTACACAAGAGTCTCCAGTGGGTTCTGTCGTTAAGTCATAAGACAACTATAAACAGATCTAGTAATTAGATACGGGATGACAACGGTTCCCAAAACTAGTGTCGAAGGATATGGTTTACACGAATAGAAGGTAAATATAGACAACGTCGTAACTTTCATGGTTCCTTAATCCTTAAGGAAATCTTTTCATTCGGTAGGAACGAGGTACCCAAATTGGTCTTCATCAGGAGAAAGATCCACAACACTGACTAGAGAGAGGTAGTGACACCGTCAAACCGAAGATGTGTATGACCAGGTTGTATTACACGTCCACGGTGTATTAAGTAGTCATAATAAACAAAACGAGTATTGTATCAGAGAATCAGTTTAACTTTTTACAAGTCTCTTTGACTAAAGACAGACATCCGAGTTCGACACCTTCCGTGACGTGTTAAACTCCCCGAAGGCGAAGAGAGAGAACGGACGTCGCGCACTCCTTGCTAAACACGTCCGTCGAAGGGTCGTAATTGTATCGTGAAGAAAGTGACACTCCGGGGAGACCAGGCCCACTGATAGATGACTGCAAGTGTTTCTCTTCCACTACCCACCACCTCTCATCGTCTCTTAAAGGATATTCTAAATACTCTTACTTATCATAAAAATGAGTCACCTTTTCTATCGTACGGGAGGAAAGATCCTTTTCCGAAACCATTTAAGATTCTTATCACCTTAGTTGAATTAAACTATACTATAACTTTCTACTTATAGGAATGAAAAGGGAACAGACTTGCTAAATTACGAAATGTTGGTTTGAGGCAGGTAAAAGAAGTCTATAAACACTCCTAATACCAGGCTTCTTCAAACTCGTCTACCATGTCACAGGTAAAAACTCCTGCAAGTAAAATGAGACTCCGGAAGATTAAACGAGACACCTTCTGTCGAAGAGTGACGAACAGACAGAACCCGACACGACCCAGACGTGACGACGCACCCGAGAAGAGGTCAACACCGCTCACCGCCGACGAGAGGTCAACGTCACACGTCCGAGGAGTGACACCACCGAGGAGAACGACGCCTCGTACCTGAGCGCCCACGGGACCGAAGTCCTCAACACCTCGTGTCCGAATCAACGGGGTACCGTGCACACTAGAAGGGTCTGGTCCCTATCTTGGGTACAGTGGAGGTAACCGTCCTCCTAAGAAATGGTGACTCGGTGGTCCCTTCGGGATAAAGAGTAATAAATTATTTGATTGAAATGGAAGAATAAAGACTTGATCGTTTATGAAAAGACATCCAGTTCCCCATCTCTTCTGACTTGTTCCAACGGATTTTAACACTTTCTCGGACATTAAGTAGAACGTGAGGTGACCGGTGTATGTGTTCTGAAAGGGGTTAATGAGTCAGTGGGTCATCCCAATGTCATTAAGACCTCTAAAACTTTACAAATTAGATGTAGTAGGTTATTACCTTTTAAGACTAGAAACAAAAATAGACTCCTCGGTACGTCGGTACTTTAACTTTCTACGAACAAGGAACCCTCTTTTCGATACTGGTTGGATCTGTCGTATAATTTTTCGTCTCGGTAATGAAACGGTTGTTTCCAGGTAGATGAGTTTCTACGAAAAAGGTCATTAGTACATACTTACACTCTCAACCTGACATTTCTTTCGACTCCCGGTTTCTTAACTACGAAAACTTGACACTACAACATCTTCTGAGAACTCTCAGGAACCTGACGTTCCTCTAGGTTGGTCAGGTAGGATTTCCTTTAGTCAGGACTTACAAGTAACCTTACTGACTAAGACTTCGACTTTGAGGTCATGAAGCCGGTGGACTACGTCTCTTGACTGAATAACCTTTTCTGGGACTACGACCCTTTCTTTCTTCCGCCCTCCTCTTCCTCTGTTGTCTCCTACTACCAACCTACCGTAATGGTTGAGTTACCTGTACTCAAACTTGTTTCAGGTCCTCAACCACTACCTGTCCCTCCGGACCGCACGACGTCAGGTACCCCAGCGTTCTCAACCTGTGTTGACTCGTTGACTTGATTTGACTCTTCAAATAACTACATTCGAACATCAATAAGAATTTATTTTTAAGTACAGGATCCTTAAAGTCTCGAGAAAAAAGTGCTCTAAACTAAACATAAAAAAAAAATAAGGATATTTTCTTGGAACAAAAGACGTCGGTAACAGTCGGACAAAAATTACAACATTCACATTGACAGTTTGAATGGGAAGGAAGTCTAGGTACCTCCTACCTTTTGATATATTTGTACGAACACTTAAATACAGAGTTTATTTTTATCTCTTCGATATACTTCTTAGAGTACGGGAAGATTACAACCTTGATATACAGTCGAATAAACGAACAAATTTTATAACCAAACCGGTTTTTCAAGTAAACCCAAAAAGGAATACTACAATGTCTTTTTGGACTTATTTGAAAACCCGATCAGTTTATATAAAATTTATTGACTTAAGGAACGAAGAGTTAGGGGTTAATTGTAGACTGTAAGTCCGAAGGATCTCTTCACTCTAGGACAAATAGTCGGAGTAGAAGTGACACAACTACTCCCTCCCCAAGGACGATATCCAGATATCCCTACCGACTTGTGTGTTGGGGACTGCAACTTCTCTACTCTACCTATCGTCAGATAATTATGTATATGAGTTGTAGGGTCCTCTACCCCTGTATGAACTCCCTTGTCTCACTTATTCGTTTCCGGTACCTCCGTTTGAAACGTCATAGTTCTCCGATCTCACTAGGGACCGAGGTCGTCCTCCCACACTAACTGATCAAACTTATTAAAGCGTCCGACCGTCCCTTGACTTCGGGTGATGAGTCCCTATTCGTCTTTGACACAGACAAAGGATATCATCTCCCAGAAGACCGATCTTTGGAATAGACGTCCTCGTCTGACTCGTACCCTTGAACCCCAGTCCGATAAGTCCCAGGAGGGCAAAAAGAGGATCAGTGCCGTGTGTATTTTGACCCGAAATTAAAATCGGAAATATGACGTCAAGAGTCATCATCATGATTACGAAATAGTTTTCGTATACGATTACTAACGACATGATTTATGCAGTCCTACAAAATTTTCGTATTAAACTAGAAACTCTAAAAGAAAGATACACTGGAAAAGAAGACTATTATACGTTCCAAATTCTATAAGACGACGACACATGTTAAATTAGTATCATCTATTTTCCACTGGTTTTGTATATACGTCACTACACCTCCGTACTCTCTACTCTTAAGAGTAGACTTTCTCTCTTACCTCATCACTCTGAAGTCATGACACATATACACCCTACAACATCCTCGATCCTTCATCGTATTTTTCCATTATCGACAATTAACTCACGTATGAGACACGGTTCACGAAGAGATTTACGTAATAGAGTGACGTTCACTCCTTTAACTCAAATTACAAAAACCAGTACATTCATTCTCAGTCACCTCGACATCAGACGCATGTATGTCAGAATAAATCCCAAATACGACAATTGTCATGTAAAATGTCGGAAGTCTAAATCTTTCGGAATATACAGTACGATTTCTGAAATCTGAAATGGAACAACCGTCACCCGTTGATAATCTACTGAATTTGTCTTTTTTTTGCTATCCTTAAAAGTAACTTTTTATGGTTAGACCACCGTCTCACCTTTTAATGAAAACCTCTATTCTGACCTCCGTCCCGTCAACATTGTTAGGTCTTTCACTGACTCAGACTTTCTTTACCTTAGTTTCTTTTCTTCTAATCTGAACTCTCTCTCTCTGTGAGTTAGTACACCGACTGACACCCTCTTTTCCTTTTCACACCGTACATAGACCCACCACGGTTATTTAAAATACTGTATGTCTCCCTCATCGAAACCCACTCTGTTCAGACTCTATAGAATCTCCGTGAACCACCTCTAAAGATTATTGACTCAAGATAAATCTTTTCACCTAGAACTAGAACTTTCTCCAACATTATCCATATATCCAAAATGTCGACGACAATATATACTATTAGCTTCATCACCTTCATCTTCTCTAACAGGTTTATAAACCCTACAAAGAAGGCTTGGTAGTATCCTTCTAATACGACAAAACCCTCCGTCGAGGATTTTCGGAATCTGAAGGAAACTTCTTAAGTAAGTCTAGGGTCAAGACTTAGAGAGTAAAAAAAAGAAAAAAAGTACTTAATTTTCATCATCGTCAAAGGAGTCTTCCATTAACATCTATTATAAATTAAAATAGAATGTCTGTGTTCCCAAAATTTTCCAATTCTTTATTACTACATACAATAGAGGGAATTAAACGGATACTCTTTACCTCTAAATGTCTTCAATTTTGGACCCACGTCTGTTTTTAGTAAACAGAATCGAATTTACTTTTGGGTGTCCAATTGACATGTAACGACAGTGTCTTGAGTCAAGTCAAGTCAGCGAGTCAGCACAGACTGAGAAACGCTGGAGTACTTAGCGTCGGCGGCCCGGAGGGACAGGTAGTGGTTGAGGGCCTCAAGTGAGTCTAAGTGCAGGTAACTCAGTCACTACGGTAGGTCGGTAGAGTAGGAGACAGCAGGGGAAGAGGAGGACGGGGGTTAGAGAGGGTCGTAGTTTCAGAAAAGGTTGTTCAGTTGAGAAGTGTACTCCACCGGTTTCATGACCTCGAAGTCGAAATCGTAGTAGGGAAGGTTTCTTTAGGGTTCCAACTAGAGGGAGTCTTACCTGACCAACCTAGAGGAACGTCAGGTTCCCTGAGAGTTCTCAGAAGAGGTTGTGGTGTCAAGTTTTCGTAGTTAAGAAACCGCGAGTCGGAAGAAGTGTCGGAAAAGTGTAGGTATGTACTGGTGACCTTTTTGGTATCGGAACCGATTGATCCTTGATCGAAAAAGAAGGACAACGTGACGAAAAACTCCACTCGTCTCATCTTTCCCCTCCCTACTTAAGGTCCCCTTCTCTTTCTTACAACCACACGTCTTCACTTACATGACGTCCTTTGTGTCTTTACGTACCCGTATTCGGTGGCAACACGGTGAAACCCGTGTCTCTTCGTAAAGTGTCCATTGATACGATTACGTTTACATAAATGAGAGACGTGACGACTTTGATTATAATACTAAATAAGTGGGTTCAAATGCATCGATTACTCATCATCTTTACTTTTAGGTTGAGTAAGTTAGACTGAGGTTTCTAGTATATGAGATGATGAAGAACATAATCACATTCAAAAATACCAAAACGTACATACAATAAACTTTTAATTGACAGGTGTAATGTCTTGACGTAATCGTCATTGAGTATCTTACGAGTAAACTGACTTTATGATGTAAGAGACTGGTAGGATTGATTTGTTTACTCTCAAATAAGAACTAATATTTACATAAGTAGTACATCATGGATGGTTCAAATCTTATATCCCAACGAACGACTATAAAAATTTATAACTCTGTAACAGCTCCTTCAATGTAAAAACGTCAATGATGGACTTACGACTGATGATTTACATAATCTGTGAAAGTCTTCCTAGAAACTTTAAATAATTTTTAATATTACACAAAAAGTATAGGGTCTAACCTCCCCTTTTCTTTTTCTTTCATTGAGTGTAACTTTTTTTATCATGACTTTTCTCAATGAAAAGAAGAAAGAAAATAAATAAACCAGGTCACCCCTTCTCTTAGGTAATTTTTTTTTATCGTCATCCTACCAAATAAATAGGAATACTGTCACATTATTTTTTACTCAGAGATAGGGTGTAGTATGTGTTTTCAGTTAGAGTCCACTCAATTACCGGATTTACATTTCTCGTTTTGAAATTTCGATGTTTTTTATAATCTCTTTTAAGGACGTTAAAATCTCTTCCTTAAAAAAGGGGGATGAGAGATTTATGAAGTGACACAAATCCCGACACGTTACTAGTTTTAGTTCTTTAAAGTATAACTATGTCATAATTTGAGAGAGTCACTTCTGGGACAAGTCTAAAGTGGTTAGGCACCAGGTCCTAGATTAGGTCCTAGTATAACTTGAAACAACATCACCGAGGGACCAGAAATTAGACATTGTCAAAGAGTCGTGAAAAAACAGGAAAAAACAGGAAAAAACAGGAAAACTTGAATGGTGAAGCCTTCTCACGTCTTATCAATGAAACACCTGAGATGGAGCTAAAGTCAGATAAACTGCAAAGGAGTACTAATCTAGACGGTACTTAAAAACCGTCCTTGTATTGTCTTCACTAGCACAGGAGTCATGTAGAATGACCCCCCGTGTATTACAGCCAGAAATGAGAATCCTATTGAATCTAGTAAACCATTTCCACTACACATCGTTCAAAGAAGTCACGTCTCAATGACAAATAGGGAAGAATCAATTCATAACAGATCTTTCTAAGGGAGTGTAAAATATTTAATAGGAAAATCTGACAATGGTTGATTAAAATCGCAGACACCTACTATCAACGGACGTTGTTAATGACAACAACGAGTGGGACCCACTAAAAGATTAAGTCAGTAATGAAGACGTAAACAATTAAATTTAAGACGATATTACTTCTCGAAGGGAGGTAAACAAATAGGTAAAGAATTACAGTCATACCTGTGTTCTTAAGAATAAAATAAGACACCCAAAGAGAGTAATAAATTAACCAACGAACTTAACATCGGGTATTTTCGTTTCATGTTTTTTCAAAGTATCATGAAAACACAAATTGTCAGCTACCCGTCTTTAATAAAAAAAAGAGTTCATAACACATGATTGTAAAACCCACGACAAAAGTTACATGATGAGACAGAAGACGAATGGGACCACCGAGTGACCATTTTTAGACGGACGATTACGTGCTCTGTGACAAAACTAGGGAGACAGTCCTTCTAAGGGACCTCTTCCTTTACCGTCGAGTGAGGTCATAAGAACGGACCCTTCAGAGTACCTGTCTCCTCGGACCCCACGATGTCAGGGACCGCCAGAGTCTCAGTCTGTACTGAATCGTTGATTTGTTGCTATTCATCGTAATATCATAGACGAAAAAAAGGTTCTTCGTGTTCTCACCTTATATGGTAAATACAATCCAAATAGAAAAACATATAAAATATGTTTTATTACAAACCTAGGATCTCTTTCGTTTCTTTTTATACCAAGAAGATCGAAAATCGAGACATAATTGAAAAATTTTGACAAAAGCTACACTAACAATACTTCATAGGACAGTGGATGGTCAGTGATTGTATCTATTCTCTCTCAGAGGGTAGGTCGGTTTGGAAGGGTTGTTTTGGTTCCGTAAGAGGGAAGGGGTTGGATCTCAATGTCAAATTTTTATATCATTTTTATGATTGAGAAAGGACTTAGGATGCGGTCAAATCTTCCTGAACTTTGTCTCTAGTTTAACGGTTGTAGACAACCTAGTAGTTTTTTCGTTCTCTCAAGGTCTTTTTGTAGATAAAGACGAAATAACTGATGTGGTTTCGGAAACTGACACACCTAGTGTTGTTTGACCTTTTAAGACTTTCTCCACCCTTATGGTCTGGTGGACTGGACGGAGGACTCTTTAGACATACGTCCCGTTCTTCGTTGTCAATCTTGACCTGTACCTTGTCGTCAGACCAAGGTTTAGTCCTTTCTTCATACAGCTCCGACATATTACAGTGGGACAAATAAATTGAATATACGTCTCATGTAGTACGCTTTACGACCCGACCCACTTCGTGTTCGACCTTAGTTCAAACGGTTCTCTTTCCAGTTATTGGAGTCTATATGTCTACTGTGGTGGGAATACCGTCTTTCACTTCTTCATGATTTGTCGGAGAACTACTTTCACTTTCTCCTCTCACTTTTTCAACCGAATTTGAGTCAAAAGTCTTTTGATTCTAGTACCGTAGGCCAGGGTAGTGAAATACCGTTTATCTACCCCTTGGTACCGTTGTCACAGTCTGAAATAAAACCCCCCGAGGTTTTAGTGACGTCTACCACTGACGTCGGTACTTTAATTTTCTGCGAACAAGGTACCTTCTTTTTGACCGGTTGGATCTGTCGTATAATTTTTTGTCTCCGTAATGAAACGGTTGTTTTCAAACAGATCAGTTTCGACACCAAAAGGGTCATCAGTACATGCACTCTCAACCTAGTATTTCTTACGATTCGTGACTTCTTAACTACGAAAACTTGACACCACAACCTCCTCTGAGAATTCTCAGGAAACCTAACGTTCCTCTAGGTTGGTCAGGTAAGATTTCCTTTGGTCAGGACTTACAAATAACCTTCCTGACTACGACTTCGACTTCGAGGTTATGAAACCGGTGGACTACGTTTCATGACTGAGTAACCTTTTCTGGGACTAGGACCCTTTCTAACTCCCGTCCTTCTCTTCCCAAGTTGTCTCCTACTCTACCAACCTACCGTATAGTGTGAGCTACCTGTACTTAAACTCGTTCCAGGCCCTCAACCACTACCAGTCCCTTCGGAGCACGACGTCAGGTACCCCAGCGTTTCTCGACCTGCGTTGACTTACTGACTTGACTTGACCGAAACTTATTATAGTACACCTTCTTCTACTACCAATTACATCCTCTAAAACGACACCCGGATCCTCATATGATCCCGAAAAGGTCTTTTTGAGATTATAAGCGTCCACATCTAACTCATATCGAGGTACACACACTCTCAAACTCCTTCAAACACAAACTAATAAAAGTCTGAAATTAAGACGAGAACTCTGGAGAAGAACAATTGAACATACTGAAAAAAAAGAAAGAACCTAAACCTTCACCCGATCTTATTTATCAAAAAAATTTTTTTTCAATCGATCCTTCCTACCCACATCCCCTTACAAAACAGATATCGTCACAAATTTTTTATGGGACTACTATCTTGTCAAAGAGTCCTTCTATTCATTAGGACATGACACCACCTGTGTGAAATAAAAGAAATCGTCGACTCTTTAGGTAGAAAACTTTAAGTGTTTCTGGTCTACTTCTATGAAGTCAATATCGACCATTTCAGGTTCAACACAAAACCTAAAAGTCAGTCGAGGGTAGTGAAGATTTATGAGTCGCCGTGAAGGAAACTGGGTGGCAAGTGAAACCATTAACACTGGGTAGACAATTGAGAAAACCCAAATGACATACGTAAAACACGTTATTGTACCCGTTTATTCAGATTCTACTCTTTCATATCTCGTCAAAACGAAAGAGCCATTTTTTGGTTTTATTTTGACTTATTTTCAGATTTACTATACACAAAAAATAATTTTATTGATTTTTTTTTGAGTTGTTAATTAGTAAAGTGATTTATACGATACACGTAATATATACACACACACATATATATATACATATATTATATGACGAACGATAGTCATGAAATTAAAACAGTCGAATGACCATCACACATTCAGAAGTCCCGATCATTTTTGTTAAAGAAGTTTTAAGATTTTCAAAGGGTTTCTTTATAAACTATTTAAGTACTCGTCCTATGGTGTTAAAAATAAACAACGGACACCATCACTAATTCCGAAAGAATGTAAATGGGGTTGTCTTCTTTCTCTCTTTATTCCCTCGTTTCCTTCAATTCTGTAAATATATCTGTATCCTCTAAGGTCACATACAAATCGTATACGACAGAAGGTAAGAGATGTGGTGGAAACGGATAAATTTTAGTGAATAAAAGATATAAAACGGAAAACTAAAATTATTATGAAAATTTGTCAAATCTTCTTTTATTAAACTTTTGTGTACTTTATATATAAAAATTAATCGTATATCATCTTCACACGGGAAGAGAAAATACTGAAAGTTGTACACATATCTACGTACATGGATAATGGTTTTAGTTCTATCTTTCACTAAGGTAGTGGGGGGTTTCGACGGAGTAAAAGAAACGGAAGTGAAGAGGGTAACACAAGTGTGGGTGAAGAGGGTCCGGGATCGTCGGTAATTAGACAAGAGGGAACGATATTTTATAACAAATAAACTTTTATAGTATATTTACTTTTGTATAGTAACGGCACATTGGAAGACTCTGACCAAACAAAGTAAATCGTGTTCCGAAAACTCTGAGTAGGTTCAACGACGTACGTAACTATTAAACAAGGAAAGGTAAGGACCCATCATAAGGTAACGTATCTACGTAATAGTGAATGGGTAAGTGGGTATACACCTGTAAAATCAACACCTAACAGGGACCAAAACTCGTTAAAACTTATCTAAAAACACCTTTGTGTCTCAATCTATGGACCTTCACCTTAACACCACAGTATACTACACACAAATATTCTTTAACGATTGGGCAAAAGAGACGGTCAACGTGGTAAAACGTAACGGTTTCGCTACAAAATCTCGAGATCAACAAAACATAGGAGTGGTCATGAACCATAATAGTCAGAAGAAATAAAATCGGTAAGATAATCCATATATTACCACAAAGTACTAAAATTATAAGTAAAGACATTATTACTATAACGTGTGGGAAAAAACACAAATAGAAGAGAAATAGAAGAAACGACTTCACACAAGTGCAGAAAACAAATGACAAAAGAATGACAACATACAACTATCATATACAAGGTCTATGTTTAACAAATAACCTATACACTAAACGACTATAAAAGAGGTCAAATACCACTGAGTCTACCATTTCTTAGGTGGACGTTATTTCCTCTGGTCCCAAACTAGGGATCCTCTTCCCTTACCGTTGGGTGAGGTCATAAGAACGTACCCCGTAAGGTACTTGTCTCCTCGGACCCGTCCATGTCAGGTACCCCACCGTTTCTCAGTCTATACTGACTCGATGATTGTGTGTGAGAGGTTAAACATCGAACAGAAAAGTAAGAAAACAACAACAACAATAACAAGTCATCGAGTCAACACAGGATGAGAAACGTTGGGGTACATAACGTCGTGCGATCCGAAGAGACAACAAGTGGTAGAGGGTCTCAATCGAGTTTGAGTACAGGGAACTCAGCCAGTACGGTAGGTCAGTAGAACAGGAGAGAATAGGGGAAGAGGAGGACGGAAGTCAGAAAGGGTGGTAGTCCCACAAAAGGTTACTCAGACGAGAAACGTGGTCCGCCGGTTTCATAACCTCGAAGTCGAAGTTGTAGTCAACGGAGTCACTTATAAGTCCTAACAAAAGGAAATCCTAACTGACGAAACTAGAGGTACGTCAGGTTCCCTGAGAGTTCTCAGAAGAGGTTTTGGTGTCAAACTTTCGTAGTTAAGAACAAAACAAAAAAATCGTAGCTATTGTCTCGTATTCAAAAATTAAAGTCATTTCAGGTCGAACAGTCGAAAAAATTACCTAGCACCAAAATCACAGTGCAGATCTTTGAAACGGATTCGGGTCCAGTACTTCCAAACAGAAGACAAAGGAAAATTAAAAACAATTAAAGACATAAAAAGTAAATCTCGATACTAGGTAAAACTCCATTAAAAAAAATCATTCCTCACTCCAAACGTATCACATAAAAAACGAGTACGCATAGATTAACAAACCTATAGTAAACAACTTTTCTATAAAAAGTTGTAACTTAACGGAAACATGGAAACAGTTTTTAGTAAACCGATATATGTACACCCTATATAAAAAACCGACAGTTGAGACAAGGTAAGTAACAGACAGGGAAACGGTTATGGTACAATGGAATTACCGACATTGATTGTGAAAAATAATAACATAAAAAGAAAAGGTAACACCAAATAATGTCCTATAACATGTATCAAGGAACACAAGACGTCATCCTGGAACGACAAACACGTAGAATATATATCATCAAACGTCGAGGATTACAGTTTGAGGGTTAGACAGGAACGGACCACGGGGGTTTTGGTGTTCAGACAAGAGACATAAACCTCAGACAAAAACAAGTTTCCACACGAGTGACCATAGTATAAAATCTAAGAGATATATTCACCATAAGATACCATAAACAGAAAGACTGAAGGAAAGGAACCATACCATCAGAGTTCCAGACAGACACAACGACGACGACGATTCAACGAAGACAGCACGGGCTGAGACACGCTGGGGTATCTGTCGTCGGGTGGTCCGAGGGCGCAGGGACCCTAGGAGGTCCGTTCTTGTGACCTCACCCAGCGATGTTTACTGCAATAAAGTAAGAAAAAAATACCGACTTATCATGAACACACACACACACACACACACACAGACACACAGACACACACAGACACACACAGACACACACAGACACACATGGTGTAGAAGAAATAGGTAAGTCGACAACTACCTGTAAATCCGACGAAGGTACATAACCGATAACACTCATCACGACGATACTTGAGACCCCACATACATATAAAAGTCAATATCAAAACAAGTCTATGTATGGGTCCTCACCCTAACACCAAGAAACTGTCGAGAAAAAAATCAAAAAAATTCCTTGAAGACACGACAAAAGGTATCACCCACGTAGTTAAATGTCAGGGTGGCTCTCACATCCTCCCAAGGGAAAAGACGTGTGGCAGAAAAGTCGTAAATAATAAACATCTAAAAAATTGTCACCGGTAAGACTGGACACTCCACCATGGAGTAACATTAAAACTAAACGTAAAGAGATTATTAATCGCTACAATTCTTAGAAAAGTACACAGACAACCAGTAGACATACAGAACCTCTTTACAGACAAATCCAAAAGACGGGTAAAAACCTAAGTCAACACCACAACTCAACATACTCTACAAAGATAATATAAAACCTTTACTTCGGGAATAACCAGTGTAGTAAACGTTTATAAAAGAGGGTTTATCCTACAAAAAAGTAAAATAAATACCAAAGGAAACGACACGGTTTTCGTATTTTAAAACTAACCCAGGGTAAAAAATAAAAATGAAAATAAAGAAAACAGAACCCTCTGACTAGGTCTTTTTGTAACCATTCTAAATCCAATCTCTTACAAAACGGAAACAAGAGAAGATCCTCAAAACACTATAGTACAGTATATAAATTTAGGAATTCGGTAAAACTCAAATATACACAAAATTCGGTAAAACTCAAATATACACAAAATTCGGTAAAACACAAAACTACACTCGGTCACAAGATTGAATTAACTAAGTGTACACCGAAAGAATTGTGGTGAACGACTTCTCTGACAGAAAAGAGGTAACATATAAGAACGGAGGAAACAGTTTCTAATTAACTGACTCCGTATACCCAAATAAAACCCCGAAACATAAGATAAGGTAACACTAGGCATATACTGACATCGAATCCACTACACTTGAGAAGTTGAAGCAAGAAAAAGTTTTAACAAAACCGATAAGATAAAGTAAACGGTAATGATGAAACGCAAATGATGACTTTCACTTTCAACGAGTCCCCACAGGTTGAGAAACGTTGGGGTACCTGATATGTCAGGTACCTTAAGAGGTCCGGTCTTATGACCTCACCCATCGGAAAGGGAAGAGGTCCCCTAGAAGGGTTGGGTCCCTACTTTGGGTTCAGAGTCGTCCGTCTAAGAAATGGTCGACTCGGTGTTCCCTTAGGACAAATGATGACTCCCACACTTATTATAAATAAAGGAGATTAAAAGATCGGTTTTAGAAAAAAAAATTTATGAAACCACTACAAATACCGACAAGACCCGTAATCTCACTAAAGAACTAGAACGAACGTAAATTCCCTCCCGCATAATTATGTATGGGTTTTATTAGACGTAAGTAACCTAAGAAGTTTGCATCTTTTTATTATCATATCCTTCGTAACCACAATCTTACTCGAACAATGATACATAGTTTCTTTAAGAAGAACCTAGAACTAACCTGTAAGTAACTTAAACATCTTATCAAACCCCTTTTAACAATAAAATGTTATCCCTCTGAATATCAGGTACTTGGGTCGTATAGACAAATAAATCTCGAAGAAACTAAAGAAAGTAGTCAAAACACATCAAGAGTCTTATAATCAGAACGTGTATAAAACAATCTAAAAATGGATCCAATATCCAAGAACGAGCGAGGAGAACGAATCAGAACAGGTTGAGAAACGTTGGGGTACCTGACATGGGACGGTCCGAGGAGACAGGTACCTTAAAAGGCCCGTTCTTATGACTTCACCCAACGGTAAAGGATGAGGTTAAAACCCAAAAACTCATCAAAAGAAATAAACAAATTCTGAGGAACCCTAAAAAGTAACCTTTCATAGTACAAACGTTCATCTTTCAAAATAAATACTTTAACGGAAAGTAAGGTAAAAGAATGGAATAACGCGAGAGTCACACTACAATCTATCCTCCCTACTCTTGTCTGTAAGAACATAACAAGGACTAAAATCCCCCCTCGAAAGACAGAAACTGGTGATTCCTACTACAATCGATATCCAAAAAAACTTTATAGAAAATAGTCTAATTTCTGTGACAGAAAAATCAAACGATTCTTAAAAATAGTAATAACCAACAACTTACAATAATTTATTAAAAGACGAAGATAACTCCATCAACACCAAAAAGTAGAATTAGTCAACTAATTAGTACTTAATGATAGTAAATAAAAGTTTATAACTTTGTCGGGATGTAAAGGTCCTATTTGAGGCGAACCAACACTACACAATAGGAAAGATATATATTAACCTAATTTAAACGAGTATAAAATAACTCCCCTAAAAACGTAGATGGAAGGCCTCCTAAAACCAGAAACTCAACACAAAGAATATCATAAAATCAGAAACCATATTCTGTCACGACAAGAAAAATTTTTCCAACCTTCAACAAAAGTGAAGACAAAAGACTTTATTAGTCATATCTTAACCATAAAGAAGGAATTTATGGACAATCTTCTTTCGACCTTCAAAAATAAACAACTTTACGAAAATTGTTATTTAAACTAAGGAAAGATCTAGATCCTGATAAAGGAAAAAGTAATAAAGATCAAAGGTGTAGTCTCGTCACTGTTCACCTGTTCTACTTTATTCCGAAAACAAAAACGGTTCACACCAGGGAATTAAGTCACTGACCAACTCACACATAAAATTTTTAGTGGACCTTTCGAAGAGAGTTAGCACACAAGACCCGGAGTGAAGGTCTTAGATTAAGTCAACCAACCCATCCCGAGTACTCACATGTATAGACTGTTCTAGTGACTAGTCGAATCAAAATAACATATCACTAACCCTTTAATAATATTAATGAGTTAAAGAAGTGATTTACTATTATGACCCGAACAGTAGATTGGAAAGTTTTATTTATTTATATATATATATATACATACATAAGTAATCACAATTAGAGACATTATATCGGGAATAAGAGAACTTTATACAGACAGTCATATGGACAACTACCACGAAGGAACCACCGACTCTGCCGTTTCTTAGACGGACGTTACGTCCTCTGGGCCCAAGTCAGGGGACCTCTTCCCTTACCGTTGGGTGAGGTCATAAGAACGCACCACTTAAGGTATCTGTCTCCTCGGACCGTCCGATATCAGGTACCCCAGTGTTTCTCAGGCTGTGTTGACTCACTGATTGCCAAAGTTTAAAGTCAAAGTATGGACAACTATAAACAGAGAGTGAATAAAAACTCGATTTTAAAGGATTCTAAGTCAGTCCACAGTACAAGTCTCGTAAAACTTAAATACGAAAGAAGGAGCGATGTAAAAAGAAAAATGATTAACCACTGAAATATCTATTCGTGTAGACACTGACATATCTGTGTACGTATATAAAAACAACAACATGGATTTACAAAGAATTAAGAAGTATGTATATTTAAAAGAACTATCCAGTAAAAAAAGGTAAAATCAAATTTTCTTTTTAAACGAATATTCTTTTAGAAAAGATATATCCGTCGAAACTTAGGAATTTACGTAATCAATATACATATAAAATAGACGTAAGTCGAATACGTAACACTAATATAATTTATTAATTTTCTCATTCCCACAAGCTCACTTTTTTTTCAGTCAGAAATTTTAGAATTCGGTAAAAGTTATCTTAAAACTTCGTCATATTGAGAAGTACCAAGAAAACAACAAAATCGTCTCCGGATACGATACCTTGTAAATATAGAAGGAAAGACAAAGTCCACGCGTATCGTCGGTTCAAGTAGTAAGTACGAGGAGGACCTCTTAAATTACTTCACAAATTACCACTCACAAATTAAGTATTTGTCATTCAGAACTCCATAGGTCATGAGTAAGAAATTTCTTATTTAATGTATTAGTCATTGATTCGATTTCTCTTACCCATCTTTTTAGACATAAAAGACTTAACGTTACTTTAAAAACAGTCAGACGTAATACATTCCAGATGTTATATAAATACTGTATCTAATAACATGGACTATTTAAAATTAGGAGATTTTTCTTATTGTAATTTATTAAAATTTTCTGTTCTTTTAAAATTGATAAGAAACCTTAACACTACACGTAAAAAAATTTTAAAGAAAATTTCTTTTCTAATCACCTAATTATTCTTGTCGGTTCTTTCCCTCTTTGTGACAAAGTGGTACGGACAAAGTGGACGAATCTTTTACTGTAGTGTACATTTTTTTAAACAACAAATTTAATATCGAGTATTTAGTCAATGGTCATACGGAAAGAAATTTGGAGTATGATATACCGTTTGTCAAAATATTAACAAGTGGGTATCTACTCTTTAAATTGATATTGTATCAGAGGACCAACGACATTCTTGAGATTTTATGAAGCAAAATTGTCATTCTTGTTACACCAACTTTGTAACTTTGTCAGTACGTCTTTTACCGAACATCACTAGAAATATGTTCTGACAAAAAAATTGTCAAAACTCTTATTCGATGGTAGTCAAGTCAAGTCAAGTCAGCGAGTCAGCACAGGCTGAGAAACTCTGGGGTACTTAACGTCGAGAGGTCCGGAGGGACAGGTAGTGGTTGAGGGCCTCAAGTGAGTCTGAGTGCAGGTAGCTCAGGCACTACGGTAAGTCGGTAGAGTAGGAGACAGCAGGGGAAGAAGAGGACGGGGGTTAGGGAGGGTCGTAGTCTCAGAAAAGGTTACTCAGTTGAGAAACGTACTCCACCAGTTTCATGACCTCAAAGTCGAAATCGTAGTAAGGAAGGTTTCTCTACGGTCCCAACTAGAGGAAGTCTTACCTGACCAACCTAGAGGCACGTCAGGTTCCCTGAGAGTTCTCAGAAGAGGTTGTGGTGTCAAGTTTGCGTAGTCAAGAAACCGCGAGTCGGAAGAAGTGTCAGGTTGAGAGTGTAGGTATGTAGATGAAGTTTATAAACCGGAAATGATACAGAACTTACCCATAAGTCAAAGTAAAAAATTTATAAGATGAGGTCTCATTCGATAAATTTGGACAAAAAATTCTTCAAATTAGTAAGTAAAAGTAAGTATCATATTCTATATTACCTTAGAGTGGAGTCTTTTCTAATCAAAACTTTCAGTTTTTTACTCCGTTTTTACCAACGACAACACGTCAGTTAGTCAACACAAGCTGAGAAACGTAGGGGTACCTGATGTCGTGCGGTCCGAAGGTAAAAGGAAGTGGTAGAGGGCCTCTAACGAGTTTGAGTATAGGAAACTCAACCACTACGGTAGGTTAGTAGAGCAGGAGACAGTAGGGGAAGAGGACGGAAGTTAGAAAGGATCGTAGTCCCAGAAAAGGTCACTCAGTCGAGAAGTGTAGTCACCGGTTTCATAACCTCGAAGTTGAAGTCGTAGTCAGGGAGGTTACTTACAAGTCCTAACTAAAGGAAATCCTAACTGACGAAACTGGAAGAACTTCAGGTTCCCTGAGAGTTCTCAGAAGAGTTTGTGTTAAACCTTCGTAGTTGTGGTGGAAGAAATACCAGATTGAGAGTGTAGGTATGTACAGACGACCTTTTTGGTATCGAAACTGATATATCTGGAAACAGTCGTTTTACTACAGAGACGAAAAATTATACGACAGAACCCAAAAAGTATCCAAAAGAAGGTACTTCGGTCCGCAGAAAATTAAAGTACCGACGTCAGTGGTAGACACCACTAAAACCTCGAGTTCTTTTATTTCAGACAGTGACAAAAGTGACAAACGGGTAGATAAACGGTACTCATTACCCTGGTCTATGGTATTAGAAGTAAAAAACTTACAACTCAAAATTCAGTCGAAAAAAGTGAGAGGAGAAAGTGGAAGTAGTTCTCCGAGAAATCAAGGAGAAACGAAACACGGCATTCCCACCACAAAAACGTATAGACTCCAATAACTACGAAGAAAACCGTTAGAACTAAGGTCGAACACGAAGTAGGTCGGGCCGGAAAGTGTACTACAAGAGACGTTTGTCCCACTGTCATATGTCGGTAATATATGAGGAAAGGGTTAAAACTTGGTCACGTAATAAGTACAGGTCAAGATTGATAACGGAGAACACGACGTATTCCGAAGAGTCCTCTGTCCATACTACTAGACCATGAGGGTACAGAAATTCTTAAAAAGTGTCAAACAAAACTAGGTGTGTCGGTTTCCGTAATCGAATCAGTCACTTTGTTTTCATCTACCTACAAAGAGACCTTAACGGAACGAAAAAGACACTAGGTCGTCTACAACTTTTAAACAAGAGACCAAGGAGACGAAAAAGATTTAGGTCGAGAATACAGACCTTCAAGAGTCAAGTGCATGACAACTTCGCACCGAACCTCTTAAAATTCGTACTGGAACGACCGTACACTTCACTCACGTTAACACACCATCAATCTTGTAAAAACCGTAACAGGAAGAAACTCTAATCTTACATTTGACTGGAAAAGGTCAGAACACCGGTGACGACTCAAAAGGTTTAAACGACCGTATAACTTACGTCGGGAACTTGTTGTAGTAGAAAATCTTAAACTTTATCGAGTCGGTAAAGTTTAGGATTTTATGGGATCTTTTTAGGGGATTTAATAGATGTTTGACATAATTACATACTAAATCATGTATCTCAATGTATACCATCAACAATGTGTAAATTTTTAAATTGGTGACTCGATGTGAGTCCTTCTTACCATCAGATATAACACTTTTTAGACTTTCAATTTTATAAGAGGGAAAGTTTTATTGATATTTTAGACTTCGTTATTCAACCCTTCGACCCCTCTTAATTTTTTATGAAGACAAAGGACATCCCGAATTTGAGACACAATTATAAGTTAGAAAAATTAGATTTATGGGCAATTATACACACTACCAACCCTGTAATTTCTTCTGTCTCAGAGAAGAGGGAACCCAGTTTTAACCGCAAATTTTGACTTTAACTATCCCCCTTTAACGTGATTTCAGTCACCGAGGGTTTGAGGACATGTCAAATGTCTCGGTTCTTATTTAATATTAAGACTCTCTTCAAAAAGTGAATGACAAAACTCAATTTACGGAATGTTTACATAAGTAGTCTTTCTGGGAACTTCTTATATACTCAGGATCTTTAACGAAAACATTCAGAGTAACCTTTAATTACAACTCAACTATGTAAGACACAACTCCAGACCATCTAAACCCGTAAGTCATCCGGACCCGACCCCAACACCTTACCTTCACCCTCTATGTTCTATACATCCAAAATTGATGTATATCCTCATATAATCACAATTTTTCCTTACTTTATAAACTTCCCTATTTTTAGAGTATACATAAACTAATAAAAATACGATAAAAACAACTATTGTAATTGTAGTTATTAAAGTACCTGCGGTGTTTCCCATCTTTACGTCTCAGTATTAGAACAGTTTAATCACGAAGGGTTCACGACAAAGGGTCTAACTGACAATCTTAGCAATGTTGTATCTAAAAACCAGAATCAAAAGTCCCTTGACTACACAATAGACCCGTCCTCAAGACTGCACATATGACAAGAAACAAAAAAAAATCTGAGGGTGAGTAGTGGGTAACAAGATTACACACCAGACTGAACTTTGGTGTAGGGAATTCTCATCAAAAATAAAATAAGTTTAAGAAGAGAAAGAAAGTATCATAAGATGTATACTATTTTCAAACTTGAGAAAAAAGGTCTCACTTCTATTGTCCTAGTTATCTAAGACGAAAATTTAATAAAAGGGTAAATTTACGCTCTTCTCTGTGATGACACGTTTTGGTGACAATTACGAACACGAAATTTATGACTTCTATGTCCTTAGTATACACAGTTCATCTTAACGGTCAAATGAAACACTCTTTCTTTATGGATATTAACATTTATAGAAACAAAATCAAAAAGTCCGTCTTCGAAGGTAACAAATGTTAGTCAATTAAATCTTTAATTTAACCTTAACATGATCACCAATCAGTTCCTCTAAAACAAAAAAAATAACACTGGATGACGACTTTTCTCCATACACTTATCCGTTATAAAAAAGGAAACCTTATTGAAATATAAAAATAACTAAGCATCAGTAAAATTTTAAAGATTTCACGTCTTCTCTTAGATCTTAGTGTGTCTTAAGATGGGAGAGAAGAGGTGACAAACTTATTTTATGAATTTTGTATAGAGTTAAATATGAGTACATATATTGTAATGTATTCAATCATGAATGATACGTACTACTTAAAGGAGGAAGGACAAATAACATATAAATAAAGGTACAACTATTTACGTATAGATGTAATATAGATGATCTTCGGGTTAAAATGTGATGTTCTTGATAACAGACAACATAAATTGGTTAAAGAATTCAATAAACACAATAAAAGTAAATTACTTTTTTAATCCTATGAAACAATATACATATAAAATACTATCGTTAATACATGTTATCGGTTCACACATCCCTTTTATTACTTTCTTTTTTGTGGTTCTGATCTCATCTTAAAACAAACCAAAGACCACTTTAAAACATTAAAAAAAAAGGGTTGATTTTTATCATCAAGACAAAATTACTAATTATCTATGTACAGACGTATCAACTCAGATTTTAATCCTGTTTCAATTCTTAGTTGTTTGTTTTACTCTAATGAGTCAGTTCATTTCATCAATAGGTATAGGTTGATTTGTGTAAGCAGACAGTAACTTGTACTCTACAGACTCTTTGTTTTACGGATGCAGACATGACGCAAGTGTTCGGCAAAGAACAAAATTAGTGAAAAAGGTATTTCGTTTATGTAAACTCTGAGTACTATCATAACAGTGTGATTCTCCGTATCAGGAGTCAGAAACCGTCTAGACAAGTGTAGTAGAAAAACCACATCCAATAGAAGTGAAATAAGAAACCTCTGTATTTCTTCTTTCAATGTCCATATCCACCAATGTCAGAGTCAGACGGACGTAAACTTTATTGTATAAAAATAAAGTAAGGTAGAGGATAAAGGAAAGGTTTTAGAAAAGAAAAGAATAATTATGGTACTACACAAAGACACCAATAAAACCAGTAGTTCCATTATAAAACTAGAAGACATGTATAAAACTCCCCACCCATCCTCCGATTATGTACTGACTTTATTGGATTTAAGTCAGGTATCTTTAAAGTTTATATCCTTTTATCATTATGACTTTTGTATTACAAACAAAACGTCTACAAGCCAATGATGAATTATTACTATTAGAAGAGTCCCTTCCTCGTCGGGTCATTCATAATACATAATATAATTGTATTAATTTCACTGTACCCTTTTTGAAAATTTCCCCAAAAATCCATGATTAGGTACTTTGTCTATATACATGTAGTTCAAGTATATATACATGATCTAATCTTCTCTTTATAAACCTGGTGTCTCCCTATATCTCTATATTGATATTGTACTTTGAGCCATAAGCAACACACACCGAATATATGAATTATGATGTAAAACTGTAAACGTGTCAACCTATTTTGATAAAATCTTTGAAACTAAAAATTTTAACACTATGAAAGTTAAAATACGTCCGAATTGCAAGATAATTTACGAACTAGGATTATCTATGAACTCTTCCTGGCTGATGATATATCGTGTCCCTAGATATCAGTTATAGAACAGTATTGGACATCACCTTTTCTTAGACTTTTTCTTACACATACAAACATAATGACTTAGTGAAACGACATGTGGACTTTATAATGTCTAGTTGACATGAAGTTAAATTTTTGATCTAAAAACTCCCAATCCTTGAATAAACAGATATTTATGGATTGTATCATAGACTGTTTACGAATGAATTATTCATAAATGATCTAAACACTCATTTAGTTTCTTAGTGATTCGTCAAGATTTAGAATTATATAGTAGAAACCTGGTTACTGGTGTTAGTACTGAACGGTGTTGATAGAATTCTAAAGTCTCTTTATTAAACAAAAGAAAAGAAGAGAGTGGAGGAACTTATTCCGGACACCTGGGTATAAATTGATTAAAGAAATGAGTAAACTTTTACTACTTTAATTTGAAATTCCACGGAAAGTTTCTCACAAGTCATAGGTATGTCGGTGAATGAAAGTAGAATCTTATGATGGTCTTACACTTTAGAACTGATTACCCCTTTTAAACGAGATTAGGAAAAAAACATTACAAACTTCCGAAATAGTTTATTTAAACAAAAAATCTGAATTAAGATTACTTCCACTTCCAAGTCGTCTGAAGATCTGTAAAGACTAAATTTAAGGACAATAGAAAAGGGGTAAAAAATTTAACTTTATCAACTATATGTTATAATGTATACAATATCCACATGTCGTATCACTAAGTGTTGAAAAATTTTGATATAAGGTACTCACTAATGATGTTTTACGACTGCTATAAGGAACAACATGTTATATAGGAACATCGAATAAATAAAATATGTATTATCAAACACGAAGAATTACGGGACGGGAAAAGAACGGGATGGGGGAAAGGGAGAGGGGTGACTATTGGTGATCAAACACGAGGTATAGACATTCAGACAAAGAAAAAACAATATAAGTGATCAAACAGGATAAAAATCTAATATGCATATTCACTATAGTATGTTATCAACAGAAGGAGACTGAATAAAGTGAATCGTATTTACGAGAGACACAGGTGGTTACAACAACGTCCACCGTTTTTAAGTCATAAAAAATACCGACTCATCATAGGGTATCATGTATAAATGACGACGAAGAAATAGGTAAGTCGACAACCACCTGTGAATCCAACGAAGGTATAGAACCGTTAACATTTATTAAGACGATACTTGTAACTCCACGTCCATAGGAAAACTTCATCAAAAAAACAAAAGAAGGTTATATTTGGTTCCTCACTTTAACGACCCAGTATTTCGTCAAGACAAAAATCAAAAAACTCTTTCGAGGTATAACAAAAAGTGCACCAATGTGGTTAAATGTAAGGGTGGTAGTCACATCGCCCCAAGGGAAAAGAAGTGTATGAAAGGTCGTAAACAATAAATACAAGAAAACCTATGATCGGTAAGACTGTCCACACTTCACCATAGAGTGACACCAAAACTAAGTGTAAAGGGATTACTAATCATTACAACTCGTAAAAAAGTATACGGACAACTAGTAGACATACAGGAGAAACCTTCCAGACAAGTTAAGAAGACGGATAAGAAATTAGTCCACCAAAAAAAAAAAAAAATTTGCCACTAAACATAGTTGAAAAATATATAAGACCTAGAATTAAGGAATAGTCAATATATAGTAAACGTTTATAAAAAAGGACAAGTAAAACAGAAAAACAAAACAACTACCAAAGGACACGACACGTTTTCCAAAATCCAAATTAATGCAAGGAAAATAAATGAAACGAGATCCTCTACCTAGATTTTGATCAACGCTAAATATAGTTTCTCACAACAGATACAAAAGGAGATCCGTAAAATACTAAAGGTCAGAATGTCAACCCCGAAATCTCAAATAAAAGTATATACCATAATCTCTTACAAGTCTAAAATAACAAAAGGTACAGCGACAGGTCAAAAGGGTGTGGCGAATGACTTCTCTGACAGAAAAGAGGTAAATTACAGAACGGAAGAAACAGTATCTAATTAACATACATTCATACACTTAAATAAAGACCCAAGAGATGAGACAAGGCAACTAGATATACAGACAAAAACACAATCGTGGTATGACAAAACTAATGTTATCGAGACTCAATCTAACCGGGTTTCCAAGTAAACACAAAAAGGAATTGTAGAAGACCTTTTTTTGTTTGTTTGGAAAACTGGTTGGGCCATCATATTGAGACTTTATACTTTCGTACTAAGAAGGTCGAGACAAGAAGTAAGAGTTCTAACATGTTCGACAATCCCCAGAAAATACGGGACAATAGAAAATTATCGTTACAAATATATAATAAAAAATAACACCCTTTTTATATGGATTATATTTCAAATTGAAAAATTACAAAAAATTCGTGTGTCAAGAAACCGTAATTCATGTATGTGTAAAACATATTGGTAGTGGTGATAGGTAAAGGTCTTGAAAAAAAAATTAAAAGGGTTTGATTTTGAGATGTTAAAGGGTAAGAGGGGAGGAGAATCGGGGACCCTTAATATAAGACAAAAGACATACTTAAACTGAAGGGGTCTATGGAGAATATTGACCTTAGTATGGCATAAACAGGAAAACATTGACCAAATAAGATCATTTGTCTTACAGAAGTTTCAAGAGGACACAACTTCGTACAATTTTGAAGGAAGGAAAAATTGTGAGCGACACACACACAAAACACCTAATTTTTTTACCTATTTGTAAAACAAAAAAGTAAGTGGACAGTCACCTGTAAACCCAACGAAGGTGGGGACAATTACTAACTGCACGAATTATCTTTAGTCAAATGAACTATAGAAACTGAAGTCAGTAATCAAAGACTCACTTATCGGAGAATAAGGATTCAAGAAATTTGGAAAATCTAATATATAGGTTCATTTTAAATAAAAGGAAGAATATCGTATATCGTACAACTGTTTTCAGAATTTTTTCATTTCCTTTACATGTGACAAGTACTGGAAAATTGTTGTCATGAAAAGTCTCATTAACAAAGGAGAACTCAAGAGACACCATTTATTTACACCCAACAAATTACATCGACATTTTTAGTCACTTAAAAAAAAATTCAATTCCTTTATTCTTTGAACTAAACAACTTTCTTCAAAAAGGACACGTCTTATTTCAAATTATTTCCAGTGTTTTTATAAGTATTAATATATTCACCATACTTTATCGGTATGTAAACTTCATACTTTCGTAACTTTAAAATAAATAGGTTTCCTTACAAATAGACTACAAACAATGAAAATTTATTTAACTTAAAGGAACCTTACACTCGATATTTTTGGTTTAAAGTCCCTGTCCTGCAGGACCAGGTGCAAAATTCTCCATATATGTAATTTACGGACTATAAGATTAAAAAATTCTAATCAGAAACTCCTTTAGTCATGGAAAAATTCTAAAAATTCTAAAAAATTCTAATCAGAAACTCCTTTAGTCATGGATCACTATTTTTGTTCTACAAATATTCATACTGAAGTTTTTTGTAGTTTTGGAACTCATCTTTGTAGTCAAAAAGAACGTACACCAATATCAACGTCATTTACTAACGATTGATCTACTTATTCCTCTCTTTCATAACTAAGAAAAACAACTGAAGTCAACATTAGAAACGAGTCTTAAAGAGAAATAAGTTTAAGTAAAACGTCTAAAAACACTCCAATAGACATTTCATGTCTTTATGTGGAATTTAGTAACTAACTGAAATCTTGACATAATGAGACTAAATATGACAGGACACTTTATTAAAAGTTTGTTTATAACACAATGGTGCGGAGTAACAAGGGAAATAAGATTTAATGAAAACTTCATAGAGGTTTGGACCAAAGTAGGAGTTTTCAATTACATAGTGGACAGGAACTCTGACAGGTCTCGATATATTGTATTCAAACCTTTCGTAATATTTTTGTAAATCTTACATCGGATCGCCGTCAAAGTCGTCTCATTCACGTATCGGTATCAGGACAACGACGAAGTTAAGGTAAAAAACTATAACTTAAAGAAATTATATTCGTCAGAGAAAGAGACATGAAGAAAAGGTGGAAGACGGAAAAAGGATAACGAAATTGAGAAAATTAAAAAAAAATTAAATCAAAACTCTTTAAAGACAGAAAAACATTCCCCTTTTTTTGTACCCAAAAGAATTTTTCACCGAAATTAACCTGTAGAAACGATTTTCCGTATTTAAGTCATATAAAGTATCATTTTAATCCGTATGACTTCTGAACCATGAGGATTTAGATCTTTTGAAACTTTATAGATCTTTATCGGAAAATAGATTGTCTACATACTTATGGTCTGAAATGACACTACTACTCTGTTTATTTGGAGAATCCCTAAAGGGTCACCCCTCAGTCTGTACAAGTCAAAGATCGGTTGACTTCTTTCATATCTCCGTATAACCTCGGGTTATAGTTTCCGGAAACCTCGGGTTTCCTTCTTTAAATTTTAAAGATAAATCTCTACTAAAAACTCGACTCAAATTTATTACTTGTCTTAAACTTATTATCTATTTTCTTTAATCACCTTTATGTACCACTTTTCATTTTCTACACTCACTGAGTATCATTTCCCGTATTTTTATAGAATTGATGTCCTTGTCCACTGAATCTTTACCCACTAACCCGACATCCCCGTCTCTTTAATAACCAAAGTCACACAAATTGTCTCACGAATTGTGGATTTATAAACGTACCTACCTCTCCATCCATTTACCTACTACTCACCCATTTACCTCACAAAAGACTTGATCTTCCTTGAAACCTTCAGTAGATCAAGTTTGGGGAGAAAAACACCTACACTATTCACTCCGGATATGATCGATTTATAGCTTTCGACCTACAGTAAGTAGTCAAAAATATTTCGGTATAGATATATTATATATGGATTATATTCTAGTCATCACCTCTTAATGTCAAAATAAATTGAACAGTACACGTCACGTCCTCTGAAAATAACTGTTCACTTAACAAACACTAAAAAAATTCGCGTAAGTTATGTATTAAAATTTATTGGTTGGAAAAAGAAAAAATCACGTAAACGTGTTATATTGAACCTGGTCAAATGGGGTCATTTTTAACTTCCAATACTTCTAGTCCATACATGCAAAGTATATTTGTGTTCTAGACGATAAGAAATAACGTGAATATTACCAATTACATAGGACGTTTTTAACATTTCACCATACAAATTTTTTTAAAAAAATTCACAAATAAAATTGGTATCAGTTAATCCCCGTTTTATTAACTTTTACATCAAAGAAAATAACTCTAGTTATTACGATAATCGTTTTTCAGGGAAAATCTTTATGAGTTTATATTAATAAAATTCGAAAAAATTCTATTAACGAAATTTATATGGAATAATAAAAAATATCCCTTTTTTTAGTTAGGATACAATTAGGTTTTAGATCTTATATATAATCATTCTAAATACAGTATTAAACCAATGAGACCTTAAGATGTCAACAAGTACACTCATTGAATCGTAAATCATTAATAATTTAGAAAAGAAAGGTTTCACGTCCAACCTTAACGATTCGTTTCTTTTCGGAGTTTTTCAGTGATCGTAAGAATAAAAAGTAAAAAACCAAATTTCAATGATTATTAACTTGTTATCAAAATAAGTATAATACGAATGTACTCCGTGTTAAATATCTTTTTTATACTTCTTCCTCGAGCATCTATTTTGTGTTGTCTTTCATCATTTTCAGAGTCACCGATTAATTTCGAACGTAAACCGTAATACATTATACACCAGGGGATCAATGTCCCCTTCGTCTCTCTGATTTGTCTTCTACTGAATATTGACTTCCCTTTTCCATTTAGACCTATCCATCTATCCTTCTGTTTATCTAAATACGTACATACATTTATGCGTGTACATATATATCTCCGAATATCACCCAAAGTAAAATATTTCGACAATCAAAAAGAAAGGGGAACCCTCTAAAACCCAAACGAAAAAATTGACAATATTTGTCATGACACGACTTGGAGTAATATGGAGACTCGTGTGCCTGGTAACAATACAACTCCATTTAGGGATTTTCTAACCGATCTAGGTCCCTCACGTATAAAAATTTTACAACCCATCGAGAGTCTAAACAAAATACTTGGATAGTATTAAAATTATGAATTTGGATTATTTATATTTTGTTTTTTCGTGTGATTAGAGAGTATACTGTATACTGACATCTAAAGTCTTGAAAAATTTATAACTGTTTATCTTGGGTCTTCATATAGTCTTCTTACTATACGGCTCTGCTTTACCTTAAATAATACCTTTCATCCTCACCAAGGTTCTTTTATATACCGAGATATTTAATTGGTTGTTCAGAATACTATATAGTTTCCTGTCACTTTTCCACAAACTTTTTAGGTCGTCGATTAGGAGTAATGTTTTCGGGATACATTTTGTCTCCATCTTCTCTTGGAGAATTTATATTATGTGACAAATTATTTTTTGTCATCATAACTGAAGGGACCACCGAGTCTGCCATTTCGCGGACAGATATTACACCCTCTGGACCCAAGCTAGGGATCCAGTCCTTCTAGGAGACCTCTTCCTTTACCGTTAGGTAAGGTCATGATAACGGACCTTTTAGGGTACCTGTCTCCTCGGACCTTCCGATATCAGGAACCCCAGCGTTTCTCAACCTGTGCTGACTCGCTGAAGTGAATTACACTTTATCTTTTGATAGATCTATACGGTCGAACAGTGGTAGTAATACATAGTATTTACCCTCCCAGTGTTTATTCTGTTCTCTTACTCTTGAGAATTTCGAAAACTTCGTCTCTCTTGAGAATCCACTGTACTAAAAATATAATTCTTCATCACTCTTTGAGGGTATTTAATTGGAGGGTTAGTTTTCTTGGATAATCTGAATTTTCTTAAAACACTCTACCGACTTAAATTCCATTCATATGTTTTACGTAATTGAAAGGAGATAACATCGTTGATCCCTGAAATGTGATCTTTATTAACCTCCCCCTCTCCAAAGTAAAATTTATCACAATTATGACTTGTACCCCGAAGTGACCACCGAGTCGTCATTTCTTAGACGGATGATTAAGTCCTCTGTACCCAAACAAGGGACCCAACCCTTCTAGGGGACTTCTTCCTTCATTGGGTGAGGTCATAAGAATTGACCCCTCAGGGTACCTATCTCTCCGGTACACCCAACGTTTCTCAGTCTGTACCGAATCACTGGTTTGTTGTTTATGATTGTATTTGGAATTGTCCTTCACGTACCCTAACACTTCTTTCACTACCTATAGAAGAACTTTTTGTATTTTATCAAAGACTCGTTTATCTTTTCGTATCACTTAAGGTAAAATTTCATCTTTCAATTTAATATATTTTTTTACTTAAATTACGTTAAACTAAACTTAGGACTATCAAAAAAATTAACCAGTTTTAAAAGTATTTGAAACATACTTTTGGTACGAACTTTTTTGTGAATCTTTTTACAACAAATTTCACCATTCTCTGTCAACATAGCGAACTATCGTCTTTTACGAAATGTCGGTCACATTTCAATATAGTCTCACTATAACACGTCTGTTCGTCTAGTCCTCTCGTCGCATAGTTCAAGTCTTAATTTACTTATAAAAATATGTATTGTTCCAATATTAAACCTGTCCATATTTCCCATAACCATGTTGACTAAAGATAGTTGATACATATGTTTACTTGTAGTCCACCTAATTTCTAAACATTTTACTGATCTTAAAAGCCTCCTTTCGTAGATGTACACATCAAATTCCCGTTCCCTTGGGTAGAATTCTGACCTTTGGATCTTTGACATTTTCTTTTCTGCTCGTAAAACGACGAATAGTTAATAAAATTGACATCTTATTTTGTTTAGTGACATTTATTTCCTTTGAACGTTCAATTATTCTTTTTTGGTGAGTCTACTTTTTATAATTTTCCATGAATTGAGTGCCTTCTTTTTAACCAGGTGTTTGAACCTCTATAAACCTGAATCGGTCTCTTTATATTAATTTGATTATTCTATATAAAATACGAGTAGTCTGACTTCTGTTCTTGAGACACAAACAACTACCACTATTATACTTCCCTTTGTAGAGTAAATAACAAGAATCTTTATGTCTAATAGTGTCGGTAAAAGTCTTTCGTTAGCTTAATACACAATTTTTAATTTTTATATCTGAAATGGATAACAAGAGTGACGACTCTTAGATTCTCTTTATCTTCGTAGGTCACATTTATCTTTGTAATCGTATAATATATACGTTATTATGAAGTTGTAAAAATTACACGAACTAGGAGGGGGCGGTTTTCTTTTGTTGGACCTTTATTTCTCTACCAGGTTGTATCACCTTACCGGGTTATTTAATGCAACATAGACATAGTTCCCTATCATACGTTGGTAAATTTTCTTACCACTTGTCAAATGGTCAACTGAAACTTCCTAAAGACATTCCGTAACTACAACTTTTCTTGGTGCACGTCTTTTCATACACACGTAAAAGTAAGGAAAAAGTATCTTGTCACTGGTTTATCTTGGGGAGTTACACACATACACACACATAAATAGACATAGACATCTTATTGTACTGACCTTTTTTAAATTTTACAAACGTATTAAATAAAGTCTCCCGACCCCCTCAGGACTATATCCATACCTCAGTTTATAATCCTCTCAACGTACCCTTTCTTTCTCACTTTCAAAAATTTTGTTTCGTATTTCATAGTTTAAATACGTATATACTTCCTTATATATGTATTTACTTCTTTAATGAAAAAAATTTAAGTTTTCAGTTAACTTTTGTCGACAGTCACTAATCGAATGATTTTTGTTCGTCGTCCGTGAGTTGTCATCCACTTTAACACCGGGGTCCTCATTACATCCTGTATGACTTCTCCTAAGATTGACCTAATTTTAGTAAGGAAACATCGGAGTAATTTCCAATAATGGTCAAAGAATCAAAACTCCTTGACCTCTGACTAGTATTTTTATCATTGGACAAGTATCCAGAGGTTTTGGTTTGGTTTGGACTGAGGTCGTCCTATAATCTTCTACTTAAAAAAGGAGGTCGACCCATCGACCTACAATATGACCCTCTTTTACTCTAGGTGACTACATTTGACTTATTCTGGTAGGAGTGATAGAAATATCAGATTATTAAACTTCATAAAATCAATACGGTATACCAATCTAGTTAACTAACCTCATCTTAATAAAATATCAAAATTTCTTTTTCGAATTCCTTACATATAATCATACTGTCATAAATTCATGATAAATTTTTATATAAAAAAAAAAAAAAGTTTTAAGAAACGTAGTAGTTTCCATGACTATTGTCTTGTACCACTGAACCCTTTACCTTTCAAAAACCTAGGTTTTTTGTCTTAGAGAAAGTTTAAACTAGTGAATTCTTTCCTTCGTTGACTAGGTTCTGGTATACTTCGTCTTTTACGCTAACTTAGTACCTCTTGAAGTCATCTTTGACGAGATGCTCGAATACATTTTCTTGTAATAGGCTTACCTCAGACGTGACACTCAGTAGGTCACACGCGAAAATAGAAAACAGGAAACATTTATACTGTTCACAAAAACATTATAGAACTTTAAATATCATTGAATGTCTTATCTGTAAATCATTGTTATAAAAAAATTCATTTATGAAGACTCTTACAAATGATCAAAAAAGTTCTTTGAAATTTATCATTTAGACAACATTAGTAATTTTTACCTTTTTACCAACATGGAACTTAATTTAGGTTCATCATTAAGAGTATATAACCAATCTCCTTGTACTATACTACTCTAAGAAATTAGAGTACAAGTACTGAGTAGAGGTAGTCAAATGTCGTTTGAAGAAAAGTAATTTAATGTTCTAGAATTTTAATAACCTTCACTTTAGAAGAGGAGCACACAAAATATTGGTCTAAAGAATATAAAAATTACACAAAAAAAAAGTATCTAAATTGGATGAATAAAAGTCCTATTTTATACTATCGTTCATCCTCATGAAAAAAAGAAAGTATTTTAACATGGACCATACGAAAAATCAGGGGATGTAAACACGAAGACACTAGAAGAGGTATTGGTCACCAGAAGACTTTACGTTTAGTTTAATACTTTTAGAGGAGGAATTTTAAGAAGTTTCTAAAACGTAACGTGAAGTCTTTCTCAGGTCTGAAGACCTGTACCGAAAGTTCCGAGACACTTGGACCGGAGACGGATGGTCAGATTCTTCTGACATGTAGAACCAAATATGGAAGACAGGGTTGAAACAATAATATTGTTATCGGTGGGGTAAAGTGAGAATCTTCTACGGACCAATCCTGTCTTTAAGTATACCAAGGGAATTCATAGAGAGTCATTAATAAACTTTTCATATCGTGGTACTGGACTTTATGGTATGTCCAAGAAAGTCAATATTCGCACAACTGATCCTAATAAAACCTTCTTATTGAGTTCCTATTCCACCATACCAACTCAATCTCAGGAGTGAACAGGGGTCTCCTAACTTTCTGTGCTTAATAAGTAATGAAAATTTTGTCAACCGTTCTCTACTTTATAATTTTGTAGTTGGGTAATGTCCGTAAGAGAATCACTTGAAGAGTCAATATTCATTTAATTGAAAGAGTGAAGTCAGAGTCATGAAAAAATAAAATTTACAGATCTCTTTACTGTTGGGGACTCTAACACTTTATAAAAACTTGTATACTCTCATGTCAATCAAAAAAGGGCCATTCAACATGAAGTAGTTAATACTTGATAAAATACTAAGTGATTCTTAGACACTAAGTCACATATTCATGAACAAAAGGATCGACGATATAACCTCACTACTGGATGAAACATAAGAAAATATACAAGAACGGTGTCAAGATATGTCAAAAGTCATAAAATATCTACAAATTTCAACCTGTAAGACACCGGGATTTAAGTGAGAACACAAATAAAAGAAATGGTTATTCCATATACCATTTTTTTATCTACCTGTCGTTTGGTAATAACGTACGTATCTTTCGGTAGTCAAAGTTCGTTTTTTGAAAACCATTCAATTTAAAACAAAACCCCTTAATACTGTAACGAATATAAGAAACATCAAGAACGAAATAACTAACCCGGATATGGAACAAACACATACTAACTGGTTCTTGTCATGTCATATTTTGAAGTCGGAAAACTATACTCTCTTTATGGACGAGATATTAGGTAGGTCAGTAAATTTCCATCGCCATTTAGACAACTGTGAGTCACTTTTTTTCCACCCTCTCCCTCCTCATAAAAAATCTCATCGTTCGTCGCAAGATTCCCTTGTACACACGGATTCTCGTCTGGTCAACCGTCCGGGTATACAAGTAAGACTCTTCCCCAACAAGGACTTACTCTGAATTGTAATTCAATTACCTCCCCTCCTTCTGTCTCTACGAATTATTTCACTTCCTACTAGTAAAAACACACACTTGAAATTACTGAGACTTCATCTAAAAAGTATACCTAACGAAATACAGACCAACCGGTTATACTCCTTTATTACTGTGCAAAACATGTCACTCCGTTTAATGTTAGTATGGAATATTAAAAACATGTTTAGTAAACTAATACGAAACATGTTCAGGTCGATAGGTTTTATGACCAAAAGGGATGGATAGAACTTTCACCTTTACTTCAATGAGTCAGTACAGGCTAACTCACTGAGGTACCTGACGTCGGATGGTCCGTGGAGGTAGGTACCTTAAAGGGTCCGTTCTTATGACCTCACCCAACGGTAAAGGAAGAAGTCTTCTAGAAGGGCTGGGTCCCGAGTTTGGGACTAGAGGGCATAATATCCGTCTGTGAAATGGCAGACTCGGTCGTCCTTCAGGATAAGTATAATCTGGAAATAATTAGTTCAACAACCCGGAGAAATAAGAATCTGTTAGGATAAAGAATCTAGAGAGGATAATATTTTAAGACACCGGGAGGTTCTGAAACATTCAAGCTTTAACTTACTTTAGAAATGAAAATAGGGGTAAAAAACTATGATGTACGATTCGGGAGTCTCATTCATACGAATATCATAAATGGACTTCATAAAATCAGAAACTGAACAATCGGTTCAACCAACCACCACACAAATTCCAGGTTATCGTACATAGTCATTGGGGACACCTAGTCAAAATAGATACCAGGTTCCAACGAGATGACGAATTGGTAGTGTCTTTATTTACATTCCAATGTCCTTGTAAACCTCCTTTCGTCTAGACAATAGTGACTTCCTTTTAGTTAAGTTAAACATCTATATACGGAAGAACTGTTCGACTTCAAAGGATTTTCAAGACAACATAATTGAATGAACATACCGGAATTATATTTACATAAAACAGGTAAAATCCGGATTTTTGAACAGCGTAACTAAATGACCATAGAATTCTTTATTTAGAAGTGTTTTAGTGATAATTAAATACGAGAAACACGGTCCTATGAATATTACTTTCGTTAGAACAACTCTAAACCTGAGTAATGAGTCAAAATCAAATTTTATATAACTCTCTACAATATCATTTCAATGATCAAATATTTATATCATTTAAACGATCAAAAGTCTTTATATCAAACACAGTTGTATATATTTTACTTTTACTACAAGAACTTAAAAGATCAGACAAAGTGAAGTGTATAGATAGATTTAAAAAAAGATTTGGTGACACTTGTAATATAATAACTTCGATTTTATTTTAGTGAAGGTGAAAAACCTTTTCTATTAAAATATAATGTAAGATTTCATGATCTGTAGTGTATAGCGTTATAGGAGTGATTTTAGATTTATAAAACCATGTTACTTTAATGAAGTCAAGTGGAGTCTATGTCTATCTTATTTTTAGTCTTCTAAGATCAGTACCTGTAAAGAATCTAAAGTGATCTCTATAAGAAAAGAACCAGAGATGACAAAACGATTGTAGGTCGTCATAACCCCCGAATTATTTACCAACAACTTATTTAAGTGTAAACATTAATTTCGTAATTATCTTCTCTTCCCTTCTTATATTCGTTTCCGATTCTTTAGAACCGACAAATGAGGTAACTACTTTCCCGTGATGGATGTGTCACGTTATATGACAAGTCAAGTCAAGTCAAATCAAGTCAGTGGGTCAGCACAGACTGAGAAACGCTGGGGTACTTAGCGTCGTGAGGTCCAGAGGGACAAGTAGTGGTAGAGGGCCTCAAGTGAGTATGAGTGCAGGTAGCTCAGCCACTACGGTAGGTCGGTAGAGTAGGAGACAGCAGGGGAAGAAGAGGACGGGGGTTAGGGAGGGTCGTAGTCTCAGAAAAAGGTTACTCAGTTGAGAAGTGTACTCCACCGGTTTCATGACCTCAAAGTCGAAATCATAATAAGGAAGGTTTCTTGTGGGTCCTGACTAGAGGAAATCTTACCTGACCACCTAGAGGAACGTCAGGTTCCCTGAGAGTTCTCAGGAGGTTATGGTGTCAAGTTTTCGTAGTTAAGAAGTCACGAGTCGAAAGAAGTGTCAGGTTAAGAGTGTAGGGATGTACTGGTGACCTTTTTGGTATCGGAACTGATTTGTCTGGAAACAACCGTTTCTTTACAGAGACGCAAAGTTATACGACAGATCCAACCAGTATTGAAGAGAAGGTTCCTCATTCGCAGAAAATTAAAGTACCGACATTAGTGGTAGACGTCACTAAAACCTCGGGTTTTTCTATTTCAGACTGTGACAAAGGTGACAAAGGGGTAGATAAAGGGTACTTCACTACCCTGGCCTACGGTACTAGAATCAAAAGACTTACAACTTGAAATTCGGTTGAAACAGTGAGAGGAGAAAGTGAAAGTAGTTCTCCGAAAAATCAAGGAGAAGTGAAAGACGGTATTCCCACCACAAAAGACGTATAGACTCCAATAACTATAAAGAGGGCCGTTAGAACTAAGGTCGAATACAAAGGAGGTCAGGTCGTAAAGAGTACTACATGAGACGTATATTTAATTTATTCGTCCCACTGTTATATGTAGGAATTGCATGAGGAAAAGGATAAACCTTGGTCAGACAACAAGGTACAGGTCAAGATTGACAGCGAAGGACTGGACGTATATCCAAAGAGTTCCCTGTCCAGTCTACCAGACCATAAGGGTAGAGAAAATCTTAAAAGGTGTCAAAAAACACTAGGTGTGTCAGTTTCCGAAACCGTATCAGTTATTCCGTCTTTATCTACAAAAAGACCTTGAGAGAACGAAAAAGGTACTAGCTCGCCTACAACCGTCAAACTAGAGACCAAGGAGACGGAAAAGATTTTGGTCGAACTTGTAGACCTTCAAGTGTCAAGTGTATGACGACTTCGGACCGAACCTCTTAAAACTCGTAATGAAATGATCGTACACTCTACTCACGTTAACACGCCATCAAACTCGTAAGAAACCGTAACGGAAAGAAACCCTAACCTTACTTTTGACTGGAAAAGGTCAGGACACCGGTGACGACTCAAAGGGTTTACACAACCGTATAACTCACATCGCGAAAGTGTCGTAGTAGAGAGTCCTAAACTTTATTGAGTCGACCTTGAGGTAGTGGAGGTGATCGAAACAACCATCACTACGAAAGATTCCGGGTGAACTGAAGTGTAAGGTCCTACAGACCGAGATCCACTCACTAGTGTGGTAACACTAATAGAACCAGCACTTCTAGAATTACCGAAACCTTCCTAGAAAACTTTGTTGAGAGTTTCACCATGGTAACGAACTAAACCTTAAAAAAGAAAAGGAAAAGTATTAGTCACCACTATACACGTATAACGGTAATATTTAGTCTTAACACATACGAATCTGGAGTGATCAACAACTATGTTTATGGATCTATTTTCCTTATTGGAGAAAACCTTAGCACTTTATTTTTACTTATCTAGATTTAAGAAAAAGGTTTACTGACTTAACTCAGTGAGTTTTAGTCTTGTACAATATTTCAACAGAAAATAAAACATCTTGTATACGAAACAAGATTAATATCATGAAGAGTTTACTCACAACTAAAATCCAAACTCTCATGATAGTATGCCATCCAAAAACACTAACCAGTCTAACGTTCTGATGACTTCCCTTGGGTCTTTATTAAGACATCGTTTCGGTCATATCACTTGGTAATCGAGACACTCATAAATGTATAACAAATTTTTTTTCTTGACAATTCAAATGTATACCTATGCAGAAATCATACGTTTCTCTTTTATCTTCAACTTTCGTTTCTTCAACGATGTTTTTTCGACGGTCCTTTTTTATTTTGGGCAATAGACTCTCTGTTTTTATTTTACGAACAACGAACAAACATTACAACGTCAAAGGATGGTAATTAGACATGGTTAAAAATATGGTTTTTAGTAAAACTTTAGATCCTCCTCCTACAACATGGACAATAAACCTTTGATTTAGATTTTATCCTTTCTTTTTTTTAGACTACGAATATTGGGAAGAGAAAGGTTTATAGTTTTAGAGGGATTCTTACAACTTGACGGTAGGTAAGAAAATTTTGATACCATGAATCATAGTAAGTCACCTACCATTTGAACACTTTCGGGAACTATTAGACTTATAAATAAGTCAAAAAAGAATTAATTCCGTATTAACTCTTTTAACTACATCAAAACTTGACATAAAATTCGGAATTTAAGACTTTAACGTAGGTAATACATCTAGGAATAGTCAGTCCACTTCTAATTTAATTTACATCGAATATTGATTTGGAGAACTAAGAAAACTTATAAAGTCACTAATTTTTTTAGTAGGTAGGGGGTGTGAGACAGTAATACATCATATTTAAATTCAGACCTTAAATTTATTAAATTTTAAATAAGTTTAATAAAAGGGATGGAATAAATGTCGACGACAAAAATAAAAATTCCTTACCAGCAACCTCCAGTCTCACCTTCAAATGTTAGTGAGGAAGTTGGTGAGTTCACCAACCGTAGAACTTTTAAGTCCATACTTTATTTAATCAAACGACTACAGATCTACTAAGACTCGTCTCTTCGTTGATTACGTATACAAATATAAAAGTATCATGAGTCATCGATAAAGAAAGGGTCTAGAAACAAGTCTCCATTACCCCCTTTTTTCATCACGACTAAAATAGAAAATTTATTGGAACGTCAAGTAAGGGATCAGTAGTCTTGAGAAGTCCCCACCACCCGTCTGAGACTTTTGTATCGATTTTGATCTACGACGGTAAACCAGACGAGAAGTATGTTAAACCAGTAGGTTCGTAGAAGACTCAACTCAACAAGACAAGAAATTTTAACCCCACCTCAACTTACTTCATATTATAATTATATACACACACATATCTACATATTCATACATATAATTATGTACATGGACACTGTATATAGAATTCATAGAAGACATGAGTATAAAGTGAATACACTTTGGGCGATCTTGACTGAGTTACATTCGAGTCTACAAATACATCTTCTTTAGATTATTGATTCTCCTAAACTTATATTTATAATAATTTATTCAATGTCTCTTTATGACTGACCAGAGAAGAACCGAGTGAATAAATATGTCATTGTAAATAATATAGTACTTTGATAGTACTTTCCATAATACGATTCTCGGTATTTCCTTATTTCAACCTACTTTGTGTAACGAGATAGTGAACTGAGGTCTTATATAATAAAGATCAGAATACAGGATAATGCAAATACAGAACTACATTGACAGGGAATTCCCGATCTCTTATCTTCAATACTTGTACCTAAGACTTTGGTCTAACGGACTCAAACTTAGGGGTCGAGACAGTCAACTCATTGTAGTCCTTCAGTAAATTTGAAAATAAAGGAGTAGTCGATTCTTTTTTTTTTTCCTTCTTTTTATCGTTATTACCTTATCGAGTATGTCAAACTTTTACTCAATTATACCCGTTTCACCAATCTTGTCTCGGTCTGTATTTCACAAGTACTTACAATGGACAATAACAACTGTAATAAGAAAGGAAGTCAGTCTGGAGTCATCGAGAGTGGACGTATTAAAGACTCTACCACGAGGACAACCCGATTTCGAACAATTCTTATTCCTAACAGACCACGATAGAAGTCGTGAATTGTACTACGGATCGTATATTACAAATGTAACAAAACAACTAAACGACCTCGGAAACAGTAGCGGATTAGGTAAAATCTCGAAGGGACCACCGAGTCTACCATTTCTTAGACGGACGTTACGTTCTCTGGACCCAAATCAGGGACCTAACCTTTCTAGCGAACCTCTTCCCTTACCGTTGGGTGAGGTTATCAGAACGGACCTCTTACGGCACCTGTCTCCTCGAACCGTCCGACATCAGGTACCCCAACGTCTCAGTCTGTGCTGACTCGTTAATTACGTGTGTCAGACAAAAAAATGTAACGGTAGTCTTTCCACTAAAAAAAAAAAAATTAATTTAGACCTATACAATGAACAGTGAACTTTGGTAAAATAACCATGTAAGGGGATAATCTATAAGGTCTGTTATGACGTATCGTATGTTCCGGACGATAACAGAACAGGGGATTGACACATAACATAGTCGGTGAGGAGAAGGAGGAGTTTGAGTGTGTACGACCAGGATCCATGGACATCCGGAAAGATTTCATATGAGAAGAGATTCGAATCAACGAAGTAGAGGGATCAGGCAATATGAGTAAAATGATTTGGGTTCTTGTTACAGTGGAGAAAAGGCTTCAGGACAATTCAAAGTCTCTCTCAGACCTCATAACGATTACATAAAACATGCATGGACAATGATACAACACAACTTTATACTCCAGTCCTTAACAGAAAATTTTTCGAAATACAAAGACATTGGAGGACATCATCGTCAGCAGATATAATTACAAATAACTCATTTAAGTACAGAAACCTAAACTCCTCAATTTATGACGACGACGACGATTCAGCGAAGTCAGCACAGGCTGAGACACGCTGGAGTATCTACCGTCGGGTGGTCCGAAGGGGCAGGACCCTAAGAGGTCCGTTCTTGTGACCTCACCCAACGGTAACGGAAGAGGTCACGCACTTTCACTTCAGCGAGTCAGTACAGACTGAGAATCGTTGGGGCACCTGACGTCGGATGGTCCGAGGAGACAGGTACCCTAAAAGGTCCGTTCTCCTGACCTCACCCTACGGTAACGGAATCACCTTTATATGTCTACTGACCACAACCCTCTCTTGTAACACTCAAGTCAAAACCTTTAGAACACAAATCTATGACCATCTCCTAGACACTCCATTTTACAGGGTGTTAGGTCAGTCACCTCCCGAACGGACTCATTGACGTCCTTAACGACGGATCAAGGAGTGATCGAACTTCCGTCATTCTACGAGTGACTTCAAAGTTTCCAGTACTCGAGTTGTCTCTTCGGACCCAATCTCGACTTTAGCCATCAGCAGACGTAACCACACTAACAACTTGGGCACTCCTAGAACTATTGAGGACTTCACACCAGAGACATTAAAGAAAAAGATTATCCAAGTAATAATACTTCTACCATTACAAGTTGATCACTCAGTATTTCTATATGTTCTAAGGGATTGACACAGACATTCATTAATTAAGGGTTTATTTTCAATTTGTTGGATTATGAAGATAGTTTGGTATTGTCAAAACCTTAATTGTAAATTTCATCATAAAGACGAAGTCTAAATTCACAAAAGTCTATCTCCTTTCTACCATTCATGAACCTTTAACCATGGATTGTAAAAAAAATTCGTCGAAACAAGTTTCTCTATATAAAGTAGTAAACCAAGTGGGTAAATTTCATATTTTAAATAAATAAACATCATATAATTGTCCCAATATGTTGTCAGTGGTGTTAGAAAAAATGTTGTACAAGTAGGAGGTTTTTGGGTCACATGGACAATCGTCAGTAAGGATAAGGGAGGATGGTCGGGAAGGGGGTCCGGGGAGTTGGGATTAGGTGTCACTTAGATGAAAGATTGAGATACCTAAAAGGATAAGACCTGTAAAATATATTTACCTTAGGATGTTATACACAAAAAAACACTATCCGAAAAAAATGGATCGTGCTATAAAAGTTCCAAGTGGGACACTCTCTCCACAGTCATAAAGACAGGAAAAATAACGGTTTATTATTGGGTGTATGGTAATACATAATAGTCAACTACCTGTACACAGAAGAAAAAGTGAAAAACACGACACTTGGAAGTACGTGGTAAAAAACACATCTTTAACAAAATTAAAGAGAAGTCATATATGTCCCACCACCGAAATCCAACCAGTTCGGAAAACTCTTTGACGGTCTGACGAAGGTTTCACCGACTTGATAAAATGAAGGATAGTTAACATCAAAGAGGTGTAGGAGTGGTTTTGAACAGATGGACAAAACAATATCGATAGGATCAATCATAACTAGCATGGAATAACACTAAAAATAAATATAAAAGGACTACCTATTACTATAACCCGGATAAAAACACATAAATAACCAGTAAACTTATCGAAGAAACCTTTTTACCGAAAAGTCTAGAAAACAGATAAAAAACTAATCAATAAACATAAAAAAAACAACATTAACAACGAATACATAGGACTATGTTCAGCACACAGTCTATGTACTAAATGTCTATGTTTAAGACAGACAGAAAACTGAAAGAACCATCATAGTAAACGTTTTGTCTTCATTGACCAAAACTACACCAAGTCAAACAAAAAGAAAATATTGAACACTAAAACCTTATAATTATCTTTGGTAGTGGATTGGGTCCTAGTACTTCTAAATGAGGTCACAAAAGAAGATTCAAAATACTAAAATCGAGAGTTTGATTCCAGACACTAGGACATGAAATTGAAAATTCGGGACAACATAAAAAAAAGGGGAGATAAACCTAATACTAAATTACTTCAAAAAATTTCAAGTCGAAAGTTTAAGATCTTTAAAATTTGAAAAAAAAAGAACGTTTCAAGAAAATGTGTAAGAAAAGTAACGTCTATGTTGATACAGAAACACCTTAAAAAAAAGAGGGTTCCCATAATGATCATGTAATTATTATTGTAAAGACTATTTGTAAACACAACATATGGATTTTGGTAATCATATAATATTTGTAGTTGATGATTATGAGTTTTTAAATGTTTAAAAAAACAAATTAAGATTCTTTCGTAAATTATAATTCTTTGTACACTCTGACATAATCCTGTCTAAGATGGACTTTTCTTTACTTTTGACCCTCTAAACCCCCAAAAGAAAGAAAAAAGAAACGAAAACAAAAACAAAGAAAGTCAAAAAACAATCGTGATTCCACTAAAGACTAAAGAACGATTTATCATAAGAACGTTCTAAACGGTCCTTTTTATTAATGACTACAGACTAAAAGATATTCCGTCAGAGTTATATCAAGACCCAGTACTCATATGTACATTTCAATGAAAACATCGTCCCATGAACCATGACAGAACTCATTAAACTGTAACTCATTGTTAAGAAGGATTCTCTCTAAACGGACGTTTTAATATCTGACCTCAACACGTTCTAGACCAACATCATTAATTTGAACTGATCATACGGTCAAACACGACGAATAAAATCCTTAATGGAAAAGTGAAGTAGAGTCTTAAAAACAATCAACAAAATAATAAAAACCTATCTTTTTTTTACACGGGTAATATATTTATATTTATATATATTTCTTCTATAATCTATTAAAACAATTGTAAATAAATAAATTTTTCAGAGTGAATGGTAATCGTAAATGACAATCCTTTTTATGTTCCTGTGTAATATAACTTTACAAATGTCTTAAAAGGTCTTTTATAAATTTGTGATTTTTAAGTGGAATTTGAAATTTTATACGAGAAAAGATTAACCGTTATAAAAAATTTACATAGTAATACCACCACTTATAACAAGTCATTCATAAACCGTATATCAGTAATTAATCTTTAGACACTGATTGAATAGACATTACTAATAACTGTACAAACATTCATAATATTAACTTAAAAAGTAGTCGTGCATAATGATTCTAAAGTGAAAAAAATTGGTCCCTTGTGATTTGTGTGAGTAAGGTATCTGAATTTTGTAAAAACGGATCAAGGGGACCTTAAATCTTGTCAACTAGAACGTCATAAAAGGGAAACAGTATTAAAGGTGGACACAATAAATTTAACATTGTTTAGTAATTGACCTGTAGACAATTGTATGGATAAATTTTCATTATCACTACATCAAAATTCAATGATAAAATAAAAGAAAGCTAAAACAAAAAGTAAGTCTTACTCCACGTTTGTCGTTTTCTTAAATAGTTCTAACATCTCCGACGTCTTTTACTTATGGTCCATACTCAAAGTTTTTATAATATAGTAGATACAAACGAATATTTATAACCGTGACTTTAAAATTAAAGTCAGTATTCGAACTTGAAAAAGTAGTAAAGTGGTATTATTCTATCAGAAAAAAGTGAAATTAAGTTCCCACCTGAACAATTTTACATCATTTTTGAATCAAAATCGGTTGACATTAAAGACTCATGACCAGTTTCATCTGGTTCTAAAATATACCGATAAAACAAAGACTGATCTTTAAGATTATATCCTCCACAAAGGGTCTTGTCAATCTAATATACACTAGACGAATCTAGTATCAAGTAAAATATGGACGAAAAATATTATAGAAGAAATAGTCGAAGATTTGACGTAAGAACCCAAATTCGTGAATACATAACCTGTACAAAAGGTGAGGAGTGTTTATCATTAAACACTTTAATAAGACTCTCTTTATTATTTTATCTAGGTTTTGTTCTTGTATGTCTTTTATTTAGATTAAATATTAAAGTAAAATAATATAAATCAATAAGTTTTACTAATATTCGAAAAAGAAAATCGACGAAAATTTATCGAAAATTTTGGTAAAACCCTAAAAATGAACAAAAAAGATCTGACGGTAGTCACTCTTAATGGTCTGCTACAGTCTGTGATGAAAGTTTCGGAATGCAGCCGTCAACGGTCAATGTGCGTGATTCTAACTGACCTTGTTCTAGGAATCAATGTTCTAACCTTTTCTCTACGTCTTACGTATTCTACTTGTAACGTACTGGCCTAGTAAAATCACAGAAACGCAATTTTTTTTTTTTTAGTAACGTTTTCATAAGTTTTGACAGTCCGATGGGTCAGTCTCCCGACAACGGTAAATTTTAGTGACATTAAATTAATCAAACCAATCTCGTGTTTCGAATCGATTAGTTGGTAAAAAAATTTTTAAAGAAAATAAGTCTCTTCTAACTTTTAGTCAAATCAAATTTACAGAAAATGAAAGACAACACAGAAAGAAAGAATGTTACTTCTGTACTAAGGAGATCAAATTACAGTTTTCAAAAACTTGACAAAGTTTTTACAAAACGAATGGCATTGGGATTTCAACAACAGAAAACCAGATACTTCACCCATTGACAACCCCAGTTATTACCTGTAAGATCAAATTCCACCAACTACCTAAATCGGTATATACGACGATTTCTTTAACAGATGGAAGGGGGGGAGTGGAGAAAGTAAATACATTCTAACTCTAATCTCCCTTTCGTAAAAGATATAGTTAATACAAATTTGGAAAGTTCTTCCAATAAATCGCTCGAATCACAAATTGACTTGAAAAAAATTTGTTCCGGTTCCAGATTACGACAAAACTCTAAGACTTAATTTACTTTTAAGAATAAAGTCTTTACGTAAATTTACGAAAAAAAAAGAACACTGTCAATACGTTTAATCGAACCTAAGGTATACAGGGACTCAATAAAAATAGTATTTCGGTGTTTACATAATATTCCGTTTAACATTATATATATTAGGATTTGAGTACTGGTGCAGAGTCAAATAAAAAAAGAACCTCACTTTTCATGACTTTAAGTTACACTGCAATTTTACTTTTAAAAGGATAAATAAACTCATATTTTTAGTGAATGGTCACTTAGTATATGATAAAATTTTATGAAAGAAGCCTACAAACACTAAGAAATGACCAACACTTAATCTCTTCGACCCTTGTATACCACATGTCACTTCAGACTTAAAAGGGTAGGAGGACACGTAGCATTCGTACAAACATTATAAAATTTTTTATGTAAATCACTACGATGTCCTTAAAGTTCGGACACCATTTACAATCATAAATGACATCCCTCCCACCTAAACACCAAAGTAACTTAAGTCAATAACGCATAATATGAGGTCACCTTAGGAAAGGAGTGTATGAGGACGCCTACAGACCCGGACCTTTACAAAAAAATTTTTGTGAAAATAATACATGTTATTTTATAAAGTAATCGAACTTAACATATCTAAAATTTTTAAGAGAGTTACTTTCGTACAACAAATTAAAGAAAATTTTTTTAGTGTCAACCCGAAACTTTCGTAACTCTTATATTTGTATGTATTTTAATACTGTGAAAACCAATCTAGCAAAAAAGATCGAAATTTTATGTTCAAAAGAGTATAACTCCAAGGTCTTCTTTCACTTAATTATCACAATTAATAGATAAGGGAAAAATTTTTGTGTAAAAATTTTCAGATTATTACTAAGACTTGATTCGTAATCCATTTAGAAATTAACTAATCGAATTAATACAGTTGACCAGACAGTACCCAAACAGTACGTGACTTCCAATTAATAAAACTGAGATAAAATACCGGATCTTACGATACAATTTTTATATATACATTAACAAAGACTCTACTACACGTACAATTTCCATTATAAATAGTTTTATCTCGCGTCAGACTCATTATCAACACATTATCTGAATCAGAAAGTATCAGATTTTACACGTAAAATAATTTTATCTTTTTCTGATCTTTGTGTGTCACAGGATTTTGAGTCCCAACAGAAAAATCATCCTCAGTATTGACTCACTGACTTGACTTGACTCACAGACGAAACAACTTATCCGGGCTCACACCTCCATTTCCGTTTTACTCTTGTTAATACGTCATCAAACCACCTATCTCTTTCGACCGAACCGGATTCCACCATCGACATCCGACATCTCCATCACTAAAGACCTATATACAATTTCTATTTTCGTAAACCTAAACGGTCCTAACCAACATGTTACACTCTATTTCCCTCTACCGTTCCTGTAAGCCCCAAACTCTTTGGTGTCTTCTAAGTCCCGACCCCTCCCGACCCTCCAATCAAAAGTTCCCCCTTCATGGAACATCGTCAATCTATGACCTCTATCCTCCATCCGTTTACGGGATCTGGTCTTCTTATCCTCTCGACTGTCTGGACCCTTTGCATCAACTATCGATCCGTTTTACCTTCTGATGAGTTCCAATCACTATCACTTAAATAAGTGAAAGTGAAAAGTGAAAGTACGTAACCTCTTCCTTTACCGTTGGGTGAGGTCACAAGAACGGACCTCTTAGGATCCTTACCCCCTCGGACTACCCGACGGCAGAGACCGTAACGTGTCAGCCTGTGCTGACTTCGATGAATCGTCGTGTTCATTCCGTCACACAATAGAAGCCGGTACATTTCGTCGTACTCACGTCCGGATCTCATCCACTTAACCTAAATTGTCTCTAACGGTGTCCTCAGAATGACTGGGCTACTTCTTCCATCCACAACGTCACTATCGGACCCTTGAAGTCGATCCATTTGTCCCTTCATGTCTACACTCTCCTCCTCTTTCTTTCACTTTTGCACCACGGTAGCTACCTGACATTCAGACAGATCTTTCCTGTCAGACCTTTACGTCCTTCACCTTCAATCGTACTACACGAATTTCAACTCTTAAACTCCTCAATGTGAATTAGACAATACTGTCCACAATAGTTCATACTGTTCATACTAGTTCACACTAGTTAGTCAGTGACTGACTCCACTCTGTTCTCTCCTTAAGTCCTCGGCACTTCAGGTACGAACGACACCTATAATGTCGGTTCTTAATGTCATCTAATCCACAAGACTGCACTCACGACAAAAAGAGTCTGATAGACTTACATGTAAATATTATGTAAACTATCTATTGATACTCGACAAAGGAGTAAACCCTAAAACCTTTGATTTTACCCCTGTGCTCGTAAGTTTTCCATAGGACCTTCAAAACCAAGTAATATTTACAATAACCTTTCACTTTAAAAGTCCTATTATTAACACCTGTTAATATCTATAAATCTCCGAAGGGTCCACCGAGTTGTCCATTTCTTTGACGGACATTACGTCCTCAGTTGTCCTCTCCATCAAAGTTAGGGTCTCACTCCTTCTAGGGGACCTCTTCCCGTACCGTTGGGTTAGGACATAAAGACGCACTTCTTAGGGTACCTGTCTCCTCGGACCACCCGATATCAGGCATCGTAGCGTTTCTCGACCTGTGTTGACTTCGCTGACCCGTGAGTACGTGTATCTATTGACATATCGTAAACCCACCGGGAAGGACACTAATTTTAGTAAAAACTGAAAATTAGTGTGGTCTTCCGAACCCCTATTACGTTCTAGGAAACTTTTCTTGAAGGTATGACTAGTAGTCAAATATAGAAACGGTCCATAACCAATATTTTATATTTCTGTATGGAACGGCTTGTGTCCTCAAACCATTACGTATACACGAGGATTTAAAGGATTCTTCCACATAAAGACAAGTGAAGAGATGTCTAATAAATTTTCGTCTTAACGTTACAGGTACGACAAGTAGTCAACACAAAACCTTGTCGAATTGACTTAATTTTTTTAAAAAAAGAAAATTCCGTCCCGAGAAACATATTCGTAGAAAAAAACTGAAACACGTATAAAACGTTTTCGAAATAAAATCCTAACCGATCATCACGATCGACAATCTCTTATACGTTTTATAAGTGGTTAATTTTATTGGTCAATTTGAAGATTTTCCGGAATGACCACAATCTTTAACTATAGTCAAGTGAGCAATAGGTGAGGTCATAAGAACCCGAAGGGAACACCGAGTCGACCATTTCTTAGGTGGACGTCACGTCCTCTAGACTCAAGCTAGGGACCCATCCCTTCTACGGGACCTCTGCCCTTGCCGACGGGTGAGGTCACAAGACCGGACCTCTTAAGGTACCTGACACATCAGGTACCCCAGCGTCTCTCAACCTGTACTGACTCGCTAAAAGTGAAAGTTCTAATTAGTACGGCACAAGGCTCCTGACAAGATCCATCACGTCTCAGTCCTCTTATGCCTTGATAAAGAATTTCCTCAGATGTTCCATCAGTACCCTGATATCGGTACAAAGGATTAAAAAAGTGTAGTATTGGACTTACCTTTTACCACCATAAAAATTCCGTAAGACCCTCTTTACCTACTCTGACGAACGGTTGACAGGATTCCCAACACCCCTAGTCTTAGAAACATGTGGAACTCGGATAAACCTTATACACATTTTATGAACTATCAAATGGTCTATTTGAAGTTCGGATTGAATTGGTTTCCATCGAAAATTTCCTTACAGTCCGGTTCCTTCAACAGGACTCTTCCTACTCGACTATGATGAAGTCGTGTCATAAAACCAATTAACACGTACACTGACCATCCGTCCTTTAGGAGAACATAGAGTAGCTTCATAGTTTTATGTCTATTGTCGTATAGTCAGAGTGACCCATATTGATAGTACCCAGTTTATCTCAATGGGTGAACTTTTACTTTAGACTGAAATATCTTTTATATAAAGTGTTATGTCTTACTTCTGTCGTGTTTCCCATTTTAAAATTTACACAAGAATGTTTTAACCTCATACTGATCATTCTATGATTTCGTAAAAATAGAGATCAAAACCATATTCTTTTAACATGATCAATCAAATTACAATTATACATCGCAATTTTTGAATAGTCAAAAGAAAAAAAAGAAAAACATCACACTGAGATAACATCTTGAAAAAAAAAAAAACAGAGTTTGACTGATCTCTCGTGTGGTCGGTACAGTTTGGTCGGTAAGTAAGATTATTGTCTATAAGTGATGTACTTGAATTTTGATAGATTACTTGTCTTCGGACAATTCCTTTGTTTCAACCAACGATACAAACTCCTCTACTAAAGAACTCCTTTAAATATTTTACGAGTCGAGAATTTGGTTTGTTTGTAAGTTCCTCAAGAGAATGATCTTCTATGGGATCTTCGGAATGACTGAGTTGTCATTTTTAGTGACGGAAGGAGTCACCGAAGTTCAAAATACGACGATTGAATCGGTTTAGACTTGGGCCTACATTCAGAGAAGGTATAAAGATGGACTTTTACTCAGGAACGGGGAACAAAAGGGTTTCTTACAACTTCTCTTTATGCTTCCTTGATATCTAGAGAATCTCTATCAACTGTGACTATGAAACCAAGAAAACCTTACACGTTCTTTTATTATCTAGTCACAAGTCCTGTGTCTCATAGAGTTTACTCCTTTTACGTTTTAATTCCCCTTTTCTTTTTTAGCCCGAAAACACGTGGTCAAAGGGGAAACTCCCGGGAAATACTTCCTCTTTCTTTTCTACTTTACTGTCTCTGAACGAAACCGTTTTAGAATCCGGTCAGATTTATAGGTCATTGTCTCTTACTAATATCTATCACACCTAACAATTGTGGCTCTATCGTCTGTCGAAAATTTTTGAATGATCGGTCTTTAAGTACACGTTGTTTTAATATTTATGACTCTCTTTTTTTGTTCAAGGTTTTCCATTCATGTCTAAACTCACACTTAACTTTTGGAGATTTTGTATACACACATACACCACAAAATACAAATGTCATTTTTCGATTTAGTCCTATCATATACACACCTCTCCTTGTATCCTCTTACCTCAACCCTTTGTCATATCTCTCCAACTCAATAGACATTCTAAACAAAGGGTTTTACCTCACTATCCATATGTCCAGGAGTAATGTTGTAATGAACCCAAACAACAACAAAAAACAGACTATATAAAAGATTAAATTTTATGATATGTTGAATATGACTGTGTAAACTTTGAAATCCTTTACTGAGTCAAACTTCCATTACTTTACCGTTTCCAGTATTGGTATCTTAGTTGACATATCCTTCAAATGATTATGGAGAAAATTTTCAGTGACTTAGGTATAACAAAATATCATTTAAAAAGTTCGAAAGGTATAAGTCTAATAAAGACGTAAAATCTTCATCTACCTGGAGATAAAATACTCGGACCGTATGGGAATTTATTTTTTCGTGGTTTTTGTAACTACTTTTAAGGAACAAAGGGACAGTTCAATTTTCGTTTTAAGAAATTTTGTTATTATTTTCGTATGATGTAATACTGGTTCATCCTGAATGGTGACCTTACGTCACAAAGAACTATCGTTTAAATCATTACATCGAGTGATGTAATCGTATAATTTCCTCTACTGTGTGTATTAAGAAAGTCATTTTGTTTTTAGAAATTTGGGTCAGGACTAAAATTTCTGTCGTAAAGTTTAGTAACTACATTTCTACTTAACATAACTTGTTACCCTACCTTTGGACCTTTTTTTTTTCAACTTAATTTAGGTGTGAGGTTGTTCAATATGGTTCAATTTGACCCAGTTTCTAAATAACCACATTTAACAGTAATTTCAAGAACTTATTTAGTACCATTGGTTAAAGATTGATTCTTATTATCTAATAATCTTCTGTCTATTTTGGAAGTTTTAGGTGTATTAGTTACATGAACTAAAATAATTTTTTTATAAAAAGACATTTAAACTTTACAAGATTCGTTTCAGTTTTTGATGGGTCTCCTCTTTGTTATAGACGTTAAATAAACTGTTTACCAATGAAAAGGATTACAGATTACTCATAGACGTTGTGTTATTAATTTTCTCAGGTCATCTTAACTTTGGTAAATGGAGTCTAACCCCGAGTTGGGTGTACCGACCCTGAACTTGGGTCGGTTTTGGGTCAAAGCCTGAATCTGGGTACACCGACCCTAAGTTTGGGTCGATTTTGGGAGGAACCCAGAACTTGGGTGCACCAAACCAAGTCAACAGAGTCAGCACAGGCTGACAAACCCTGGGGTACTTAACGTCGTGCGGTCCGGAGGGACAGGTAGTGGTAGAGGGCCTCAAGTGAGTCTGAGTACAGGTAGCTCAGGCACTACGGTAGGTCGGTAGAGTAGGAGACAGTAGGGGAAGAGGAGGACGGGGGTTAGGGAGGGTCGTAGTCTCAGAAAAGGTTACTCAGTTGAGAAGCGTACTCCACCGGTTTCATGACCTCGAAGTCGAAATCGTAGTAAGGAAGGTTTCTTTAGGATCCCGACTAGAGGAAGTCTTACCTAGAGGAACGTCAGGTTCCCTGAGAGTTCTCAGAAGGGGTTGTGGTGTCAAGTTTGCGTAGTTAAGAAGCCGTGAGTCGGAAGAAGTGTCGGGTTGAGAGTGTAGGTATGTACTGGTGTCCTTTTTGGTAACGGAACTGATCTACCGGGAATCAGTCGTTTCATTACAGAGACGAAAACTTATACGATAGATCCAACCAGTATTGAAAAGAAGGTTCCTCATTCGCAAAAAATTAAAGTACCGACGTCAGTGGCAGACGTCACTAAAACCTCGGGTTTTTTAATTTCAGACTGTGACAAAGATGACAAAGGGGTAGACAAAGGGTACTTCACTACCCTGGTCTACGGTACTAGAAGTAAAAGACTTACAACTCGAAATTCGGTTGACAAAGCGAGAGGAGAAAGTGAAAGTAGTTCTCCGAAAAATCGAGGAGAAGTGAAAGACGGTATTCCCACCACCGTAGACGTATAGACTCCAATAACTATAAAGAAGGCCGTTAGAACTAAGGTCGAACACAAAGGAGGTCAGGTCGTAAAGAGTACTACATGAGACGTATATTCAATTTATTTCCACTGTTATATATCGGAACTACATGAGGAAAAGGATAAACCTTGGTCAGACAACAAGGTACAGGTCAAGATTGACAACGAAGGACTGGACTGGACGTATGTCTAAAGAGTTCTCCGTCCAATCCACCAGACCATAAGGGTAGAGAAAGTCTTAAAAGGTGTTAAATAACACTAGGTGTGTCAGTTTCCAAAACCGTATCAGTTATTTCGTCTTTATCTACAAAAAGACCTTGAGAACCAAAAAGGTACTAGGCCTACAACCGTTAAACTAGAGACCAAGGAGACGGAAAAGATTTTGGTCGAACTTACAGTCCCTCAAGTACCAAGTGTATAACGACTTCGGACCGAACCTCTTAAAACTCGTAATGAAATGATCGTATACTCTACTCACGTTAACACGCCATCAAACTCGTAAGAAACCGTAACGGAAAGAAACCTTAACCTTACTTTTGACTTGAAAAGGTCAGGACACCGGTGACGACTCAAAAGGTTTGAACGGAGGTATAACTCACGTCGTGAAAGTGTCGTAGTAGAAAGTCCTAAACTTTGTCGAGTTGACCTTAAGGTAGTAGAGGTAATCGAAACAAGTATCACTACGAAGATTCCGGGTGATCTAAAGTGTAAGGTTCTACAGACCGAGATCTAATCACTAGTGTTGTAGTACTAATAGAACCAGCACTTCTAGAAAAAACATGTCAAGAAGGCACATAAGAACGGTGGAGAAGAATTATAGAAGACGAAGACAATCCAGGTCTGGTAAAGACAGGAAATAGCTCGGGTAGAAACGTACTTTACAAGGGAACCATAGAGATTAAAAGAACTTCTCTAGAGATCAGAAAGGATAAGACAACAAAAGGAGATAAAGAAACGTAACTAACGACTTCTTCCGAAAGAATAGAGAAGAACGATAAGAAACCTTGAGACGTAAGTCTACGAATATAGAAAGGAAAAGAGGAAACGAAAAGTGGAGAGAAGAAAAGTGTCGATAAACATTCCGGAGGGGTCTGTCGGTAAAACGAAAAAACGTAAAGAAAAAGTACCCCTACCAGAACTAGGGACAGAGGACATGTTACAGTGCTTGGAGTAAGGTATCAAGTAGTCCGTGAGATAGATAGTCTAGATCTGGGAATTTAGATAAAGAGTGAAGGTGACTTGGGTGCACCGATCCTGAGTTTGGGTCGGTTTTGGGTGTCATGGACCAAAGTCCTGGATTACTTCGCGTACAAGAACTACAGAGTAGTGTCTTTCTTAAGTCACTCTCTGCTTCACTATCCATTTTTCACCCACATAAGTCTATGTCCCTCTTCGTGAGGTGTCTCGCACCCGGGAACGTCTCCCACTTACACCACCACCACTTTACGCCGTATCAATCAAAGTATCCGACCCATTAAAGTATACGAGTACTCAACCTCCTGAAAAGGTCGATAAAACCCTTGCCTCACCTCTAAAGGACCAGAATTGTCACGGAACCTTGACAGTACCGGGGAAACCCACACAGTAAAGTGAACGATTAAATCCTAGTTTTGGACGATGGGACCAGGGTAAACTAAGATTAGCCAAATACAACACAGGAACCCGATATAGTAAGAAAGTTTTCAACACGGAGCAGGGAAAGGGAGGACAACGTCTTACAACTTTTCGTCTAGGAGACTTCAGACTCAGGGACTGTCTCTCGGAATCGTCAGAACCAGTCGAATTAACCTTAAATGACTCTTTCTATCATCGAAGAAATTCGGTAACGACAAACTCTGTAAAAATTTTCGGTGAAGACGAGACTAACATGTGTCTTAAACAATGGTCTTCACCCTAGGATTCCGTACCGTAACCAATCTCCGTCGCATGTAGTTGTCCCAAGATGACTTCAAACTTATGTCACACCACACGTGTGACATGAGACAGGACGTAAGTAGTGGAGACGGACGTCCGTGGCTCACGGTCACTGTAGTAGATTAGAATCTGTTTTTGCGAGGGATCTTCTTCCTCATAACAAGGTGACCGATCCCCCTAAGGTATCCCGCGTCTATGACCTTTGATCTTTCGACTACTGGGAACAAGTCAAGTGAAGTCAGTGAGTCAGCACAGGTTGAGAAACGCTGGGGTACTTAGCGTCGTGCGGTCCGGAGGGACAGGTAGTGGTCGAGGGTCTCAAGTGAGTCTGAGTACAGGTAGCTCAGGCACTACGGTAGGTCGGTAGAGTAGGAGACAGTAGGGGAAGAGGAGGACGGGGGTTAGGGAGGGTCGTAGTCTCAGAAAAGGTTACTCAGTTGAGAAGCGTTCTTCACCGGTTTCATGTCCTCGAAGTCGAAATCGTAGTAAGGAAGGTTTCTTTAGGGTCCCAACTAGAACTCTTACCTGACCAACCTAGAGGAACGTCAGGTTCCCTGAGTTCTCAGAAGAGGTTGTGGTGTCAAGTTTTCGTAGTTAAGAAGTCACGAGTCGGAAGAAGTGTCAGGTTGAGAGTGTAGGTGTGTACTGATGACCTTTTTGGTATCGGAACTGATCTACCTGGAATCAGCCTTTTCATTACAGAGACGAAAACTTATACGATAGATCTAACCAGTATTGAAAGGAAGGTTCCTCATTCACAGAAAATTAAAGTACCGACGTCAGTGGTAACTGTCACTAAAACCTCGGGGGGGTTTTTATTTCATGACTTCAAAGTCGAAATCGACCTTGTGACGTCCACCACTGACGTCGGTACTTTAATTTTCTGTGAATGAGGAATCTTCTTTTCAATACTGGTTGGATCTCTACCGACCTACACTACTAGGAACAATCTGGTACCGTTTTATAACTTTAAGATCGGACACTTATGGAACCTTACATCTTACTGTACCGAAAATATTATCCGTCCCACTGTTCTAACACTTACCACTGGACGGGAGTCCGACTTCTATCGAGGAGACATTCGACCCAACTTTCTATCTTCCTTCTCCAATTCTTGACATGAATGAATTAGAGGAAGTTGAAGACTCTACGAACATCTCGGTTCGGGTCAACTTAAAGAACGTTGTAGTTTAGAACACTCTTAACGGTACATGATTAATGACTGGGGTTTTACAACGGTTCAGGTGACTTAGACTAACAGTCCTAATAAGTAAGAGAGTGAACATTAAATGTCTAACGTCAGGTTTCACTACTGTAGTTGGTCTATTCCAACTTCCGTCTATTTTATATTCCAATAGACTCGACCTGACACTTCTTCCGACTCGCGGTTTCTTAACTACGAAAACTTCACCCCACAACCTCTTCTGAGAACTCTCGGGGAACCTGACGTTCCTCTAGGTTGGTCAGGTAAGACTTCCTCTAGTCGGGACCCTAAAGAAACCTTCCTTACTACGATTTCGACTTCTAGGTCATGAAACCGGTGGAGAACGTTTCTCAATTGAGTAACCTTTTCTGAGACTACGACCCTCCCTAACCCTCGTCCTCCTCTTCCCCTACTGTCTCCTACTCTACCGACCTGCACTCAGACTCACTTGAGGCCTTCAACCACTACCTGTCCCTCCGGACCGCATGACGCTAAGTACCCCGGCGTTTCTCAACCTGTACTGACTCGTTGACTTGCCTTGACTAACGGAAGACGGGTTCGAATAACAAACTCTTACACAAACCAAAAGATAACGACACATTGTCTAATAGTGTTTCAATCGTAGATTTTATTATGTTCAAGTAATAGAGTCAAAGGTACCCAGTCCTCAGGTCCATGGACAATCGACCGAGGAGAGAAGTTCCCAAGGGGACCGATTTGAGTTCTACTACAGACCCCGTCGTGAGAGTGGGCTTTGGATTCCAGGAGAAGGTTCAAGTACACCAACCGTCCTAAGTCAAGGAACACTTGACTTGACTCCTTACTTCTTTAAATAATAGGTTCGGTCTCATGAAACTCACCGAAACTCCTCTATTGTGTGCAGGTTCCCGTTTCCTCTTCGGGATCTTTCTGTCATCCTCACCGTTTTAGCGTAAATCTTAGTTTAGGGTTTGGGTGATCTCTACGAGTCTCCCGAGTTTGTTTGGAACACACGTGGTCCTGGGTCTCTGGGGTGTCTCTGACTCTGTTGACACAAACTCGTAGAGGACACCGCCACGTCCAGTCGTCACCTGACGAGCTCCCCGTCCCCGAGACCCCGTCGTCTGGACCCATACTGTATTCGGGAGAACCTCCTCCAGCGGTAATTAGGGTGGTATCTCGGCGGTCTTGAATGTGTCCTGACCCTTTATCTGAGAACTTCCAGTGTTGTTTTGGAACACGTGTGGTCCTGGGTACTCTTTCCTCGTCACTGGCGTGTTCTCTGACTCCGTCCGAACGGGCACTCACAGGTCTCAGAGGTCACCTCCGCACCCAGCCGCCACCGGACGACGTCCCGACCCCCGTGACTCACGTCGTCACGTACGTACCCTTGAAAACTTCTTCCAGTGGTAATTGAAGTAAGGGAGTGGTATCTAACCGGGGACCCATTTATTATCTTGTAGCTGAAGACGAAATAACTGATATGGTTTCGGAAACACACCTAGTGTTGTTTGACACCTTTTAAGACTTTCTCTACCCTTATCGTCTGGTGGACTGGACGGAGGACTTTTTAGACATACGTCCAGTCCTTCGTTGTCCATCTTGACCTGTACCTTGTTGTCTGACCAAGGTTTATCCTTTTCCTCATGCAGGTCCGACATATAACAGTGGGACGAATAAATTGAAGATACGTCTCATGTAGTACTCTTTGCGACCCCACCTTCTTCGTGTTCGACCTTAGTTCTAACGGCCCTCTTTATAGTCATTGGAGTCTATACGTCTATGGTGGTGGGAATACCGTCTTTCGTTTCTTTTTGATTTCTCGGAGAACTACTTTCACTTTCTCCTCTCACTTTTTCAACCGAATTTCGAGTTGTAAGTCTTTTACTTCTAGAACTGTAGACCAGGGTAGTGAAGTACCGTTTGCCTATCCCTTGTTACTTTTGTCACTGTCTGGACTCAAAAAACCCGAGGTTTTAGTGACGTCTACCACTCACGTCGACACTTTAATTTTCTGCGAACGAGGAACCTTCTTTTCGATACTGGTTGGATCTGTCGTATAATTTTTCGTCCCTGTAATGAAACGGTTGTTTGTAGTCAAATCACTTTCGATACCAAAAAGGTCATCAGTACATACCTACACTCTCAACCTGATATTTTTTTCGACTCGTGACTCCTTAACTACGAAAACTTGACACCACAACCTCTTCTGAAAACTCTCACTGAAACTGACGTTCCTCTAGGTTGGTCAGGTAGGATTTCCTCTAGTCAGGACTTACAAGTAACCTTCCTGACTACGATTTCGACTTTGAGGTTATGAAACCGATGGACTACAATCTTGACTGAGTAACCTTTTCTGGGACTGTGACCCTTTCTAACTTCCGTCTTCCTCGTACCCTGCTGTCTCCTACTCTAACAACCTATCGTAGTGGTTGAGTGACCTGTACTCAAACTTACTTGAGACCCTCAACCAATTACTGTCCCTCCGGACCACACGACACCAGGTACCCTAGTGTTTCTCAACCTGTGTTGACTCGTCGACTTGACTTGTCTCATGAAACTCTTTCCCTTCGAAGTTATTAATATAACGATTGTCTACATTTGTCCATGAGAAGATCCGTTTGACGACATAAACTCGAAACTTTCGCTACATCGGAATTCAACATCGGTCCTTCCTGTTACTTCTTGTAAGAACCCTTCTTACCCGTTCCTGTAGAAGGGTTTCTCGTTTTAGTCCCGGAAGGGTAACTGATTGGATCCTTGTTTAAGATGTCGGCCGTATCCCAACTTTAAGGGTGTCTCACCATAGACTATGTGTCACTGTTATTCACTAACGGTAAAACAAGGTACAAACTTAACACTAATAAGTCAAGACCATGTAGGTAAAAATGTCACCCTCACAAACCCGTCTATTGTAGAAATACCAAACGACCTGTCACTCCTCTATTGTAAACAAAGACTATTCCTCTTGACATCTGGGTCTACAGAACCTGAAAATGGAGTGACGTCATTACCCTACCAATAAACCCCTCAGAGGGAACCCCTCACTACTTATATGATGACACACCATTTTTCACACACAAACGTATCCACCTTCCCTATTAGACACCGTCTTTTTCGATCAACAAGGGATTAGTAAAATCACCGAGTCGACGAGAACGTTCTCTTTCTGATGAAAAGAGTCGAAAGGATCTCGACACACGGATTTACGACCGATGGACCTTTTTGTTCACAATTAAAAACATCCCATTGAAACCCCTTGAAGGGATCACCAGACTTGGATACACGAGGGATGAACAAAGGGAGAAGGACAACGGACTTTGAAATGACGAAGGTAAAACCCGGTAGTCCAAGTTTTACCTAGGTCCGTATGTACCTGGGCTAAACGAACTTTCCCTTTTGTGAAACCTAAAACACTCGAATTGCAAACTCACCCTACAATCCCTTTAAAAGTGGTCCTCATCAATACGAGTATCAAGGTGTCCCTTTGGTCATCCACAGTGACAAGAGTAAAGTCCGTTTCCTTTCGATGACTGTCTCTTTAATCCGGTGGTACACGAAACTGGTGCACCTCGGTCCCTGAACAGTACTGAACCGACAATGAGTCGTCTTCCTGTGACGAACAAGATCCTTTCTTTATAAAGTCAATCGTAGACTCCGTTCCCGTGAATACTACACCTTTACAAATCGTTATTTAATCTCAAAACGGGTGATTACGAAGTTCCGTCTCACGTCGGAAAGGATGACAAGAATTTCAGTTCCTCACGAAACTTTTACTTCCTTTGATTCTATGAAAAGAGTCTTTGCATGTACACACAGACGTGTACGTATGAAGAAAGAGAGAGAGAGTCGAGTGAAAGTCGTACGTATATGTGAAGTATGATATGTTAAATTCCCTCAAGTATCAGGACCATTAGATCAGGACTAGACTCATGATAAGGTTGTATAAAATATCCTTTTTATAAAACATTTTGAGGTGACAACCTCACGTTAATAATAACCTCCCCTAAGTTAATAAAAATTACATAAATTTAATTTTAATAAAATTTAGTAGTGAGTAAGTAAATCGTTTTAAAAGAAGTTGAGGAGGATCACGGGTTGTGACAAATCCAAAAACGGTCACACCGTCAGTCAATTTGTCGCTTCAGGAATGATTGCCTCTCTACCCGTGATTCGTTCATTTATTCTTTTATGGTCAATCACTATTCGTACATTTCTTTTGTTTTGCATAGAACCATTCAAGTGAAGACGAGGGTCATAGTAGTGGGAGTATGTTTGGTAGACCTGACACCTTCGGCAGATACCCCAAAACGAAGAGAATAACTAGAGGAAGTTATAACACCGTTTATGAAGACCCATGAATGAGTCAACGGAAAGAGAAAGGGGAAAAAGTAAGAGGACAGGGAGATATGGGAGAAAAGAAAGAAGGAAGGAGACAAGAAAGGAATAAAAAAGGGAGAGGGAGGGGGGGCGGAGAAAAAAAAATTTTAATTATCTGGAGTCTCATACAACTCCCACCGTTATACGGAACAATTGTATACATAAACGGATCGAAGGAAACGTCAGTCCCTACCTGTTCACTACTCTCCACTTGTCTTCATCGACCTATCCCGAAGTTTTTACAAGAAATTTCCTTTATCGAGAAGACTAAGGGAGAGAAACCGGAAAACGGGAGACGGGAAGAGACAAAGGACCTCTACGACGGCGACAGAACGTCACTACCCTTATTTTCAATGTGAGACACGACCTTTGTGTCGTCTGGACGTCTTCCTGGTCCTGAAACTACTGAAGGACCTCGTCGAAGTATTCGGGATCTGAGACTTGAAGCACGACACACTCTTTTTCTTAGGGGGACAAACCGATTTGGTGAAACGATCTAACAGACAATAGAGTCGACTTGTCAGAATTACCCCTTTCGGATTTAGGGGTCGAGGATCTTACCCTGGTGATATCTTCCAAGAGTCATCAGTAAACATCTTACTTACTCAGTTTACGTGAATGTCGTGATTTTGGAGTACGTCACCTCTCGACATTCCATCCTTGCCCTACTATGGTCAGACGTCCGGGGAAGTATAGGAACACCTGTCGAAAGGACTCCGGTGGTAGTCGTGTCACACCTGTGACGGGGTCCTGTGCGTCATCCCCCGTGACAGGTCTAGTGGGGTGTACTTGTATTTAGTCGAAAAGTACTAATAGTATATTTACTTGTCTGAAGTAAATTTTCGAGAACGTTTCAAGAAATTTTGGAGTGTCTAGAGGTTCTTATAAGGTCAGACTCTCGTTTTCAGGTCTTCCTGTGACACCGGGTCTCTAAGTCAGTGTTTCTTCTCCAGTGTATTGGGTACTTTCCACCCACGGGGAATATCGTATAAAATAACCATCGGTACTAGTCACTAGTTACGTTTCTTTATCTACTTTGTTATCTTACCTTTTCTGATCTCTAGAGAAGTTCTTTTAATCTCTATGGTTCCCTTGTAAAGTACGTTTCTATCCGTGTTATTTCCTGTCTTTACCATACCTGGATTGTCTTCGTCTTCTATAATTCTTCTCTACCGTTCTTATGTGTCTTCTTGATATGTTTTATATGTCTAGAAGTACTGGGTCTGTTAGTGCTTCCACACTAGTGAGGGGATCTCGGTCTGTAGGACCTTACGCTTCAGTTCACCCGGAATCCTTAGTAGTGATGCTTGTTTCGATCACCTCCACTACCTTAAGGTCAACTCGATCAAGTTTAGGATTTTCTACTACGACACTTTCACGATGTGAGTTATACGGTCGTGTAAACCTTTTGAGTCGTCACCGGTGTCCTGACCTTTTCCAGTCAAACGTGAGGTTAGGGTTTCTTTCCGTTACGTTTTCTTACGAGTTTGATGGCGTGTTAACGTGAGTAGAGTGTGCGATCGTTTCATTACGAGTTTTAAGAGGTTCCATCCGAAGTTGTCATGTACTTGACACTCGAAGGTCTACAAGTTCGACCTAAATCTTTTCTGTCTCCTTGGTCTCTAGTTTAACGGCTGTAGGTGACCTAGTATCTTTTTCTTTCTCTCAAGGTCTTTTTTGTAAACGAAATAACTGATACGGTTTCGGAAACTGACATACCTAGTGTTGTTTGACACCTTTTAAGACTTTCTCTGCCCTTATGGTCTGGTGGACTGGACGGAGGACTTTTTGGACATACGTCCAGTTTTTCGTTGTCAATCTTGACCTGTACCTTGTCTGTCAAAGGTTTAACCCTTTCCTCACACAGTTCCGACATATAACAGTGGGACGAATAAATTGAATATACGTCTCATGTAGTACTCTTTACGACCCGACCTACTTCGTGTTCGACCTTAGTTCTAACGGCCCTCTTTATAGTTATTGGAATCTTTACGTCTACTGTAGTGGAATATCGTCTTTCACTTCTTGATTTCTCGTAGAACTACTTTCACTTTCTCCTCTCACTTTTTCGACCGAATTTCGAGTTGTAAGTCTTTTCATTCTAGTTACGAAGGTAAGGATAGTGAAGTACCGTTTATCTATCCCTTGTTACTTTTGTCACTGTCTGAACTCAAAAAACCCGAGGTTTTAGTGACGTCTACCACCGACGTCGGTACTTTAATTTTCTACGAACGAGGAACCTTCTCTTCGATACTGGTTGGATCTGTCATATAATTTTTCGTAATGAAAGGACTGTTTCCAGTCAGATCAGTTTCGATACCAAAAAGGTCATCAGTACATACCTACACTTTCAACCTGATATTTCTTTCGACTCGTGGTTTCTTAACTACGAAAACTTGACACCACAACCTCTTCTGAGAACTCTCAGGGAACCTGACGTTCCTCTAGGTTGGTCAGGTAGGATTTCCTTTAGTCAGGACTTATAAGTAACCTTCCTGACTACGACTTCGACTTTGAGGTTATGAAACCGGTGGACTACGTCTCTTGACTGAGTAACCTTTTCTGGGGTTACGACCCTTTCTAACTTCCGCCCTCCTTTTCCTCTGTTGTCTCCTACTCTACCAACCTAAGTGGGTGAGTTACCTGTACTCAGACTCGTTCAAGGTCCTCAACCACTACCTGTCTCTTCCGACCGTACGACGACAGGTACCCTAGTGTTTCTCAACCTGTGCTGACTCGCTGACTTGACTTGACTAACCATCGGTACTCGTACTAAACGATAGAAGATCAAAACATTAAAGTTCTCTGTTTTCTTTCTTTTTTTCGTACGGGCACACACGGACGGGAATGATTTACAGAAGTCAAGTTAAGTCAAGTCAGTGAGTCAACACAGACTGAGAAACGCTGGGGTACTTGGCGTCGTGTGGTCCGGAGGGACAGGTACTGGTTGAAGGCCTCAAGTGGGTTTGGGTACAGGTAACTCAGCTACTACGGTAGGGTGACAAAGTAGGAGACAACAGGTGAAGAGGAGGACGGAAGTTAGAGAGGGTCGTAGTCCCAGAAAAGTTTACTCAGTGGAGAACCGTAGTCACCGGTTTCATAACCTCAAAGTCGAAGTCGTAGTCAGGAAGGTTACTTATAAGTCCTGACTAAAGGAAATCCTACCTGACCAACCTAGGGGAACGTCAGGTTCCCTGAGAGTTCTCAGAAGAGGTTGTGGTGTGAAGTTTTCGTAGTTAAGAAGTCACGAGTCGAAAGAAATATCAGGTTGAGAGTGTAGGTATAAACTGGTGACCTTTTTGGTATCGGAACTGATCTGTCTGAAAACAACCGTTTCATTATAGAGATGAAAAATTATATGATAGATCCAACCAGTATTGAAAGGAAGATTCCTCATTCGCAAATTTACAGAATCGTTGAACATTAAAGCTTCAGTCGTGTCAAATCACGTGTCCTATCTTGATATAAGAAGAAAGTCAGTATCTATGGACTATTAATCGTGTCAGAAATAAGTGAGTATTTCGGGATAAGTAGACGTCATTTTGTATTTCGATAAAAACTTAAGATTTACATCCGGATGTTCACATGTTAAATAAAAATAAACTATGAGAAATTTTCGTTAAGAAAGGTGGAGGAGTTCCATGGATACTTATAAAAGTTCTTTGTCATGAACTTAGTGAGTCGTTCCATTTAGTAATGGAATACCTTAATTCGCTTTCTTTTAATAATTCCATATACCTTTCTCTAATAACAGAGAAAGGAGGGTGAGGATGTCCTACATTCAAGGTCCTACGTTCGAGGTCTTCCTGTCTCTAGAAACAAAACAAGTGGTTACATCGGGTGCGTGGATGTTGTACCGGGTCGTAAGTTACTAGGGAAGTGCTACTTACTCGCTCGTTTGACCTGGCTTCCGTCGTATTGACGTATGACACCTCTGTTATAGATATCCCCTGACAACAAACTTTACGTTATCTGATAAAGTAGGTGTCTTGACTTATATAGGATACTATTGAATGTTTTATACGTCTTAGTAAGGACCTTTGTAAAAGTGTTTTGACGTGAATAACATATCGAGTCAAAGTGCGGTATGAATAGGGAAACGACTTAACGGGGACATAAAGATAGATGTACGGGAAAGATGTTCAGGTGGGTTTGGAAGTCCGGACTAGGTTTCCGATAAGGGAGGATTTTTCGGACGTTTGCTTAGAGAGAGGAAAAAACTTAAGAATATCGTAAACTAAACATGAACAGAATTTCTAAGTAGGATAATATCAATAAAACCCTTCTAAAATTACTTGATACTGAGATAAATGGTAGTCTGGACTTCGCTGTTGTTGTTTCCCTGTTTTGTACACTTTGTTGTTAAAAGTTCTAGATTCTTGAGTTCCGTTATTACCTGTCACTAGGGAGTTACCAACTCTTTGTTTACTGGTCAGACACCGGAAGTCTTTCAAGGCTCCAGAGTCACGTGCCTTTCCTCTGGCCATGTCTCGGATCGTCTGGAGGACTTAACTCCACTGTGACGACTCTCAAACCCCTCTCGTCCTATCGATTTACAGTGTCCCTTCTCACGATCGGTCCTTTCTTGACGTGTTTTTCTTTTGGGACCTCTAGACGTCTCCCCAGGGACGTTTTATAAAGCAGCTCATGACAAGTTACGTGCACACCCCTCGCCTCGTGGGATTTGATTCGTAATCTCTTTGGTCAAGGGTCACGACTGTACTCCGATCCTATGACGGATAAGGGGAGTCGGTTTGACCTCCTGGAGTATTAAATGTCTTGTGACCGATCTGATGAGAGGTCACAGGAAGAAGTCATGACCCTTTATTGATCGAGACTTGATTCGTGTCGGGACCAGGGTAACTTGTTTACAATCTTAGTTCTGGGATTTCCCAGTCCAACAAAAATTTATCGAGTTGACATAGGGTCTTGTTTGGAATTCTTGTGTCATTTTTATTCAAGTGTTACAGACCGTAGGTCACTTTTGAATACTCCGTACGTTTCGTCGTCCTTTTTACTGGGTATTACTCCTAATTTTATTTTTGTATTCTATAAATCTTCACAAATCTTTAAGAGCTTAAAATATGTATGTGTGAAAAAAATCGTTGAATTATTATAGTGCTTCTCTCAATGGTATAAGTTCTTTCCGTTTTATAAAAAACTTCCGTCTTCAAGAGAATTTTCCTTTTGACTTTCCTTTATATTCCTAATTACCTTACTTTTACTAATTTGTCATTTATCATAATGTAGTATAAAGAGACAATGAAACTTTACTAGATACTAATGATTACTGAACTCGAAAAATTTCCTGGTTACACTTTTTTTTAGATTTAACCGTAAAACAAGTCAAGTCAAGTCAAGTCAAGTAAAGTCAGCGAGTCAGCACAGGCTGAGAAACGCTGGGGTACTTAGCGTCGTACCGTCCGGAGGGACAGGTAGTGGTAGAGAGCCTCAAGTGAGTCTGAGTACAGGTAGCTCAGCCACTACGGTAGGTCGGTAGAGTAGGAGACAACAGGGGAAGAGGAGGACAGAGGTTAGGGAGGGTCGTAGTTTCAGAAAAGGTTACTCAGTTGAGAAGCGTACTCCACCGGTTTCATGACCTCAAAGTCGAAATCATAGTAAGGAAGGTTTCTTGTGGGTCCTGACTAGAGGAAGTCTTACCTGACCAACCTGGAGGAACGTCAGGTTCCCTGAGAGTTCTCAGAAGAGGTTGTGGTATCAAGTTTTCGTAGTTAAGAAGCCACGAGTCGACCAATCTTATTGGATTAAAGAAAACATCGGTATTGTACTTTGGTTCCTATTATCGAGAAAAATAAGTAGAAAAAAATTTGACTTCATATCAACAAAATGTTACAACATAATTAAAGACGATATATCGTCTCACTAGTCAAAAAATATGTATATATATGTGTGTGTATACACATATATTTGTAATAAAAATTATAAGAAAAGATAATACCAAATAACATCCTATAACTTATATGAAAGGACACGATATCTCATCGTAGAACAACAAATTTATCAAGAAATAACATTTGTCTAAAGTGTAGAGGTCTGACAACAAGTGGTGAGTTTTTCCCTCTTGTTCTCAGACGTCCCACTTACATTACCTCCAACCTACCACCGACGGGGGCGGAGGGCGGTTTTCTATACAAGTGTAATTTAAGGATCTTGGACACCCATAATTAAATAAACCTTTTCATCAGAAACGTCTATATTAATTCTATTTCTAGAGCTTGATGCCTCTAGTGGAACTCAATTGACTCATTGTGTATTCGAATATCCTGTTTCCGTTTCCCCTAAATCGTGTCTGTTTTGTCTTCTGCTCTTCTTCTATTACTTTTCTACCTCTGTCTCTACCCCAATACGACGACGTTAGGTTGCTCTCGATTTCCCTCGACCCTTTCCGTTCTTTCCTAAGAGGTGATCTCGGAAGCCTTTCTCGTCTCGGGATGACTGCGGACTAAAGTCCGAAGACCGGTGCTCTTGACACTCTCCCGTTAAGACACAACCAAATTTGAGTGTTTCAAACACCAGTAAACAACGTCGTTGGAATCTTTTAATTATGTGCATCCCACATCAAATTGGTCATTTTGAACAAAGAAACCTTCCAACGAAGAGTCTCCCTCAAAATCACTGAGAAAGGATCTGTCACTTATTTACGTTTGAGAACTCTCATTTTACACTAAAGGTTCCCTACTCCACAGTAAAACTACTATGTCTCAATTCATGACGGACGTCACGTGTCACTGAATTCAAACGTTTAAAACCTTAAATAGATTACCTGACTACCTTTCACAACAAGAGACTCGTAATTTAATAAAAGATAATGTCAAATACTCTTTAAATCCTACGTTTGTACAAGGAGAATTGTTCAGGTGTCAGTATAAAGGGGATAAAAGGGACTGTTACAAATAATGTATTGAAACTCATCTATTTACCTTTACTTTTAGATCAATGCTACTTTAAATCCCTTGATAGACTGGCCATTATGAGGAATACGGTGTCTATTCTGAATAAACTGAGTGTCCCGTCTTGAGTATTACATACAACATGTTAGTAAAATTTGGTACGATACTTCAAATTCGATACCAGTAAATCCTAAAGTATGTCAGTCCTACTCACCTCAAAAATACTTGACGAAAACTTCTCTTTGACCCGTCGTGTATAGTTCCTTGTACAAGAATTGAAACCGTTGACTCAGGTGGAGACTTATAGATAGAGTTATTTTATTGGGATTTAATTTTTTAATTTTCAATATTTACGTCACTATAAGTAAGACCTTAATGAGTTTTATCGTTTTATACTCATTCAAATCAGTACCTTACCAAATTTCTTAAAAACAGTATACCTTATAATGCGTTAGTAATTTTTAAACGAAAACTTCTGATTATTGTACCTCTTTAGAAAATTATTATTATACATTCTCATCAGACGTTGTTATTTGAATCTTCGAGTAATCTTATTACATTCGTCATACGTACCTTTTTGATTGACCTCCTTCATACGATTTTTCAAATGGTTGTCTTCCACATATCCCAGTACTAAGAAGTAATAAAAACAGATTAAAAGAATTAAAGACTTACAATGACACTAACAAGACCGAGTTCAACTGGTTTCGGTCAAACTCGTACACGTGACCTAAAAAACAGCAACTATAGTTAACGATACTTATCAGTATACATTCGGTATCCAGAAGGGGGGAGTAAAGGAATATCGAAGTTGTAGGATCGATGGTCCATCATAGAATTCTACTTTCCTCCTTCAATTAAAAAGAAAAAAAATTGACAACCGGGTCCACACTTTGGTAAAGAGATTTGGATGTATAAGTAGATGATTGAAAGTACAACGAAGATGAAATAGTACTAAGTCTAGGGTGATATCGACGACTTATAGACCTAAACCTCAAAGTCAATCTTTAAGTCCACAGAACTCTTGATCTGATTTTACTGTTAGAATTAAACGTCTCCTTTCTTCTCTGTCAAAGAGTTTAAATTCACAGAAAGGTCACATAAAAATAATTTGGAAACGGATAACGACAATAAGCAAAAGGTCAGGATCATTTGCTATTTCGTCTACTTATTTTTTAATTGGTTCTCTTTGTCATTCTATTTCTACAAAACCCCCAACTGACGAACAAAAAAAAATTTATATATGTACGAGAATCGATACTGAAAAAAGTAACGTTTACATATTATATGTGTATATAAATAAATAAGAATGAAACATACGACCTTAATTTGAATAGTCGTATATTATTCCAAGGAATTCCGTGATCTGAGGGTTCTATACGACTACGGACACTTCTGTAACCCTTCGTAGTAAAATAAAATGTCGAAACTACAGACCACAAAAAATTATCGTGAACCTTCCTTCTCATTGAAAAAGTCAACTGTATTTAAAACAAATGTACATTTACTTAGTCATCCTCTCGTCTAAAACTCTTTTCCTTTCTCTTCTCTTACTTCCATGATCCGTCGACTCCTTCTCTCTTCCCGACGATCCTCCACACCTTTTATTTGTAGGAAAATGGAGGGTCAAACGGACCCCATCCGGGACGTAGAATCTTAGAATACTGATCTTTCTTTTGAGTCTCCAGTAAAGCGGGTTGACACTGACTCCCCCAAGGGTCCTGTATCCTGAAAGTCAAAATTTTGACCCTTTCAGGGTCGTTTGGAACCCGTTGGAGGGTGGAAGACGTTCCTAGGGAAGGATGTACTGTTTGTTTTCGATAGTAACAAGAGTGAAATGTCTACTCCGACGACAGTCGGTTTGTACACCACTAGAGTCACTACCCTTCGGTCGATTGACCAGATAACCTCCGAAGGAGGAGTTTGTCTTCATAAAAGGGTTGTAAATGTACAGAACCACAAAGGAATATCCTTTTAGTGTGTCGTGAATGTAAAAATTTCAGATCTTTTGGTTGAACTCTTCAGTTTTTAGTTGGGGAGTGAGAAGTCGAGTTATATATATTAGTAAAGTTAAGTTAAATCGTAAGTTCCAGACACAATCTGAGACCTCCCATAGACTAATTTCTTCTTTCTGACTACTTATTCAGATAATTCTTAAGAACCAATTTACATACATTTGTACCATCGGGTTCTATTCTCGGAGACAACCTTATTTTCACATTATACACATATACTCTTTAGGTTTACGTCTATTAATTTAGATCCAGTATAGTTCAATAAAGGATGTCACACAGGTTAGTCAGTGTGAACTGTTCAATTAAGTCTAACCAAATTAATAAACATGTAGAAATGGAGTTTCCCACTTACTGTTTGAAACTAGTTTCTCTTTTTTTAATATGATATTTTTATTATAATATTTCTATTAAAACTTCCCCTCCTTTTTGAGTTCCCTTCGGTGTCAAAGTCAATATTGGGTATAAGTAATTGACAGTAATAATTACTCCTCTATTTAGGACAATATTAATTTACACATATTCCACGATTTAAATCGTTGACACGTTATCGTAACGTTGAGTCTTATTTTCCCTTCGGACCTTATTAAAAAGATTCTGTTTCTGTCGAATCTTAATTATAATCTTTATGTTATTAAGGAGACCTCGTCTGTTCACATAATGAATTATGGTCGGACTTTACACGAAAATCTATTTTTATCAGACTTAAAAGAAAAGGGAGAAAAATCTAATCCAAAGATGTGTCCGGTTTATGTGGTCTACTAACACTTTAAAAGTGAAATTAAACGTACGGAATCAAAGTGTAATCTTTACTCTTGTTTTGCGTTACATTGACTGTTTCACATTCCCTTATGGAGAACCAATTTCTTATTTTAATTAATAGTTTTTAATTTCTTTTTTACGAGACACAGTCGTTTTTATTTAAATTCGATTAAGGTACTGATAGTGTAAAAAGAATTAAGATGATCATTAAGATATTGTAATCAAATCGAGTTAAAGATCTAAAAAGACTTACGTTATCTAACAAATTGACTTCTCAGTCAACGAAACCTCCAAATACGTACTTGAACTTTAAACTTCAGTTTTAGTGTTTTATTGTACGGTACGTGAATCGGTCATTTATCGTATAATAAAAACATGAAGAGATCTTTAATAAAATATACTACTGACAGTGATCAAGACCCATAAAAACTTTTGGACATTGAAAATCGTTTCTCTACACATCTGCACTGAGACCAAGGACTTTAAGATCGGTCAGTCCCCGACTTTTATACGTCAAAGTTTTATTTTATTATTTTAACCCTATTGGTTACTATAAAATGTATATTTTTTAAAGTCTGTTACCTAAAAATAAAACTAATTTTTCACAATAAAAAAATTTTTGGGAGAACTCAAACTTATAGTTCTAATTTTTCTTTTTATGACGATAGTAAAGACGTGATAAATTTCATGTTGATTTTTGGTCGGGTAGAATATCATAGAAGGGTTCTTATTTCTATAACTCATCGTAACATTTCTTATCTCATAATTCTATTTATTCTTGATCCTCACATTACATGTTGTACTATTAATATTAATTGTGACGACATATAATATATCTTATCAAGGATTCTTTTATTTAGGATTCTTAATAGTAGTGTGTGTTAAAAAAAGATAAATTAAAACATGGATATACTTTACTACCTACAAGTGATTTGAAATACTATCCGTAAAGTTCTACATACATTCAGTTTAGAAATACGATATATGGAATTTAAATATATCGTGAAAATACAGTCAATATAGAGTTAATTTTGACCTTATTTTCATTTTGTCATTTTTATCAGTGTCTGATTTATCTCATCCATTACAATGGAGAATACTAACCAATCAGATCCTTTGTTTCCTAGTCTGTTGAAGTCTCCTAAGGAATTACATACAAAGACAGAATAAAAAGGACTGATATCGACTAGAGATAATAGAGAGTCTTAAAAAAGAAAAAAACTTAGAGTCAAAAGAAAAAGACCAGAGGAGAGGACTAATATAAAGTTGTCACATTTCCTCATTTGAAGTCCTCTACGACTCCCTGTTCCTTCGGACCCACGACGTCATGTACTCTGAACTGATGACTTGTTGTCGTTTCTTCTGACATAGCTAAGAGATGAAGAAAGGTTTCCTTAAAACAAAAGACAAAAAGAACCTTCTGTCCCTCGGTAAGAGGTGACCGATCTCGTCCGAAAATTCAACTTCTATCCTTATCTAACAGAAGTCCAAGAAATATATTCTGAAACAAGATAAAATATAAGAACAATAGTCTTAATAAGACATATAGTTGTTGTCGAGAAAATAATTTTCTCGAAGGGACTATCGAGTGAACCATTTCTTAAGGGGGACGTTACGTCCTCTGGAGCAAGGTAAGGACCCAACTCTTCTAAACGACCTCTTTCGTATCCGATGGGTGAGGTCATAAGAACCCGAAGGGAACACCGAGTCGACCATTTCTTAGGTGGACGTTATACCCTCTGGACCCAAACCAGGGACCCAGTCCTTCTAGGGGACCTTTTCCCTTTCCGATGGGTGAGGTCATAAGACCGGACCTCTTAAGGTACCTAATGTCAGATACCCAGTGTTTCCCAGCCTTTTCTAAATCGCTGAAAGTGAAAGTGAGAGTAATTTTATTCGAACTAAAAATCTTATTTAGTCCTTCCAATTCCTTACAGTGACTCTTAACTGTACAGACATTTTCCAAAATGTAGTCAGTCAAGTTAAGTCAATGAGTCAGTACAGGTTGAGAAACCCTGGGGTACCTGACGTCGCACGGTCCGAAGGGACATGCAGTGGTGACTTTCTACTTGAGGGGTCCAGCTATCCACGGGTTATTCGATGACCTCTAGTCACCTCTTTATTGAGGACTTTCTTACTTCTCTGCTCGGTTTCGTTTTTGTTGTGGGTCAACACCTACACTGATCACTACGTTCATTTCAGGTTACGACATTTGTCGTTACAACGTATCCTTGGACCTTACAATCCAGGCACTTAGTTCCGTTTAACCCTCACCAGTTTGTCCTCCAAAACGTATCTTTGATTATATAGAAAAAAATTCCTTAGTCCCTCGTTTTCATTTACTCTAACATTAAGTAGTGTATTATAGATTCAGATCAGTAACACTTGAAAAGTGACATTCTATTAGTACACACACATATAGTTAAAATACCTTCACGTGGGAAGGATTTTATACGTCATAATGTAGAACCCCTCTTGGCTTCTTAAGAAAAAATTGGCATGTTCCTAATAACTTTAAAATAGAGAAGTCATGAGATACTCTTTAATACAACAGAATTTTCCATCTTTACCGTTTAAGGGAGATTTAGGCGTATAGACAAGCTGACAGAGAGTTTAGATTTGATTCAATTTAAACATAAATGAGTCAAGATCCATTTATCGACCCGAAGGGACCACCAAGTCTGTCATTTCGTAGACGGACGTTACACCCTCTGGGCCCAAATTAGGGACCCAACCCTTCTAGGAGACCTCTTCCTTTACCGTGGGGTGAGGTCATGAGAACGGACCTTTTAAGGTACCTGCCTCCTCGGACCATCCGATGTCAGGTACCCCAGTGTTTCTCAACCTGTGCTGACTCGCTGAAGTGAAAGTCCATTAATCGATTCATTCCTATTGGTGAATCCTACTATAAGTACTTGTATCTGATAACTGACTAAGTATTTAAGTTGGTTACTTGTACCCACTCGAAAAAAATTTGTGGACGGGGGCGGCTTAGTCTTCAGTAAAGAACGTAAATTTGGAGTCTATTTGAGACTTTTAGTAAATGTTTCTATATAATTTGAATATTGTTTCGTATTTTAATACTGTCGGTTGTACACGTATATATAAAGGTTTGTGGTGAATGTTTTGTTATGTTCTTCGTTGTCTCTTCATTAAAAAAAATTTTCGGAAAATAAAAAATAACAATATCGGTTAATAGTTTGTCAGAACACTATCTAAGTCCACTTGACCCTTCCCTGTGTTAGTATGTATGCAAACATAGGGAAGAGGAGGTTTTGAGGGGAGGACAGGTCGTCGGTATATAGTAACTCGTCTCAAGGTACACGATATGTCATCCTCGAACAGTCGATAGGTCAAATGTGTCTCGTCACACATGTACAGGTAGGGTTTGAGGGGTTGATAGGGAAGGGGGTTAGGGGGGTGGGTCGGGGGGTTTTGGTGTTCAACTGAGAGGTTCAGACAGTCGGCGACAAAACACTCAAGTAAACATAGTAAAGAAACATCTAGGGTGTATATTCGTTATGGTATGTTATAAAGGGGGAGATTGTCTTTCCGTTAAAATTCAATAAGGAATTGAACCAAAGAACCAAAGGAAAGGAACCAAAGAATGAGTTAAGTCCATCAAATTGTTTTGTATATTCGGTTAAATTTCCTTAAATCATTATACAACAATGTCGTATTAATGGTATTTGCCAGTAAATTTAGGATAATATATTAGGTGTCCACCAATGTGGAAGTCTTTGTTTGAAAGTTTCTTCGAGTGACATACCACCTTCTGGTTTAGGATTGAGAGTAGAGACTTCATTTAGGTTCATATCATAAGAAACATTCTAAACCTTAAAGAAAACTACATTAAGTAAAAAATAAGGAAATATGTTATAAGAGATTTATACTTATAAATAACTCGTCCATAACACACGGTCTATGTCGTGATAAACATGATTCTCCATTTCTCCAGATTTTATTTTGTTGTTTAATGAATTGAGATTTCCGGAGTCGGTACTTTAATTTTCTACGAATGACGAACCTTCTTTTCAATACTGGTTGTATCTATCATATAAGTTTTCGTCTCTGTAATGAAACGGTTGATTCCAGGCAGATCAGTTCCGATACCAAAAAGGACACCAGTACATACTTACACTCTCAACCTGACACTTCTTCCGACTCGTGGCTTCTTAACTACGCAAACTTGACACAACAACCTCTTCTGAGAACTCTCAGGGAACCTGACGTTCCTCTAGGTTGGTCAGGTAAGACTCCCTCTAGTCGGGACCCTACAGAAACCTTCCTTACTACGATTTTGACTTCGAGGTCATGAAACCGGTGGAGTACGCTTCTCAACTGAGTAACCTTTTCTGAGACTACGACCCTCCCTAACCCCCGTCCTCCTCTTCCCCTGCTGGTTCCTACTCTACCGACCTACCGTAGTACCTGAGTTACCTGCACTCAGACTCACTTGAGACCCTCTACCACTACCTGTTCCTCCGGACCGTACGACGCTAAGTACCCCAGCGTTTCTCAGCTTGTGCTGACTCGTTGACTCGACTTGACTTTCCGGAGTCAAACGTTTGTCTCTCCTTTCTGTAGTTGATCCGAAACACGATTCGTAAAGACCCCGTGATTCGTAAACACGAGTCTCTTCCGTTACCGTGGGGTGAGGTTGTGAGAACGGACCTTTTAGGGTACCTGCCTCTTCGGACCACCCGGCGTCAGGTACCCCAGCGATTCTCAGTCTGTGTTGACTCGCTGAAGTGAAAGTGAAAAGTGAAAGTACGTAACCTCTTCCTTTACCGTTGGGTGAGGTCACAAGAACGGACCTCTTAGGGTCCCTGTCCCCTTGGAGTACCCGACGGCAGATATCCCAGAGTGTCTCAGCCTGTGCTGACTTCGTTGAATCGTCGTCGTCGTCGTCGTTCGTAAACACGATCCGTAGAGTACCCCTGTATACATTGTCCCCCGAAACGTCCACCGAGTCACCATTTCTTAGGAGAACGGTTCGTCCTCCACACCCAAGCTAGGGACACACTCCTTCTAGGGAACCTCTTCCTTGACCGTTGGGTAAGGTCATGAGAACGGACTCTTTAGGGTACCTGTCCCCTCTCCTTGGACCACCCGATGTCAGGTACCCCAACGTTTCTCAACCTGTGTTGAATCGTTGATGTCCTGTTGTTTACATTGTCTATGTTCATATTGGGAAACACGTCCACTTGTTTCACTGAGTCCCTTTCAATGATTGAACATTTTGTGTGGGATAATAAGGGTCCCGATCCTCATTTCGGACAGTAACGTCCCGAAATACGGACACTAAAATCTCGGGTGGTATTCGAAACACCATGACGTTTGAGTCCCTTCTCTCTTGAGATCCCACCCCTCCCTCGACCACAGTGTGTCTTCCATTATAAAATTCACGTAGAGATTTATTCAACACCGTTTCTCTCTTCCAACTCCACCCTTCCTATCGTGTTCATTCATACGAGTGTTTATTCATACGATGTCCGTCCAGGACACCTCGTCGAGGTTTCTCTTATCGTACAAAAGGTTTTACGACCACCATTCTTCACAAATCCCACCCTATACTCCGATTTGTTCAACTATTCGCACGGGATCCTTTCCGGAACACATGATAGATGTCAAATAGGAAATCCTGACCTCACCTTCCTCGGAGTCCAAACACGAAGTCTCCATTGAGACAATTTCTTTACACCTTCTTCCACCTAAGTCCTCCACTACTCCCGTCCACCACCACCACCAAGACCACCACCCCTTTGACCTCAGTTCCTCGGGTTGGCTGAACAAGAGACATTCTCTACTAGTCTGACCTCTTTGATTTTCGATAACTTCCCCTTCTCTCTTTCACTGTATAGCCTGTGTGTGGAACTTCATGGCTACGGGGGTCAATTTACACTTCTCCTTTCCTCCACTCCCTCCCCCTCCTCAGATCTACTACCCTGGGAGTCTCAGGACTTAATCACTCGACCCTCCCACTGTGGGTAGGGGACTACCTTGAAATCTTCTCATTCAACTACCACTCCTTCATTAATCAAGTGAAAGCCTATACTACTCGAACCCCACTGACACACGGTCGGGTGACTCTCTACTAGTTGGTTAATTCCCTGTATAGACCCCACAGTGATAAAGTACTTGTTAGGGTGAGTTATCGGTGGGGAGTGAGAAATAAGAAAGGGACGGATAGGATAGTCATTGGTTCAATACAGTTAAGATGAAGGAACCATACATTAACGGTGAATGTATTTAGAACCAGTAAACCTAATCACACACGTTACGGTTTATTGACACTTGTGGAATCTTAAAGATGTTCCGGGAAGTGTAAGTCTGTGAGAGGTCGAAATAGGTAAAACTGTGACGAGACACTTCTCGGACGTAAGGTCGGTATGACTTCGTCAACGTCAAGGGTTGTCCAGAACAAGAGTCAGTCAAGACGTAGATTGGTATTTCTGTGCAGAGGTTGAGGTTAGGGGTAGAGACCGACGTATGGTCCCTCTCCGTTACTACTCATTCTGTCTGACTGGGGGGTCCTCGTAGATCGTGACTCAGTATAAATACAGGTAAGGAACTCCAAGTGACTGTCGTCTTTCGGTCTGAGATCCTATAAGTGAATTTAATTTATTAGGATAACGTCCCTTAGACCACCCAATGAATTAGTAGTGTTTTTTATCTACAAAGTACGAGAGTACAACAAAATAAGATGACTCTTAGGTCCGTGGTAACAATCTATTTTTTAACAAAACATTTACACCGTTACGACGACGTCGATTCAGCGAAGTCAACACAAGTTGAGACACACTGGGGTGTCTGCCGTCGGGTGGTCCGAGGGGGCAGGGACCCTAAGAGGTCCGTTCTTGTGACCTCACCCAACGGTAAAGGAAGAGGTTTCGTACCTACACTTTTCACTTTCACTTCAGCGAGTCAACACAGACTGAGAATCGCTGGGGTACCTGACGTCGGGTGGTCCGAGGAGGTAGGTACCCTAAAAGGTCCGTTCTCATGACCTCGTCCCACGGTAACGGAAGAGGTTTTACGACGTTATTTATAGATATTTTTCCATGTCCACATAGTAAAAGAGAATAGGAACGACCATAGAGTGACGAAATCATCTAGTTTACATAGTCTCTATGGTCATCGACCTTAACTCCGAACCTTAATCACTTTTACATTTTCATCAAGATAATACATTCGGTATTATACATTTTATGTACGTTTTTCAATTTCCTCCAACAAAATAATACCTCCTTTACTGTTCATTCGTTTTGTTTTAACTATTATTTTATAAGACGACTTACGAGTCTTGAGGTTTTTACAGAACCGACACCTAATGGACGGTGACGTAGTAATGGTAGGTTATGTATCTTTCACTTTAATAAATACCTGTCTTTTTCTTCTTTTAAAATAAACCACTTCTGTTGCAACATGAGTGATGTCTATTTTCTTTCAAATATTAATAACAAATTTCATCGGTTAAGTGACGATAGGTTTGCAGATGTTCGTTATTTACGACCTCTCCCACACCTCTTTTCCCTTGGGAAAATGCGACAACCACCCTTACGTTTGATCATGTCGGTGATACCTCTTGTCACACCTCTAAGGAATTTTTTGACGTTTATCTTGACGGTATACTGGGTCGTTAGGGTGACGACTCGTATATGTGACTCCTTTGGTCCTAACTTTCTCTGTACACATGGGGTTACAAGTAACGTCGTGACAAATATTATCGGTCCTGTACCTTCGTTGGATCTACAGGTAGTCGTCTGCTTACCTATCCTTTCGACACCATGTATATGTGTTACCTCATAATGAGTCGGCAATTTTTCTTGTGTAAACTTAGTCAAGATTACTCCACCTACTTTGACCTCGGATAAGATGTCTCACTTCTTCCGGCCTTTCTTTTTGTGGTTATGTCATATGATTGCGTATATATGCCTTAAATCTTTTTTCCATTGCTATTTCTCTGTCGTTTTCTCTGTGTCTACATAACTTGTCAGAAAACCTGAGACACCCTCGCCCACTCCCGTCCTACTAAACCCTCTCACCGTAACTTTGTACATTTTATAATATACACTTTGCTTGCCGGTCAGGTCCAAACTACGTACTGTGTCCCTCGAGCCCCGACCACGTGACCCTACTGGGTCTCCCTACCCTGCCCCTCCCTCCACCCTCCCCCCAAGTCCTACCCCTTGTGTACATGTAAGTACCGCCTAAGTTCAGTTACATACCGTTTTGGTTATGTTATAACATTTCATTTTATTTATTTAAGTAATTAATTTTTTTTTCATCGGTTAAGTCTCATTCGGTTTTAAAGGGTCTCTTGACAAATATAATTTTTGTCCAACCCTCAAAAACTTGATAGTAGCGGGGGGTATGACCTTCTATTTGTGAGAAGAACACTTCTAAAGAAAGTTTTGGGGGCCATAGCGAAATCCCTTCCGTTTTGTTTCCATTTATCGTACGTTGGGTTTAGAGCAAATTGTCTTACTAAATAAAAGTCCGGATAATTAGCCACTGTCCTGATGTAGACAAAAAAAAGACTCACGACGCCCAAATAAGTAGGGAGACTTAGATTTAAGCCTCTCTTTCCTTGATCGTAAGTAGTACGACGTTTACTTAAAACCGAGGTCGACTTCCATTTAACGAGTTGGTGAAACACGGAGTCAAAGGGAATAGATATATTACCCCTAACAACTTCCTAATCCACTCTAACATGTTTGTATTATCCTTCGGGAGTTGTATTCAGTCAATGGTACTTGTACAGTTCCCAAAGGGAGTCATGCGGTGAATCGAAAAGAAAGATTCATAGTCGTATTATATGTACCGTAGTCTTGCACTCCCCGTCCTCGGTGCACTAGGAAGGTGCTTTCGGTGAACATCCCCGGAAGTCTCTCAATCATTATTCCGACCCTTTCTTTCCGATCGCGCGGGCGCCGGGCGCGCGCTAAAGGGCGGCGCGGGCTCAGGGCCCGCCGGAGGCCCCCGCGGGCCCGGAGCCGCCGCCGCCGCCGCCGCCGCGCTCGCCGCGGAGGCCCGGCCACTTAGTAGGGCCGTCTGTGGCTCTCGGCGCCGTCGTCTCTCGTCGCGGCTTTTTACCGACTTCGCCCGTGCCCGAAAGACCTCGTCGAGTTCAGGACGTATCAAACCAGAACCTGAATAGAGACCTGGCATACCAAGAAGTAGCAGGAGAAGAACCAGATGTAGGACGCCCACGGGAACTTTTAGTTGCTGTTGAACTCGTGTCCATTCCGGGCCCGCCGGCCCGGGCGCCGCGAGCGGGAAGGGGGCGGGGCCTTTCAATCACGTTGAGCGCGCCCCGGCGCTGACCGGCCCCACCGCCCCGCGCGCGAGCCCCTGCGCGGCCGCGGGCGCGTGGCCTGCGGGCGCCGGTCGTCCGCTCCCGAGCCGCGGAGTCGGACCCCCCGGCCCGCCGCCCCAGCTGCCCTGCACGCTCCCGCCGGCCGCCGGAAGGGCCGGGGCGCCGGGTCACTGGGACGCCTCCTCCGCGGCGCGGCACTCCGCCGGGCCCGGTCCTCCAATGGCGCGGAGGCGGACTCCACGAACAGCCGCCCGCTGACTCCCCTGCCTCCAGCCCTCGCTCCCGCACGGGCGCCTGCGGGGGAGCCGACAGACGCGCACTTGCGGCTCGCGAGGAGTCTCCACCTGGCACAGGCAGGAGTGTGCGACAGACGGCGGCCACGGCTTGTCGGTTCACATCAGCCTGCTCCGCGGGGAGGGCTGTGGGCGCGCTGAGGCGGCCAGCGCCCGCGGGGGCACTCCCACGATGGGTAGCCGCTTCGGGGGGCTTCCGCGGCTGGGGCGTGGGCCCCGGCCCTGACGGCTCTAAACTCGGGGGGCGGGTGGGGCTCAACGCCCCTATCGCCGCAGTGACAAAATATCTGCCCTCTCTCTAAGAGCTTCCATGGTAGTCCCGATCTCTACTGCACAGTCCAATGGTCTCCCTTACAGTGTCCCTGTTTTCCTCTCTGTCCTTTAGACCTTAAATACTACTAAAAATTACTAGAGTCGGGAAGAGAGAGAGGAACAGGGGCAAACGTATTCCGAAACCATTGATCAGTACAAGTCCTAGAATCTATTTCGAGGTGTACGATTCTTCCCTCGGGGCGTCCAGAACATAGGTGCCAGCATTCACGGTTTATCTTGTCCTAGAATTTGAACGTTGGTCGGTTGACTTAGTAATTTTTTGTTGGCGTTTCTTTTGTGTGTGGTCGTCATTGTGGGGTCTCTGTTTTTAGTTCTTGTGTTTCATATAAAACGTCCTTCCCGATATCAAGAACTTCAGACCTTTATGAACACCCTTAGCAGTCTTTTGAAAAGAAAAAAATTTCAACTGTCATTAAACCCTTTAGGAAAGTCAGAATTGACTTATATATACGTAAGACGAATCACACACTAAATGTATTAGTCTCTCAGTCTCAGACCTGTACGTAAAAGGACACACAACAATTGATGTGATTTTATTAAAAATCTTGTGCTACATTACATGTGTAAAACAATCCATGAACACGAAAATTTACCTTTAGAACTAATGAACTTGAGTACAAGTATAAATACAAACAAAACATTATAGGGAACCCTACAATAAGGACCCTACGTGGTATCTTGGACGGGGCATCTTAAGATGTGGCATCTTATTAGAACGGTTTAAATATCCTCGACAAGTCGGGAACCTAAGTCAAAAGGATCACTATTACCGAAAGACCGAAAAGTAGATAAAACTCACCGACGAATAGTGTTATGACAGAGGAACGAACACCGTTTATATAGAGATTCTATTCAAGATCAGGGTTTCAAAACAGTAAAATTCTTCAACGAACTTATATATACCGTTACTTTAGAATATAAACAACCATTCACCAAACTAAAAAAAAGAGGGTTTCTTAAGTAATACTCCGAATTTTTTACACTTAGACTAAATTACGTGTAAATTTAAAAAATAAAGTCTTGTGTGTAAACAAGTCAAGTCAATGAGTCAGACAGGTCGAGAAACACTGGGGTACCTGACGTCGTACGGTCCGAAGGGACATGTAGAGGTTGAGGACCTCGGACTAATTTGAGTACAGATAGTTCAGCCACTACGATAGGTTGGTAGAGTAGGAGACAGGAGGGGAAGAGGACGGAAGTCAGAAAGGTTCGTAGTCCTTATGAAACATTATGTGTACACATTATGATGTAAAAGAAACAACAAAAAGTCAGTGATTCAACTCTGGGGTATCTGAAATCGTGTGGTCCGAGGAAACAGGAGGTGATAGAGGGTCTCAAACGAGTTTAAGCACAGGTAGCTCAACCACTACGATAGATTAGTAGAGTAGAAGATGACGGGGAAGAAGGAAACGGAAAAAGAATTTCATCAAATTTATTAGCAGACACTCGTAATAAACACACGTACACGTGTATTCACGGTGTTTGGTTACAAAATATGTGTTGTCCGTTCCTCGTTTTAATCCTTTTACGTTTTTATAATTCCTTATTTTAACAATCCAGGAGAGGGTTGTTGAAATTTAGAAAAAGAGTTTGAGGAAACAATTAAACATAATCGTAGCAATTGAGTGAATCCGAATATTCTCTATGTCTTTTATACTTCTACTTTTCCGGTAGACGTGACTTAGAGTAATCTGTGTACTACCTTGGACTCTGGTAAATAGGGTCACTACGACCTGAAGACAAAAGTAAACATCAAAATACATCAAAATCAATATTTCCTTCCATTTTCTCTTCGTGTGTCTCTGAGTAGAGAGAGACGACGAAGACACTCTTCCACTTCCCTCTTCAGGGGAGGATACACCTTAAACAGGAGGTCGCTCTAAATTTATCCAAGATTTCCCTGAGTAAAACGATAAGGATCCGGGACACCACAAACGAAAAGAACACTACTACTTCCATGATCAGGGACTTCTCCGTCGTCTTCGATCTCGACGAAAATCCTTCGACACCCACCGGGTCCGGAGAAAGGAATCCGTTCGACTGTGGTAACCAACTAAACATCTATAACTTTTTAGAAACATAGACACCCTATTTAAGGTGAACTAGTACCACACACTAGGAAAATTACATAACAACCTAAGTCAAACAATCATGAAACAACTCCTAAAAACACAGATATAAGTAGACACTATAACCGGACATTAAAGGAAAAATACACTATAAAAACACACCAAAACCACAGTCCCACTACAACCGGAGTATCTTACTCAAACCTTCCCAAGGAATGAGACGTCAATAAAACCTTCTCAAACTCCTCTTGTCCACAATTGAGAAGAGATTTACAAACTAACTTAAGTGGACACTTCAGTACACCAGGACTGGAAACAAACGAACCTCAAAATTTTAAATTTGGCATATTACTTTTTACTTAAAATCCTTTCTGTTTCCTCTTTTGTTTGTATAGTCCTTGTGTCACCAATCGAAACTTTAAGTAAACACTACAAGATGGAACTCAACCTATCTTCTTACAATTTCATCAAGATACTAAATAACTTTCATATTACTTGAAAATTATTCTAAAAACTTTTGGGGTTCAATATAACAATGAACAGTCAAAAGTTCACTTAATTAATAGGATTTCGTTACGAAAAGGTTTTCCCGTCTTGTAATTAACATCAATCCTCGTTAGTACGTCAGACCATAAACTCTTTTTCGTCATCGTATCCAATTACAAATTTTTTATCGTGACATTGAACGATATATAACACCACAACTGTCGTGTAAGAGTAGAAGGGACTCAAGACTCTAAAAATCCACGACTTAAACTTTGTGAAACCTGGAAACAATTTACATATAGAAAACTGCAAAAACATGGTTCTTCGAATTCACTAAAAGGTCAAGAAAAAGACAAAGGACCTTTTGTTCAAAAGGTTCTAGAAAATTTAGGATAACATAAGGAAAACCTTTCGTTTATATTATCAGATTGGATTCAAACTAACAAAAACAATATATTGAGAAAAAACCACAATTCTACTATTTATGTCTACGTTTTGAGAATGTAATGACTTACCTTTATATGTATTGAAATCCGTGTCAAATCTAAATGTATAAAAGTATAACCTTTATCAACGAGATTTGAATTAATTGTGAGACCTAAAGAATAGTACTCCCGGAACAACATCAATTGAATCCATAAAAAACAGGATCTACATGGATAACAGATTTTACAAAAAAGGGTGGACATTTCGGGTAGGTACAAAGTTCCTGATCGAACTTACGACGGAAGACTAAGAGAGTTGACCTACACTATAAAGGAGGTCAAAAGTCACATGTAATAGACTCTCCGTACAACTTTCTAAAATGGAACGTAATCAATACCAACACATACAAAGTATATAAAACAACCGGTTTATAAAGAAAGTCGAAAAAGGTATTCCATAATTTTATTATGGGTTTGTTTGAAAAACCGGTTAGGTCATACAAAGTCACAAACATATATACACAGAGAGAAAGACATATGTATGATCTGATGATCTGAGACCAAGAAGTAAAAGGTGATATGAAGCAACGTGTATCACCAAGGAATGGTAAGTAGCGTACTTAGTCAGAGGTTGAACACCACATGAGTCACTCAACCTTGTTACTTTAACTAGTTTGTGTAATGACCGACACACGGAATAAATTTAAAAGTCGAAATCTATCTTCAGTCTTTGACAGTGTTTTTAAATTCTTTAAGGTACCACTCAGTTCATAGATTAGGTACCACCAGGTTAAATACTTGTGTATTTTCCTGTTAAAATACCAACAGTCGAAACTCAACTCCTATCTAGGGTCTGTAGAATCAACGGAAATGAAATGAAAACCTCTGTAAAGAGAGTCGGCATTACTTCGTTAGACTTACTACGAAAAGAAAAAAAAAAAAAATTCTGGGAATCAAAGACATGTACAAATTACTATCGAAATATAAGGAATTCTAGGAAAGATCGAGGTCTTAAGACGAAGTCACGGAACCCTATTTAAAGTAACTCATGTCTCAGATATTGGTTCGTTTATGTACCTGAACTTTCTTTCTCAATCAGTGAGTCAGTACAGGTTGAGAAAAACTAGGTACCTGACATCGGACGGTCCGGGAAGACAGGTACCCTAAGAGGTCCGTTCTTATGACCTCACGTATCGGTAAGGGAAGACGTCCCCTAGAAGGGCTGGGTCCCTAACTTAGACCCAGAGGGCATAACGACCTCTTCCGCTGCCGTTGGGTGAGGTCATGAGAACGGGCCTTTTAGGGAACCTACCTCCTCGGACCACCCGACTTCAGGTACCCTAAAGATTCTCAGCCTGTACTGATTCACTGAAGTGAAAGAGAAAAGTGAAACTCCGTAACCTCTTCCTTTACCGTTGGGTGAGGTCACAAGAACGGACCTCTTAGGGTCCCTGCCCCCTCGGACCACCCGACGGCAGATACACCAGCGTGTCCTAGCCTGTGCTGCTTCGTCGAATCGTCGTCGTCGTCGAGGACATAACGTCCGTCTAAGAAATGGTAGACTCGGTCGACCCTTAAGATTAAGAATCATCTGTGTTCAGGTCTAAAACACACCGAAGGAAGTCACCGAAAGGTAAAGTGAATTTTATTTTATTTTTATACAATAGGACCGAATGTTTTAGACTACTGTACTGGGGAAGGATGGAGAGGACAGACTTGAGACGGTGAAAGGACTCCAGTGACAGAAGGTCCACCAACACTATAAAAGAGTAAGAATTTGAACGAAAAGAACAAGAACGGAACACCGGAAACGTGATCGACACAGGAGTTGGACATTACAAAAGGATGAACTAAAAATACGTCAGTACAAATATGATAAGTGTTGAGACGAATTTAAGTGAAGAAAACTCTCCAAAAGGGACTACTAGGTTAGGTGTTACTGGTCAGTGATATTTACAGTGGCATAAACCTAAGAGACACATAGTGAATCGGGACAAACTTTATCAAGAATAAACAAATGACGTAAGAGTATCAAAAGGAGGTACACTGACATTTGAGGTACTCTTATCCCTGGAGTAAACAACAACACTAAATAGACGGAAAATCACCCAGGAGTCCTAGAACTTGTCACTCACAAACCTGGATTGTATACGAATCATACATAAACGACTTACCTACTTTTAGTTACAGTCAACCAACACCCCTGAGTCTTCATTGTGACAGGAAATCCTTTACTAAAACCTTATATACACCATTAAAGAATATTCTATATCTTAACACAAATGACTGAGATTCAATATTTCTAATGGAACTTTATAAATGACTTCAAGGTTTTAAAATTAAGTAAAACTAGGTAAAAGAATCCCCGTCTCAAATTTCTTCCAATAATTCTCTACCCTTATGGTCTGGTGGACTGGACGGAGAACTCTTTGGATATACGTCCAGTCCTTCGTTGTCAATCTTGACTTGTACCTTGTTGTCTGACCAAGGTTTATCCTTTTCCTCATGCAGTTCCGACACACAACAGTGGGACGAATAAATTGAATATACGTCTCATGTAGTACTCTTTGTGACCCGACCTTCTTCGTGTTCGACTTTAGTTCTAACGGTCCTCTTTATAGTTATTGGAGTCTATACGTCTACTGTGGTGGAAATACCGTCTTTCACTTCTCCTCGATTTTTCGGAGAACTACTTTCACTTTCTCCTCTCACTTTTTCAACCGAATTTCGAGTTGTAAGTCTTTTGCTTCTAGTACCGTAGACCAGGGTAGTGAAGTACCCTTTATCTACCCCTTTGTCACCTTTGTCACAGTCTAAAATAAAAAAACACGAGGTTTTAGTGACGTCTACCACTGACGTCGGTACTTTAATTTTCTGTGAGGAACCTTCCTTTCAATACTGGTTGGATCTAGCGTATAATTTTTCGTCTCTGTAATGAAACGGTTGTTTCCAGACAGATCAGTTCCGATACCCAAAAGGTTACCAGTACATACCTACACTCTCAACCTGGCACTTCTTTCGACTCACGGTTTCTTAACTACGAAAACTTGACACCACAACCTCTTCTGAGAACTCTTAGGGAACCTGACGTTCTTCTAGGTTGGTCAGGTAAGATTTCCTCTAGTCAGGACCCACAAGTAACCTTCCTTACTACGATTTCGACTTCGAGGTCATGAAACCGGTGGAGTACACTTCTCAACTGAGCAACCTTTTCTGGGACTACGACCCTCCCTAACCCCCGTCCTCCTCTTCCCCTGCTGGCTCCTACTCTACCGACCTACCGTAGTGGTTGAGATACCTACACTCAAACTCACTTGAGACCCTCAACCACTACCTGTCCCTCCGGACCGTACGACGTTAAGTACGTCGTTTCTCCCCAGTGTTTCCCAGTCTGCACTGACGCACTGACTTGACTTAACTTGACTAAGACCAGGTATAACATTTCATACCGACACTACGCGTCGTATGTCTTGAAGGAATTGGTGCCTAGTTTGGACACGGGTGACGTCACCCTCGTGTCTCAGAATTGGCGACCTGGTGGTCACTTCAGCATAACATTTCATTTAAATATGTTTCTTACAATCCTCAGGTTTTTAACTGACGAAACCTTCGGTTAAATACATTGTATTGAACTTTGAAGTTTGTTTCCTTAAACGACTCGATTCACGGAGTATAATAGATATTCCTACCTTGAACCCAAGATGGATGTACCTTTTTTATGAACAGACATACTTTCCTATCTCATTATCTTCTTTATCAACTAACTCTGTGAGAATTCTTGTTATAACAGTCCGTAATACTTTGAAGTATCTTTGTATTAAACTTCACTAAGTTTTATTAATTCGTATTAATTAAATCAAGTATATAAACGTATAAAGGGAAGAGATTGGTATCTTTGGTAAAGATTCAAATATACTCTTCGGTCTCACTTGTATCACAATCGCAATGTCTCCAAACGGAATAACGGTTAAAATGACTTTATGAAAAAAGAGGCACTTCATAACATATAGACTTTCTCTCTATCGTCGAGACTATTCTACTTTCCTTGAAACCTAAATCTTCTAAACTCAAGTTTAAGGTCCAACGGTTAACAACCCTTTGAACCTATTTAATGAAACATTCTAAGAAAGGAGTAAACATTATACTCTTGTCTTATCTCTTATTAGAGATAAAGTATCAACATAAAACTTGAGATCTACTCTAGAAGTCGTGACTCGGAACTCGTATCGTGTATTCTTATAATCGTCGGTATATAGTACATGGATCAGGGTCAGGTAAAGTGACTGAGACTTGACACAAGTAAGTAACCAATTAAGTAAGTAGGTGACCAAACAAATAAGTAAGTGAAACTCGTCGTCTACGGACATTTTAACTTCAATACAATAAGAACAATCAATAATAAACCTGTGTGTCAGAGTACAGTCAATATGAAGAGGATCAAGACGTTAATAAAACACACGACTTGTTACTTTTAGTAAATTATATGACGGATTAAGTGCACACGAAGATCTATGTAAAACAAGGGATACTAATTCTTACGACGTACCATCTTCAGTGTAGAATTTTTATTCTGACTTTTAGATGACCCACTTTGATCCTTCCCCACTCCTTGGTTGGAAATAACTCAGGAATGTACTCGGTCCGAGACACGACGAACGAAACAATACCGAACAATACGAGGGACCCGAACGGTTGCTCAGACCGATATAGGGTATATTTATCGATATATCAACTATAAGAGACATGGACACTTTACTTTTTACAAGTTTGTCTTGTTCATAACGATATTATGATCAACAGGGCAATTTCCTTCGTTGTGTCTACTTGGGTAATTTTTTACATAAAACTACCCTTTCGTCGAAATAATTACTCCTACTCTTGAACCACCTTTGAAAACTTTCCCTGACAAAGACCTCATATGAGTCTTCTCGAACTCTTTTCCCTAATACTTAAAAAGTAGAAATATAAAGGTAGTATACTAGTAACGAGTACCACTATGTACCTTTCTACTTACGCATTTACTGAGACCCACAAAAATTCCGAAAGGTTCTAACTACCGTGGTCACCAGGAAAAGAATCAAGTAAAATGGTGGATTTCAAAAGAAATAGAACCAAGTACCGGTATAACGATTATGAGTCGTGAGTTCTGACTTAAACATAAAACCGAGTGTCTACTTCCGTTACCGTGGAGTGAGGTCATGAGAACGGACCTTTTAGGGTACCCGTCTCCTCGGACCATCCGACGTCAGGTACCCCAGCGATTCTCAGCCTAGGCTGACTCACTGAAGTGAAAGTGAAAAGTGAAAGTACGTAACCTCTTCCTTTACCGTTGGGTGAGGTCACAAGAACGGACCTCTTAGCGTCCCTGCCCCCTCGGACCACCCGACGGCAGATACCCCAGAGTGTCTCAGTCTGTGCTGACTTCTCTGAATCATCGTCGTCGTCGTTCTGACTTAAACAATAAACCGAGTGTCTACTTTGAGTCTCTATCTTCCTAAGAATACTCCATTGACCTTGTTCCCAAACTTCTGTTCCCTCCCTTTTCTCACAAGAACACATAAGACTTCTCCACTTACGGACTTCACCTTCATTACCTTTTTAAGTCTCGTCCTCATGTGATTTCCCTTCTTCCCAATCACCCCATATTCAAACCAATCCTATCGAACCACCAACAGATCTACACCCCGACCTTACCCTAACTGTTTTTCACACATGGACCGGTTTACAGTGTTCAATTTAACACAAAAAAGAAAAATTTATGTGACATTAACCGTGTTGGGACCCGTAAGATACTTACAAACACACCGAATCTATCGACGTAAACCCAAAGGGCGAACCACGTCTTACCCTTCCGTTGAAGTATACTCTACCATTTTACTTACTCTTTCACGAAACATCTGACATTTGATGATATCAGGTTCCGTAATTATCATCCAACAAAGAAATCTTCAAAGACAAGAGATCCGAAACAGAGAGTGTCACTTTATTGTTCAATTCTATATATCACCCTAGAGAAAATAGGACCTATAAGAAAGATCTCTTATTATTTAATCTGTAAAAAGGTTTCTCCTTTACGTCTACCGGTTGTCCGTGTATTTTTCTACGAGTCGTAGTGATTAGTAGTCCTTTTACGTTCACTTTCGGTATTATTCCATAGTAGAGTGTGGACAGTCTTACCGATAGTAGTTTTTCTTGTATTCATTTTTTACAACCACTCTTGTGCTTCTTTTCCCTTGGGAGGACGTAACAACCACCCTTACATTCAACCACGTCGGGAACACCTTTTGTCATACCTCCAAAGAGTTTTTTAATTTTCATTTTGGTGGTATACTGGGTCGTCAAGGTGAAGACCCAGACAGGTACACGTGGGTACCGACTAAGTACAGTCACATACCGTTTTTGATGGTGTTATAACATTTCATTAATCGGAGGTTAATTTTATTTACTTATTTTTTAAATTTTTCTATTACATGGGGTTATAAGTATCGTCGTAATAAATGTTAACGATTCTATACCTTCGTCGGATTCACAGGTAGTTGTCTACTTACCTATTTCTCTTCACCATATATATATGTCATATTATGATGAGTCGGTATGTTGCTTACTTTAAAACGGTAAACGTTGTCGTACCCACCTGAACCTTCCATTATACGATTCACGTTATTCAGTCTTTTCTTTATATGACATAATATAGTGAATATACACCTTACATTTTTTCATGTCGTTTGATCACTAATATGATTTTTTCTTCGTCCGAGTATGCCTCTTGTTTGATCATCAATGGTCCCCCTTCCCCGTTATATTCCCACCCTCTCACCCTCCGTGTTCAAAAACCCATTTATTTAACAAATTTTATATTTAGCTTTCTTACGGTTTCTTAACATGATTCTTCTTATTACTTAATAATAACCTAATAAATATCGGTGTGATAACTTATAGACAAACAACTATTGTCCTTTGTTATAGATGGTTGAAGGAATAATATAAACTCTACAGTAACATTTCAATAGATATTTCCCAAAACTCAAAGGACCATCTCTCCCTGATATATTATTTTAAGTAAAAAACAATGTCACCTCGTCCCGTCAACGAGTACACAATAACAATCATCAGTAAGTTGATACCGTTCGAAAGGACTTGATAGACGACACGATTTTATTCTTCGACTGTGCCAGTAAATCGAGATCGTCAATACAGTATAATCGATGCCGAACCGGGTCTCTCAGTAACAAATTAACATCAATGATGTAGAGAGTCGTTTTATTCCGTGTTAAATAGACACCCTTATAAACAAAAGGGAGATTTAAAACTCTTTAACTTCCACAAGATCATTGTTTATATGAAGTACATCTTGGGATTCAACCAAGGTATTCAACTGAAGGTTTATATTATTTCCAAGAACCAATTCACAATCAGAAAGACTTTAAAACTCCTTCGGATATCTATTGAAATTTCCTTAGAAATCCAGTCACTCATTCCTGAAAAAAAGAAAAGTTATTCTTTCGAATTAAATTTTATCGTTTTTGTTAACTGCTTGAGACTCCTTCTTTTCAGAAATTTTTTTCTTCACAGAAAAATTTTTTTATTCGTTAAACTTAGACTTAGATGTATACTAGATCTTAATCCGAAGACAAAACAAAACTTCAGACGACATTATGGTAAGATTTTACGATAAGATAAAACGACAAATTAACGATTCAGCACATGGAGAGAAAACCCTGGAGTACTTGACATCGTGTGGTTTGAAGACAGACACCGTAAAGGGTCCGTTCTTATGACGTCACCCAACGGTAAAGGAAGAGGTCGATAAAATAATCGTCATCCATTATCATCTTACGAATGTCAAGAAGGGAGTCAATTCGAAAAGGTTAAAGATCAGAGGAAGAGAACCTTTGTTCTCTTATTTTAAATGAAGGAATGGTTTAACTAGAAAAGTAAATAAGCTATCCACGACAAATTACCCGTAATAATCATCTTGAATTTTTTATCACGAGAGCCCCACAAAACGTTAAATAATGTGGTGAACTGAGTTAACCACTGTATGTAAATTTAAAGGATATCACAGTGTATCATTCTTGACCACGCTAGATCAAACATCAAAAGGGGACCTGTAACGATATTCCCTTTCTCTTTATGACAGAAGATGGTAACTGAATAAAATAAATTTTATTTCGTTTAATATGAAAAGAGTCAAGTCTGAGTCTCATGAACTGTAATACTAAATCTCTTTTTGGCATCGAGAAATCGTTTTGGCATCGACAAACCGAGAAAATCGTTTCTCTTACAAAAAAATAACGTAGAATGTAAACTCTCTACTTCATACCCTCCAATTTGATGTCAAAAATTTATAATCTTTGAACGAAGAGTTAACAAAAAAGAGGTTTGACTTTCAACATATACATAATAGTAAGTCATTTTCGGACTTTACATTTCTTTTTTCTTAGTATATCGTTTAGATTAGTTAACTTCTTTCAATAATAGAATTCTTATTAAGTAAAAGAAAGAAAATGTATTAAACTTGTCAAAAAAGTTCCCTTTCACGTAATTACTCCTGTTATATTGTAGTTAATTCAGACTCGTTTATACACGTCTATATTTAATCAAAATCGATATTTTCATAAGGATTTTCACCAAAAATGTGGTCATCAATTTAAAAAAAAAAAACGAACGAATGACTTTTACGTCGTTAAATACCATCTAAAATTTTCGTCAATTTCCTTGATATTAAGAAATTTCATTAATAAAAATCAAAATTGGTACTCTTACATACACTACCTCTTCTCATTAAGTTTATAAAATTTTTATATTCCATTCCTTGTACAATAAGAAGTCCGACCACTCCTAGCTTTAAGTTTCGAACACACTTTTGACTGGTCGACGATTCTTTTTTATTTCTAAACAAATCAGGTTTCTCTTTTAAATGTACTATAATTATTACAATCATTCATGTCACTAACGTCCGACTCTGATCGACCCCTTACCTCAACATCATCACCAGTGTTCGTTCCCGAAAAGAGACGGTACAGAACTCGTAATACTGGTAGATAACAGAGTACAGAGCGAGTGAAGGATCACTTGTTTGTACTCGATCTTCATTTTATATTTTACGAAAAATTATATATATTAAGACAAACATTGTGGACGTTTTTGGTTTCTACCATATTTTTTAAATCTGTAATTCTGTCATAAAATAATTATGTAATGGACGAAAACAATATTAGTAAATAATAAACCTATTTTACAATATAAAGTAATTTGTATACGATAACTATACACTTACGAGAACTATGAACCGAATGTCTTTAGAGAAAAATTGTGACTGATCACCGTCGATCTGACACAATCAGGAAAGTTCAACGAAAACAAAATTTATCAAATCAATATCAAGTGCACGTGAGGATCCGTCCTTCAGGTAAACAGAAACACTTTATTGTAATAAAGGTGAAACCTAAAATCCACTTTTGACGAGAGAGGGTTAGAACTGTGTAACGAAAGTGGAGAAAAGAATCTCCGTGGTCTCTTCAATTGCTAACAAACGTTGTGTTGCAACACACGGGTGTAAATTGGACAGGATCAAAAGAATAGAGTCCTACGTCGTCTAATAGGTTTTACTCTACCATTTTAAGAGTTAATCACTCTTTAATTACATGGTATATAATGATAATCTTTATTCTGCTCACAACCATTTAGTTTGGTGGATACTACACTATTTTACAACGTTTTATAGTTCCCTAAGTGAAACGATGAATATCCAATCGAACGAGGACTAATGTTTCATTGAGTTTAGATTTACAAAGTCCAACATAAACGGATGTTTACAGTCCGACTCCTATACAATCTTACTTATTAATCATTGTTAAGACTCGGGTGTCCCAGGTGGTTCCGGGGACACGGGGGAGTACTGACGACAATTACGGGTGAGGACGGGTACTCACGAGGTCCCCCCACGATAACACTGGACCACAAGTCCGGATGGCAGGGAAGAAGGGAACAGTGACCATGGGTAACAACCCCTGTAATTTCTCACCGGAACTAGTCCGTCGGACACACACATATATATATGTCATCAAACGTAAACGATTAGGAGTTGAAGGTTAAGTGGGGAAGGGGTGAGGGGTGAAGGACTACCAAAAACAAGAGATACAGACCCTCAGAATAAAGAAAAAGTATCTTTTCAAGTAAACACTGTATAGTAAAAATTGACTTCAGATATGAAGTGTATGAATGTAAAGGAATCAAAAATGGTTTACAAGGAAATGGCACAAGGTCCTAGGGTAGGTCATAACAGTGCAGAGGAATCTGAGAAACCGACACTGTGACAAAGTACGAAAACAAAAGTATTAGGACTATCAAAACTCTCCGCAACCAATCCTTAAAACATCCGACAGCGGGTTGACCCTATACAGTCCATACACAGAGTACTAAAAAGACCCTAGTACCTAAACACCTCCCTCTTGGTGTCTTCATTTCACGGTGAAAGAAGTGTATAGTTCCTGTGTACGACTATTAAATAGTGACACCTACAATTGGAAAGAGTGGACCGACTCCACCAAGTCACAAAGAACTCAAGACGTGACACTTCACTGAGGGAAGAGAGGAAGTTTATGGTATTAGAATTTTGCCTTCAGTGAAACGGGTCGGGTATGAAGACGTCACTTCTCAAAACGAAAGGGAACACTTTTATGTGTCTCTGGTGGATTTTCTCTAGTTCATTTCCGATAAGTCCCGAAAGGTCAACCATGAGTACCACTTCTTGGACGGACGGTTATCTCCTCTGTATTCTCTGTGTCCACACTAGGGACCCAGTCAGGATAACGGACCTTTTAGGGTACCTGTCTTCTCGGACCATCCGATGTCAGATACCCCAGTGTTTCTCAGTCTGTGCTAAGTCACTGAAGTGAAAGTGAAAGTCCTTCTAGGAGATCTCCTCACGTACCGTTGGGTGAGGTCCTAAGAACGGACCTCTTAGGTGTCTGTCTCCTCGGACCACCCGCTGTCAGGAACCCCACCGTTTCTCAACCTGTACCGACTTCGTTGAATCGTATATCCGATACATAACGTTTAATGAAGAAACTTTTATACTGACCATAATGTCTTATACGACTACAACACTCAAAGTTAGTTACCTAAAGACCCCGTAAAAAGACCCTTCTACCGAATAACAGTGACAAGGTAGACTCTGTCACGAATGTCCACCCGAGGTAAGTCCACTCTACCCACCCCTCCTTCTTTCCATGGACGTCTTAAAGACGGACCATGGAGATTAGGGTAAATACGGTCTAGTCTGTCTGATCAAGGTCTTACCACCACAAAAATCTCTTGTGGTGGCTGTTATTGTTTTTACTCACCTTTTCTTAAAGTAAGATATAACAGTAACAATTACCTCTGTGTCAAGTATTAGGGTCTCGTAAAGGCCACAGGAGAAACCGACGACAAGGAGTATCAAGTGGGTGAGGAAACAAGAGAGAGGACAAGGATCAGTCAGTCCGGAAAATGGGAGGAATGAGAGAAGTCCGAGTCATAAAATAACCTCTCTAACTGAGAAGTCATTCGGAAAAGAGAGGAGGAGGGGAGAGTCCGGGGTAGAACAGAGAATCTAGGTCACGAAGACACGGGGAAAGAGGAGACGTAGTGTCTTTCGGACCCCTGACACCTGATCCTCTCCGAAAACCTAGTACTCCGACCACCTCTCTCGTCAACTCATCTCATAGAATGACCCAAGAGGAACCGTCCGACACCTGACCCCCTCCTGTGTATACGTGTCCGGTGGCAATCACGGAAACATGACAGTGCGTCCTTCCCTTCCGACCAAACCCCGAGACCCAACAGGTCAAGAAGGACAACGGGATCGTTGGGGATCGATCCTCGATCCTCAAAATCTTTCTTGTACCTTGCCTCCGTTCCGGAAGTTTCTTTGTCGATAACTCCGTGAGGACCAAAGAGACCCTGACTTTTCAGAACCATAACGGTTTGGTCCAGACAGGATGTTATCATATACCTGACACAAAGAAGAAAGGACGTCCTTATCGTTTAAGAAGAAGAAGAAAACTGACGTGGTACGTCGTGACCTTAGAATTAAGGGACTGGTCCTTAACTTGAACACGAGGGACACCATCTTCGTGACCCGGCGATCTCTTTAGGGGTGTATCGTGTAAGAATACACTGGACTATGAGTTTACAAGTCCAGAAAAGACACGCTAAGAAAGTGAAAAGTCACACTAAAAATCTTTAGGGTACCGAAACAAAACCACGTAGGGATTGGGTCGGGGAGGAAGGGGGTGGGTATAGGGTGAGAAATTTATGGAAACCTGTCAACAGTAGTGACGTCGTTTTAGTCCCGGTTACACGGACGGATCGAACCAGGATCTCCCGACTAAAATTAGACCCCACATCGACTGACCCCGTGATTTAGGACTTACCATTACTCTAGAATTAGAGATCCGGTGTTATAGTCGGGTGTTACCCGACCGTCACGGTCTTAAGAGAAACTGTTCGATCACCAACCACTGAACGATGTAAGAAGTCGTAGTGAATACAATCCATTCGTCCCTTTCCAGTTAAAAACACGGTTCCCGAATCGACTCAGTAAGGAACCGGGGAAGACCGGTAGGAGTGTAGGAAGCCATTCTATCCATACGAATGGCCGGTGACCGGTAGAAGTTTCTCTCCTTGTCATCCAGTCCTTCTGACCCGGTGACATGCACCTTGTTGTGTAAAAAAAACGGTCCCTCCCCTTTCCGACGAGGGACTAGACATCCACACTCGAAAAGACTACAGAAGTCCAGACGAAAAAGAACCTCCGAGTCGAAGGAGTCCCCGATCACTCCTACTTAGGGTCAAGACTACAGAATCTTAGGTTGTAGAAGTTTCCGTAGTCTCCTCTGGTCTCTATCTTACCTGGTTAGTCGATCTGACCTAGGATCTGATCTTACAACACATCCTAAAAGTCACCCCCTTCAATTTATGAAACTATATATAATACACATATTAATAACGACCGTTTCTATTCCCGTGACAGAAAGATACATTAATAAGCACCGACACGACCCAGAAACAGCGACACACCCGAAAAGAGGTCGACGTCACTCACCCCCGACGAGACACCAACGTCACGTGTCGGAAGAGTGACACCATCGAAGAGACCAACACCTCGTACCTGAGTTCCCGTAAACCTGAAGTCATCAACACCAAGGACCCGAGATCTTGTCTCCGAGGCAGCAAGACCACGTGTCCGAATCAAAGAGGTTCCGTACACCCTAGAAGGACTTGGTCCCTAGTTTGACCACAGAGGACGTAACTGTCCGCCTAAGTAACGGTGACTCGGGGTTCCCGTGATAGAATTACTTCCAGAGTCGTCCTTTGTATAGTATATGAGTTTAACAATTAACTCTTCTTAAATAATTTAAAAACTCGTCCTTTTATTATTTCCTTTGAAATAGTTATTACTCTCTATCACATGACGAAACCTCGACCGTTGTCGCCCCTCGGTAACGGTAGACGTCCAGATGTCCTTCATCGTCTATAACCTTGGACCTCTCTACCGACATGTCTTCCGACTCCAGAAAGATCTCTCGTCCCCAGTGAGAGTGAGACTCCACTTCGACATATAACCCTCGGTCCTTTCTTACAGGAGGGGGACAAGGGACGGGTGGGAGAAGTAGGGAACCACCCCAGAGGGTAATCTACTTAGTTGATCTTCCGTCTTCCATCCCATCTCTTCCACCTTTCATCTTCTACCCGTCTACCTTTTACAGACTGTATTCCATGAAACGAGATGGAGGAACCTGGTAAAAAATTTTTCCCAAAGAAAAAGGATTGCTCCGTAAAGAGTTCTAAGAGAAAAATCAGTAGAAGAGAAGAATACGACATGGGAAGTCATTAGAGTACATGTACTTTGGGTTTACAGAATAAAGAAAAGCCTGGGACAGAGTCTAAGATCCAAACGCAAAACTCACCGGACAACCTATAAAAGTAACTGTACGTCTAGTGATCGAAACAAGAGAAGGAGCGTCGTCTCGAGTCAAAGAGAAAGAGTGAAAGTTCTGAGTATTAATAGAAAAAGATAATTATAAGAAAGGAAATGTACACAAATCAACTGTTTACGACAGTTTAAAATCACGGAGTACTTACGAGAAGTTAAGGATGAAGAAAGAAATAAAGTCGGAAATATTAGAATAATGTTATTAGAGGGTTGACTAGAAGGACGTAGATTAGAGAGGATTAGATAGGACGTATGACCCTAAAACGAAAGTTTAGGAAATTACAGAAAGACAACAGATCATTTATTTTACCTCTGTAACGGTTTAAGTCTGAATTTCAACTTCTTTCATCCCTTTTGACGATCTGGTAAGTCGATACTGGATTTAGTTTAGGGAATACTAATATGTCACCTTCACTCTTTATCTAAATCCCCAGATCTAGACTATCTATCCTCACGGACTACTTGATACCTTACTCCAAACACCGTAATATGTCCTCTGTCCCTAGTTCTGGTAGGGGTACTTTTTCTTTACGTTTTTTCGTTTTACCGACAGACCCCTCCGGAATGTTTATCGACACTTTTCTTCTCTCCGTTTTTCGTTTCCTCTTTTCCTTTCTATTATTCGTAGACTTACGTCTCAAGGTTTCTTATCGTTCTTCTCTATTCTTTCGGAAGAAGGCGCCAGTTACGTTTCTTTATCTCCTTTTCTTGTCTTACCCTTTCTGATCTCTAGAGAAGTTCTTTTAATCTCGATGGTTCCCTTGTAAAGTACGTTCCGACCCGAACTATTTCCTGTCTTTACCAGACCTGGATTGTCTTCGTCTTCTATAATTCTTCTCCACCGTTCTTATGTGCCTTCTTGACATGTTTTTTCTAGAAGTGTTGGTTCTATTAGTACTACAACACTAGTGATTAGATCTCGGTCTGTAGAACCTTACACTTCAGTTCACCCGGAATCTTTCGTAGTAATGCTTGTTTCGATTACCTCCACTACCTTAAGGTCAACTCGACAAAGTTTAGGACTTTCTACTACGACACTTTCACGACGTGAGTTATACCTCCGTTCAAACCTCTTGAGTCGTCACCGGTGTCCTGACCTCTTCCAGTCAAAAGTAAGGTTAAGGTTTCTTTCCGTTACGGTTTCTTACGAGTTTGATGGGGTGTCAACGTGAGTAGAGTGTACGATCATTTCATTACGAGTTTTAAGAGGTTCGGTCCGAAGTCGTTATACACTTGGCACTTGAGGGACTACAAGTTCGACCAAAATCTTTCCGTCTCCTTGGTCTCCAGTTTAACGGTTGTAGGCGACCTACTACCTTTTTCGTTCTCTCAAGGTCTTTTTGTAGATAAAGACGAAACAACTGATACGGTTTCGGAAACTGACACACCTAGTGTTCTTTGACACCTTTCAAGACTCTCTCTACCCTTATGGTCTGGTGGACCGGACGGAGAACTCTTTGAATATACTTCCAGTCTTTCGTTGTCAATCTTGACCTGTACCTTGTTGTCTGACTAAGGTTGGTCCTTTTCCTCACACAGTTCCGACATATCACAGCGGGACGAATAAATTGAATATACGTCTCATGTAGTACTCTTTGCGACCCAACCTTCTTTGTGTTCGACCTTAGTTCTAACGGCCCTCTTTATAGTTATTGGAGTCTATACGTCTACGGTGGTGGGCATACCGTCTTTCACTTCTCCTCGATTTTTCGGAGAACTACTTTCACTTTCTCGTCTCACTTTGTCAACCGAATTTCGAGTTGTAAGTCTTTTGATTCTAGTACNTCTTTTCCTTTCTATTATTCGTAGACTTACGTCTCAAGGTTTCTTATCGTTCTTCTCTATTCTTTCGGAAGAAGGCGCCAGTTACGTTTCTTTATCTCCTTTTCTTGTCTTACCCTTTCTGATCTCTAGAGAAGTTCTTTTAATCTCGATGGTTCCCTTGTAAAGTACGTTCCGACCCGAACTATTTCCTGTCTTTACCAGACCTGGATTGTCTTCGTCTTCTATAATTCTTCTCCACCGTTCTTATGTGCCTTCTTGACATGTTTTTTCTAGAAGTGTTGGTTCTATTAGTACTACAACACTAGTGATTAGATCTCGGTCTGTAGAACCTTACACTTCAGTTCACCCGGAATCTTTCGTAGTAATGCTTGTTTCGATTACCTCCACTACCTTAAGGTCAACTCGACAAAGTTTAGGACTTTCTACTACGACACTTTCACGACGTGAGTTATACCTCCGTTCAAACCTCTTGAGTCGTCACCGGTGTCCTGACCTCTTCCAGTCAAAAGTAAGGTTAAGGTTTCTTTCCGTTACGGTTTCTTACGAGTTTGATGGCGTGTCAACGTGAGTAGAGTGTACGATCATTTCATTACGAGTTTTAAGAGGTTCGGTCCGAAGTCGTTATACACTTGGCACTTGAGGGACTACAAGTTCGACCAAAATCTTTCCGTCTCCTTGGTCTCCAGTTTAACGGTTGTAGGCGACCTACTACCTTTTTCGTTCTCTCAAGGTCTTTTTGTAGATAAAGACGAAAGAACTGATACGGTTTCGGAAACTGACACACCTAGTGTTCTTTGACACCTTTCAAGACTCTCTCTACCCTTATGGTCTGGTGGACTGGACGGAGAACTCTTTGAATATACGTCCAGTCTTTCGTTGTCAATCTTGACCTGTACCTTGTTGTCTGACTAAGGTTGGTCCTTTTCCTCACACAGTTCCGACATATCACAGTGGGACGAATAAATTGAATATACGTCTCATGTAGTACTCTTTGCGACCCAACCTTCTTTGTGTTCGACCTTAGTTCTAACGGCCCTCTTTATAGTTATTGGAGTCTATACGTCTACGGTGGTGGGCATACCGTCTTTCACTTCTCCTCGATTTTTCGGAGAACTACTTTCACTTTCTCGTCTCACTTTGTCAACCGAATTTCGAGTTGTAAGTCTTTTGATTCTAGTACCGGAGGCCAGGGTAGTGAAGTACCCTTTATCTACCCCTTTGTCACCTTTGTCACAGTCTTAAATAAAAACCCCCGAGGTTTTAGTGACGTCTACCACTGACGTCGGTACTTTAATTTTCTACGAATGAGGAACCTTCTTTTCAATACTGGTTGGATCTATCATATAAGTTTTCGTCTCTGTAATGAAACGGTTGTTTCCAGACG